>CAWUFW010007689.1:0-600000 GCA_963921515.1 Calotriton arnoldi | reverse complement strand
AGGGTGCTGAAGAAGATCAGACGCAACCCGGCTCAAGTCATCCTTGTGGCTCCGGACTGGGCTCGAAGAGTTTGGTATCCCGAGCTACTCAGTATGAGCGTGGATCCCCCGATCCGACTGCCTCTTCGGGAGGATTTTCTGTCGCAGCAGCAGGGGACGGTCCTCCACCCGAGCCTGTCCAGGCTCCACCTCCTTGCGTGGAGATTGAGCGGCGACAGTTGATTCCATTTCACTTGCCTCCCGAAGTCTGTGATGTCATTCTGGCAGCCAGGCGTCCCTCCACTAAATCGGTATACGCCTGCAGGTGGAACAAATTTGTGGCATGGTGCACAGCAAAGGCTGTGGATCCCCTTTCTGCCCCTCTTTCTGAGGTCCTACTGTTCCTTCTCTCTTTAGCCCAGCAGGGCTCTGCTCTGGGCACTATCAAGGGCTACCTTTCTGCAATTTCAGCCTTTCTCAGGCTACCTGATCAGCCCTCTCTTTTCAAGTCCCCTATTGTAAATAGATTTCTCAAAGGCATTACTCACCTTTCCCCTCCTATTCTGTTTGTGCTGCCACAGTGGGACTTAAATCTAGTTCTTACTTATTTGATGTGCGCTCCCTTTGAGCCGCTTCACAACTGTCCTCTTCGTTTATTAACCTTGAAGACTGCTTTCCTGGTTGCCATCACCTCCGCTAGGCGTGTGAGTGAGCTCCAGGTTCTGTCATGTAAACCTCCTTTTCTGTCTGTTCATCCGGACAAGGTTGTGCTATGTACACGTCCATCCTTTTTGCCAAAGGTTGTTACTGCCTTCCATATCGGGCAAACTATCACCTTACCCACTTTCTTTCAGCTTCCGCACCCTTCCAGTGAGGAAGAGAGGCTCCACCGTCTGGACCTAAAAGGTGCGATCTCATTTTATCTCAACCGCACACAACAGTTCCGGATGGATGACCATCTCTTTGTTGGCTACGCAGGCGCCAAGAAAGGCCGGGCTGCACACAAGAGGACTATCTCCCGCTGGGTTGTCTTGTGTATAAAAGCCTGCTATTCTCTGGCTAAGAAGGAGCCTCCGGTGGGGCTGCGCGCCCATTCTACCAGGGCAACAGCAGCTACTACTGCATTGGGACGTGGTGTCCCCCTGCAAGACATCTGTCAGGCAGCCACGTGGGTCTCGCTGCACACTTTTACTAAGCATTATTGCCTTGACAGCCAAGTCCGGAGAGACGGCTTCTTTGGCCGTTCTGTTCTCCGTGACTTTCTGGTGTGATCTTGGTTCGGAAACCCACCACCGGGGTTGGTATTGCTGGGGTATCTATTCTAAAGTAAGGAATCTATCACTACGTGTTTCTTTCAGATGAACAAGTTACTTACCTTCGGTAACGATATATCTGTAAGAAACATTAGTAGTGATAGATTCCTTACCGCCCCACCCATCCTCCCCGTTCTGCCAACTGATTTCTAGGGTTGTCATCCCTTTCAGGGCCCTAGTTTCAATGCACCAGTGGTCAGTATCTTGCATGGCTCTGCGTTCCTGGCGCGGAAAGTCGTGTACAGAACTGACGTCATCCTGGCGACCACGACGCCGACAATGAACGCGGAGTTCAATCAATCAATCAATCAATCACGGCATTTATAGAGCGCGCTACTCACCCGGGAGGGTCTCAAGGCGCTGGGGGAGGGGGTAAGTTACTGCTCGAACAGCCAGGTCTTGAGCTGCTTCCTGAAGGAGAGATGGTCCTGGGTTCGCCGAAGGTGAGTGGGGAGGGAGTTCCAGGTCTTGGCTGCCAGGTAGGAGAAGGATCTTCCTCCGGCGGTGGTTCTGCGGATGCGTGGTACGGTGGCGAGGGCGTGGCTGGTTGATCGTAGCTGGCGTGTGGGCGTGTAGAAGGTCATGCGGTCGTTGAGGTACTTTGGGCCCAGGTCGTGGAGGGCCTTGTGTGCGTGGGTGAGGAGTCTGAACGTTATTCTCTTGCTGACGGGGAGCCAGTGCAGGTCTTTCAGGTGTCCGGTGATGTGGCTGTGTCGGGGGATGTCCAGGATGAGTCGTGCGGAGGCGTTCTGGATGCGCTGGAGTCTTTTTGAAGTTTGGCTGTGGTTCCGGCGTAGAGGGTGTTCCCATAGTCCAGTCGGCTGGTGACGAGTGCCTGGGTGACGGTCTTCCTGGTTTCAGTGGGGATCCATCTGAAGATCTTGCGGAGCATGCGCAGGGTGTTGAAGCATGAAGATGAGACGGCGTTGACTTGTCTGGTCATCGACAGGGAGGAGTCCAGGATGAAGCCCAGGTTGCGTGCGTGGTCCGTTGGCTTGGGCGCGGTGCCCAGGGCCGGGGGCCACCAGGAGTCGTCCCAGGCGGAGGGTGATGAGCCCAGGATGAGGACTTCCGTCTTGTCTGAGTTCAGTTTAAGGCGGCTGTTCCTCATCCAGTCGGCGACGTCTCTCATCCCGTCGTGTAGGTTGGCTCTGGCGGTGGTGGGGTCGTTGGTGAGGGAGAGGATCAGTTGGGTGTCGTCGGCGTAGGAGATGATGTTGAGGTTGTGTCGGCGTGCGATGGCTGCGAGGGGGCTCATGTAGACGTTGAAGAGGGTTGGGCTGAGTGAGGATCCCTGTGGAACGCCGCAGATGACTTCGGTGGCTTCGGATCTGAACGGGGGAGGCGGACTCTCTGGGTTCTTCCGGCGAGGAACGAGATGATCCATTCCAGTGCTTTCTCTCGGATTCCGATGTTGCTGAGGCGCTTCACTAGGGTGCGGTGGCAGACGGTGTCGAACGCCGCGGAGAGGTCCAAGAGGATGAGGGCAGCTGTTTCCCCGTTGTCGGTTAGGGTTCTGATGTCGTCGGTGGCTGCGATAAGGGCGGTCTCGGTGCTGTGGTTGGCCCGAAACCCGGACTGCGAGGGGTCGAGGGATCCATTCGTCTCGAGGAAGGCGGCAAGCTGTCTGTTGACGGTCTTCTCGATGACTTTGGCCGGAAACGGAAGGAGCGAGATGGGACGGTAGTTCTTAAGGTCGGTGGGGTCCGCCGTTGGTTTCTTCAGGAGGGCGGTAAGCTCGGCGTGCTTCCAGCTCTCCGGGAAGGTGGTGGTGTGGAAGGAGGAGTTGATGATGTCCCGGAGATGGGGTGCGATGGTGGCGTCGGCTTTGTTGAAGACGTGGTGTGGGCAGGGGTCGGTTGGTGATCCGGAGTGGATGGAGTTCATCGTGCGGGTGGTGTCTTCGGTGCTGATCGGGGTCCAGTTGCAGAGGGTGGTGGTGGCGGGCGTTGGTTCGGCGGTAGGGTGCGTTGTTTGTGCGTCGAAGCTGTTATGTATGTCGGTGATCTTGCGGTGGAAGAACGCGGAGAGTGAGTTGCAGAGGTCTTGCGAGGGGGTGATGTCGTTGTTTCCGGCGCTGGGGTTGGAGAACTCTTTGACGATGCTGAAAAGTTCCTTGCTGTCATGGGCGTTGTTGTCCAGTCGTTCTTTGAGTGCCGACTTCTTGGTGGCACGGATCAGCTGGTGGTGTTTGCGGGTGGCGTGCTTGAGGGCGGTCCTGTTGTCTGTGGTCTGGTCGAGTCGCCAGGTTTTCTCGAGAGTGCGGCAGTTCTTCTTGGATTCCTTGAGTTCGTTGGTGAACCAAGGGGTTTTCTTGCTTCCGGGTCTGCTGGGAGGGTTTTTAGTGGTGCGAGGTCGCCGGCGCAGGCGGTCAGCCACTTGGCGAGGTTGCTGGCTGCTTCGTTTGGGTCCGTTGTGTTGGTGGGTGTGTTCTGGCTGAGGGAGGCGGTGAGCTGCTCGGCGGTGATCTTGCTCCAGCTCCGGCGGGAGCCTGTTGCGGGTGGTGGTGGGTCGTAGTCTTTCTGAAGCTGAAGTGGACGCAGCTGTGGTCGGTCCAGTGGAGTCCGGTGGCGTGGCTGAAGGAGATGTGCTTGCTGGACGAGAAGACGGGGTCAAGCGTGTGGCCGGCGTAGTGGGTGGGCGTGTTCACCAGTTGCTTGAGTCCGAGGTTGGCGAGGTTGTCCAGCAGGGCGGTGGTGTTTCTGTCGTTGTTGTTCTCCAGGTGGAAGTTGAGGTCCCCTAGGAGGATGTAGTCGGCGGAGGGCATGGCGTGCGGGCTGATGAAGTCTGCGATGTCTTCGCTGAATAGTGTGCGTGGTCCCGGGGGTCTGTAGATGAGGGTGCCTCGGAGGGTGGTCTTTGGGTCAGTGTGTATCTGGAAGTGTAGGTGTTCGGCGGCGGTGAAGGTCTCGTCGGAGTTAGTCGAGATGCGGATGGTGTTCTTGTGTACGATGGCGATGCCTCCTCCCGTCTGGTTGACGCGGTCCTTCCGGGTGATCTTGTATCCGTCCGGGATGGCTATGGCGATGTCGGGCGCTGAGGAGGCGTTCATCCAGGTTTCCGGTGAGGAAGGCGATGTCCGGTGCTGTTGCGTCGAGCAGGTCCCAGAGTTCCACGGCGTGCCTGTGGACGGAGCGGGTGTTCAGCAGGATGCATTTCAGGTGGTTGCTGCTGGTGCTCGACTTGGCGGAGGTGGTGCACGTCCGGGGGCAGGTGAATCGGCAGGTTTGGCAGGTGAAGGGTCCGTGGGTGCGTCTCGGTGAGGCTCGGTAGCAGGCAGGGTTCCGGCCGGCATTGAGTGCGGTGAGTGTGGCGGCGTCGTAGGTCCGTCGAGTGGTGATGCATCGGTGGGATCCAGGGGTTCTGGCGCTGGGCGCGGTCCAGTCGCGGACGGGCGCAGACGGGCTTGCCTTAGGCGCGCTTCGGTGCGCTAGCGGCGCGCCCGCTGCACACGTCTCGCTGCGCGACGCACAGCGGCCGCCATTTATGGGGAGGTGGGAGGGAGGAGCAGCTGGGAGGCGGGAGGCAGGGGCAGCGAATGGGCGGTCAGGGGGCGGGGCCGCAGGACGCAGCGGCGGGAATGGCGAGAGGCAGCGGGGGCACAGAAAGGAAAACAGGGGAGAAAGCAGACAAAATCACGGGCACAGCGACAATGGGGCAGCGAGGGGCACAAAAAGGAAAACAGGGGAGAGAGCACACAAAATCACGGGCACAGCGACAATGGGGCAGCGAGGGGCACAAAAAGGAAAACAGGGGAGAAAGCAGATAAAATCACGGGCACAGCGACAATGGGGCAGCGAGGGGCACAGAAAGGAAAAGGGGAGAGAGCAGACAAAATCACGGGCACAACGACAATGGGGCAGCGAGGGGCACAGAAAGGAAAACAGGGGAGAGAGCAGATAAAATCACGGGCACAGCGACAATGGGGCAGCGAGGGGCACAAAAAGGAAAACAGGGGAGAGAGCAGACAAAATCACGGGCACAGCGACAATGGGGCAGCGAGGGGCACAAAAAGGAAAACGGGAGAAAGCAGATAAAATCACGGGCACAGCGACAATGGGGCAGCGAGGGGCACAGAAAGGAAAACGGGAGAGAGCAGATAAAATCACGGGCACAGCGACAATGGGGCAGCGAGGGGCACAGAAAGGAAAACAGGGGAGAGAGCAGACAAAATCACGGGCACAGCGACAATGGGGCAGCGAGGGGCACAGAAAGGAAAACAGGGGAGAGAGCAGATAAAATCACGGGCACAGCGACAATGGGGCAGCGAGGGGCACAGAAAGGAAAAGGGGAGAGAGCAGACAAAATCACGGGCACAACGACAATGGGGCAGCGAGGGGCACAGAAAGGAAAACAGGGAGAGAGCAGACAAAATCACGGGCACAGCGACAATGGGGCAGCGAGGGGCACAAAAAGGAAAACAGGGGAGAAAGCAGATAAAATCACGGGCACAGCGACAATGGGGCAGCGAGGGGCACAAAAAGGAAAACAGGGGAGAGAGCAGACAAAATCACGGGCACAGCGACAATGGGGCAGCGAGGGGCACAGAAAGGAAAACAGGGGAGAGAGCAGATAAAATCACGGGCACAGCGACAATGGGGCAGCGAGGGGCACAGAAAGGAAAAGGGGAGAGAGCAGACAAAATCACGGGCACAACGACAATGGGGCAGCGAGGGGCACAGAAAGGAAAACAGGGGAGAGAGCAGACAAAATCACGGGCACAGCGACAATGGGGCAGCGAGGGGCACAAAAAGGAAAACAGGGGAGAAAGCAGATAAAATCACGGGCACAGCGACAATGGGGCAGCGAGGGGCACAAAAAGGAAAACAGGGGAGAGAGCAGACAAAATCACGGGCACAGCGACAATGGGGCAGCGAGGGCACAAAAAGGAAAACAGGGGAGAAAG
Source organism: Calotriton arnoldi (assembly GCA_963921515.1). Lineage (NCBI taxonomy): Eukaryota > Metazoa > Chordata > Amphibia > Caudata > Salamandridae > Calotriton > Calotriton arnoldi. The sequence goes on along the minus strand of CAWUFW010007689.1, from coordinate 593,802 downwards.
CAGACAGAATCACGGGCACAACGACAATGGGGCAGCGAGGGGCACAGAAAGGAAAAGGGGAGACAGGCAGAAAATACGGGCACCGGGGCCACAAGCGGAGGGCGATCTTACCTGCAGAAGCAGCGGGCAGACAACACAGGCGGAGCTGTGTGGTGGGGGAGCGACCTACCTGGCAAGGTCAAGGGTCGCTCTCCTCAGCGCGCAGCGGCCGCCATTTATGGGGAGGTGGGAGGGAGGAGCAGCTGGGAGGCGGGAGGCAGGGGCAGCGAATGGGCGGTCAGGGGGCGGGGCCGCAGACGAGCGGCGGGAATGGGGAGAGGCAGCGGGGGCACAGAAAGGAAAAACAGGGGAGAAAGCAGACAAAATCACGGGCACAGCGACAATGGGGCAGCGAGGGGCACAAAAAGGAAAACGGGAGAAAGCAGATAAAATCACGGGCACAGCGACAATGGGGCAGCGAGGGGCACAGAAAGGAAAAGGGGAGAGAGCAGACAAAATCACGGGCACAACGACAATGGGGCAGCGAGGGGCACAGAAAGGAAAACAGGGAGAGAGCAGATAAAATCACGGGCACAGCGACAATGGGGCAGCGAGGGGCACAAAAAGGAAAACAGGGGAGAGAGCAGACAAAATCACGGGCACAGCGACAATGGGGCAGCGAGGGGCACAAAAAGGAAAACAGGGGAGAAAGCAGATAAAATCACGGGCACAGCGACAATGGGGCAGCGAGGGGCACAGAAAGGAAAACAGGGGAGAGAGCAGATAAAATCACGGGCACAGCGACAATGGGGCAGCGAGGGGCACAGAAAGGAAAACAGGGAGAGAGCAGACAAAATCACGGGCACAGCGACAATGGGGCAGCGAGGGGCACAGAAAGGAAAACAGGGGAGAGAGCAGATAAAATCACGGGCACAGCGACAATGGGGCAGCGAGGGGCACAGAAAGGAAAAGGGGAGAGAGCAGACAAAATCACGGGCACAACGACAATGGGGCAGCGAGGGGCACAGAAAGGAAAACAGGGGAGAGAGCAGACAAAATCACGGGCACAGCGACAATGGGGCAGCGAGGGGCACAAAAAGGAAAACAGGGAGAAAGCAGATAAAATCACGGGCACAGCGACAATGGGGCAGCGAGGGGCACAAAAAGGAAAACGGGAGAGAGCAGACAAAATCACGGGCACAGCGACAATGGGGCAGCGAGGGGCACAAAAAGGAAAACAGGGGAGAAAGCAGACAGAATCACGGGCACAACGACAATGGGGCAGCGAGGGGCACAGAAAGGAAAAGGGGAGACAGGCAGAAAATACGGGCACCGGGGCCACAAGCGGAGGGCGATCTTACCTGCAGAAGCAGCGGGCAGACAACACAGGCGGAGCTGTGTGGTGGGGGAGCGACCTACCTGGCAAGGTCAAGGGTCGCTCCCCCACCGACGCCACCTTCCGACGTGCAGGGGTACTGCTGACGAAATCTTTCCGGATCCAGACTGACGCCTGGGGATATTCTAAGGTAAGGAATCTATCACTACTAATGTTTCTTACAGATATATCGTTACCGAAGGTAAGTAATTTGTTCGTTAGTTATAGATTCCTTACCGCCCCACCCATCCTCCCCGTTCTGCGAACTGACTTCTAGGGTTAAGGACATCCTTTCAGGGCCCTAGTATTGTGCACCAGTGGTCAGTGTCTTGCATGTCTCTGCGCTTCTGGCGTGGAAAGTCGTGTACAGAACTGACGTCAGCGCGCGAGGGCGGCGTCTATGTAGCTACCGCAACGTCATCCTGGCGACCACGACGCCGACAATGAACGCGGAGTTGACCGACGCCACCTTCCGACGTGCAGGGGTACTGCTGACGAAAAACTTTCCGGATCCAGTCTGACGCCTGGGGTAATTCTAAGGTAAGGAATCTATAACTTACCTATGTTTCTTACAGATATATCGTTACCGAAGGTAAGTAACTTGTTTGTTAGCTCTGAATTCCAACAATCTTCAATACGGATCTTTCAGCATATTATAGGCAATGGCTTTCTGAAAATTCTGGTTACAATAAGTTTTCTGGAACAGAGTTAGATAGGTTTGGCTTTGAGTAAGAGTGGGCGAAGTTGGCGGAGTACCACTACGCGGAATTCTGCGGAGTTGAACAAAAACTACGTTAAACTACGCTCCGTAACTCCGTTCCATCTCATCCCAATTAATAAAACCGAAACCTCACATACCTTTGGTAAAACAAGTAATTCTATCTTTATATGCTAAAATGCATATAGTCATCTCACAAAAGTGAAAATAAAAATATAGCAAGCAGTGAGAGAGGTGATGATTTTGGGGTCCTCCGTAACCTAGGGAGAGAACCAAGCAGATGCCTTGAACACAAAGAGCACATCATGCTGAACGATTCGGTGGTGGTCCCATCCTCCTAGGACCACCCCAAGCACAGTTATGGGCAAAAATACAATCCCAACCAAAGGCCCTGCAAAGCATTATGGGACGAGATTCTAGAGTGCAGTGAATATTATAGTATCCAATATCAAAACATTCCTCAAGCGGCAGTGGCTCTCCCGGCTCAGCTGGGAGCTAATACTATAATATTCACTGCACTCTAGAATCTCGCCCCATAATGCTTTGCTGGGCCTTTGGTTGGCATTGTATTTTTGCCCATTCCACCAGGGCGACGGCAGCTTCTACTGCTTTGGGACAAGGAGTCCCCCTAAATGACATCTGTCAGGCAGCTACGTGGGCATCGCTGCACACATTCACCAAACACTACTGCCTGCACAGCTAAGTCCGGAGAGACGGCTTCTTTGGCCGTTCTGTTCTCCAGGACTTTCTGGTGTGAACTTGGTTTGCAGACCCACCTCCGGGGTTGGTATTGCTGGGGTATCTATTCTAAAGTAAGGAATCTATCACTACGTGTTTCTTTCAGATGAACAAGTTACTTACCTTCGGTAACGATATATCTGTAAGAAACATATGTTAGTTATAGATTCCTTACCGCCCCACCCATCCTCCCCGTTCTGCGAACTCTCCCCGTTCTCTGAACGCCAGGGCGGACAAACTCAGCCGCCGGTGCATGATGGATCACGAATGGCATCTTCACTCTGAGGTGGTCCAAGGTCTATTTCAGCAGTGGGGAGAGCCTTGGTTAGATCTATTCGCCAGCGAAGGGAACGCGCAATGTCAGCAGTTCTGCGCGTTGGAATTTCCGCTAGGCAAAACTTTTCGTCGCGAGTGGAGTTGTGGTCTTCTATACGCCTTTCCGCCTATACTACTTCTGCCCAGAGTGCTGAAGAAGATCAAGTGCGACTGGGCCCAAGTCATTCTTGTGGCCCCAAGTCATTCTTGTGGCCCCGGACTGGGCACGAAGAGTCTGGTATCCCGAGCTTCTGCACATGGCCACCGATCCTCCGATCAGACTGCCTCTTCGGGATGATCTTCTGTTGCAGCAGCAGGGGACGGTCATCCACCCGAACCTGTCCAGCCTCCACCTCCTTGCGTGGAGATTGAGCGGCGACAGTTGACAGCTTTCGACCTACCTCCCGAAGTCTGTAACGTTATCTTGGCAGCCAGGCGTCCCTCCACCAAAACGGTATACGCCTGTAGATGGAACAAGTTTGTGGCATGGTGCGCAGCAAAGGCTGTGGATCCCCTTTCTGCTCCCCTTTCAGAGGTTCTCCTCTTCATTCTTTCTTTGGCCCAGCAGGGCTCTGCTCTGGGCACTCTAAAAGGCTATCTTTCGGCCTTTCTTCGACTTCTTGATCAGCCTTCTCTTTTCAAGACCCCTATTGTAAAATGCTTCCTTAAGGGCATTACTCACCTGTATCCTTTCTTATGTGTGCTCCTTTCGAGCCGCTACATAACTGTCCTCTCAGACTTCTGACACTTAAAACTGCCTTTTTGGTTGCCATCACCTCTGCTCGCAGGGTGAGTGAGCTTCAGACTCTTTCTTCCAAACCTCCTTTCCTGGCTGTTCATCCGGACAAAGTTGTCCTTCGCACTAGGCCTTCTTTCCTTCCCAAAGTGGTTACCTCTTTCCACATAGGACAGACCATCACTTTGCCCACATTCTTCCCGCCTCCGCATCCTTCTAAAGAGGAAGAGAGGCTCCACCGTCTGGATCCAAAACGTGCGCTTTCATTCTATCTGGATCACACAAAGCAATTCCGGGTGGATGACCAGCTCTTTGTTGGCTATATTGTCGCCAAGAATCGGCAGGCCGTGCAAAAACGGACCATCTCTCGATGGGTCGTCCTTTGCATCAAAATCTGTTATACCGTAGCCGAAAAGGAACCTCTAGTGGGGTTGCGTGCCCATTTACCAGGGTGACGGCAGCCACTACTGCTTTGGGACGTGGAGTCCCCCTTCATGACATCTGCCAGGCAGCTACGTGGGCTTCATTGCACATGTTTACGAAGCACTACTGCCTGGACAGCCAACTACAGAGAGACGGCTTTTTTGGCCGTTCAGCTCTCCAGGACTTTCTGCTGTGAACTTAGTTCGCAGACCCTCCTCCGGGGTTGGTATTGCTGGGGTATCTATTCTAAGGTGAGAAATCCATAACGAATAGTCTCTTTCAGATGAACAAGTTACTTACCTTCGGTAACGATATATGTGTAAGAGACATATAGTACTTATGGATTCCTCACCGCCCCTCCATCCTCCCCATTCTGCGAACTGACTTCTAGGGTAAGGGACTCCCTTTCAGGGCCCTAGGTTTGTGCACCAGTGGTCAGTGTCTTGCATGGCTCGGTGCTTCTGGCGTGGAATGTCGTGTAAAGAACTGACGTCAGCGTGCAGGGGCGGCGTCTAAGTAGATACCGCGACGTCATTCCGGCGACCATGACGCCAACGACAAACGCGGAGTCGACCGACGCCACCTACTGACGCGCAGGGGTACTGCTGAAGAAAAATTCTCCGGATCCAGTCTGACGCCTGGGGGTAATTCTAAGGTGAGAAATCCATAACTAATATATGTCTCTTACAGATATATTGTTACCGAAGGTAAGTAACTTGTTCTTCAGGGTGTAGTTACTCGAAGCATCTGGTTAGCGGCAGTTAACATAGTGATGCGGCATTGTTTGAAAAGTAGGATCTTCAGTTTTTTTCTGTAACAGAGGAGGATAATGTTTGGTGGTTTGGTTTTCCACATACAGCATAGTAGGAGAAGCTGCTCCTTTCGGCTTGTGGGATGTTGCTGCAGTGAATATTTTGAAACCATTCAAACATCTAACCCGTAGTCGCTAGGTGTGATGGGGCTCACCATTTGTTGACTGCTTAATAGGTGATGCAGCAGGACTTGAGGGTGATTTGTGTAGGCAGGGGGGAGCAAGTGTTGCTCCTTGACAGTTTAAGTTATCCTATCAAAGAAGGCCATTTGATGATACGAGCTGCTGTTTGAAGAATGGTCTTCAGTGGTATCAAATGGGTTTCATGGATGAAGGCCAATAAATGTGTTGTTTGAAGGTGCTAGAGGTCATTTGCTGAGCACTACAAGAGTCTTTTTTGCTGGCCTGCTAGTGAAGCAGGTCCAATTTTACTGTTGATAAATTTAGAAGTGCAGCAGTAACTGATTTCTGATGGATAAATCTGCCTGTGGATTCCTCCCCTTTTGAATTACCCCTTGCGCAGCATTCCACTGAAACTTTTTTTCATAGCTCTCCCACATCGATGAGGACATCACAATGGTACTGCTCCACTTGCGACTCCGCGTGACTTCATCGGAGCCATAATAAGACCTTGTTGGCGTGTGGCGTTGAACGTCAATTCCCTTTTTTCCGCGCCATCGACGTGTAACGTTTTTTTCTAGATTCTCCATTTTTTGGTGGTCTACTTTGTTGCAGTTGTCCTTAAACTGTTTCTGAATGATGGCTACTCAGAAAAGGCCTGGATTTTAACCCTGTAAGGAATGTGGGGGCCATATGTTGGTTACAGACCCCCACGGAGACTGTCTTTGGTGCTTGTCGTCAGACCACTACGTCGAAGAATATTCTTCGTGCCGTCGGATGAACCCGAAGGCACTTAAGGAAAGGCAAGCGAAGTTGTTCATGGCCCGGGCGAAGAAGGAGAAGAGAGGTTGGAAGAGGACCAAGTTGAGGTCGAAGTCGTCGACTTCGCACACCTCAAGATCATCCAAAAAACACAAGAAAAAGAGGTGACATGGGTCCAAGCATCGATCTTCTAAGGAGAAGTCGTATAAGTCGGTGTCTCTGGTCCGGCGTCTTCATAGGAAGGATGACGCCGCCCCTTCTCCTTCACCGCAGGTGCCTCCTGTGCACTCTCTGGCACTGAAGGGTTCTCCGATGCAGAGGAACTCTCCGGCACCTGGGGGAGAGTCTGCCACATTTCCAGACGTTCCGGTCCCGGATCTGGCATATCCAGCGCCGCAACCAGAGCCCGTACTACAACCTCGTCCTATCTCAGGTCAGACAGTTCCGGATCCATACCCACCTTTCCCGGCTCCGGGTATGGATCCAAAGCATTTTCTTAATGCGATGTATGGCATGTTTGCCAGTGCGGTTAACCTGTCCGGCGTGCCGGCTGGGCCCGTGGGACCGCTGTCTTATAATTTGAGCGTGCCCCAACATTATGCCCAGACACCATTTATGCCAATGACTCCGCCTTGGCCTCTCCCGACGCCAAGGTTCTCGACGCCGATCCCTTCTCAGGAGGGAAGGATGGACTTCTCACTGGTGCCGTCGGGTTCTGCTCCGGCGACGTCTCGACTTCGGTCGGCGCCGCTGACCGCTTCTGAAGGTCCTCCATCGACGCCAGCTCCGAGGTCTCCGGCGCCACGTCTGGCACCGCCGACTCCGAAGATGCGTTCGAGGAGGGCGGCTCAGAGGCTTCTGGAAGAGGAGGAATTCCAGGAGCAAGAGGAGCAAGCTGAAGAGGGGGAGATACTAGACCCTATGGAGGATTTTGCAGGGCTGCAGGAAGCCTGTGTGCTTGACACATCGCCAGTGGGAGCTCTCCTCTCCAAAAACTCTACCTAATCAGGATGTGGCCTCATATCACTCGGTCATAAGAAAGGATGCTGACCTTTTGGACTTGCAGTTTCTAACGGCAGAACGTCAAATCTAATATCGGAGGTACTGCACTCTCCTTCTTCCGTGGTGGAGCTGTTGCTTTCTTTCAAAAAGGCTCTCACAGATCCGATTTTGGAAGTATAGGAGAAGCCATTGTCTGCCCCTGCTGTTTCGAGAACGTGGCAAGACGCTTTAAGGCTGCGCCTGGTGACCCGGCATTTTTATCATCAAACCCTTCACCTGAGAGCCTGGTGGTTCAAGCGTCTTGTTTATCAAAACAATTTGCTGGTTTCTTCCCTTCCACTCCGGGGAATAGGGTTTCCAAGAAGTTGCAACAATCCGCAAAAAAGGTGTTCTCGTCAGCCAGCATGGCCCTAAAATCAACTAATGCCACGTGCTTGCTGTGGCGTTATATCCATGCATTGATGGATTCTGCCAAGGAGGTAATACCTAAGTTGCCGGAGGATGTCCAGGGTCACTTCGCTGAGGTACTGTCAGACATGCAGGCTGCAGACCATAAGGTGATCCAGTCCGGCCTTGATACGGCTGACTCCGTTGCCAGGGTAATGGGTTCTTCGGTGGCGACTAGGAGGCATGCCTGGTTGAGAGGTTCTTCCATTTGACGGCTCATGACTCTTTGGTACCAAAGCTGATTCAGCTTTACAGCGATTTAAGGATAGCAGAGCTACTGCTAGATCCTTGGGCTTACAATCCCAGCCTAGGGGCTTTTGGTTTCCGGAGATTTCGGGGATTTGGAAAGACGGCTCCTTTTCGAGGCCGCCAGCAGCAACAACATCAGCAACCACAGAACCGTCTGTATAGATCATACAGAGGGAAGGGAAGAGGTCGTATGCGAGGGGCTGCTCGCCAACAAGCCTCCTCCTCCCCTGCCTCCACCACTGGATCCGCAGGGAAGCAGCTCTAGGTCCCCCATCTTGGAGCATGTTGGTCCTGTTGGAGGTCAGGTGTCCCATTTTCTACAAAATTGGAAATCTGTTACGTCAGATCTTTGGGTTTTGAATCTTGTAGAAAATGGGTACGCCCTTCCCTTCCGGGAGTTTCCCCCTCCTTATCTTCCTCGCCAGGGTTGGTGTTTGGAGGACCATCTGATGCTTCGGCAACAAGAGGTCCTGTCCCTATTACAGAAAGGTGCGATCGAGATTGTTCCGGAGCAGGAGAGGGGTCAGGGATGCTACTTCTGGTATTTCCTGATCCCCAAGAAGGACGGTCGTTTGCAGCCGATCCTGGACCTCAGGGTCTTGAATTTTTACCTCAAACAGGAGAAGTTCAAGATGTTGACCCTAGCTTAGGTTCTTCTGGCGCTGCAGAAGGAAGACTGAGTGGTATCGATCGATTTACAGTGCGTATTTTCACATTTCCATCCTGAAGTCACATCGGAATTATTTTCGTTTTACGGTGGGTTCTCAACATTATCAGTTTGCGGTCCTTCCCGTTCGCTCTTACATCCGCGCCTCGGGTCTTCACAAAGGTGATGGCAGTGGTGGCAGCACATCTCAGAAGGTCTGGGTTTCCTGTTTTCCCCTATCTGGATGACTAGCTGCTCAAGGCAAGGTCGCCGAAGATGGTGCTTCATCATCTGCAAGTAACAACTCTACTGTTGTTCGACTTGGGTTTTTCAATAAATTAATTTTTTTTTTTTTAATTTTTCAAAAACCTTTATTGTAAGATTTTTACGGTACATCTGTGTATGTAAAACGCAAATAAAATGTCTCATTGTATTACATTTCGGTAACACTTTCCCGCAACATTATATACACAGTATGAATATTCTCCCCCCCCTCCCAAATAACTTTAACGTCAGTCATAAAACATTAATTTGCAGTCCGGTTGCTAGCAAAGTATAATAGTAGCATATTGTACAGTTCAACCCACTTTCCAATATATAGTAGTTGGTAACGATATGTATCACAGTGACAGCACAGATATCGCTAAGGCCTAGGACAGTGGTGATATCACCCCCCTCACCCTGGTTGTAAGAGCGAAGTCTTTTTGCAGCTGGTAATTCCGATTTTTTCCTCTCCTCCGAGATTCTTTCTTAGTGCAGTACTAGTGTTCATTCAGCTCCCTGGTGAGGTCTGGGATCTAGGCCTGTGTCTGGCTTCATTCTCCGTTGTTTGGTCTGTACTTTCCTGGTCCCTCTCTTGGTTCCCTTCCTGCTCAAGAAGAAAGGAGGTGAGCGGGCCCCAAATATTTTTAGGACGGGAGTTAATCGGCAATAATTCTGCATAATGATGCATGTGATCTTGCCATGTAGTCATAGTGTGTATCCAGTCTTTAAACTTAGGAGCCCGACCCCTTCCCCATTTGCACGCTACCTGCCGTTTCGCTAACAATAAGCCCATCGCCAGGAACTTCTTATGTGCTGTAATTATCCCCTGAGATAAACCCAACAGGGCCACCATGGGGCAGGGATCTATCCCGACCCCCACCATGGCCGACAGTCCCTCAAAGGTCTGTGTCCAGTACGTAGCTACCTGGGGGCAACTCCACGCTAAGTGTAGGAAATCCGCTCCTTCCCTCCCGCATCGCGCACATCGATCATCGTCCCTGAGGTGGAATCTGTGTAGTTTAGCTGGGGTATGATATAAACGATGCAAGAACTTAAATGAATGAGGCGGAGCCTGCTATTCCCTGTAATTGCTGCTGTCTGCGTACAACTGCTTTCCCATTGTTCGTCAGTCAGCGGGGTACTTAGGTCTTTATCCCATTCCTGTCTGGCCCGAAGTGTATTGATGGGTGGTGCATTTTGTATATGTTTATACAAAAGGGATATGACATGACGAGGGGCCGTTCCCTGTAGCAGGGCATGCAGAGGTGCAAGGTATCTGGTTCTTCGGGAAAAGTAGGGGTTGCTGCCTTCACACTTTGCCGGAGCCGAATATATATAAATGTGTCCAGCGCCGTGGGTATGCGTGTTCCAAAGAATAAATCCTTGGAGCGGAATTGTCCTCCAGCATAAAGGTCTCCCCAGGTGTGGTACCCTAGACTTGTCAACAGCTTCCGGCATATCCCCTCACTAGTAACTTGTAGTAAGGGATTACTTACTAGGGGCATCCTAGGTGAGTACAGCATAGGGCTCTCTAGCTTGCGAGCGATCTGTCGCCACGCTACAATGGTACAGTCTACTGTGGACGGGTCGCGCCCCCGCTCCTTCACTGTTGTAAAGAGACAGCTTGCCGGGGGCGTCGGAGTCATATATCCATCTTCCACCGCCAAGTGAGGCATAAAGGGTGGCGGATGGAACCAATACAATGCGAAGTGGGCCTGTGCGCAGTAATAATAGAATTCAAAGTTGGGGACATCATACCCCTCCTGATGATATGGTAGCATCAACGTGTTCAGGTTGAGCCGCGGCTGTTTCCCTCCCCATACCAGCCTCGTTATTTGAGTTCTTAATGTATTAAAGAAAAATCTCCCCGGGTGATATGGTATATTAATAAAGAGGTATAATAATAATTTGGGCAGCAGAACCATTTTGGTAAGAGAGATCCTGCCCGCCATGGAGAGGGGAAGCCGCAACCACCTGGTGATGGTGTCAGTTATCTTATCCATGGCTGTGCCATAGTTAAGCCTCATCAGGCTGTCCCTATTCCTTGTGAGACGTATGCCCAGGTATGTCAGCTCGTCAGTTTCCCAGACTAATGGATAATCTAGTCGATGTGGCGGGGTGTTATCCGTTAGGGGGAATACTGCAGACTTAGACCAGTTTATTTGTATTCCTGATATGGCCCCAAATTTAGTGATCTCCCTTAATACAGGATTGAGATTGTCATGGGGCTTTTTGATGTATAACGTCATATCGTCTGCATATAGAGAGATAAGCAGTTGTCTAGTCGGATATATCAGTGCCTTGTCTTTGTGATGTTGTCGTAGTTTTGCAGCTAGAGGCTCTATAGCTAAAGCAAACAAGATAGGGGATAATGGGCAGCCCTGTCGTGTTCCTCTGCAAATAGTAAAGGTGGGAGACTTGGCGCCATTCAGGAGCACTGACGCTATCGGTTGGCTATAGAGCAGTTGTATCCAGCAGAGAAAAGTAGGGGGCATCCCCATATGTCTCAAAGTGCCCAGCAAGTAGTCCCACTCTAAAGAATCGAACGCCTTGGTTGCGTCAAGGAACACCGCCACAGCCGAGCAGTTCGGGTCTATGTCTTGTAGCACAGCAGCCAGGGTTCTAAGGTTATGCGATGTAGCTCTGTTGGGGATGAATCCCGCTTGGTCAGGTAGTACAAGTCGTTCCATCCACAAATTAAGTCCGGTCCCCAGAACCTTTGCTAATATTTTAGTATCGCTATTTAATAGTTTAACAATTGGTGGAGCATATCAATACACACAACCTTCTTCATCCAACGCAGTCTGGCTTTAGAGCATCCTTCTCTACTGAATCTGCTCTACTCTTCGCAACAGAGACTATACGGAGACGAGCGGATGCTGGTCAGACGGTGGCCTTGGTCCTGCTGGACCTAAGTGCCGCTTTCGACACGGTATCTCACAGGCTCCTTATCCAACGCTTAACGGTGTGTGGTCTTAATGGGATAGCGCTACAATGGATACGGTCTTATCTGAAAGATCGCAGCTTCCAAATTGTGCAAAACCTCCATCGATCCAAACCCCTTCCACTCCGCCAAGGGGTCCCACAGGGATCTATTCTGAGTCCCACCCTTTTAACCTATACATTGGACCGTTGGCCAAAATTATGGACAAATACAAGATCTCCATGGTGTCGTATGCTGACGACACTCAGCTTGTGGTGACCCTGGCACAAGACTCTGGTGAATCGGCGCTACAATTCTCCTCATGTCTCAATGATCTGGCCTCCTGGATGTCCAACCACTGCCTTAAACTGAACGGTAGTAAGACGGAGGTCATGATCATTGGGAAATCACCCTCCATCTGGGATACAGCCTGGTGGCCTCAAACACTGGGGTCTGTCCCGGAGCCCAAAGCCGAGGTTAAAAACCTAGGAGTATGGCTCGACACCAAACTTTCTTTTGAGTCCCAAACCAGGAAAGTGGCAGGGAGATGCTTCAGCACCTTGAAGATGCTGAAAAAACCCTTCATGTCCTCCCTGTATCAGCCAGAAAAACCTTAGTTCACACTCTGGTGACCTCACAACTCGATTATGGGAACGTCCTCTATTTGGGCGCACCAAAAGACTGCATGATGCGTCTTCAACGTATTCAAAAGCAGCGGCACGCCTTGTTCTCAATCTTTCTAGCCGTGCTTCAACAACTAAAGCTCTAGACTCCCTACACTGGCTGCCTATCGAGAAAGAGTTATTTTTAAGGCCATGTGTTTTTGTCACAGGAGCCTACAAGGGAAAGGCCCCAGCTACTTACATGATCTTCTCACTCCATACAATCCCAGCCGTCAATTAAGATCGACAGGAGCACACCTGCTCAAAGTTCCCAGGATAAGGAAAGCTAGGATGGGCGCCCGATCTTTTGGCTACCTAGCGGCCAAGAACTGGAATACACTACCTCTATGGCTACGCGCAGAGAAATCTGAACCTATCTTCCGCAGAGGACTGAAAACCTGGTTGTATAAACATTAGTCCAGCAGTCTTTTATGCAGTTTTTGCTTCTAGCGCGGGGACACACCTTTGGGGTAGCCAGGCGCTCTACAAATGAACTATTATTATTATTATAGTGAGAGGGGCCGGTACGAGTCGCAGAAAAGTGGAGATTTACCAGGCTTTAGTAATGATGTTATCAGGGCCTCGCGCATAGTTCTGGGTAAGCACCCTTCTTCTAATGATACATAGAACACCTCCTTCAGGATGGGAGCCAAAAGTGAAGCATATGTTTTATAGAATTCTATCGGCAACCCGTCAGAACCCGGGGCTCGTCCCGATCTCATCTGCATTATGGCTTCAGTAATTTCGTCCAGTTCTAAGTCTAAATTCAAGAATTCCCGTTGGGTATCTCCCAGCCAGGCCAGTGCAGTGTCTTCAAAATAAGTCGGCAAATCTAATGGGGTGCCTCTTTGGGAAGAATAAAGGGTGCTATAGAACTCTCTAAACGTATTCAGTTGATCTGGAAGGTTCCGATGTGTATTACCTTGTGCATCTTGTATCTCCGTTATGTGGTTGGAGAACCTAGGGGGTCTGGTCGCATTTGCCAGAGCCTTCCTCGGGCGGTCTCCCTTGCCATAAACCCGTGCCATGTGTGGTTTGCCCCTAAATTTACTTTCCCTCTCCACAATTGTCTCATAGTCAGTGAGCTTGTCTCGTATATTGGCCCTAATTGCATTGTTTCCGGGACTGGTATCGAGATCACCTTCCAATTGCTTGAGTTCCCTTCCAATTTATGCAGGTCATTACGTAGCGTTTTAAGGATACCCCTCCCTTAGAAATACACCAACCTCGAGCCGTGACTTTGAATGCCTCCCATACTATCGTGATGCTAGAAACGGACTTCACATTGCGCTCAAAAAATCCTGAATGTCTTGTTCAATTTCAGCCTTGAACACAGTGTCCTGGAGGTGCAATGGGTTGAGGCGCCAGCTATTGTACGGAGAATGATTAAGGGGGCATGCAGGTCCGCCATTACAGGGGAATGGTCTGAATACGTACGGGCCAGATGGGTTACGGGTCCCAACCAGTGGGACATTCCTATCGACACAATCAGGTAATCTAGCCTAGCCCAGGTTGCATGAACCGCTGAGTAATGTGTGCCCTCCCGTTTCGTTGGGTGTTTGTACCGCCAAGAGTCGAGTAGGTAGTTGGTGTCTATGATGTCTGTCAGTGTTCTTTGCGTGTTCGTAAAGTGCATTGGGGTTACTCGGGACCTGTCCATTCGGGGCTGAATTGTTGTGTTGAAATCTCCCCCCCATATGACGTAGGTAGTACCAATCTCCTGTATTTTGCTCCACAACAGGAGAAGAGCATGAGGATCGTCCGTATTAGGGCCATAGTATTTGGCGAATGTCACATCATAGGAGTGAAGTCTTCCCCATACTAGGCAGTACCTACCCCCAGCATCTGTTTCCGACCCACTGATCGCGAACGCCGTCCCTCTCTTAATTAGAATGGCCACTCCTCGGGAGTATCCTGAATATGACGCAAAACAGCGGTGTGAGGCCCATCTCGAGGCAAACAGGGGTGTAGTGCCAGGGTGCAGGTGTGTTTCCTGTAATAAAGCGACTGTGATGTGATGCCTATCTAGATAACCTAGAATCTGTCTTTTTTCCTAGGGTTATTCAGACCCCGTACGTTCCATGATGTCACCTTAAAGTTATTAAGATCCCGTGTGTTATCTAACATTTCGACGTCTGTAACACTCTGTACTTAACCACATGTTGTAAGCTATATTCAACCGGACATGATGCATCCCTACGACAATGTAACTTCCACCCTCCACCCACACCGGCTTCCCCAACTTGCCGGGCATTTGTACCCTCCCAACCCCGAAAACACCCATTACCCAACCATTCTTTTCCCTCTTAAGTGGAAACTCTGGGGTTCGCCCTCGTAGGAGCATCACTAGGGGCCCACGACCTGCCCTCTTCCCTCCTTACTTGCACCCACCTATTCGAGGTGGGACGGAGGTAAGTGGCCGAGCAGGATATCACACATAATATTAGTTATGTCCATACTTCACCAATGCAGATTAGTTCTTCAGATTCAGTTCATTAGGGATAGTCCCGAACATACCACTGCATGTTATGTGCTTCAGTCTGGTTTCGACAGTGGTGACTGGGATCTGGAGCGCGCCCGAGCCCCCTCTTCCGTGGATGCTGCACGGCGGTTTTGTTTGAGGTAATCTTCAGCCTGTTGTGGGTTCTGGAAGTAGTGTTGTCTCCCACGGTGTGTTATCTTCAATTTCGCCGGATACATCATGGCGTAGGGGATTTCCTGCGTCTGGAGCTTTTTCTTCACAGCCGCAAACTTTCGCCTGGCGTCTTGCACTGTTTGAGTAAAGTCCGGGAAAAAAGACAGTATGGTATTTTCATGATGAACTTGGTTTTTTTCTCGCGCCAGACGTAGGACCGCATCTCTGTCCCGATAATTTAAAACCGGACTATCACAGGCCGTGGCGGCGCCCCTGGGGGCGGACGAGCCGCTAGGGACCTATGTGCTCTCTCCACCGTGAGGTGCGCTGAGAAGGAGCCCCTGCCAAACAACTCCACGATCAACTTCTCAATGAAATCTTCCATACGTCCCGTATTGGTTGATTCTGCCAGGCCAAGGATGCGCACGTTGTTCCTTCGAGAACGGGCCTCTAAATCTTCGTTCTTGTCAGCAATGATTTTAAGCAGCCTATCCATTTGCGATATTTGGTTCCTACTTGCGGTGGCACCATCCTCTAATTCAGACACCCTGGTTTCTGCTTCCTTAAGGCGGTGCTCGTGTTGGTCCAGTTTCGTAACCACCGAGTCTATCCGCACATTCATCGTGTCAATTTTAGTGTCTATGGATGTGAGGCTTTGCTTCATTCCAAGGAGGAGCGCTCTCAGTCTTCCTCTGGCGAATCTGTGGCATCCGAGTCTGTATGCTCCGCTGAGTTGGGCGCAGGTGTTTTGCGCGTGGAAAAAGGGATTTTGGTTTGTTTGGCGTCGGTGCGGCCCATGATGTAGGAGGTCGAGCAAAGCAGGAGCACAGTGCAGGAACCCACAAGGCACCCTCCTCGGCCCAGCTTCGCTGACACCCTCAAAGTAGCTTCCAGGAGTGTCCTCTGCGTATAGATTCTGGCCAATAATGCTAGCAGCACGGTGCGCAGAAATGTTGCTCTTGGATCTCAACCAGTTCAGGCTGCGTTCAGCACTTCTTCCAGGCCCACTCCGAGGTCGCCCCACACTGTATCGGCACAACGCCCCCACTGGGGCCTGCTTTTGGCACCGCGCAGCTGCTAGGCAAATCCCCGCACCACCGGTGTCACAAGGAGCACCCGAACACAGCAATCAGCCAACGAGGCTTCCAGATATCAGGCGGTGTCCTGCCAGGTGTTTGTTGTCCATAGGGGATCAACGGCGCCATTCAATGCGAGTACCACCGACAAGTGACCCAGCCTAAGCGCCCCAAGTCCGCCGCCCGATAGACACCTGCAACGCGGTGCCGGCCGGGTGCAGCAATTGCGTGTTGTGTGCACAGGTTCTGCAGCACGAGGAGCGGCCAAGCAGTCTCTCCTGAAATTTATAATCTACGGGCGATGTGCCCTCAGCTAGTCCAAAATGGCGGCGACCTCTCGCTGCGATAATGGCCGAATAACGGCTCCAGCACCCCAGTCCGGTTCGCTGAGCATACGTTGACGGTGTCAGGCAGGGGCTCCCCTGTGCAACGACATTTACAACTGCATTTATTTCCTCCGGCCCCTCTCAGCCTCCAGCGTCCATATGCAGCCGGCGGTTTCTCCCTCCGGCGCCCGGCTGATCCTGATATCACGGTGTCATTACAGCATTCCCTGCATATGTCATTGTTCACGCTTCAGTAGCGTTAGTGTAATTGCGCCCCATTAGCTGCCTCTCACCTCGTCCAGCAATTCACGTATTTCAGCGGCGGCGAACCTCGGCAGGCCGCCATCAGCTTCTACACCAACTGGGCCTACTCAGCCCCGGTTTTCCCAACTGCCGCGGCCGCTCGTCCGCCTCCGGTCCGGATCTCAGCAGCCCGCGCCTAGTTTCGGCGGTCGCCGCGCCCGCCGCACTCCGGGTCCACTGTGCCTCAGAGGTATCGCTGGCTTCAGCAGTGAAGCGGGTCTGTTCTGGTGAGGTCAGATGCGTGATTGTGTTGTTTAGGATGGGTTTGAAGGATATTTCCCCGCTCGGCAGGGCTGGAGCCTCACAGGTGTGCGGCCATCTTGGTCACGCGCCACCTAGCGACCTCGGGTTTTTCAATAAATGTACCCAAATCTCACCTGGCGCCCTCTCAGCGCAACCTATTCATAGGGGCAGTACTGGATACTACTCTGAGTCGTGCTTTCACTTTCCTCGGAGGGTTCTAGACATCCAAGCTATGATCCCAATGTTTCAAAATGGAGCGACTGTTCCAGTCATGAAGGTTTTGCGCCTGCTTGGGCTGTTTGCTTCCTGCATACTGTTGGTCAACCATGCATGCTGGCAAAGAGGGCACTCCAGTGGTGCCTCTGCAGGCAGTGTTTTCAACACAACAGGGATCTGAGGGAGGTGGTCAGAATCTCCAAAGACACTGCAGCAGATCTGTTATGGTGGGGTGTTTCAGGCAACCTGTCTCAAGGGAAGCCATTTCAACTATCCTTTCAGGTGGCCACAGTTATAACAGATGCCTCCACTCTAGGGTGAGGAGCTCATCTGGGGGATCTGGAGGTCAAAGGACTTTGGTCGCCAGAGGAGAGATTGCTTCACATCAATCTTCTGGAATTGCGGGCAATACGTTTGGCTCTCAAGGCTTTTCTTCCCTCCCTTCGCGGACAGTCAGGTTTGGTCCTGACGGACAACACTACCGCGATGTGGTACATCAACAAACAAGGCGGTGTAGGGATCATATCGTCTCTGCAGAGAGGCTCTGCGGCCCTGGTCCTGGGCTCAGGACCACCAGATTTGCGTAATTGCAAATCATCTGGCCGGGGTGCTGAATGTGTGCGCTGACAGTCTCAGTCGGCAGTACTCCGCAGATCACGAGTGACGTCTTCATCCGGAGGTGGTCCATCACATTTTCAGGATGTGGGGTTTTCCTCGGGTGAATCTGTTTGTCACTCACGAGAACACGTACTGCCCGTCGTTCTGCATACTCCAGTATCCGATGCGGGGAGCGTTAGGGGACGCGTCATATTGATCGCCCCGGATTGGCCAAGAAGGGTGTGGTACATAGACCTTCACCTCTCATCGCACCTTCCACTCCGTCTCCCTATAAGGGCAGACCTCCTCTCGCAATCGCAGGGGCAGGTTCTACACCCCCACCTCCAGAGCCTGCACCTTCATGCCTGGAGATTGAACAGGGCAACCTGCGTTCATTCTCTCTCCCATTGGATGTGGTGGATGTTATATTATCGGCCAGAAGACACTCAACCAAATCTGTCTATTCCTGTAGATGGGCCAGATTTGTTAAGTGGTGTGGAGAGAGTTCAATGGATCTTTTAAAGGCCCATTTGTCTGATATTCTTAGTTTTTCTCTTTCTTTGGCCCAGCAGGGTTGTGCTGTGGCGACTGTTAAGGGCTACTTGTCTGCTTTATCAGCCTTCCTTTGTTTGCCAGACCAACCATCGTTGTTTAAGTCTCCCATAGTCATGAGGTTCATTAAAGGCCTCACTAATAGATTCCCTCCCACTCCATTTATTATGCCTCAGTGGGATTTAAATTTGGTTCCTACTTTCCTGATGGGGTCTCCTTTCGAGCCTCTTCATAGTTGTCCGATGAGACTTCTTACATTCAAAACAATTTTTCTGGTTGATATTACCTCTGCCAGGAGGGTAAGTGAGCTTCAGGCTCTTAGTTCTAAATCTCCTTTTACCACCATCCATGCAGATAAGATGATTCTCAGGAAGGACCAGAGCTGCTTTCCTGCCTAGGGTGGTTACTCCTTTTCATCTAGAGCAGTCAATCTGAAAGAGACACGTTAGTGATAGATTCCTTACCTTAGAATATCCCCAGGCATCAGACTGGATCCGGAAAGTATTTCGTCAGCAATACCCCTGCGCGTCGGTAGGCGTCGTACTGCTCCACGTACGTCGCTGGCGTCGTGGTCGCCGAGATGACGTCATGGAAGCTTTTTAGACGCACCCACGCGCGCTGACGTCAGTTCTTTCTTTTTCCGCGCCAGCAGCGCAGATCCAAGAGAGAGCAGTACCCCTAGTTAAAAGTTTTAGCTTGGTAATTGATGTCGAGTAATCGACTCTGGTGCAGTAGGGATGCCCGGGTTTAAATCCTGTAAGGCCTGCCGTCGCAACATGTCGGTAGCGGACCCGCACGACGTGTGTCTCTTCTGCTTGGGGCACGCCCATGACCCCGAGGCGTGCCCCGATTGCGGGGCCATGGCGCCGAAAGCTTTGCGGGAGCGTTCCCGAAAGTTGTTGGAGGCCCAGCAGTCGGCTCCGCGTCGATCAAGGTCCCGCTCCCGTGGGAGGTCGAGAGACCGGTCGCGGAGCCGTTACCTTCGCTCGTCGGACTCGGGGACAGGTAAGTCACGGCGCCATAAAAAATCAAAGAAGCAACGTCGTTCGTCTTCTACCCCTCACCGGTCCCAAGACGCGGTGGAGGGGGCGGGGGTCACTCCCCCGCGGCTCCGCTGGAGCCCCCGTTGTTGCCTGCGGCCTACCCGCCCTTTCCGGGCCCGCCCGCGACGTCGGATGAGATACAGGTCTTCCTGTCGGCCATGGGCCGTTTGTTTGGCCCATCGGGTCCCTCCGGAGTGCCTTCGGGCCCCGCGGACCCGTTGGGTGGGTCTGCCCCCGTGCCGCCGCCTTTGGCCTCGGCTACGCCGGCAAAGTACCCTGCGGCGTCGCCGGCTCCGGCCTCGACGCCGGTGCCGGATCCGGCCTCGGCGTCGGCGCTGGATCCGGCCTCGGCGCCGGCCTTGACGCCGGGCGCAGCGCCGCAACTGACGCCGTACGGCGCCGAACCAGAATTGGTCTCTTACCCCCCGATTCCAATTCTTGGTACAGAGTTTCTCCCATTACCCCAGGCACCTCGTCCTTACCGGCCTCTTCCAACACCGGTAGCTGAAGGAGAGTACTGGGAGGGGTCTGGGGACCCTCTTGCAGCTCTATGCGAGAACAAGCCTGAATGGGAAGAAGACCTGGAGGGTCCTGTGGATCTGGATTTCTCTCCACACCCTGGCACACTGTCCCCTTCTTCCGTGGCTACGGAGGAGGTGGGGACTTTTTCAGTGGTGCTGCGTAGGGCGGCTCAGGCTCTTAACCTTGAGCTCCCTTCTGTGCCTATCTGAAAGAGACACGTTAGTGACAGATTCCTTACCTTAGAATATCCCCAGGCGTCAGGCTGGATCCGGAAAGTTTTTGCGTAGCAGTACCCTTGCGCGTCGGTAGGCGGCGCCGTGCGGCTCCGCGTCCGTCGTCGGCGTCGTGATCGCCGGGATGACGTCGCGGGCAGTACTTAGGCGCCGCCCTGCGCGCTGACGTCAGTTCTTCTTTTTCCGCGCCAGTAAGCGCAGATCCGGGAAGAGCAGTGCCCTAGTCACTTTTTGACTATCTTTTTGGTGAATTTTTTCACTGTTTCTTCAACGAGTCTTCACGACTCCTAAGGTGTCGTAGGGATGCCCGGCTTTAAGCCCTGCGAGGAATGTGGTCGCATGATGTCGATCACGGACCCGCACCTCGAGTGTCTCTTTGTCTCGGCCGAGACCACGACACGAAGTCGTGTCCTGACTGCCGGAAACTTCATCCTAAGGCTTTGCGAGAGCGGTCTCGAAAGCTCCTCGAAGTCCGGCATTCGGCTCCGCGCCGCACCAAGCCCCGGTCCCGGGAGAGGCCGAGGGGCCGGACGCGGAGTCCCCGCCGTTCGTCGGATTCAAAGTCTTCGCGCTCCTCCGGTAAGTCGAAGCACAAGAAGTCTAAGCGGCGTCATCGCTCTAAGACTTCGCCTCGCCGGTCTCGCGACTCGGCTGAGGTCCCTGTCGGCACCGTCCCCGCCCCGCGGCCCCGGACGTGCCTGTCGAGTTACTCCCCGCAGTACCCGCCCTACCCGGGCTCGGGGGCGACTCCGGCCGATATACAGGAATTCCTGTCGGCCATGGCCCGCCTCTTCGGGCCTCAAGGTCCCTCCGGTGCGCCTTCGGGCCCCGCGGGCCCTGATGGGGTTGCTCCGGCGTCGCCGTCGACTCCGGTCCCGGCGTCGCCTGTCCCGCCAGCCTTCGTCCCGGCTCCGGCCCCGGCCTCGACCCCGGCTCCGGTGGTGCCGCAACCCCCATCGACGCCGGTTGACCTAACCACGCCTCCGCCGACGCCGATGTCCCCGGTGCCGTTTCCGACGCCGTCCGGGGCTCCGGGCGGCGTCGTTCCCCGGTTCTCTCCGGGTCCGGACATGGAGCCGGACCAACGTCGCCCGACGCCGTTTCCGGCGCCGATGAGACCTTGGGTCCCTGATGTCCCTCCTCCTCCATATTTTCAACCTGAGGAGGACCAGGAGAGCTGGGAGGGGTCTGAGGACCCTCTCACACAACAGTGCGAGTTTGACCCGGACTGGGTTGAGGAACTTGGGGATGCCAGTGGTCTGGATACCTCCCCTGACTCTGGCATGCTGTCTCCTCCCGTGGCAACGGAGGAGGGGGCTAATTTTGCAACGGTGTTGCGTAGAGCTGCTGGAGCCTTAAATCTCCAGTTGCCTACAGTGGTCGTCAGGTCTAACATCCTGACTGAAGTGCTTCAGCCGGCGGCCTCCTCTGCGGAGACTGTGCTGCCGTTCAACGAGGCACTGACTGACGTTCTTTGGGTGCCTGGTCCAAACCCACCACAGGGGCTCCTGTGGATAGGAACGTGGCCCGACGCCATCGCCCTGCTCCGGGCGACCCCTGTTTCTCTCCCAACACCCCACCCCTGAGAGCTTGGTTGTCCAAGCCTCTGCCTCCCAAACCGCCTTCCCTACCGCCCCTCCGGATAGGGAATCCAAGCGCCTGGATCACTTTGGGAAGAAGGCTTTCTCTTCCTCCAGTGCTGGCTTGCGGTCTGTTAATACCGCTTGCCTCTTGGGCCGATACACCCACTCCCTGTGGGATTCGGTGGCAACTGTTTTGCCGCAGTGTTCTGAGGAGGTCCAGACACTGCTTAGCCGCGCCATTGCGGAAGGGCGTGATGCGGCTAAATATACCATCCGCTGTGGCCTTGATACCGCCGACTCGCTGGGCAGATCGCTTGCAACGACGGTGGCGCTGCGTCGCCACGCCTGGCTGAGAACCACTGGTTTTTCAGGGGATGTCCAGAATACACTCATGGACATGCCCTTTGATGGAGTCGGTCTTTTGGTTCTAAGGCAGACCATGCGCTGGAGCGTTTCAAGGACTCACGGGCTACTGCTAAGTCCCTGGGCCTTGCTGTTGTGCGCCCTCCGCTCACGTCTGCTTTTCGCCCCTTTCGTGGCCACGGAAGGGGCGCCCAGTCACGTCCACAGCCCGGCCAACGGCCCGCGCAGCAAGCGCCTTCGCGTGGCCGAGGACGTGGATACCGCCGTGGCGGTTCGGGCAACCAGCGTGCGGGTCAGGCCACCACCTCCAACCCGTCCGCGGCCTCCAAGCCCTCCTAGTCCCTCCTTTCAGGTGCACAGTACGCCGGTCGGGGGCAGGGTCCGCCATCACCTTCACCGCTGGCGTTCCATCACCTCGGACAGGTGGGTCTTGGACATTGTCCGAAGGGGCTACTCCCTCCCCTTCGAGACCACCCCCAGCCATGCCACCTCAATTCCACCGCATGTCAGGGGATCACTTGGTGCTTCTACAGAAGGAAGTCACGGCCCTCTTGGCCAAGAGGGCCATCGAGCATGTTCCGACCCCAGAAGTAGGGCGTGGATGCTACTCCCACTACTTTCTGGTGCCCAAAAGGACAAGGAGGACATGCGTCCTAGCTTGGACCTCCGGAACGCCAATCGCTTCCTCCGGAAGGAGAAGTTCAAGATGCTCACCCTAGCTCAGGTCTTGACTGCCCTCGACCCCGGAGACTGGTTGGTAGCGTCGGACTTGCAGGACGCCTATTTCCACATCCCCGTCCTGCCGGCCCACCGGCGTTACCTTCGGTTCACGGTAGGCCTCCAGCATTTTCAGTTCACCGTGCTCGCCTTTGGCCTTACCAGTGCCCCTCGGGTGTTCACGAAAGTGATGGCGGTGGTCGCAGCTCATCTGCGCCGGGCAGGGGTTTCAGTCTTCCCCTACCTCGACGACTGGCTGCTGAAGGCGGGCTCGCCCCAGGCAGTCGTCTCCCACCTCCAGACTACGGCCGAACTCCTGCACTCGCTGGGGTTCTCCATCAATGTGCCAAAGTCGCATCTGATTCCTTCTCCACAGCTCCTTTTCATCGGAGCAGTTCTGGACACGACGCAGTTTCGGGCCTATCCTCCCGAACGGCGAGTCCGGGATATTCAGGCTATGATTCCGATCTTTCAGCCTTTATCCTGGGTTTCGGCACGGATGACCCTGAGGCTGCTGGGCCTCATGGCCTCCTGCATCCTGCTGGTCAATCATGCCAGATGGCATATGCGGGCTCTGCAGTGGGACCTGAAGTTCCAGTGGGCTCAGCACCAGGGCAACCTGTCCGATCACGTCCAGATCTCGGAGGGGACTGCAAGACAGTTGCAGTGGTGGCTCTCGAACCGGCAATGGGTCATGGGCAGATCCCTCTCCCTTCCCCAGCCAGAGCACACAGTTGTGACGGACGCGTCCCTTCTGGGATGGGGCGGTCACATGGGAGAGGCGGAGATCAGAGGCCTCTGGTCTCCGGCGGAGTCCCGGCTCCATATCAACCTTCTGGAGCTCCGGGCGATCCGGCTTGCACTCAAGGCATTCCTTCCCTCTGTCAAAGGGACGGTAGTGCAGGTGTTCACCGACAACACCACCGCCATGTGGTACTGCAACAAACAGTGCGGGGTGGGGTCGTGGACCCTTTGTCAGGAGGCTCTGCGCCTCTGGACATGGCTGGAACATCAGGGCATGTTCCTGATGGTTCAACACCTGGCAGGTTCCCTGAACGCCAGGGCGGACGAACTCCAGCCGCAGGTGCATGATGGATCACGAATGGCGTCTTCACTCGGAAGTGGCGCAAGGACTCTTTCTACAGTGGGGAGAGCCTTGGTTAGATCTATTCGCCATCGAAGAGAACGCGCAATGTCATCAGTTTTGCGCGTTGGAATTTCCAAGGCGGCACTCGCTCGGCGACGCTTTTGTCACGGGTGGAGTTGCGGTCTATTGTACGCCTTTCCGCCTATACCACTTCTACCCAGAGTGTTGAAGAAGATTCGGCACGACCGGGCCCAAGTCATTCTTGTGGCTCCGGACTGGGCTCGAAGAGTTTGGTATCCCGAGCTACTCAGTATGAGCGTAGATCCCCCGATCCGTCTGCCTCTTCGGGAGGATCTTCTGTCGCAGCAGCAGGGGACGGTCCTCCACCCGAACCTGTCCAGTCTACACCTGCTTGCGTGGAGATTGAGCGGCGGCAGTTGATTCCTTTCGACTTGCCTCCCGAAGTTTGTGATGTGATTCTGGCAGCCAGGCGTCCCTCCACTAAGGTGGTATACGCCTGCAGGTGGAACAAATTTGTGGCATGGTGCACAGCAAAGGCTGTGAACCCCTTTCTGCCCCTCTTTCTGAGGTCCTTCTGTTCCTTCTTTCTCTGGCCCAACAGGGTTCTGCCCTGGGTACCATCAAGGGTTATCTCTGTGCTATCTCGGCCTTCCTCAGGCTCCCTGATCAGCCCTCCCTTTTCAAGTCCCCTGTTAACAGGTTCTTAAAAGGCATTACACACCTCTTTCCTCCTGTTCCATTTGTGATGCCTCAGTGGGACTTGAACTTGGTTCTTACCTTTTTAATGTGCGCTCCTTTGAGCCTCTGCATAACTGTCCTCTTCGTCTTCTGACTCTAAAGACAGCCTTTCTGGTGGCCATCACCTCCGCTCGGCAGGTGAGTGAGCTCCAGGCTTCATCTTGCAAACCTCCCTTTCTGTCTGTTCATCCAGACAAGGTTGTTCTTCGGACGCGTCCGTCCTTCTTGCCAAAGGTGGTTACTGCCTTTCACATTGGGCAGACCATCACTTTGCCTACCTTCTTTCCGCCTCCGCATCCTTCCAGAGAGGAAGAGAGGCTCCACCGTCTGGACCCAAAACGTGCGCTCTCCTTCTATATCGACCGCACAAAACACTTCCGGGTGGATGACCAGCTCTTTGTTGGCTACGTGGGCGCCAAAAAAGGTCGGGCGGTGCACAAACGAACCATCTCCCGCTGGGTTACCTTGTGCATCAAGACCTGCTATTCTTTGGCTAAGAAGGAGCCTCCTGTTGGGCTGCGTGCCTATTCCACCAGGGCAACGGCTGCTACCACGGCCTTGGGCCGCGGTGTTCCGCTGCCCGTTATTTGTCAGGCAGCTACGTGGGCCTCGCTGCACACGTTTACAAAGCATTACTGCCTTGACAGTCAGGTCAGGAGGGACGGCTTCTTTGGCCGTTCTGTCCTCCAGGACTTCCTTGTCTGATCTTTGTTCGCAGACCCACCACCGGGGTTGGTATTGCTGGGGTATCTATTCTAAGGTAAGGAATCTGTCACTAACGTGTCTCTTTCAGATGCACAAGTTACTAACTTGTGTAACGATATATCTGTAAGAGACAGTAGTTAGTGACAGATTCCTACCGCCCCACCCATCCTCCCCGTTCTGCGAACTGATTTCTAGGGTTAAGGACATCCCTTTGAGGGCCCTAGTATTTTTCAGACACCTATGTCAGCTTCTTGCATGGCTCTGCGTTCCTGGCGCGGAAAGTCGTGTACAGAACTGACGTCAGCGCGCAGGGGCGGCGCCTAGGTACTGCCCGCGACGTCATCCCGGCGATCACGACGCCGACGACGGACGCGGAGCCGCACGACGCCGCCTACCGACGCGCAAGGGTACTGCTACGCAAAAACTTTCCGGATCCAGCCTGACGCCTGGGGATATTCTAAGGTAAGGAATCTGTCACTAACTACTGTCTCTTACAGATATATCGTTACACAAGTTAGTAACTTGTGCATCAGAACGAATCTTCTGACTGAGGTGCTGCAGCCAGCGTTCTCCTCTGCGGAGCCCCGGCTGCCCTTCAATGAGGCACTCACTGATGTCCTATTGAGCACCTGGGGCAAGCCTAATACAGGGGTTCCTGTGGATAAGGGGGTGGCACGCCATCATTGCCCGGCGCCAGGCGACCCCAGCTTCCTCACGCAACACCCAACACCTGAGAGTCTGGTTGTCCAGGCCTCTGCCTCTCCGAGCGCGTTCCCTTCTGCTCCCCCGGAAAAGGAATCTAAGAAACTGGAGCAGTTTGGAAAAAAGATCTTCACTTCTGCCAGTTCAGGGTTGCGGGCGGTGAATACAGCGTGCCTGTTGGGCCGCTTTTCACATTCCGTATGGGACACCGTGGCACAGGTGCTTCCTCAGTGCCCGGTGGAGGCTCGGGCGGTGCTCTCCCAGGCTGTTACAGAGGGGAGAGATGCTGCAAAATTCACCATCCGTTGTGGACTTGACACAGCAGATTCCCTCGGCAGGGCGCTTTCCACAACGGTGGCGCTCCGTCGTTACGTTTGGCTCAGAACCACTGGCTTCTCCGGGGATGTCCAAAACACCCTGTTGGACATGCCTTTTGATGGCACACGCCTGTTTGGTGACAAGGCGGATAGTGCCCTGGAACGCTTTAAGGACTCTTGGGCTACGGCCCAGTCCTTAGGTCTCGCCACCACATGCACTCCCACGGGGTCTGCTTTTCGCTCCTTTCGAGGGCAGGGTCGAGGCGTCCAAACGCGTTCCTTTCAGAGCCGCCGGCCTGCACAGCAGCAGTCTCAGCGTGGCCGAGGTCGGGGGGCCCGCCAAGGTGGGTCACGGGGCCAGCGGGCGGGTCAGTCCACCCCCGCCGCCGCTGCCTCCAAACCTTCCTAGTCCGGTCTTTCAGGCCCACCAGACGCCAGTGGGTGGCAGGATTCGCCATCACCTCCCCCACTGGCGCACCATCACATCAGACAGGTGGGTTCTGCAGATAGTCTGAAGGGGCTACTCCCTCCCCTTCGAGTCTAGCCCTCCAGCCATGCCACCTCAGTGCCGCCGCATGTCGGGGGATCACTTGGCACTTCTCCAGCAGGAAGTTGCGCCCCTCTTAGCCAAGGGGGCCATCGAGCGCGTTCCGACGCCAGAAGTAGGTCGTGGTTGTTAGTCCCACTACTTCGTGGTTCCGAAGAAGGACAAAGGTCTGCGTCCTATCTTAGACCTCCAGAACGTCAATCGCTTCCTCTGGAAGGAGAAGTTCAAGATGCTCACGCTTGCTCAGGTCTTGTCTGCCCTAGACCCGCAAGACTGGCTGGTAGTGTTGGACTTGCAGGATGCTTATTTTCATATTCCCATCCTGCCTGCCCACCAGCGTTACCTACGGTTCACGGTAGGCCACGAGCACTTTCAGTTCACCGTGCTCCCTTTCGGCCTTACCAGCGCCCCTCGGGTGTTCACAAAAGTGATGGCGGTGGTCGCAGCTCATCTGCGCAAATCGGGGGTTTCAGTTTTCCCCTATCTCGACGACTGGCTGTTGAAGGCGGGATCGCCCCAGGCAGTCGCCTCCCACCTCCAGACTACGGCCGACCTCCTGCATTTCCTGGGGTTTTCCATCAACGTGCCAAAGTCACACCTGATTCCCCCTCAAAAGCTCCTCTTCATCGGAGCGGTTTTGGACACGGCGCAGTTCCGGGTTTATCCTCCCGAACAGCGAGTCCGGGACATTCGGGCTATGATTCCGATCTTTCGGCCTTGGCCCTGGGTGTCGGTCAGGAAGACCCTGAGGCTACTGGGCCTCATGTCCTCCTGCATCCTGCTGATCAATCATGCCAGATGGCATATGCGGGCTCTGCAGTGGGACCTGAAGTTCCAGTGGACGCAGCATCAGGGGAATCTGTCCGATTACGTCCACATCTCGGAGGGCACTGCACAGGACTTGCAGTGGTGGCTCACGGACCAGCGTTGGGTCAGCGGCAGATCCCTCTCCCTTCCCCAACCGGAGCACACAGTGGTGACGGACGCGTCCCTCCTGGGATGGGGCGGCCACATGGGAGAGGCGGCGATCAGAGGCCTCTGGTCTCCGGCGGAGTCCAAGCTCCATATCAACCTTTTGGAGCTCAGGGCGATCCTACTTGCACTGAAAGCATTCCTTCCCTCTGTCAAGGGGAGAGTAGTGCAGGTGTTCACAGACAACACCACCGCCATGTGGTACTGCAACAAGCAGGGCGGGGTGGGGTCGTGGACCCTTTGTCAGGAGGCTCTACATCTCTTGACGTGGCTGGAACGTCAAGGCATTTCCTTGGCGGTTCAACAACTGGCAGTTACCCTAAACGCCAGGGCGGACAAACTCAGCCGCAGGTGCATGTTGGATCACGAATGGCGTCTTCACTCGGAGGTGGCACAAGGTCTCTTTCAACAGTGGGGAGAGCCTTGGTTAGATCTATTCGCCACCGAAGAGAACGCGCAATGTCAGCAGTTCTGCGCGTTGGAGTTTCCAAGGCGGCACTCGCTCGGCGACGCTTTTCGTTGCGAGTGGAGTTCCGGTCTATTGTACGCCTTTCCGCCTATACCACTTCTACCCAGAGTGCTGAAGAAGATCAGACGCGACCGGGCCCAAGTCATTCATGTGGCGCCGGACTGGGCTCGAAGCGTTTGGTATCCCGAGCTACTCACTATGAGCGTGGATCCCCCGATCCGGCTGCCTCTTCGGGAGGATCTCCTGTCGCAGCACCAGGGGACGGTCCTCCACCCGAACCTGTCCAGCCTCCACCTCCTTGCGTGGAGATTGAGCGGCGACAGCTGATTCCATTTGACTTGCCTCCTGAAGTCTGTAATGTGATTCTGGCAGCCAGGCGTCCCTCCACTAAAACGGTAGACGCCTGTCGGTGGAACAAATTTGTGGCATGGTGTGCAGCAAAAGCTGTAGATCCTTTTGCTGCCCCTCTTTCTGACGTCCTCTTGTTCCTTCTCTCTTTGGCCCAGCAGGGCTCTGCTCTGGGCACTATCAAGGGCTACCTTTCTGCTCTTTCAGCCTTTCTTAGGCTGCCTGATCAGCCCTCTCTTTTCAAGTCCCCTGTTGTTAACAGATTTCTCAAAGGCATTACTCACCTTTTCCCTCCTGTTCCTTTTGTCATGCCTCAGTGGGACTTGAACCTGGTTCTCACATACTTGATGTGCGCTCCCTTTGAGCCTCTTCATAACTGTCCTTTGCGGTTATTAACTTTGAAAACTGTGTTCCTGGTGGCCATCACTTCCGCTCGGCGGGTGAGTGAGCTCCAAGCTCTTTCCTGTAAACCTCCTTTCCTGGCGGTTCATCCAGACAAGGTGGTTCTTCGACCACGTCCTTCCTTTCTACCAAAAGTAGTCTCTGCCTTTCATCTCGGTCAAACTGTGACTCTGCCCACTTTCTTTCCACCTCCGCACCCTTCAAGAGAAGAGGAGAGGCTCCACCGTCTGGACCCAAAACGTGCACTTTCGTTCTATCTCAACCGCACACAGCAGTTCCGGGTGGATGACCAGCTCTTTGTTGGCTACTTGGGCGCCAAGAAAGGCCGGGCTGTGCACAAGAGGACTATCTCACGATCAGTTGTCTTGTGCATTAAAGCCTGTTACTCTCTGGCTAAAAAGAACCTCCGGTTGGGCTGCGCGCCCATTCTACCAGGGCGACAGCAGCTACTACAGCATTGGGACGCGGTGTCCCCCTGCAAGACATCTGTCAGGCGGCCACTTGGGCCTCGTTGCATACTTTCACAAAGCACTATTGCCTTGACAGTCAAGTCCGGAGAGACGGCTTCTTTGGCCGGTCGGTTCTCCGTGACTTTCTGGTGTGATTTCACTTCGCAGACCCACCACCGGGGATGGTATTGCTTGGGTATGTATTCTAAGGTAAGGAATCTATCACTAACGTGTCTCTTTCAGATGCACAAGTTACTTACTTGTGTAACGATATATCTGTAAGAGACATTAGTTAGTGATAGATTCCTTACCGCCCGCCCATCCTCCCCATTCTGCGAACTGTTCTCTAGGGTTCAGGTCATCCCTTTCAGGGCCCTAGTTCTATTGCACCAGTAGTCGGTCTCTGGCATGGCTCTGCGCTCCTGGCGCGGAAAAGTTGTGTACAGACCTGACGTCAGCGCGCGTGGGCGCGTCTAAATAGCTCCCATGACGTCATCTCGGCGACCACGACGCCAGCGACGTACGCGGAGCAGTACGACGACGCCTACCGACGGGCAGGTGTATTGCTGACGAAAAACTTTCCGGATCCAGTCTAACGCCTGGGGATATTCTAAGGTAAGGAATCTATCACTAACTAATGTCTCTTACAGATATATCATTACACAAGTAAGTAACTTGTGCATCACCTTACCTTCTTTCTATCCGCCCACTCACCCTTCTAAGGATGAGGAGAGACTTCAACGCCTGGACCCTAAGAGGGCGGTCAGCTTCTACCTGGACAGAACCATAGACTTATGGTTGGACGACCAGCTCTTCATTGGTTATGTGGGAAGAATGAAGGGCAAAGCTGTCCACAAGCGAACACTTTCCAGGTGGAACCTCTTGTGCATCAAGATCTGGTACGCCTTGGCCAAGAAGGAGCCTCCTAAAGGTATTAGAGCTCATTCCACTAGAGCTAAATATTCTTCTTTGACTTTGGCTAGAGGTGTCCCTGTTGTTGACATCCGTAAAGCGGCAACTTGAGCCTCCCTCCACACTTTTGCGAAGCATTACTGTTTGGATTCAGAGATGAGGAGGGACGGCCATTTTGAATGTTCTGTGCTGCAGGATCTTTTGGTATAGGTAGATGGACACCCTCCACTGGGAGCGGGACTGCTTTGGGATTCAATTCAAAAGGTGAGGAATCCACAGGCAGATGTATCAATCAGAACAACAAGTTACTTACCTTCGGTAACGCTTTTTCTGGTGAATACAGTATCTGCCTGTGGATTCCTCACTGACCCACCCACCACCCCGTTGTCTGCCTATCTGTACTGAAAAACATTTTGGTTATGACATTCTTGTATTTCATTGTCATTTGAAATGATATGGTGTTTGTCGCTAGGAAATGTCTATATTTTTGAATTTCCATTTTCCTTTCTTATTGATATAATATACTGTGTATATTTGTGCTTATACTGTGTATACTTGCGAAATGTTGTCGGTTCACCCGTTTGCCTCGAAGCACCGAAAAAATGGGGGGAACTGATGTCAGCACGCCGACGAGGTCTTCTTATGGCTCCGATGACGTGATGCGGAGTCGCAAGCGGAGCCGTACCATTGTGACGTCCTCCTCCGTGTAATGCTGTGCAAGGGGTAATTCAAAAGGTGAGGAATCCACAGGCATATACTGTATCCACCAGAAAAAGCATTACCGAAGGTAAGTAACTTGTTCATTCGTACATAAGCAGACAGCCGACATGTGTTTCGTCACAGATATTTATTTAGAACCTTATTAGTGTGTGGAACTGGGTTTCTTTGCTGCAGCATCTTTTAGATAGTGATGCAGCTTAATCAAAAGAGTAAGTTGCTGATCTATTATGTGACCACCACAATTGTGTTAATAAACTACCAACAGCACTACTGATAACATTATCTCCTATCTTAATTATAACCATGACTGTTAAGGTTTAATGAAGTTCAGAGCGAAATGTGAACTGATGACAAAGAAACAAAACAATAAGTTATAGAAAAATGTGGCACTGCCAAAACCTGTGAAATCATACTGAGGAAAGTTTAGAGAGTGCAAAGAAAAGTAAAATCATTAGTTAACTTCTACGGTATGCTGTAAAAGAGAGGTGTTATAGTTGGCTAAAGTAGGTATCTAATTTACATCTCCATAAGATGATATCAGAGTTTGGATATCAGAAGTTTGGATCGCTGCAAAGATATGTATGGTAGATGGTGGGTTTGTCCTGAAAAATAATTTTAAAATTACCTTTCATTCAATTCTAATAGGAAGAAAATAGTTTTTGTATTCTTTCCATACAACTCCATAGTGGTAGGCTTGCACCAAAAGTTATAATATCCCATTCCAGCTCCACCGAGGCAGATATTATTGCAGTGAGATGACAAAAGGCTTTTGACCAAAATCCATCCAATCCCTCATATTTGGCAAATATATGAAGGCGGTGCACATACTTGAGCCCACAGTTAGGGCGTACAGTTGTTTTTCAGGGCCATTTTGAAATTTAAGGCAAGTTAATTTATAGGGCCAGATTCACAAAGGCAACTCACATTTTTGAGTAAGTTGGCACTTCTGAGTACGTTTACTGCTTTTCGGTATTCACAAATTGGTGTACTTTACTACTAGAAAAAACTTTAGTAAGTCCATCACTACAACTACTGGTGCTGCAACACCCTGTTGTAAAATAATGTGAAATAAAATTATTTTAAATAGTTGCAAATATAAAAAAAAAATTATTGATGTTAAAAATAATTTATAGCGATTAACGACCGAGGAATTACTTGAGGCACTTCGAGAGTTACCTAGGCTCAAGACACCTTGGGGGATGGGTTCCCGACTGAATACTATCAGGCTTACTCAGAACAGTTGGTGCAACCGTTACTGCAATTATACAATGAGGCGTTCGAGCAGGGGGTTCTTACCCCCTTCCCTGCAGGAAGGAGATATATGCATGCTCTTGAAACAAGGGGGGAGACGATCGTGACCCTGCGGCATATCGCAAGCTCACCATGATAAACACTGACATTAAAATACTATGTAAGGCACTTGCAAGGCGACTGCACCCCCACCACATTTCTCACTTCATCCATGATGATCAGTGCAGGTTTATCCTTGGCTGCAACACTTGAATGAATATACGGCGCCTGTCGCATGCCATGCATGAGGTACAGACCAGAGATGAGGAGATGGCGCTGGTGTCCATCAACCTCGAGAAGGCGTTTGACACTGTGGATTGGGGCTATCTTTAGGAGGTGCTGAAGGTGACAGGCTTCGGCCCGCTCTTTTGTCGGTGGGTCAAAATTCTCTATACAGAGCCATGCGTGCGGGTTAGATTGGGGCAGAGTTGGTCAGAGAAATGGGTGTTAGAGCCTGGAAAGTAGCAGGGTTGTCCATTGTCGCCATTACACTTTGCTTTGGCCATTGAACCCATGGTGGTGTGGGCCCTAAGGGAGCTTGGGCAGTGGGATATCTGCGTTGGGGAGAGCTCTCATTTAATATCGCTGTATGCGGACGATGCCCTGTTTTATGTTGCATCACCTCGTTTGGCGGTCCCCAAATTATTACGGCTGCAGGACAAGTTTGCTGACTACTCTGGCCTCCGCCTGAATACGTGCAAGTCCTTTCTTTTCCCATTTGCGGGTATAGCGGTTTTGATGCCGGAGAGCCTTCCGAGGCTGAGTCTGCGTTGGGAGACTAGGCACTTCTGATATCTAGGCATACAGGTTGCTCACGCGGAATCACGGCTGTTACAGCTGAACGTGATCGGGGTGGTTGACACCTTGAGGCGCTCTGTGGCTTTCTGGAACTCCTTACCGCTCTCTCTTATGGGAAGAGTAGCGGTAGCCAGAATGGTTGTTCTTCCATGTTGTTTATACGTGCTCCAAAACTCACTGTGCAGCATCTCCATGAGGGTGTCAGGCAGTTGAGCTCCATGTTGGTGGCCCTCTACTGGGCAGGACAACCTAGCAGGGTGACCATGCATGTTTTAATGAGGTGCTATGAAGATGGGGGACTGGAAGCCCCCAGATTAGATGTATATTCCTATGCGGCGTACCTGCAACAAGCGGCCCGGTGGCTAGATGAGGCGAACAACTTGGAAAAAACTCTTGATTGAAGGACGAGCCTAGTCGAATAGGCTCCCATCCGCCCTGATGGAGGGGGTAGGCGCCCCAGACAACCTGCCATACGTTGTCAGACAGAGACCGCGAATGTGTGGCAGGTATTTGTAGAGCGCGTCCTTAGGCATGCGCCATTTCACCGGGAACTAAATGTATGGTCTCTGACCCCAGTCCGAAAAATGATTGACAACCGGTCATTTCAGGCCTGGAGGGAGGGAGGGAGGCTGTCCGATGTTGGCAGACTTGTACCTGCATGAAACCTTTATATCATATGAACAGGCATGTGAGGCATTTGGACTGGGTCGGGGCCACTATCTACCGCACGCTGGCATCATGGACCTAGCTAGGGCGACTTGGCTCACGTTCCCTAACCCTCCTCAGAAGACTCAAACACTGGATGTTATACGCACGTGTGGGGAGCGGGCGCCGACTGATTTCTCTATTATATAGGGCCATGAGGACCGACGCTGTGGGCATTCCCCCTACCCCCCAGGGGACACAGGCCGCCTGGGACGGGGATTTTCCGATTCCCATGGGTGACGGGACATAGAAAGCAGCGTGCGCTCTAACTCATACAGTATCCTGCAATGCACGCTTTAAATTAATACATTTTAATTACCTGCATCACGTGTATATGACCCCGACGAGTCTGTGTCGCATTGACCTGGACCGCATTGATGCTTGCCCTAGATGTGAAGTAGAGGGGGCTGACTTCCTTTATTTAGCCTGGGGGTGCCCTGAGGTGCACCAGTTCTGGACCCTAGTGGTGGAGTGGGTGAGGGGAGGAACCGACCTTCGGATTGAGGCCACCCCACTGCACTGCCTACTGGGGCAGGCTCCTAGACCTAAAAAACACAAGATGGCTTACAAATTGCTGCAATTACTCCTGGTTCTAGCTAGACGAAGGATCGCAATAGAATGGATGGGAAGGCGCTCTCCTCTGATGGTCGACTGGTGGAAAGACGTGCGTGAATGGTCGATTGCTGAGGAAGTGCACATGAAGGCTAGCAGGAGGGACAAGAAGCTTGATGAAGATCTCATGGTATGGAGAGAGCTCTGTACAGACTTCCTGGCTGCTGGAGGTTGGGCTGAGAGTGAACAACATGATTCGGAGGCTAGCAGTAGTGGGATGGAATAGGATGTGCGTGGCTGCCTCTGAAGAGATTGCTCCTGGGCCCCTAGCTACGCATTTATTGTCAATTGAAATTGTCTACCTCTATTGTCTTTTCCTTTATAGTGTAAACTGCTCTCGGATCTATTCTGACCGCCTGCTGGTAAATGTGCACCCACTGTGTTGTTACTGTAAAATGACAAATAAAGGTTATATAAAAAAAAAAAATTATAATTTATAGCATGCGTTGCAAAAGCCAATAGGTCTGTCCTTGGCATGCATGTGCAGAGGTTAAACTTTTTTCATTTTTTAAACATTTTTATTTTAAGCACATGCCACAAAAAAAGAGAAAAAAACACACCTTAAAGTGGTCACCATATGCTCGTAATAAAAAAGTTACATTTAAAAGCTAGTCACTGAAGAGGCCATTTTACTAGTGATGTTAAAAAAACAAGCATTTCAGCTGTCACACGTATTACTATCTTTTGTGAAGGCAACAAAAAGAAATCATCACCTAAATGTAGGACTCAATAGCAGGAAGCCACGTTGTAATTTTTTTTTCTCAACAGCAGCCTTAAAAAGACCGAAAATAAATCACCATCTAACTGGGTACCCGACGGGCAAGCAAAATAAAAAAACGTTTTTTTTCAAAGATTACATACAAAATTAAAACTTAAAAAGCACACTTTGAATGAGCTTTATAACTGAAGAGAAATTAACTATTTTTGAGTGAAGGTGAACACTGTGCAGTCACTCGAAGTGAAGAGAGCCAGTGGGTAAAGAGGGCTGACCCATAGCCTCATGCTGTATGCCATGGCAGGCTGAAGCAAAACAAGAATGACCGTTCAACAGACCAATGGGTGAAGCCTGCTGCCCCTTTGGAAAGCAATAGTTTAGAGAAACAGCTAAATCGGTCTTGATTGCCAGACCTGAAAATAGGACGAATTTATTATCTAATTATAAAATATTTACTAACTTATTTTGAATTTTTCAAAAATTATTTACGTAGGAATGTATTTTTTTGATTTCTATTTCAGAACAATAATTATTTAATTTATTTTCATTACTTAAAGTTTTAATTCAAGTAATTTAAGTGTTGTGGCTATTTATATTTTGTTCTACATTTTAAGTAAAGATATAAAATTAATTTACATTAAAATGTAACACAAAAATGTGTATACTATTTGATTTTGAGTTAAATAAACTTTTTTATTTTTTCCTACACTTCCCCACTTGGACATCTTTGTCCAAGCTCCAGAGTCTCCCTATTTTGTTGGTGTTCCAATGACTAAAACAACTGAACAGTGTGCTAGGAAAGATGTCCCCATCGAAAAGGACAGGCATGAAGCTGTGTCGTGACCGTAGGCACCAGATGTTGGCACAAGTTATGCCTCTGGTGCCTGGACTCTAGGCATGACTCAGTCGTGTAATAATAAATGCACCATAATGCACTAAAAGGCAATTCAAGGCCTGGAGGCAAAGTTACATGTTGCCGAATAAAAGTCTTTGCAGTTTTCATACATGTCCCGGTCCAAATCATGGGCCCTGTCATGGGCTATTCCCGCAAACACTCCACTTCCCGCTTGAAATCTTCAGGTAAGTCCAAGTGCAAGCATAAGAAAGTCCAGCAGGGCTCAAGCCCATCCTGCCACTCTGACTCCAATGAGAAGGAACACAGGATGTATGTCAAACTTCCTCAAAGTCACCAGCTACAGAACCAGTTCCACAGTTGGTCTCAACACACCCTAAGTTCCTCGGGCCATCATCGGCACGCAGCAGATTGAGGCCTCCAAAGATGTTATGCTGCAAATCTTCACTATACTTCCTCTTCCCTCTTGTTTACCTTCGGGCCCTATGGAACCACAGGGGCCTCCAGCCAGGTTACCTCCTGTAAGTCCTTCCTTGGCGCCACCTGTCCTCTTAGGACTCATTACCAGGTCCATACAGAATCTTGTACAGACTTCCACTCTGACCCTGAGATCTACGCAGGTACCGACTCCACCGGCACCGGTTGATGATCCGGTGGAAACTCCCATGTCGGAATCCAAACCAATATCTGCTTGAGTTTGACTGAATTAATAGATTACAAAAACAAAGTCAGTTGTCATGCAGTGTCTACCACTTCGCAACTATCAGCAGATGCTCCATTTTCCTTTTTGGTTCTGACTCTGATCCTATGCCAGAGCAGGGTACACCTCAAGAGACTGATGACAATTTTGAGGGGGATTGCTTGTTCCCCCTCATTATACTCATGATGCCTTTTACACCAGTGGGCTTGATACATCCCCTGAGACAGAAGTGTTGGTACTGCATGGACTGAAGCCTCCCATTTCAGTCGGACGTGCTATGCTAACCACCTGAGTGAAAGCAAGGACTTCATGTCCCATGGAGCCACAGGACTCTCACAAGACTTGCAAATGGTGGCAGCCTTCTTGAATCTCTAGACTATCAGGTCCTCACGGTCCATAGCATCCAGGGTTGAATCATAATTGCTACAGCCAGGCCCTGATATTTTGAATTTGGAATCCTTGTAACCTGTTCTTCTGAGAAGTCAAAAGAGACAGTTTGGATTCAGAGAAGTATTCTCGCACCACACTTGTACAAGGATAAAGACTGCCATTTGTTTATTAGTCAAGGAGCCATTCATTAGGATTATGAATTTATTTTTACTTATTCATAGTTTTTAGAAGGAGTCTTCTAGTAGGATTACAAACTCACATTTGTACTTTTTTTCCTCAAGGAGTCTTCTGTTAAGATTAAGAACCCAATCGTAATTGCATTGCTTCTACAAGTTCAATCAGTGGAATCACGTCTTGCACAGACTATTGTTCTAAGAACAATTATGGTATTAAGGTATTTCTTACAACAAGTATATGATTGCTGAATGTATAGGCAAACTACGCAATATTGATGAACACTTTCCATATTGCAGTTACCAACCTGTTACTTTGATATTGAAGGCAGCAGCCCTCTTTTGCTGATGACCAATAGTTATTCAGAGTGTTATTTATAGTAATAACATTTGTTGTGTTATAGCTCAAAACAATATTGAGTTTCTTTCCAAAATAAGGAGTGGGAAATAAAGAGAGCCTAGTGGGTATATCATAAACAACATCAGAAGTTAGATACAAAAGTTAATACAAATGTTTCTGCAGAGTGGATCAACTGCAGCTGTATAGCCTTGCAGTGTGACAATATCTAGTGACTGTTTCTCTCTTTTTTTTTGTTCCATTCATCTAACCTACATGTTACCCTGCGCACCTGGTGTGCCGAATGTCATCCATAAAGACAGATTTTAAACCATGTGGCGCCTGTCACCAACAGATGTCCGTGACGTACCCGCATTTGGTTTGTCTTTGGCATCTTGGGCGAGACCACGACGCCAAGACATGCGAGGATAACCACACCATGCACTTGAAGGCTCTGAGGGAGCACTCCCCCAATCTCCTTGCCGCCTGACTCGGATTGACGCTCCAGGTCTCAGTTGCGAGGAAGGTCCTGAGATCGTCGTCCTATTCCAATTCATTGGGGAAGTCAAGTCCCACAAAAAAAAAAAAGTCAAAGAGGTCTTCGACTTCACTGCGCAAGTCTTTTGACGAGTCGCTGGCCAGTCGACACTCGAGGCCCAGCTCTGTGGTGGAGCCTGGGCCGTCTCCGTACCTCCCTGAATTTCCAGGATCAGGAGCAACCTCCGCCTAACTTAAAGAATTTTACGAGGCCATCCACTTCATCTTTGGGTGGCCCAACCCCTCTGGAGCGCCCATGGGTCGGGGAGGGGCCCCTACTGGCCTTCCGCCTGTGGGTTCGCCCTCGGCAACTGTTGGGCCCCAGTGATCTATTGACGGCCTCGACCTTCCCCAGCGCCCTCTTCAGTGATGGCGGTGTTGCCACCATCATCATTCTGGGCTCCAATACGGAGCCAGACGGGCATGATCTAATGCCAGCACAATAGCCGATTGGGGGCAAACTGCCCATATAGGAGCCAGTGCCTTATTCATATGACAGACCTAGAGTGGGTGATGATTGGAAGGGGTCTCCGGATCCTTAAGGATATCAGATATTAGAAGATCCGAGGACAACTGGTAGGATCTGGCCAATGCACACTGGCCTGGTCTCTCCCCCTACCATGGCTACGGAGGAGGGTGCCTCATTTGCAATGGTGGTGCGGAGGACGGCTGAGGTCCTGGACCGTACAATACCCTGAGGGCATTCAAGTCAAACGTCTTGACTGAGATTTTTCAGCCGGGAGTTGCCCCCACTGTACCATTACTCTCATTCAGTGAAGCCCTTACCGAAGTCTACTTGGGGTCTGGTCCAAGCGATGCACAGGTGTTCTTCTGCATAGCACAATTGCCCGCAGCCATCGCCCCTCCCCAGGGAACCCCAGTTTCCTAACCCAGCACCCCACCCGGGAGTGCTTGGTGGTCCAGACCTCCACTTCCAAATCAACCATGGCGCATTGCCTACCACTCCGCCGAATAGGGAATCCACAAGGCTAGATACCTTTGGCAAGAGGATGTTCTCTTTCTGCCAGCCTGACACTGCTGTCTGTGAACACCGTGTGCCTCTTGGGCCGATACTCCCACACAATCTGGGGCTCGGATGCGCAAGTGCTGCTAATGGTCTCGGAGGAGGCCCAAACCATACTCTTTCAAGCAATTGCTGATGGAAGGGATGCAGCCATGTTCACTACAAGATGTGTGCTGGACACTACAGACTCAGTGGGCAGAGCAATTTCTTCTTCGATGGCCCTTAGGCACCACGCCTGGTTGAGAACCATCAGCTTTTCGAGGTATGTCATGGGTTCGCTCATGGGCATGCCCTTTGATGTCTTTTGTATGTTCGTAGAGAAGGCGGACTCAGTGCTGGAGCACTTTAAGGTCAGCAGAGCCCCAGCCAGGTTTTTGGGTGTTTCCATGGCCCCTCGCCAACCCCAGTCCGACTTCCTCCGCTTTTGTGGCCACCGAAGGGGCATTCAACCGCATCTCTACACATCTAGCCACCACGGCCAACAAATTTCACAATCTTTTCATGGCCGAGGACGCAGTTCCCACAGACCACGTTAAACATGTTAGCCAGAAGTCGGGCCAATCCGCCACCACCCCAGCAGCCGCAGCCTCCAAACTCCTATAATTTGCCCTCTGACCATCATGGGCATCCGGTAGGGGGCAGGATACGCCGTCACCTGTACCACTGGCGGTCAA
This sequence comes from Calotriton arnoldi, assembly GCA_963921515.1. Classification (NCBI taxonomy): domain Eukaryota; kingdom Metazoa; phylum Chordata; class Amphibia; order Caudata; family Salamandridae; genus Calotriton; species Calotriton arnoldi. The sequence goes on along the minus strand of CAWUFW010007689.1, from coordinate 554,026 downwards.
TAATATCCGATCATTGGGGCGTGGCCAACAACATGGCCGAGTAAGACGTGCTTTCGCCGAGCTCCGGCGGAAAGCAACATCCGACATTGAATCCGGAGAATATCAGCTCTTAACCCCCGGAGGCTGAGGGGCGCTCCGGTACAGGCAGACGGCGCACTGGTGGTCCCTGCAGCCCGGCATCGCCCGAAAACAGGAGTGTGCTGCTGGCCGCGAGCGCGGCACAAAATGGCGATCGGGCAAGTCTGACTCGGCCCGAGTTCTACCTGGCTTTGGAACGGGGCGGAGAAGCAACAGCGTTGCGCCCGGAGGGTGCTGCGGGCCAGATTTGGGACACCTCCGGCCCTGGAGAGGGTCCAGGATACCGCAGCCGCATCGGGACTGACATCGGGAGGCATATCGGCCTTCGTCCCCCCGCCCCCCCCCCCACATCGGAGCTGCATGAGGTCCGCATGGGAGACGTCCTGTGAGGCCGGTGATTCCTGGAGGGCCGAATCGCGAGACGTTGGCTGCACCCGTGGATGGTGGACACGCGGTGGGCTGCGCGGCTGAAACTGACCTGGTGAGTGAAGATCCGTGGCCCCGGAGAGTGATAAGGCTGAGTTTACACGAGTGCTCCGGGGGTCGACGCTGGAGGGATTGGGGATCGGTGCGGCCCGGAGACCAGCGCCGTGAGGCTCGCCTCATACATCGGAACTGTCGGCACTGTCGGTGCCCGCGCCTGTGGGTTGCAGCGGACCTGGTCTGGGGCGCCTCCGGTCCCGGGGCGGGATCGCCGTGACCGCGTTGGGGCTGCCATCGAGGGGCATATCGGCCTCTGCCTGCCTCCTCCCCTGAGGCCCGCTGTGCCGTTGATTTCTAGGGGGACGAGACACGGGGCCCTGGCTACACCCACGCCACGTGGGAACGAAGAAAGCCGAGGGGAAAACCTGAGCAGAAGAAACCAGCCTGGCAGGTAAGGACGCCTGGGCCCTGGTGAACGAGAGGCCCGAGACTGAGCGGGTGCCCGGAGGCAGGCGCGGGACGGCTTTGGGGTGTGTGCGGCCTGGAGAGGGAAGCCGACCTCCTATGCCCTATACCCGCACTGAGGCCCCGGCTGGAACACGGGGCGGACATCCTGATATCCCTGGCGGCTCTCCTGACACCGAGGGCCATAGCGGCACTGTAGCCCCCCTCCTCCACCCCCGTCTTGTCACCTGGGGAGAACGCTAGATTGCTGGTACAAGGTTCCGCACCGGACATGGGCATTGCTGACCATGGGTAAAGATAAAGACCCGAAACCCCCAAGACAGGGTAAAATGGACCGCTACACGAAGGTTATTACCCCCCCTCCTGAGGAACGACCAGCCATCCGTTCGGACACGGACACACTCCTCCAGGCTATACACTCCTCTAGGGCAGCGCTTGAGGGGAAGATAGGCGCAGTGGGCACGGAGGTGACGCTTCTGCGACAGGACTTGTGGAACCTGGCGGCTAGGGTTACGGAGACCGAGACAAGGGTGGGAGAGGCAGAAGACACATTGAGTGACCTGCGAAAAGAGATGACAGACCTGCAAGCATCACACAAGGACCTACAGTGGCGCGTGGACGATGCAGAAAATAGAGCACGCCGCAATAACCTCCGCTTTGTGGGCTTTAGAGAGGGAATCGAAGGAACGAACATGTCAGAGTTCCTCCACTCATGGCTCATGCATACCTTCTCGAAGGACAAATTTTCTACCTGCTTCGTCATAGAAAGAGCCCACAGGGCACTGATTGCCCGACCACCCGTGGGAGCGCAGCCCAGGCCCGTCATAGCCCGCTTCTTAAACTTCCTGGACAGAGACACGATCCTCAGGGCAGCTAGGAAGCTCGGGGAGATTAGACATGAGAACGTACGCATAATGATCTTCCCCGACTACAGTAGAGAGGTCCAGAAACAACGCCGCACCTTTGATTCCGTAAAAGTGAAACTGCGAGAGCATAAGATCCAATACATGCTGCTCTTCCCAGCAAAGCTGAAAGTGCTGTACCTAGGCAGATCCCATTTCTTCCAGACACCCGAGGTGGCCTGGCACTGGCTGGAGGAAAGGCCAGCGTTGGAAAGACCGGAGACGCCACAGCGTCGCAACCACTCATCTAAGGGAGATCCCAGGAGATCCCCGGGCCTCCGCAGAACACTGAGACCTCGACAGGCACGCACAGATCGCCTACAGGAGGTAACCCCCTATGCGCCGCAAGACACGGCCAGGTCACGAAGGCACAGTGGCCGCTCACTGGACTCTCGGCTTTCGGCGGGCTCCCGCACTCTACGCCTCCCCGGACACATTGACCCACACACGGAGGCGGAAAATAAAGACACAACCTCAGGAGGAGAGGAAGACGGCGAGGGACCCTCTCTCCACCCATTAGTGGCTGAAATAGTGGCAATGGAACAAGACGCAACACCGGAAGCTCTGGCCTCCCAAGGGGAGATACCAGATTCCCATTCTTGAACAAGGACCTGCGAGGTTGACCGTAGACACTGATCGCAACGCCGGAGCACGCATGCTGGAGGCTTGGCCTCCCCCCCCTCCCCTCATCCTTCGCTGCTTCATAGCTGGAACCCTGCGGAGTGTTCGAAGACCTTCACTGTATAGCAGGCAAGAGGCCTGAAGCGGCTACGACCTTGGGCCCCTCAGGCCCACCTATTCTATTTTCGCCCCATTTTCTTGCTATTTTCTTTTCCCTTCTTTTCTTCCTCTAATCGGCTTCTTTTCTTTGTCCTCTTCTTCTCCTGGGACAGAGGGCTCCGTTTCTCGGCCCTCCACTGTCGGAGGGGGACTTACCCCTTCAGAGACTTCTGGGGACTGCCATAGGAGTTGGAACCTGTGGCGTAAGTTGGGTTTGTGAGGGCGATAGACCACCACCACCCTGAGGCTCATCCTCGAGCGGCTAGCGGGGGATGCGACGTCGGGGTGGAGGGAGGTGGGGAGGGGGTTGGGAATGAGGGGTTTGCACCAGTTCTTTTTGGTTGGAGTTGTTTTATTTTGTTACATTTTGTCACACAACAGTCACATGCCCACAATGGTGTACATGTCCGTCTACCCTCCCCGCTCGGGGTGTAACATGAACATGCATGCCCATGGGTCCGACAGCTGACCAAACGTCCCGCGGGATAGATCGGGAGGAGGTCCCCTACGCTGTGCTCACCTGGAACGTAAACGGCCTGGGAGATCAAATCAAAAGAGGGTTGGTGTCCACATACATAAAGCGAGCCCATCCAGATGTGGTCCTACTGCAGGAGACCCACCTTAAGGGCACCAGATGTGGGTTCCTGGCGCGGGGGACCTATGTAGTCTTAGCGCATGCGGGGTACACCTCCGGCTCCCGGGGAGTAGCCATCTTGGTCAAAAAGTCCCCCCCCCTGCAGGGTTGCCCGTACATGGACGGATCCGCAGGGAACATACGTTGGGGTAACAGGCATGTGGGGTAGAAGGAGGGTCACTATAATGTCGGTCTATGCCCCCCCGAAGCTCCAGGCGCGGACCCTGCATGGGGTGACTGATATCTTGCTTGAAACACCTGGTACCCTTCACATTATAGGGGGAGACTTTAACGATGTAATGTCCATCCCTAAGGACCGCTCAGGGGACCGCATTGATCACCACCTGACTACGCCGCTGGCTCGATTAACAGACACTCTTGGCTTGGTGGATGTGTGGCGAAGGTTGCATCCGGACACACAACAGTATTCATACTACTCTGGGGCGCACAGAGTCCACTCGCGACTGGATTACATCTTTCTCCCAAGAGGGGACGCTAGCAGTATTTACGAAGCAGAGTATATGGCCCGAGGAATCTCTGATCACTCGCCTCTGCTGGTCAGGGGAGGGAGGAGGCCCCGGGGGGGACAAGGTAATTGGAGGCTGTCGGCCTGGGACTTGCAAAATAAGACGGTGCTACAGGGGCTTAGGGCTGACACGAGTCTATTTTGCAGAGAATCTGGGGTCAGTACAGTCGGGGGTGATACTATGGGAAGCCTATAAGGCGGTGCTCCGCGATAGAGCCCAAAACCGGATAGCGTGGGAGAAGAAGAAGGAACAGGAAGAGCTCCATACCCTGGAAATTCAAATCTTAGCATTAGAGCAGCGCTACCTCACAGGCAAAGACCCACAAGTCCTCAGGCAACTGACAGACACGCAACAGCAATACAGGGCCCTAGCCACAGAGGAGGCGAAAACACAGGCACAGGCGACGCTTCATAGGCTCTATGATGTGGGGGATAAGTCCGGAAAGCTCTTGGCCTGGCTTAGCCGTAGGGAAATGGACGCCCGGTGGGTAGACAGGGTAGTGGACCACCGAGGGGAGACACAGCGGGAAGATGCCCAGATAGTGCAGACATTTGCGGCCTACTTCCGGAACTTTTACAAAGCCAGGGAGCTGGCCACCCCGGCGGAGATATCAGTATATGTAGACAACATTCTGACCCCGAGCCTGGGTGAGGTAGAGGGGAAGGGGCTGGATGCAGACATAACAATAGACGAGCTCACAGATGCAATAGCTAAATTGCGACCCGGGAAATCCCCAGGCTTGAACGGACTCCCCGCGGAATTTTATAAGAAAGGGGCGGACCTTTTGGCGGTACACCTCCTGGCCTTGTTTAAGGATGCTGCGGAAGACGGTATATTACCGTTCGATCTCAGAATGGCCACGATTATCCCCATTTATAAACCGGGAAAACCCCCAGAAGAGTGTGCCTCATATCGCCCAATCTCCCTCCTCAATATAGAGGTCAAAATCCTAGCGACTGTATTGGCTACCCGTCTTCGCCAGGTCATCACGACTTTGGTCCATCAGGATCAGACGGGCTTCTTGCCAGAAAGGGCGACCAGACAGAATTTGCGAAGAACTCACAATTGGCTTATGGAGGTGCAGGACAGGGACGATCCACACGTATTCCTCTCCTTAGACGCTGAAAAAGCGTTTGACGCGGTGCACTGGCCCTTTCTAGAGGCTACTTTAATTAAATTTGGGTTCGGCCCCAAGTTTCGCCACTGGATAGGCCTTTTATATGTGGACCCTCGAGCTCGGGTTAAGGTGAACGGGGTAATGTCCGATGACTTTCCCGTCCGGCGGGGAACCAGGCAGGGCTGCCCGCTGTCCCCCCTACTCTTTGCCCTCACAATAGAAATAGTGGCATGTGAGATCCGTAAGGCAAAGGAGATAAGGGGGTTCCAAATTGCACAGACCGACGATGGGGAAGAAAAGATTTCACTGTATGCAGATGATATCCTGCTATATGTTACTCAACCGGATGTTACAATCCCTGCTCTGTTTGCACTCATGGACAGGTATGGATCCTTCTCGGGATATGCCATAAATTGGCATAAGTCGGTTCTGTACAGCCCGAGTGCTCGGGAGGCATGGCCTTCTCTCCCCGGGACCCTCCAGGTAGCGCAGACGGGATTTACATACCTGGGAATATACCTCACCACGGACAGAAAACTCTCATATCAAAACAACATCCAGAGGGTCATCACGAACTTTGCAGAGGATGCGCAGAGATGGAGGTCCCTCCCCCTCACGATCCTAGGCCGGGCGGCAATGTTCAAAATGATCACCCTGCCCCGTTTCCTGTATGCCCTCCAAAATGAGTACTTCCCCCTTCCTAGGCAGACATTCCGGATGATAGACGCGGAACTGCGCTCACTGCTATGGCTTGGAAAGCAAGCGAGGATTGCTCTGCCCACGCTTCAGCGGAACCAATACAACGGAGGAATATCCCTGCCAGATATAGAGGCGTACTACTGGGCGGAACACTTGATTCCGGTAAACGAGTGGATCCACAACGCGGCGGATCACCCCACCTACAGGTTAGAAAGGGACACCATGGCGCAGCATTCATGCTTGCACTACCTTTATGGGGGACAGGGTAGGTGTCGCCTGCTCCCGGCCACGCAGGTAACGCTGGAAGTCTGGGATAGAGCGAATAAGGTAATGGGTTGGGCTCGCAGACCAACAAAACAAACACCACTTTGGCACTGCACCTGGCTAAAGGAGTTGCACAAACTTAGGGGCTTTGCGGGATGGGACACAATAGGTATTTCCACTATAGGTGACGTGGAGGCCCGGGGGGTCCTCAAACCTTTTAAGACGCTAGCGAAGGAGTTTGGTTTGCACACCACCCAGTTTTTTAAATATGCACAGTTGAAACATGCCTGGATGGCCGAGGGTTCGCTCTCTGCCCCCCTGGCGGAATATGCCCCATTAGAGGGACGCCTGCTGCAAGAACAGATATCCCATAAAGCAGTGTCCCAGACATACAGGACCCTTAACAATAATATGCCGGATAGATTGGGGAAGCTGAGGGACACATGGGAGCACGACTTGGGAGCATTAGAAACAGTGGACTGGGAGGCGGCCCTAATGCACCATAGAGAAGTGGCGAAAAAGTCCCGCCTCCGACTTATCCAGTACAAGATACTACATAGAGTGTATTATGACAGGGCACGACTGCATCGCATGGGTCGAGCTAGTGACCCACATTGCCTGAGATGCGGACAGCCGCAGGGGGGCTTCTACCACACTCTATGGGACTGTCCCGTCATTCACACATACTGGGAACAGGTCCTGGGAGAGTTGAGCAAGGTACTGGGTGAGGCATTGCCCCTAGACCCCAAATTTGTAATACTGGGTGTACCAGGGGATGTGGATCTGGGCCATCCCCAGCTTATCTTTGCGCAACTGGCATTAGTGGTAGCGAAACGGGATGTGGCCCGCGCCTGGGGGGCGGCGCTGCCTCCCCAGTTAGGGGAATGGAAGAGGGGGATGGATATGTATATGGCGGCAGAAAGAATTACATACAGGGCAAGAGGGTGCCCGTGGAAGTTCCGAAAGGTGTGGGGACACTGGAGAAAATACTATGGAATGGATGGAGGGCTGGGAGTTGATTAGTCAAGAGCAACGCGCAGACCGGCTTGTGTTCAATGTGGGGGATACTTTGGGCCTGACAACCGGACAGGAGCGAGACATGGGAAAGACTTTGCTAGCAGCAATGCCTGCTGAGAGGCTGCGGCTTCGCCGGACCCTGGGGGGGGGAGGGGGGATGGGCAATAGGATGTGGAATATGTATAATTTCTTGTGCGTGACTGTGACTCATGGTGACATGTTTTATTGTTATGTGTTGGGTGAAAATGCAAATAAAAACATTTTTAAGAAAAAAAAAATATCCGATCATTGGGTTTTGCCGCTCCCCCAAAGGGGCTACTCTATCCCCTTTCTGACCACCACCACCACCACCCTGCTCTAACTCATGCCACCTACTTATGACAAGCTGATGGAGGACTGCTTCTCCTTGCTTCATCAGCTCACTTGGCCAAGGGAGCTTTAGAAAGGGTGTTGGCATCAGAAGTAGGTCGTGGTTGCTATTCCTGCTACTTTCTGGTGCCCAATTCGAAATCTCTCAATCGCTTCCTAAAAAAAACAAATTCAAGATGCTCGTGCAAGTCCTGTCTGCCCTAGACCCAGCTGACTGGATGGTATCGTTGGACACATATTTTCACATCCCCATCCTGCCTTCTCACAGACATTACTTGCGGTTCACGGTTGGCCAGGAGCACTTTCAGTTTGCTGTGATCCCATTTGCCCTTACCAGCGCCCTTGGGTGTTCACTAAAGTGATGGCGGTGGTCGCAGCTAACCTTCGGAGGATAGGGGTTCCAGTCTTCCCCTACTTTGGCGATTGCCTGGGGCGAGCCCACCTTCAACAGCCAGTCGTCTCCCACGTCCAGACTATGGCAGACCTTCTGCTTTCGCTGAGGTTCACTATCAACATGCCAAAGTCACACCTAACTCCCTCTCAGATGTTCCCTTTTATCGGAGCTGTTCTGGATACGATGCAGTTTCGGGCTTATCCTCCCGAGCGGCGAGTCCTGGATATTCAGGCTATGATACCAATGTATCTGAAAGAAACAGTTAGTTATAGATATCTTACCTTAGAATAACCCCCAGGCGTCAGACTGGATCCGGAGAATTTTTCATCAGCAGTACCCCTGCGCTTCGAAAGGTGGTGTTGGTCGGCTCCGCGTTTGTCGTTGGCGTCGTGGTCGCCGGGATGACATTGCGGTAGCTACTTAGATGCCGCCCTCGCGCGCTGACGTCAGTTCTTTCTTTTTCCACGCCAGCCAGCGCAGATCCGGAGAGAGCGGTACCTCCAGTTACTTTTTGACTGACTTTTTTGATCGACTTTTTGTCGACACCGTTTTGAGTCTTCGACTCCTGGTGCACGTTAGGGATGCCCTGCTTCAAGGCCTGCGGTTCCTGTAGCCGACTGATGTCGGTGACGGATCCGCACCGCGTGTGCCTCTTTTGCTTGGAGCGCGACCATGACCCCAAGTCGTGTTCCGACTGCCAGACCATGGCCCAGAAGTCTTTGCGGGAGCGGTCCTGAAAGCTTCTGGAGGCCCGGCAGTCGGCTTCGCGCCGTGTGAAGTCCCGGTCGCGTGGCAGGTCAAGGGATCGGTCGCGGAGTGACCATCATTCTTCCTCCAAGGCTTCGCACACGGGTCAGGTAAGTCGAAGCACAAGAAGAAGTCGAAGAATCGTCGTCGCTCTTCGACTTCTCCCCGTCGGTCGGCCGACGCAACGAGGGATGCGGGTGGTGTCCCTCCCGCGGCTCCGCGTGCGGAGCCTGTAGGGTCGGGTCAGAGTTCCCCCCCTTCCCGGGAGCCGGAGCGACCCCTGCCCAGCTTCGTCAGTTTTACGAACCGATGCATGCCATCTTTGGGCAGCCCAACTCCGCCGGCGTGCCTTCATCTGGGGGCCCTGGGGCTTCGAAGCCGGCGGCTCCGGCGCCGCAGGGCCTCCTTGGATCCAGGCCTAGATCCGGATCGGCGCCGGTCGATTCCACCGGCACCACGTCAGACGCCGGTTGTGTCCCCAGCCGGCGTCGACCCCGGCCTCCACCTCGAGGTAGACACGGAGCCAGCCCAACATCGACCGATGCCGGATCCGGTGCCGACGGGTACTTTTGTGCCCCTGTTCTACCCTGGCTCTTTGAGACCAGATTGGCTGCCAGAAGAGGGTGAGGAGGACTGGGCGGGGTCTGGAGACCCTTCAACTGACCAGTTGGATGAACCGGACTGGAGAGAGGAACTGGGGGAAGCTTGTGGTCTGGATACCTCACCAGACCTTGGCATGTTGTCTCTTCCTACCGTGGCTACGGAGGATGGAGAGTCTTACGCCGTGGTGTTGCGTTGGGCGGTCGAGGCTCTCCACCTCGAGCTACCTACGGTGGCAGTCAGGACTAACCTCGTGACAGGTGCTTCAACCGGCTGCGAGCTCTTCGGAGCCCCTGCTACCGTTTAATGAAGCCCTCACGAACATCCTTTTGGGCACCTGTTCCAGGCCCAAGACAGTGGCTCCTGTGGATAGGATGGTTGCCCGACGCCACTGCCCGGCCCACCCCACTTTCCTCTCCCAACACCCCACCCCTGAGAGCTTGTTGGTCCAAGCCTCCACCTCCAAAGGCGCATTCCCTAACGCACCACCTGATAGGGAATCCAAGAAGCTGGACCATCTTGGAAAGAAGATGTTTTCTTCCTCCAGCTTGAGACTGCGGTCAGTAAGCACTGCATGTCTGTTGGGCCGTTACACCCACTCTGTGTGGGATACGGTTGCGCAAGTGCTGCCTTTGTGCCCGAGGAGGCCCGGGCCGTACTCTCCCGTGCAGTTGCCGAAGGGAGAGACGCAGTGAAGTTTACCATACACTGTGGGCTGGATACCGCCGACTTACTAGGCAGGACGGTTTCCACGTCGGTAGCCCTTCAACGCTACGCCTGGTTGAGGTCGACTGGTTTTTCAGGGGATGTCCAATCCACCCTTATGGACATGCCCTTTGATGGCCATCGCCTATTCGGTGACAAGGCAGACAAAGCGGTTTAAGAACCCTCGGGCTACGGCCAGGTCCTTGGGCCTTTCCACCACCCGCCCTGCGCAGTCTGCTTTTCGCCCCTTTCGTGGCTACGGAAGGGTTACCCTGCCACGTCCCGTCGAGAGCCACAGGCCGGCGCAAGCTGTTCAGCCCCAGCGCGGCCGGGGACGTGGGAACCACCGCCGTGGTTCAGGGGGCCGGCGAGCCAGTCCACCTCTACCCCCTCTGCAGCAGCCTCCAAACCCTCCTAGTCCGACCTTTCAGGGCCACCAATCGCCAGTCGGCGGCAGGATTCGCCATCACCTCCCCCACTGGCGCACCATCACGTCTGACAGGTGGGTTTTGCAAATAGTCCGAAGGGGCTACTCCCTCCCCTTCAAGACTGCCCCTCCATCCATGCCACCTCAGTACCATCGCATGTCGGAGGATCATCTGGCCCTTCTCCAACAGGAAGTTTCGGCACTCTTGGCCAAGGGCGCCATCGAGCGAGTTCCTGTCCCAGAAGTAGGTCGTAGTTGCTATTCCCACTACTTTCTGGTGCCCAAGAAGGACAAAGGCCTGCGTCCTATCTTTGATCTCAGAAACGTCAACCGCTTCCTCCGGAAGGAGATGTACAAAATGTTGACATTGGCTCAGGTCCTGTCTGCCCTCGACCCTGGAGACTGGATGGTAGCGTTGGACTTGCAGGACGCTTATTTTCACATCCCCGTCCTGCCTGCCCACCGGCGTTACCTGCGGTTCACAGTAGGCCACGAGCACTTTCAGTTTACTGTGCTCCCCTTTGGCCTTACCAGTGCCCCTCGGGTGTTCACGAAAGTGATGGCGGTGGTCGCAGCTCATCTGCGCAGATCAGGGGTTCCAGTCTTCCCCTATCTCGACGACTGGCTGTTAAAGGCGGGCTCGCCCCAGGCTGTCGTCTCCCACCTCCAGACTACGGCCGACCTCCTGCATTCGCTGGGGTTCTCTGTCAACGTGCCGATGTCACACCTGACTCCCTCTCAGAAGCTCCTCTTCATAGGAGCGGTTCTGGACAGGACGCAGTTTCGGGTTTATCCTCCCGAACAGCGAGTCCGGGATATTCGGGCTATGATTCCGATCTTTCAGCCTCTATCCCGGGTTTCGTTCAGAATGACCCTGAGGCTGCTGGGCCTCATGGCCTCCTGCATCCTGCTGGTGGACTATGCCAGGTGGCATATGCGGGCTCTGCAGTGGGACCTGAAGTTCCAGTGGGCACAGCATCAGGGGAATCTGTCCGATTGCGTCCAGATCTCGGAGGGCACTGCACGACAATTGCAGTGGTTGCTAACAAACCGGGATTGGGTCAACGGCAGATCCCTCTTCCTTCCCCAACCAGAGTTCACAGTGGTGACGGATGCATCACTGCTGGGTTAGGGCGGCCACATGGGAGAGGCGGAGATCAGAGGCCCCTGGTCTCCGGCGGAGTCCGGGCTCCACATCAACCTTCTGGAGCTTTGGGCGATCCGTCTTGCACTGAAGGCATTTCCTTCCCTCTGTCCGGGGAAGGGTGGTGCAGGTGTTCACGAACAACACCACCGCCATGTGGTACTGCAACAAACAAGGCGGGGTGGGGTCGTGGACCCTTTGTCAGGAGGCTCTGCGCCTCTGGACATGGCTGGAACATCAGGGCATGTTCCTGATGGTTCAACACCTGGCAGGTTCCCTGAACGCCAGGGCGGACGAACTCAGCCGCAGGTGCATGATGGATCACGAATGGCGTCTTCACTCGGAAGTGGCGCAAGGACTCTTTCTACAGTGGGGAGAGCCTTGGTTAGATCTATTCGCCACCGAAGAGAACGCGCAATGTCATCAGTTCTGCGCGTTGGAATTTCCAAGGCGGCACTCGCTCGGCGACGCTTTTCGTCACGAGTGGAGTTGCGGTCTATTGTACGCCTTTCCGCCTATACCACTTCTACCCAGAGTGTTGAAGAAGATTCGGCACGACCGGGCCCAAGTCATTCTTGTGGCTCCGGACTGGGCTCGAAGAGTTTGGTATCCCGAGCTACTCAATATGAGCGTAGATCCCCCGATCCGTCTGCCTCTTCGGGAGGATCTTCTGTCGCAGCAGCAGGGGACGGTCCTCCACCCGAACCTGTCCAGTCTACACCTGCTTGCGTGGAGATTGAGCGGCGGCAGTTGATTCCTTTCGACTTGCCTCCCGAAGTTTGTGATGTGATTCTGGCAGCCAGGCGTCCCTCCACTAAGGTGGTATACGCCTGCAGGTGGAACAAATTTGTGGCATGGTGCACAGCAAAGGCTGTGAATCCCCTTTCTGCCCCTCTTTCTGAGGTCCTTCTGTTCCTTCTCTCTCTGGCCCAACAGGGTTCTGCCCTGGGTACCATCAAGGGTTATCTTTGTGCTATCTCGGCCTTCCTCAGGCTCCCTGATCAGCCCTCCCTTTTCAAGTCCCCTGTTGTTAACAGGTTCTTAAAAGGCATTACTCACCTCTTCCCTCCTGTTCCGTTTGTGATGCCTCAGTGGGACTTGAACTTGGTTCTTACCTTTTAATGTGCGCTCCCTTTGAGCCTCTACATAACTGTCCTCTTCGTCTTCTGACTCTGAAGACAGCCTTTCTGGTGGCCATCACCTCCGCTCGGCGGGTGAGTGAGCTCCAGGCTCTATCTTGCAAACCTCCCTTTCTGTCTGTTCATCCAGACAAGGTTGTTCTTCGGACGCGTCCGTCCTTCTTGCCAAAGGTGGTTACTGCTTTCCACATTGGGCAGACCATCACTTTGCCCACCTTCTTTCCGCCTCTGCATCCTTCCAGAGAGGAAGAGAGGCTCCACCGTCTGGACCCAAAACGTGCGCTCTCCTTCTATATTGACCGCACAAAACACTTCCGGGTGGATGACCAGCTCTTTGTTGGCTACGTGGGCGCCAAAAAGGTCGGGCGGTGCACAAGAGGACCATCTCCCGCTGGGTTACCTTGTGCATCAAGACCTGCTATTCTTTGGCTAAAAGGAGCCTCCTGTTGGGCTGCGTGCCCATTCCACCAGGGCAACGGCTGCTACCACGGCCTTGGGCCGCGGAGTTCCGCTGCCGGTTATCTGTCAGGCAGCTACGTGGGCCTCGCTGCACACGTTTACGAAGCATTACTGCCTTGACAGTCAGGTCCGGAGGGACGGCTTCTTTGGCCGTTCTGTCCTCCAGGACTTCCTTGTCTGATCTTGGTTCGCAGACCCACTACCGGGGTTGGTATTGCTGGGGTATCTATTCTAAGGTAAGGAATCTGTCACTAACGTGTCTCTTTCAGATGCACAAGTTACTAACTTGTGTAACGATATATCTGTAAGAGACAGTAGTTAGTGACAGATTCCTTACTGCCCCACCCATCCTCCCCGTTCTGCGAACTGATTTCTAGGGTTAAGGACATCCCTTTCAGGGCCCTAGTATTTTTCAGACACCTATGTCAGCTTCTTGCATGGCTCTGCGTTCCTGGCGCGGAAAGTCGTGTACAGAACTGACGTCAGCGCGCAGGGGCGGCGCCTAAGTACTGCCCGCGACGTCATCCCGGCGATCACGACGCCGAAGACGGACGCAGAGCCGCACGACGCCGCCTACCGACGCGCAAGGGTACTGCTACGCAAAAACTTTCCGGATCCAGCCTGACGCCTGGGGATATTCTAAGGTAAGGAATCTGTCACTAACTACTGTCTCTTACAGATATATCGTTACACAAGTTAGTAACTTGTGCTTCAGCCTTTCTTAGGCTTCCTGATCAGCCTTCTCTTTTCATGTCCCCTGTTGTAAATCGCTTCCTTAAGGGCATTACTCATCTTTTTCCTGTTCCCTTTCGTAATACCTCAGTGGGACTTGAACTTGGTACTTGCGTATCTTATGTTCATCCGGACAAGGTCGTCCTCAGAACTAGACCTTCCTTTCTTCCAAAGGTGGTGACTTCTTTCCACATTGGTCAAAGCATCACTTTGCCCACCTTCTTTCCGCCTCTGCATCCTTCAAAGGAGGAAGAGAGGCTCCACCGTCTGGATCCAAAACGTGCGCTTTCATTCTATTTGGATCGCACCAAACAATTCCGGGTGGATGACCAGCTCTTTGTTGGCTACGTGGGCGCCAAGAAAGGTCGGGCCGTGCACAAGCGGACCATCTCCAGGTGGGTCGTTTTGTGCATCAAAGCTTGCTATTCTTTGGCAAAGAAGGAGCCTCCAGTGGGACTGCGCGCCCATTCCACTAGGGCGACGGCAGCTCCCACTGCTTTGGGACGGGGAGTCCCCCTTGATGACATCTGTCAGGCAGCTACGTGGGCATCTCTGCACACGTTCACCAAACACTACTGCCTGGACAGCCAAGTCCGGAGAGCCGGCTTTTTTGGCCGTTCTGTTCTCCAGGACTTTCTGGTGTGAATTTAGTTCGCATGCCCACCTGCGGGGTTGGTAATGCTGGGGTATCTATTCTAAGGTAAGGTATCTATAACTAACTGTTTCTTTCAGATGAACAAGTTACTTACCTTCGGTAACGATATATCTGTAAGAAATATAGGTTAGTTATAGATTCCTTACCCCCCACCCATCCTCCACGTTCTGCGAACTGATTTCTAGGGTTAAGGACTTCCTTTCAGGGCCCTAGTTTTGTGCACCAGTGGTCAGAGTCTTGCATGGCTCTGCGCTTCTGGCGTGGAATGTCGTTTATAAAGAACTGACGTCAGCGCGCGAGGGCGGCGTCTAAGTAGCTACCGCGACGTCATCCCGGCGACCACGATGCCAACGACCAATGCGGAGCCGACCGACGCCACCTTTGGACGTGCAGGGGTACTGCTGACGAAAAATTCTCCGGATCCAGTCTGACGCCTGGGGTAATTCTAAGGTAAGGAATCTATAACTAACCTATGTTTCTTACAGATTTATCTGAAAGAGACACGTTAGTGACAGATTCCTTACCTTAGAATATCCCCAGGCGTCAGGCTGGATCCGGAAAGTTTTTTGCGTAGCAGTACCCTTGCGCGTCGGTAGGCGGCGTCGTGCGGCTCCGCGTCCGTCGTCGGCGTCGTGATCGCCGGGATGACGTCGCGGGCAGTACCTAGGCGCCGCCCCTGCGCGCTGACGTCAGTTCTTCTTTTCCGCGCCAGTAAGCGCAGATCCGGGAAGAGCAGTGCCCTAGTCACTTTTTGACTATCTTTTTGTGAAATTTTTCACTGTTCTCTTCAACGAGTCTTCACGACTCCTAAGGTGTCGTAGGGATGCCCGGCTTTAAGCCCTGCGAGGTATGTGGTCGTATGATGTCCATCACGGACCCCCACCTCGAGTGTCTCTTCTGCCTCGGCCGAGGCCACGACACGAAGTCGTGCCCTGACTGCCGGAAACTTCATCCGAAGGCTTTGCGAGAGCGGTCTCGAAAGCTCCTTGAAGTCCGGCAGTCGGCTCCGCGCCGCAGCAAGCCCCGGTCCCGGGAGAGGTCGAGGGGCCGGACGCGGAGTCCCCGCCGTTCGTCGGAATCCAAGTCTTCGCGCTCCTCCGGTAAGTCGAAGCACAAGAAGTCTAAGCGGCGTCATCGCTCTAAGACTTCGCCTCGCCGGTCGCGCGACTCGGCTGAGGTCCCTGTCGGCACCGTCCCCGCCCCGCGGCCCCGGACGTGCCTGTCGAGTTGCCCCCGCATTACCCGTCCTTCCCGGGTTCGGGGGCGACTCCGGCCGAGTACAGAAATTCCTGTCGGCCATGGCCCGCCTCTTCGGGCCTCGAGGTCCCTCCGGTGCGCCTTCGGGCCCCGCGGGCCCAGATGGGGTTGCTCCGGCGTCGCCGTCGACTCCGGTCCCGGCGTCGCCTGTCCCACCAGCCTTCGTCCCGGCCTCGGCTCCGGCCCCGGCCTCGACCCCGGTTCCGGTGGTGCCGCAACCTCCATCGACGCCGGTTGACCTAACCACGCCTCCGCCGACGCCGATGTCCCCGGTGCCGTTTCCGACGCCGTCCGGGGGCTCCGGGCGGCGTCGTTCCCCGGTTCTCCCCGGGTCCGGACATGGAGCCGGACCGGCGTCGCCCGACGCCGGTTCCGGCGCCCGATGAGGCCTTGGGTCCCTTATGTCCCTCCTCCTCCATCTTTTCAACCTGAGGAGGACCAGGAGAGCTGGGAGGGGTCTGACGACCCTCTCACACAACAGTGCGAGTTTGACCCGGACTGGGTTGAGGAACTTGGGGATGCCAGTGGGCTGGATACCTCCCCCGACTCTGGCATGCTGTCTCCTCCCGTGGCAACGGAGGAGGGGGCTAATTTTGCAACGGTGTTGCGTAGAGCTGCTGGAGCCTTAAATCTCCAGTTGCCTACAGTGGCCGTCAGGACTAACCTCCTGACTGAAGTGCTTCAGCCGGCGGCCTCCTCTTCGGAGCCTGTGCTGCCGTTCAACGATGCACTCACTGACGTTCTTTTGGGTGCCTGGTCCAAACCCACCACAGGGGCTCCTGTGGATAGGAACGTGGCCCGACGCCATCGCCCGGCTCCGGGCGACCCCTGTTTCTCTCCCAACACCCCACCCCTGAGAGCTTGGTTGTCCAAGCCTCTGCCTCCCAAACAGCCTTCCCTACCGCCCCTCCGGATAGGGAATCCAAGCGCCTGGATCACTTTGGGAAGAAGGCTTTCTCTTCCTCCAGTGCTGGCTTGCGGTCTGTTAATACCGCTTGCCTCTTGGGCCGATACACCCACTCCCTGTGGGATTCGGTGGCTGATGTTTTGCCGCAGTGTTCTGAGGAGGTCCAGACACTGCTTACCCGCGCTATTGCGGAAGGGCGTGATGCGGCTAAGTATACCATCCGCTGTGGCCTTGATACCGCCGACTCGCTGGGCAGATCGCTTGCAACGACGGTGGCGCTGCGTCGCCACGCCTGGCTGAGAACCACTGGTTTTCAGGGGATGTCCAGAATACTCTCATGGACATGCCCTTTGATGGAGTCGGTCTCTTTGGTTCAAAGGCGGACCATGCGCTGGAGCGTTTCAAGGATTCACGGGCTACTGCTAAGTCCCTGGGCCTTGCTGTTGTGCGCCCTCCGCAAACGTCTGCTTTTCGCCCCTTTCGTGGCCACGGAAGGGGCGCCCAGTCACGTCCACAGCCCGGCCAACGGCCCGCGCAGCAAGCGCCTTCGCGTGGCCGAGGACGTGGATACCGCCGTGGCGGTTCGGGCAACCAGCGTGCGGGTCAGGCCACCACCTCCAACCCGTCCGCGGCCTCCAAGCCCTCCTAGTCCCTCCTTTCAGGTGCACAGCACGCCAGTCGAGGGCAGGGTCCGCCATCACCTTCACCACTGGCGTCCCATCACCTCGGACAAGTGGGTCTTGGACATTGTCCGAAGGGCTACTCCCTCCCCTTCGAGACCACCCCCAGCCATGCCACCTCAATTCCACCGCATGTCAGGGGATCACTTGGTGCTTCTACAGAAGGAAGTCACGGCCCTCTTGGCCAAGAGGGCCATCGAGCATGTTCCGACCCCAGAAGTAGGGCGTGGTTGCTACTCCCACTACTTTCTGGTGCCCAAAAAGGACAAGGAGGACATGCGTCCTATCTTGGACCTCCGGAACGTCAATCGCTTCCTCCGGAAGGAGAAGTTCAAGATGCTCACCCTAGCTCAGGTCTTGACTGCCCTCGACCCCGGAGACTGGTTGGTAGCGTTGGACTTGCAGGACGCCTATTTCCACATCCCCGTCCTGCCGGCCCACCGGCGTTACCTTCGGTTCACGGTAGGCCTCGAGCATTTTCAGTTCACCGTGCTCCCCTTTGGCCTTACCAGTGCCCCTCGGGTGTTCACGAAAGTGATGGCGGTGGTCGCAGCTCATCTGCGCCGGGCAGGGGTTTCAGTCTTCCCCTACCTCGACGACTGGCTGCTGAAGGCGGGCTCGTCCCAGGCAGTTGTCTCCCACCTCCAGACTACGGCCGAACTCCTGCACTCGCTGGGGTTCTCCATCAATGTGCCAAAGTCGCATCTGATTCCTTCTCCACAGCTCCTTTTCATCGGAGCAGTTCTGGACACGACGCAGTTTCGGGCCTATCCTCCCGAACGGCGAGTCCGGGATATTCAGGCTATGATTCCGATCTTTCAGCCCTTATCCTGGGTTTCGGTACGGATGACCCTGAGGCTGCTGGGCCTCATGGCCTCCTGCATCCTGCTGGTCACTCATGCCAGATGGCATATGCGGGCTCTGCAGTGGGACCTGAAGTTCCAGTGGGCGCAGCACCAGGGCGACCTGTCCGATCACGTCCAGATCTCGGAGGGGACTGCAAAACAGTTGCAGTGGTGGCTCTCGAACCGGCAATGGGTCATGGGCAGATCCCTCTCCCTTCCCCAGCCAGAGCACACAGTTGTGACGGACGCGTCCCTTCTGGGATGGGGCGGTCACATGGGAGAGGCGGAGATCAGAGGCCTCTGGTCTCCGGCGGAGTCCCGGCTCCATATCAACCTTCTGGAGCTCCGGGCGATCCGACTTGCACTCAAGGCATTCCTTCCCTCTGTCAAAGGGAAGGTAGTGCAGGTGTTCACAGACAACACCACTGCCATGTGGTACTGCAACAAACAAGGCGGGGTGGGGTCGTGGACCCTTTGTCAGGAGGCTCTGCGCCTCTGGACATGGCTGGAACACCAGGGCATGTTCCTGGTGGTTCAACACCTGGCAGGTTCCCTGAACGCCAGGGCGGACGAACTCAGCCGCAGGTGCATGATGGATCACGAATGGCGTCTTCACTCGGAAGTGGCGCAAGGACTCTTTCTACAGTGGGGAGAGCCTTGGTTAGATCTATTCGCCACCGAAGAGAACGCGCAATGTCATCAGTTCTGCGCGTTGGAATTTCCAAGGCGGCACTCGCTCGGCGACGCTTTTCGTCACGAGTGGAGTTGCGGTCTATTGTACGCCTTTCCGCCTATACCACTTCTACCCAGAGTGTTGAAGAAGATTCGGCACGACCGGGCCCAAGTCATTCTTGTGGCTCCGGACTGGGCTCGAAGAGTTTGGTATCCCGAGCTACTCAATATGAGCGTAGATCCCCCGATCCGTCTGCCTCTTCGGGAGGATCTTCTGTCGCAGCAGCAGGGGACGGTCCTCCACCCGAACCTGTCCAGTCTACACCTGCTTGCGTGGAGATTGAGCGGCGGCAGTTGATTCCTTTCGACTTGCCTCCCGAAGTTTGTGATGTGATTCTGGCAGCCAGGCGTCCCTCCACTAAGGTGGTATACGCCTGCAGGTGGAACAAATTTGTGGCATGGTGCACAGCAAAGGCTGTGGATCCCCTTTCTGCCCCTCTTTCTGAGGTCCTTCTGTTCCTTCTCTCTCTGGCCCAACAGGGTTCTGCCCTGGGTACCATCAAGGGTTATCTTTGTGCTATCTCGGCCTTCCTCAGGCTCCCTGATCAGCCCTCCTTTTCAAGTCCCCTGTTGTTAACAGGTTCTTAAAGGCATTACTCACCTCTTCCCTCCTGTTCCGTTTGTGATGCCTCAGTGGGACTTAAACTTGGTTCTTACCTTTTTAATGTGCGCTCCCTTTGAGCCTCTACATAACTGTCCTCTTCGTCTTCTGACTCTGAAGACAGCCTTTCTGGTGGCCATCACCTCCGCTCGGCGGGTGAGTGAGCTCCAGGCTCTATCTTGCAAACCTCCCTTTCTGTCTGTTCATCCAGACAAGGTTGTTCTTCGGACGCGTCCGTCCTTCTTGCCAAAGGTGGTTACTGCTTTCCACATTGGGCAGACCATCACTTTGCCCACCTTCTTTCCGCCTCCGCATCCTTCCAGGGAGGAAGAGAGGCTCCACCGTCTGGACCCAAAACGTGCGCTCTCCTTCTATATTGACCGCACAAAACACTTCCGGGTGGATGACCAGCTCTTTATTGGCTACGTGGGCGCCAAAAAGGTCGGGCGGTGCACAAGAGGTCCATCTCCCGCTGGGTTACCTTGTGCATCAAGACCTGCTATTCTTTGGCTAAAAGGAGCCTCCTGTTGGGCTGCGTGCCCATTCCACCAGGGCAACGGCTGCTACCACGGCCTTGGGCCGCGGTGTTCCGCTGCCGGTTATCTGTCAGGCAGCTACGTGGGCCTCGCTGCACACGTTTACAAAGCATTACTGCCTTGACAGTCAGTTCCGGAGGGACGGCTTCTTTGGCCGTTCTGTCCTCCAGGACTTCCTTGTCTGATCTTTGTTCGCAGACCCACCACCGGGGTTGGTATTGCTGGGGTATCTATTCTAAGGTAAGGAATCTGTCACTAACGTGTCTCTTTCAGATGCACAAGTTACTAACTTGTGTAACGATATATCTGTAAGAGACAGTAGTTAGTGACAGATTCCTACCGCCCACCCATCCTCCCGTTCTGCGAACTGATTTCTAGGGTTAAGGACATCCCTTTCAGGGCCCTAGTATTTTTCAGACACCTATGTCAGCTTCTTGCATGGCTCTGCGTTCCTGGCGCGGAAAGTCGTGTACAGAACTGACGTCAGCGCGCAGGGGCGGCGCCTAAGTACTGCCCGCGACGTCATCCCGGCGATCACGACGCCGACGACGGACGCGGAGCCGCACGACGCCGCCTACCGACGCGCAAGGGTACTGCTACGCAAAAAACTTTCCGGATCCAGCCTGACGCCTGGGGATATTCTAAGGTAAGGAATCTGTCACTAACTACTGTCTCTTACAGATATATCGTTACACAAGTTAGTAACTTGTGCATCGTTACCGAAGGTAAGTAACTTGTTCTTCAGTCTCTATCCTGCATTTCGGTGAGACTGACTCTGAGGCTGCTGGGCCTCATGACCCCCCTGCATACTGCTGGTGACACATGCCTGTTGGCAGATGGGGGCTATATGCGGGCTCTGCAGTGAAACCTGAAGTTCTAGTTGGTGCAGCATCAGGAGAATGTCTCCGACATGGTCAAGATCTCAGTAGAGGTGCGCGGAAGTTATAATTTGGCTGGTAGAATTGGAGGAGTTTAGTAATTCCGCATTACTCTTGTAACGCTTAACTACTAATTAATTCCACCACTACGCTGGAGGAATTAATCAGCAGAACCCACAGTGCCTTTCCAAATGCACCCTCTCCGTGGCTCTAGAGAAATCCTCAGCTTCACCCAGAACCAAATGCAGAACAAAATGGTAAAATATTTCAGTTGCTGTTCAGTGAAAGGTGCCTCATTGTTCTTGACCCCTCCGCTCTCTCTGTGCTTCATTAAAATAATTAGTTGTTGCAGACAAGATGCAATGTGCATGCAATTCCACCACAATACAGATGTGTTAGACTGCATCAAAGCTGTGTGCTCTGTGGAAGGGGCGTGGCCTGTCTCTGAACCGGGCTAGGTGACTGCTGGAGTGTCTGACAGCCCAAGGCACTGGAAGCTTTACCCAGTGGTCGGCGGAGATCAAAGGCCTGTCCGAGTCTAGGCTACCCGAAGACAGGGTGGTGCAGCTCGGAGATGGAGGAAACTGAGCCAGAGGTAAGCACCGAAGACTAGGCTTACTGCAGTACGAGCAGACTATGTCGTGTCATGTAAAATGACAAGGCTAGGGCCGTATCCGCTTAAACGGTTTGAAGGGAATAGAAGGAAATTTAGTGAGCTTTCCCAATAAGCAATGCGGTGGTGAGCTGTGCGTGTTAAGAAATAGTTTGATAAGTAGTGGGAAGGGTCAGTGGATGGTAGAGATGGGTGTGGAGCGATATTCTTGAAAGTGAACATAATTCTTGGTAAAACTACATGTGTAGAACAAGCCACAACTTAAACGCAAAATGTCTATATTTAGACTAAGCATTTTATTTGTATTATGCTCTTTAAAACGAAAGCATGTTGTTTTCACATGCATCCTCAATGGTTGCCAGCTTATTTCTTGAACTCATTACATAGATTCAAGTACCCAGCTATCTTGGTTTGCAGTGCACCATGCTCTGACAGCCAAGTACTGAGAAGTTTTCAAAGTTAATGCACAACATACGCAAGTCACCACAGCAGAAGGGTATAAACCTGAATGGATAAAACAGAAATGAAACTATGACATCCAGTTTGCCAGTAATAATTGTGATAGGAGAAAAGACTAGTAAGGGTAAACTCGTATTTCCATGAACTTTGTCACAGCGTTATCACTCTGTGTGTTTGTTTATAAAGTTACTCTTCTGCCCTGGAAATGACGTGACAGTCGCTTTATTGAGCCTTACGAACAAACGTGAAGCAGTGGCATAGCTTCTGATGTCATAGATTTCCATGCGGAGGCCAGAGCAGGGTGAGGTAATTACTGTGGGAGCACTCTGTCTCGTACCTGAACCTTTTGCACGTTTTCAATTTTGTTGATAAGATTTTGACCATCAAATCAAACTTGCGCACCTGAGAGTTGTTTTTTAAAACCACCTCACCGGCTTTCACCGATGAGTGAAATACCAGCATTTGTAAAGTATGAAATACCAGCATTTGTAAAGCGCACAGCTACCTCCGGAGAGGTGTCCATGCGCTGGGGGCCCTCGGGAAGATTAAGCGAGCTATTGCCCAGAGTCACATGGTGCTGGGCTAACCTGCCGCCGGCACCGGGGATCGAACCGTGAACCCCGTGGTTCGGAGTCAGGCACCCTGGCCGCTGCGCCACACCTCTTCCACAGTCAGTGAGCTACGAAACGAGCTGAGAAATATTTCTTAAGTGAGTGCTGTGGTGTCGTGGGCACTAGGCCCACATGCTGATCAGTAAGACACACAGACACCGTAGTAGGGTACTATTAACTGGCCAAAGGCATGTGCGCCGGCCCCTTTTATTAGCAGGGTCACCTGTCCGGTGACGCCGATGACGGGTGTGTGTAAAGTGGGGTTACAGCTCAAGGCTGAACACTATAACGTGTCCAGTAGGACACTACATCCCTCCCAAACTTTATTGGAAACAAAACAAACAAAAGTCCAACCTATGGGAAAAACACACAATACACAGCACCATTGAGTCTCTTCAGGCCATCTGCCGGGCAGTGCTGGATCTCTGGACCACATGGTCAGGAGGTTTAGGTCCACCTCGGCGATGTTGTTCAGGCCGGCCTGGTTTCACGGTGTTGGAGTCTATTTGCACAGTTCAGTAGGGGTGCACCTGGAGCGGTGGTGGAGTCCATTTCGGAGATCTTCTTGAAAATGCTCAGGCTCCGGTGGACGGCAATCCTGCAAAGACTGAGGATGACCTTGGTGGATGAGGGCCTTCCTTGGAGGCGATGATGTATCCCACTGCCCGCTGGGAGAGCAGCTTCAGACTCCCCTCTCCGGCCTGGACTCCTCTCTCACAAGAGTCTCCTTGAGGCCCTTTTCTGCCAGGCTGCTACAGGACCGTGTGGACTGTGCAGGGCCTCTTGTAGACCGAGCGAAGGCGTCGCTGAGGAACTGCCAACAGGACCACAACCAAAGTCGCTCTGGCAAGCTCAAAGGGTGATGTCTCAGGGTCTGTGTGCTCTGGCCATTTGAAAGAGACAATTAGTTATGGATTCCTCACCCAGGCGTCAGACTGGATCCGGAGAATTTTCTTCTGCAGTACCCCTGCGCGTCGGTAGGTGGCGTCGGTCGACTCCGCTTTCGTCGTCGTAGTCGCTGGAATGACGTTGCGGTATCTACGTAGACGCCGCCCCTGCGCGCTGACGTCAGTTATTTCTTTTTCCGCTCCAGCCAGCACAGATCCAGAGAGAGCGGTACCTCGAGTCACTTTTTGACTATTTTTGCGACTTTTTGTTGACATCTTTTGTAATGTAAGGTACACTTGTATAGCGCAGCTGCCACCCCAAGGGTATCCTGGCGCTTAAGTTACCAATCATCCATTGCGCGTAGCTAAACTAAGATAGGCAGGAATCAGTTTCTAGGAAACAGTCTGGTTTTCAGTTCCTTCCTGAAGCGTGACAAGGTGTTCAGTTGTCTGATTTCCGGAGGCAAAGCGTTCCAAAGTCTAGATGCTGTAAAGCTAAAAGATCTGCCACCCATTCGCACTTTACTAACATGGGGAACGCAAACCAGATTAGCAGAAGAAGAGCGCAAGCATCTAACAGGAGAATACCATACAAATTTCTTTTGCAGCAATTTAGGTCCAGTTTTATGTATTGCCCTATATACAATACAAAGTGCCTTAAATTGGACTCTTTGCGCGATGGGCAACCAATGTAGGTCCTTTAACGCCAATGAGGCCGAGGCCCTACGCGGTCGATTTAATGCCAACTTAGCCGCCATGATCTGGACTCTTTGCAGTTTTATTATCAGGGATGCTGGAGCACCTAAAGGAGTGCATTACAATAATCCAGTCTGCTTAAAACTATACTCCGCACCACTTGAGGTCTAGCAAGGGTAGGTAAAAACGGGATGATCTTCCGAAGAGCTCGGAGCAGAGAAAGACAAGTGTTCACCGTTTTATCTTTTGAGTCGTTGCGACTCCTGGTGCACAGGGATGTCATCTCGGCGGACCGGTTTCAAGCCTTGTGGCTCCTGCAACAAGCTGATGTGTGCCTGGAACGCGACCACGACCCGAAGTCGTGCTCCGACTGCCGGGCCATGGCCCCGAAGTCTTTGTGGGAGCAGTCCCGAAAGCTTCTGAAGGTCCGGCAGTCTGCTCTGCGCCGCTCGAGGTCCCGGTCGAGAGGGCGGCCGCAGAGCCATCACCACCATTTCTCGTCGAAGTCTTCGGATAAGTCGAAGCACAAAAAGTAGGCGAAGGAGCACCGTCGCTCTTTGCGTTCTCCCCGGCCATCGGGCGACGCGGGATGCGGATAGTAGTCGTCCGGCTCCGCCCGCGGAGTCGACTCCGAGCCTCCCTCCCTTTCCGGGAGCTTGAGTGACCCCTGCCCAACTTCGTAGTTTTTACGAAGCCCTCCATTCTATTTATGGGCAGCCCGACTCTGCCGGCGCGCCTTCGGGCCCCGCGGACTCGGCTGGGGGCTCTAGGCCTTCGATGCCGGCGGCTTCGGCGCCGCAGGGCCCCCAGGGATCCAACCCTGGATCCGGATCGGCGCCGATCGACCTCGTGACACCTCCTCCGGCGCCGAATCCATTGGTGACACCTCCGCCCCCTTCGATGCCGGTTGTGTCCCAAGCCGACGTCGACGCCAGCCTCCCCCTCAATGTGGACACGGAGCCGGACCGACGTCACCCGACGTCGGGACCGGCGCCGACCGGTATAATACCCCTGTTCTCCCCTGGTGTTCCCTATCGCCCTGAGGCTACCAAAGGAGGGTGAGGAGTACTGGACGGGGTCTGTGGACCCTCTGGTAGACCAGTTGGAAGAACCGGACTGGAGAGAGGAGTTGGGTGAGGCCAGTTGTCTGGACACTTCTCCAGACCTTGGCATGCTTTCTCCCCCTACCGTGGCTACGGAGGAGGGTGCATCATACGCAGTGGTGTTGCGTAGGGCGGCTGAGGCCTTAAATCTCGAGCTTCCTACGGTGGCGGTTAGGACTAATCTCCTGACCGAGGTGCTTCAACCAGCAGCGGCCTCTTCGGAGCCCCTCCTGCCGTTCAATGAGGCCCTCACAGACAACCTTTTGGGCACTTGGTAGCCGTGATGCCATCGATGGCAAGCAGCCGGTGGCAGGTGACTGGGCGGTCGCAGTGTGGGGCCAGGACACAGATCGCGCTTGCTACCGGTTTACGGTTAGTCCTCCCGCGAAGCTGTCTCCAGTGACGTCTCTGCACCCCGGTGGCTGGCTTGTGTTGATAAACACCTTCTCCGGTGCTTGGTGGTTGTTCGCCCTGGGGCATCGCGCTCCTCCTTCGCGGTGTGGCGTCCTGCCACGCTCTTCCTTGCTTCCGACCAGGTTCATCACTCTGATGTGGCATCATGCCACATGTCTCATGTTCGCGCCACATGGGCATTTCGCTGGTCGCGTTCTGTTAGGACTGTCTTTTCTTTGCTGCGGACCTGTTGATAGGACATGCTTCTTCTCCTTATGGGCCTCTCGCGCCCCCCTCCTCCCCCCTACCCCCTTCTCAGGGATTTTCGCGGTGTTCCTCTACCAAGATGCCAGGTCGCCTTCTTCACTTTTGAGGATGTCCTGCTTGCGCCTCGAGCCTGCGCTGTCGTAGCGCCTGCTCCTGCCTCTGTTCAGGCATGCTTGGCGTGGTTGCATGTTGTCAGAGCACATGTTGCGGTGGCAGCTTGCCACATGGAGTGTGCAACTCTCCTCTTGCTTGTCTTGGGCCACTGGCGACTCCGTCTTGAGGCAGTGTGAGGGAGGACACTCTGTGCTGTCTTTGGCTCACTGCGGGGCTTCGCTGGTGCATTGGAGATGTAGAGGCTCTCCCTGCTGCCTTCAGCATTGCTTCTCCTCGGTGGAGAGGTCTCTCTCTCTCTTGGGTGCCTACCTGTGCTGTCGCTCTTCTGGGTGTATGTGTCGGCGCACCTCGGACTCCGTGCTCTTGGTCCTTCTTCCGGGCGCCCTCTTCTGGCACTTGGTGTGCCCATTCTGTGGCTTGCCCTGGTGTCCGTTCACCACTGAGGGTGGGTGGCGCAATCTCCTTGCTTGCGGTGCATCAGACAGCCATTGGGGGTTGCACGCTCTGTGCACGTTCTTCACGTACTTCATGTGGGGCTTTCTGTCTTCTTGGTCATTTGAAAGAGACTATTAGTTATAGATTCCTTACCTTAGAATTACCCCCAGGCATCAGACTGGATCCGGAGAATTTTTCTTCAGCAGTTCGTCGTTGGCGTCGTGATCGCTGGAATGACGTTGTGGTATCTACTTAGACGCCACCCCTGAGTGCTGACGTCAGTTCTTTCTTTTTCCGCGCCAGCCAGCGCAGATCCGGAGAGAGCGGTACCTCTAGTCACTTTTTGACTGTAATTTTTCGACATCTTTTTCAAGTCGTTTGACTCCTGGTGCACAGGGATGTCACATCGGCGGACCGGCTTCAAATCTTGTGGCTCCTGTCAAACCTGGATGACTCCCAGCCTTCCTCACTGCAGGCCATGGGAAGGATGAGGGTACCAACTGGCGCCTTGCTGTGAGCACCGCGCCACTCAGCAGGAGTCCGGTCGCACCAGCTCCTCATGGTGGCAGCGCTGTCAGTGTGGCGTCTTCTTCCCGCATGACAGTTGGCATGGGGCCCTCATGTGCTTTCACTGTGGTCCCTCTGCCATGCGACTCAGAGGGTGTGTCTGTGGAATGAGTGATCCCTGGATGGGGTCACTGCAGGCGCTGGCTGGCTACTTCCAGTGCAGGATGTGGTACCGTGAGGCACCACCAGGTGACGCTGCAACCACCATTCTCAATGCTGTGCCCCTCTCACCTGCTGATTTCGGCCACAGCAGGCAGTCAGTATGGAAGCCGGTGTGCATGGCGGTGCGCTTCTCGCCGGGCCACTGCACAGCATGGATAAATGTATGCGGGGGAGGGGCACTGCAGGCTATTTCTTGGTGCGTGGGGCATAGCCGGCCTGATTTTTCAAAAGTGGTTGATTACGCTGGGGCTTCCCTACTTTCCGTCACTTTATGGGCTCTGGTGCCGTGCAGTGGACTCTCTCTTTTTTTGTGGCAGTTTGTATTCTGCTGCTGGTCATTCCGCCCACTCGGGCACTGCCGGTACGGGTCGGGTAATCGGACCTCGAGGTGCAGCACTGCGTGTGACTAGATGGTGCAGATCTTCACATGGCCGGGGCAGCCTTCCTCATGCTGCAGGCCATGCCCCCCGCGTGCGCTGTGGGGACTGACGTGGAGGCGCTAAGGGCAGGTGCAGACTCGACGCCTTGTCAGGCACCCCTCCCCTGCGAGCTGGGTGCCATATCCAAGATGCTGGCAGCAGGTTCACAGGGCAGTCCACCTGTCGCCAGACCACAGCACCTCTTCTAGTGCAGGTAGGTGTCAGCAGTGCTGGGCTGCTATGTCGAAGATCCTCTCTCGCTTGCAGCGTTGAAACACAGCTACCAGGGCCCATATGGTGTCTTCCTTCCACCTCTGGGCTTACAGTTCTTCACCCGGTAACGAGGGAGGCGGGGTGCCCCTGTGTGCATTCGGGCTGTTGCTGGGTACATGCAGTCTTTTGGTTTCCCTGTAGGGCGACATCGCTGGGGCTCTCGATGCCGTGCTGGTACGCTAGAGCTGATTGCTTGTAGGCAGGGGCTGCCACAGATGCGGTGCTGCAGGTCTGCTTCATTGGGCAGGCGGGGGCAAGTTGCTTCGTTGTCAGAGGCCGGGTTGTGGAGGCGCTACAGCCTTTAGTTATCTCGGACGGCGTAGCCAGCCTGAATTATGAAGGCGGGTTACTTCACCCTGGGCTGCTTTTCCGGGCGCTGCAGGCGCCTCTCGTGGTAGGCCGCAGGAGTCTCTCCGTAGACCGCGGACCTTGCCCCTCATTAGAGATGCCGGAACGGGGCTCTGTGTCGCAGGGTGCATTAGGGCAGCTTGCTTGAGGGAGAGGCAGGGTTTGCCGCTGCTATGGCGCCGCAGCTCTGATGCTCTCCTCCCCTCACTACCCTTGTCGGGCCGCCACATAAGTGTTGGACCATGCTGGTGCTTACTGTGAACGTAGCTGCAGGTCGGGCTCGTCTTGCATGCCAGCGGGGCCTCTTCCTCCTCTGTTGGCTTTAATTGCGCCCTGCGCTGGTGCTGTCGTGCTGGCTGGATGTGCGGGCAGTGCTGTGGGGGGTCTGTCAATTGGTGGTGTCGCAGCACTCCCCCTCCCCTCCACTTCTCTACCCGGCCAAACGTATGCAGGCTGGTGGCCGCAGGGTCATGCCATACACGCAAACAGGTGTAGGGTGCCTTGGGCTACATTCCTCCTCAGGCACGACAGACAAGCAGCGGGTGGGCACGAGGGGTCGGACCCGCTCGTTGCCATTGTGGTGTCGTGGGCTCTAGGCCCACATGCTGATCAGTAAGACACACGGACACAGTTGTAGCGTACTATTAAGTGGCCCAGGGCACGTGGACCCGGTGACGCATGTGATGGGTGGATGTAAAGTGGGGTTACAGCACTAGGCTGAACACTACAACGTGTCCAGGAGGACACTAAAAGTGCGAAGTGGTTCGGAAGGCAACCACGTCGAACAAAGGCTCCATTGTCATGCGCTGATTGTTTGTTTTCTAGGTATTTTACAACTTGAGCTACTTTTTAGCAACAGTACTTCATCTGAATCTCAGAAACTGGTTGCACGTCACTTGTGTTTTGCATACGGTGGGGATGTTTGTTTAAGAGGCGGCAAATCTCCACATTCAGCCATATTGCTGCTTACTAAAGCAGTATCCAGTTTCTTATTCAATGGGCTCGTGTTGAAGTGCATGGCAGGGTTTGCAGCTGCAGCATAGAGGTTTTTGGACGTTGATTATCATTGTCAAGCAGGAAAGAGATACAGTAGAAATTGCACTCAAAAATAAAAACATCAACTGAAACTAAACTGGCTGCGCAAGTGTGGGAAAGTAGGATATCCTTTCATGGTTACCCCCACTTTTTGCTTGATGTCGGTATGTTTTTGACCTAGTCTGACTGGGCTCCTGCTAATCAGGATCGCAGTCTGTGTTTTCTCCCTAAATTGACCACGATAAGTATTTTTGTACCTCCACAATTGGCTACTGGTGTACCCTTGTAAGTCCCTAGTATATGGTACTAAAGTACCCAGGGCAGAGGTACACTAGGAGTATCTCATGGGCTGCAGCATGTATTGTGCCACCAGTGGGAGTCCACTTAAACTGTGACTACAGGCCTGCCATTGCAGCCTGTGTGAGTGGGTGCTTGCACCTCTCACGACAATTATAAGTTTCCTTATATCTGAGGTCACTGCACTTAAAACCTATAAGTCACCCCTATGGCAGGCTCTTCAGTCCTGAGGGCAGGGCG
Source organism: Calotriton arnoldi (assembly GCA_963921515.1). Classification (NCBI taxonomy): domain Eukaryota; kingdom Metazoa; phylum Chordata; class Amphibia; order Caudata; family Salamandridae; genus Calotriton; species Calotriton arnoldi. The sequence continues at coordinate 524,394 of CAWUFW010007689.1, read as the reverse complement.
CTTGGTTACATGAGCAGGACACCCCTAGAAACCCTGGAGTCGATTCTCCAGGCTTTGTAAGTGCGGTCAGCCATTTTAATACATTTAGTGGGCATCAGTCAGTACAAGATGTCTAACTATAGAGTGGATGCACCAAAACCGATATCAAACATGTTAGAATCATACCCCAACACCGATTCCAGAGTTGAAAGTATGATCCCATGTCCTAGGAGGCTCCCTTGGGGTACCCCCCCCTGTATTCCTGGTAACAGCCTTTCGGGGCCTGACAGCAAGCTAGTGCTGCTGCTGACCACAGACACGATCCTAGTCCTTGGCTCCTGCTCTGGCGCAAAACTGGATAAAGGAGATGGGAGTATCCTCTCCTCTGTCCAGCCCCTTCTCTGCAAGTCTTATTTGTCGTCTGTGTCTGTGCTTCTTCCAGGACCTTCCACAGACCTGTGGGCATCAAGGACACCCAAAGTCATCTCCCTTGGAGTGAAGGAGTCACTCCCTTGCATCTGCAGGCACCGCAACGAAGCTGGCCGGTCTACTGCTCCTGACGTCCCATGGACTTCCTGAGGCTCAGCAACACAGGTGGTGGTTCTGCAAATTCCTCGAGGCCTGACCTGTCCTCTCTGCAATTTTGAGGCCAGTACCCCTCGTCGGAACCGCTGCGACCAAAGCCCTGTGCACCGCGTCGAATTGCCATTGCCTAGGCTTGAAAAAGTTTCTAAGAGCCTCCCTTCTTGAATGCTGCTCTCACTCAGGTGACCTTGGGTTGTGCGGAACTCCGATGAATCTCCGGGAGTTCTTATGTAACTCAGCGGAATTCCGCTGAGTAAAACTGTGAGTTCTGCCCACCCCTACATCTGAGAGGGAACTGCAAAAGGCCTGCAGTAGTGACTAACAGACCGAGATTGGGTCAGTGGCAGACACCTCTCCCTTTCCCAACCAGAGCTGACTGTAGTGATACACAGATGTGTCACTCCTGGACTAGGGCGGAAATCAGAGGACTCTGGTCTCCAGCGCAATCCAGGCTCCACATCAATCTGTTGGAGTTTAGAGTGATCCAATTGGTATTGAAAGCCTTTCTTCCCTCAATCAGGGGAATGCTGGTACAAGTGTTCACGAATAACACCACCATGTGGTATTGCAACAAACGGTGTGGCGTGGGGTTGTGGACCCTTTATCAAGAGACTTTGTGCCTCTCGAGGTGGCTGGAACACCACAGCATATCCTTAGTCGTTCAACACCTGGCAGGCTGTCTAAAAGCCAGAGCGGACGAACTGAGCTGTTGATGCCTAGTGGATTACAAATGGCGTCTTCATCCGGAGGTTGCGAAGGGTGTCTTCCAAGAGTGCAGAGATCCTTGGTTAGATCTGTTTGCCTTCGCCGAGAACATGCAATGTCAGCAACTTTGTGTGCTAGAGTTTCCAAGGCTGCTATCGCTTGGAGATGCTTTTCATCTCAAGTGGAGCTCCAGCCTCCTGCATGTCTTTCCACCAATACCACTCCTGCACAGAGTACTCAAAAAGATCAGAAATAGCCGGGGTCAAATCATTCTTGTGGCTCCAGATTGGGCACGGAGAGTCTTGTATCCCGAGCTGTTGAGTATGAGCGCTGGTCCACCAATCAGGCTGCCTATTTGGGAGGATCTTCTGTTACAGCAGCCAGGCAGGGTTTCTGCACCTGAACCTGAAAACGCTTCATCTTTATGCTTGGAGATTGAGCGGCGACAGTTGACAAATTTTGACCTTCTGCTCAAAGTACGCAATGTTTCTCTGGCAGCCAGGAGTCCCTCCACCAAGGCGGTATACGCCTGCCGTTGGAGCAAGTTTGTGGAATGTTGTACAGATAAACATGTTGACCCTCTATCTGCACCCTCTTCCCAAGTTCTTCAGGTTTTTTTTCCTAGACCCAGCAGGGCTCTGCTTTGGGCATGTTAAGAGGTTAGCTTTCTGCCATTTCGTCATTCCTGGCGTTGCTAGATTTGTCATCCCTTTTCAAATCTCCTATTGTACATAAGTTCCTCAAACGACTCCACCATATGTTCTCACCAGCATCTTTCATTATGCCACAGTGGGAGCACAACCTGGTTCTCACATTTCTGATGAGTGTTCCCTTTGAGCCACTACACAACTGCCCACTCAGGCTTCTCACCATCAAAACTGCCTTCCTAGTGGGAATAACATCTTCTTGGCGGGTCAGTGACTTACAGGCACTGTCAGCAACTCCTCTGTACCTAACCATCTACCCAGACAAGCTGGTCCTTCGGGCTCAAAGATCCTTTTTGCTGAAGGTGGTAACAAGGTCTGGACGGAATTTAAATTAGGTGTCCTTTGCCACGCCTACACGGGTGGTGCAAAATGTTCCATGCCAACGTATCTGGTGACATTTTGTGCTAAAAGCAAATAAATAAAACATGTTATTCCTGTCACATGGCTCAGTGTTCAGATTCCAGGCTGCCCTGAAAGTCTGCATGAGGGCTCATTTGAAGCTTGAATCCCAGTTAGGACTCCAGGAGGCCAGATGCATTCTCTTGAATGTCCCTCTCTGCATGCATGGATTACAAGAACGGGTAGTGCTCAGGCAGGTCTAGGGTGAGGACCCCAGGGACCTGGTTTCCATGTGCTGTGTCACAAAGTGCCTGATAGGGGACCCGCAGGCCTGGAGGACTCCGCTGCTTGCATGGAATGGGAAGCTCTGACCAGTCCCCGGGTCAGAACCCCGGCAGGCATAGGGGGCGATTGCCCTGAGCTCTGTCCCATGGCCCTGTGTCATTTGGAGCCTGGGGCGGGGACCTGCAGACCCAGTGAGGCCTTCCCTGCTTGTCTGGGTTCAAAAGCTCTGACCAGGCTAAGGAGAGCCATTGGGCAGTAGACCTCCGACCCTGGGCTCTGTTCCCTTGCCTGTTGTGTCTGAGTGCAGCAGACGGGAACCCGCAGCCTGGGGAGGTCTCTCCTACTTGTCCGGGTTCAGAAGCTCTGACCAAGCCCTGAGTCAGAGCCCTGGCGGGCCCTGGGCTCCCTTCTCCAGCCCGCAGTGTTGCAAAGAGCCCGGGGCAGGGTCCCGCAGGCCCAGGGAGGCTTCCCCTTCTTGCCCAGGATAAGAAGTGCTGACTGGGCCCCGGGTCAGAGCTATGCTGGGTCCTTAAGTATAAGTTCCAGGTCCTGCGCTCCAGTCTCCTGCCTGCTGTGTTCCGAATTTCCCAGGACGGGGACCCCAGGCCCCGGGAGGCCTCCCCTGCTTGCCCAGGATGGGTAGCTCTGACCGGACCCTGGGTCAGAGCCCCTACAGTCCCTCGGTTGCAAGCCCCAGGTCTTAGGCTTGCTTCTATGGCTCGTGTGTTGCAAAGTGCCCGGAACTGGGTCCCACAAACCCAAAGAGGCCTCCCCTGCTGGTCTGTATTCAGAAGCTCTGACCGGCCACCAGATCAGAGCTCCAGTGGGCCCTGGGGTGGAAGCACGAGGCTACCTTCTCTGGCCCGCCATGTAGCAAAGTACCCGAGACTGGATCCCTCAGGCCCTGGGAGGCCTCTCCTGCTTGCCTGAGATAAGCACTGACCGGGCCCCAGATCAGAACAAGCCCTTGGTTGGAAGCCTGGGCTCCTTCTTCCAGGCCACTGTGTCACACAGTGCCTGGGACAGGGTCCTACAGACCTTGGAAAGCCTCCCCTGCTTGTCTGGGTTCAGAAGCGCTGACCGGGCCCGGAGTAGTGGTCCCTGCGGGCCCTGGGCTGGAAACCCTGAACCCAACTTCTTGCAAAGTGCCCGTAACGGGGTCCCATAGGCCCAAGAAAGCCATATCTGCTTGTCTGGGTTGAGAGGCTCTGACTGGGCCCTGTGTCAGAGTTCCAACGGGCCCTGGGTGGAAGCCCCAGGCTCTGGCCTCCTTTCTCCAGCTCGCAATTTTACAAAGTTCCCAGAACGTGGTCCACGAGGCCAGGGGAAGCAGCCCCTGCTTGCCCGGGATAAGAACGCTGAACAGGCCTCCAGTCAGAGCTCTGGCTAGCCAGGGTCAGATGCCCCCATCCCTGGGCTCCCTTCTCCAGCCCTCTGGTCGCAAAGTGCCCAGGACTGGGTTCCGCAGACCCAAGGAGGCCTCACCTGCTTGTCTTGGTTCAGACGCTCTCACCGTGCCTGGAGTCAAAGCTCCAGTCCCTGGGCTCCCCATCGCTGGCCGCCGTTTCACAAAGTGCCCAGAATGGGGTCCCATAGGCCCTTGGAGGCCTCCCCTGCTTGACCGGGATAAACGCTAACCGGGGCCCAGGTCTGAGCTCTAGTGGGCCCTGGGTTGGAATCGCTCGTCCCTAGGCTCCTTTCTCCAAACTGCTGTGTCGCAAGTGCCCGGGATGGGGTCCCACAGGCCCAGGGAGGCCTCCCATGCTTGTCTGGGTTCAGAGACTCTGACCGGGCCCTGGGTAAGAGCTCCGACACGCCCTGAGGTGGAAGCCCCCATCCCTGGCCTCCCTTCTCCAGCCCGCTGTTTCACAAAGTGCCCGGGACAGGGTCCAGCAAGCTCGGGGAGGCCTCCCCTGCTTGTCTGGGTTCAGAAGTGCTGACTGGGCTCCGGGTCCGAGCTCCGGCGGGATCTAGGTTGGAAGCCCCTGGCCCTGGGCTACCTTTTCCCGCCAACCTTGTCGCAATGTGCCCCGGAAGGGGTCCCACAGGCTGGGACAGACCTCCCCTGCTTACCCAGAATAAGAAGCACTGCCTGGGCCCTGGGTCTGAGAACCGGTAGGCCTTGGGTGGAAGCCCCAGGCACTGGGCTCCCTCCTCCAGCTCGCTGTGTCACAAAGTCCGAGCATTATGTCCGACGCCTGGTGGAGCTGCTTGGTTCAGCTATTGAGGAGATCGGCCCTGGTTCATCACCTCGGCCGTCACCTACCCAGCCGGACATTGGGCACAGTTTCTCCCCGTCTCCCTGTTTCTCCCTTCCCTACCCCTCCCATGACGAATTTTCTGCAACTCTGCCCTTTTTCTTTGGTTACTAATTTTTGATTGCTTTTAACAAATGTAACATGTTAGCCTGTAACTCTGATCCTCATTGTGTAACCTATGTAAAATGTGTAACTTGCAACTCGCTGTTCCTTATGTAAAGCGCTCTGATACCTACGGGTCTAGCCAGCGCTATATAAAACTCAAGATAGATAAATAAATAAATAAAGTGCCCCAGGACAGGCCCTGCAGGCCCGGGGAGGTCTCCCTTGCTTGTCTGGGTTTGAAGCATTGACTTGCTCCAGGTCAGAGCTGCAGCGGGTCGTGGGTTGGAACTCACCAGCCCACCTTGTTGCAAGGTGCCCAGGATGGGGTCCCAAAGGCCCCGGGGAGGTCTTCTTTCCTTGTTTGGGTTAAGAAGCTGTCACTGGGCCCCGAGTCTGAGCTGTGTGAGCCTCCCCTTGAAAAGCCGCTTGCCTGAGTCCCAGCTCAGGCTCCGAGAACCCGGTCCCCAGATGCCATGTCCCCTCCCCTTTTCAGAAGTCACGGTGCTACCAGATGCCTGTCCTTCGAATGCGGACATCTGAAAGAGACTATAAGTTATGGATTCCTCACCTTAGAATTACCCCCAGGCGTCAGACTGGATCCGGAGAATTTTTTCTTCAGCAGTACCCCTGCGCGTCGGTAGGTGGCGTCGGTCGACTCCGCGTTCGTCGTTGGCATCGTGATCGCCGAATGACGTCGCGGTATCTACTTAGATGCCTCCCCTGCGCACTGACGTCAGTTCTTTCTTTTTCCGCACCAGTCAGCGCAGATCCGGAGAGAGCGGTACCTCGAGTCACTTTTTGACTCTCTTTTTTTTACTTTTTGTCGACATCTTTTCAAGTCGTTCAACTCCTGGTGCACAGGGATGTCATCTCGGCGGACCGCGTTCGAGCCTTGTGGCTCCTGCCACAAGCTGGTGTCGGTGACGGACCCCCATCTCGTGTGCCTCTGGAGCTCGACCACCACCCAAAGTCGTGCTCCGACTGCCAGGCCATGGCCCCGAAGTCTTTGCGGGAGCGGTCCCGAAAGCTTCTGAAGGCACAGCAGTCGGCTCCGTGCCGCTCGAGGTCCCGGTCAAGAGGGAGGTCGCGGGACCAGTCGAGGAGCCATCACCACCACTCCTCGTCGAAGTCTTCGGGTAAGTCAAAGCACAAAAAGAAGGCGAAGAAGCACCGTCGCTCTTCGCGTTCTCCCCGTCCGTCGGCCGATGCAGGATGCAGTAGGTAGTTGTCCGGCTCCGCCCACGGAGCCTGTTGGGTCGGCTCCGAGCTTCCCTCCCTTTCGGGGGAGCCAGGGCGACCCCTGGCCAACTTCATAGCTTTTACGAAGCCCTCCACTCCATATTTGGGCAGCCCGACTCTGCTGGGGCGCCTTCGGGCCCCTCGGACTCAGCTGGAAGTTCTACGCCTTCGATGCCGGCGGCTTCGGCTCTGGCACCGCAGGGCCCCCAGGGATCCAGGCTTGGATCTGGATCGGCGCCAGTCGACCTTACGACACATCCTCTGGCGCCGAATCCATTGGCAACACCTCCGCCCCCTCCAACGCCAGGGCCGGACTGGCTACCGGGCGTTTTGGCATGCTGCCGAGCTGGGGGCTGATGTCACTGCGGTAGGGGCTAATTTCGTTGATGGAGACCTGCGTGTGCTACGAAATAAACAAAGCAAAACGAATTTCGTTCAGCACACGCAGGTCCCCATCAACGAAATCAGCCCCCAGCTCGGCAGCATGCCAAAACGCCCGGTAGCCAGTCCGGCCCTGTCCAACGCCGGTTGTGTCCCCAACCGACGTCGACACCAGCCTCCCCCTCGACGTGGACACGGAGCCGGACCGGCGTTGACCGACGTCTGTACCGGCGCTGACCGGTACTTTTGTACCCCTGGTGTTCCCTATCGCCCTGAGCGGCTACCAGAGGAGGGGGAGGAGGACTGGGAGGGGTCTGTGGACCCTCTGGCAGACCAGTTAGAAGAACCGGACTGGAGAGAGTAGTTGGGTGAGGCCAGTGGTCTGGACACCTCTCCAGACCATGGCATGCTATCTCCCCCTACCGAGGCTACAGAGGAGGGTGCATCATACACAGTGGGGTTGCGTAGGGCGGCTGAGGCCTTAAACCTTGAGCTTCCTATGGTGGCGGTCAGGCCTAACCTCCTGACCGAGGTGCTTCAACCGGCGGTGGCCTCTTCGGAGCCCCTGCTGCCGTTCAATGAGGCCCTCACGGACATCCTTCTGGGCACTTGGTCCAAGCCCAGCACAGGGGCCCCTGTGGATAGGATGATTGCCCGACGCCACCGCCCGACCCCGGGAGACCCCATTTTCCTCTCCCAACACAGTACCCCCGAGAGCTTGGTGGTCAAAGCCTCGACTTCCAAGGGCGCATTCCCTAGCGCTCCACCTGATAGAGAATCCAAGAAGCTGGATCATCTTGGGAAGAAAATGTTTTCTTCCTCCAGCTTAAGACTGCCGTCAGTGAACACCGCATGTCTCTTGGGCCGTTACTTCCATTCTGTGTGGGACACGGTCGTGCAGGTGCTGCCACAGTGCCCGGAGGAGTCCCGGGCCGTGCTCTCCCCTGCAGTTGCCGAAGCGAGGGATGCAGCAAAGTTCGCCATACGATGTGGACTGGACACCGCTGATTCGCTGGGCAAGACTATTTCAACGTCGGTAGCCCGGAGATGCTACGCCTGGCTGAGGTCCACTGGCTTTTAGGGTGATGTCCAAGCAACACTTTTGGACATGCCCTTTGATGGCTGTCGCCTGTTTGGCGACAAAGCAGACAACGCGCTTGAGCGCTTTAAGGACTCCAGGGCTACGGCCGGGTCCTTGGGCCTCGCTTCCACCTCTCGCCCCACACAGTCTGCTTTTCGCCCCTTTTGTGGCTACAGAAGGGGTGCCCCGCCACGTTCCGTCCTGAGCCACAGGCCTACACAAGCTGTCCAGCCTCTGCGTAGCCGGGGACGTGGGACCCACCGTCATGGGTCTGGGGGCCAACGGGCAGGCCAGTCTACCAGCGCCCCCTCTGCAGCAGCCTCCAAGCCCTCCTAGTCCGACCTTTCAGGGCCACCATTCGCCAGTGGGCGGCAGGATTCGCCATCACCTCCCCCACTGGCTCAACAACACGTCGGACAGGTGGGTTTTGCAGATAGTCCGAAGGAACTACTCCCTCCCCTTCGAGACTACCTCTCCATCCATGCCACCTCAATTCCATTGCATGTCGGAGGATCACTTGGCCCTTCTCCACCAGGAAGTTACGGCTCTCTTGGCCAAGGGAGCCATCGAGCGAGTTCCTGCCCCAGAAGTAGGTCGTGGTCGTTATTTCCACTACTTTCTGGTGCCCAAGAAGGACAAGGGCCTGCGTCCTATCTTGGATCTCAGGGACATCAACCGCTTCCTCTGGAAGGAGAAGTTCAAAATGTTGACATTGGCTCAGGTCCTGTCTGCCCTCGACCATGGAGACTGGATGGTAGCGTTGGACTTGCAGGACGCTTGTTATCATATCCCCGTCCTGCCGGCCCACCGGCGTTACCTACAGTTCACGGTAGGCCACAAGCACTTTCAGTTTACCGTGCTCCCCTTTTGCCTTACCAGTGCCCCTCGGGTGTTCACGAAGGTGATGGCGGAGGTCGCAGCTCATCTGCACAGATCAGGGGTTCCAGTCTTCCCCTATCTCGACGACTGGCTGTTGAAGGCAGGCTCGCCCCAGGCTGTCGTCTCCCACCTCCAGACTACAGCCAACCTCCTGCATTCTCTGGGGTTCACCATCAGTGTGCCGAAGTCGCACCTGATTCCCTCTCAGAAGCTCCTTTTCATCGGTGCGGTTCTGGACACAGCGCAGTTTCGGGCTTATCCTCCCGAGTAGCAAGTCCGGGATATTCAGGCTATGATTCCGATCTTTCAGCCTCTATCCCGGGTTTCGGTCAGACTGACCCTGAGGCTACTGGGCCTCATGGCCTCCTGCATCCTGCTGGTGGACTATGCAGGTGGCATATGCAGGCTCTACAGTGGGACCTGAAGTTCCAGTGGGCCCAGCATCAGGGGAATCTTTCAGATTGCGTCCAGATCTCGGAAGGCACTGCACACCAATTGCAGTGGTGGCTAACGAACGAGGATTGGGTCAACAGCAGGTCCCTCTCCCTTTCCCAACCAGAGTTCACAGTGGTGACAGATGCATCACTTCTGGGGTGGGGCGGCCTCATGGGGGAGGCAGAAATCTGAGGCCTCTGGTCTCCGGCGGAGTCCGGGCTCCACATCAACCTTCTGGAGCTTCGGGCGATCCGTCTTGCACTGAAGGCATTCCTTCCTTCTGTCAAAGGAAGAGTAGTGCAGGTGTTCACGGACAACACTACTGCCATGTGGTACTGCAGCAAACAGTGCGGGTGGGGTCATGGACCCTATGTCAGGAGGCGCTTCATCTCTGGAAGTGGCTGGAACATCAGGACATGTCCCTGGTGGTTCAACACCTGTCAGGTTCTCTGAACGCCAGGGCGGACGAACTCAGCCGCCGGTGCATGATGGATCACGAATGGCGTCTTCACTCGGAGGTGGTGCAGGGTCTTTTTCATCAGTGTGGAGAGCCTTGGTTAGATCTATTCGCCACCGAAGAGAACATGCAATGTCAGCAGTTCTGCGCGATGGAATTTCCAAGGCGGCACTCGCTAGGCGATGCTTTTCATCGCGAGTGGAGTTGCGGTCTTCTATACGCCTTTCCGCCTATACCACTTCTGCCCAGAGTGCTGAAGAAGATGAAGCGCGACCAGACCCAAGTCATTCTTGTGGCCCCAGACTGGGCACGAAGAGTCTGGTATCCCGAGCTCTTGCACATGGCCATCGATCCTCCGATCAGACTGCCCCTTCGGTAGGATCTTCTGTCGCAGCAGCAGGGGACGGTCATCCACCCGAACCTGTCCAGCCTCCACCTCCTTGCGTGGAGATTGAGCGGCGACAGTTGACAGCTTTCGACCTTCCTCCCGAAGTCTGTAACGTTATCTTGGCAGCCAGGCGTCCCTCCACCATAACGGTATACGCCTGTAGATGGAACAAATTCGTGGCATGGTGCGCAGCAAAGGCTGTGGATCCCCTTTCTGCCCCTCTTTCAGAGGTTCTCCTCTTCATTCTTTCCTTGGCCCAGCAGGGCTCTGCTCTGGACACTCTCATGGGCTATCTTTCGGCCATTTCGGCTTTTCTTCGTCTTCCAGATCAACCTTCTATTTTCAAGTCACTTATTGTATAACGTTTCCTTAAGGGCATTACTCACTTGTTTCCTCCCATTCCTTTCGTAATGCCCCAGTGGGACTTGAACCTGGTTCTGACCTACCTTATGTGCTCTCCTTTCGAGCCGCTACATAACTGTCCTCTCAGACTTTTGACACTCAAAACTGCCTTTTTGGTTGCCATCACCTCTGTTCGCAGGGTGAGTGAGCTTCAGGCTCTTTCTTCCAAACCTCCTTTCCTGGCTGTTAATCCGGACAAAGTTGTCCTTCGCACTAGGCCTTCTTTCCTTCCCAAAGTGGTTACCTCTTTCCACATAGGACAGACCATCACTTTGCCCACATTCTTCCCGCCCCCGCATCCTTCTAAAGAGGAAGAGAGGCTACACCGTCTGGATCCAGAACATGCGCTTTCATTCTATCTGGATCGCACAAAGCAATTCAGGGTGGATGACCAGCTCTTTGTTGGCTATGTGGGCGCCAAGAAAGGTCGGGCCGTGCAAAAGTGGACCATCTCTCGATGGGTTGTTGTTTGCATCAAAACCTGTGATTCCTTGGCGAAAAAGCAACCTCCAGTGGGGCTGCGCTCCATTTCCACCAGGGCGACGGCAGCCACTACTGCTTTGGTACGTGGAGTCCCTGTTCATGACATCTGCCAGGCAGCCACGTGGGCTTCATTGCACACGTTCACCAAACATTACTGCCTGGACAGCCAAGTCCGGAAAGACTGCTTCTTTGGCCGTTCAGTTCTCCAGGACTTTCTGGTGTGAACTTAGTTCGCAGTCCCACCTCCGGGGTTGGTATTGCTGGGGTATCTATTCTAAGGTGAGGAACCCATAACTAATAGTCTCTTTCAGATGAACAAGTTACTTACCTTCGGTAACGATATATCTGTAAGAGACCTATATTAGTTATGGATTCCTCACCGCCCCACCCATCCTCCCCTTTCTGCGAACTGAGTTCTAGGGTAAGGGACTTCCTTTCAGGGCCCTAGTTTTGTGCACCAGTGGTCAGTGTCTTGCATGGCTCTGCGCTTCTGGCGTGGAATGTCATGTAAAGAACTGACGTCAACGCCCAGAGGCGGCGTCTAAGTAGATACCGCGACGTCATTCTGGCGATCACGATGCCAACGACGAATGTGAAGTCGACCGACGCCACCTACCGACGCGCAGGGGTACTGCTGAAGAAAAATTCTCCGGATCCAGTCTGACGCCTGGGGGTAATTCTAAGGTGAAGAATCCATAACTAATATATGTCTCTTACAGATATATCATTACCAAAGGTAAGTAACTTGTTCATCTGGTCGCACTGAACCCCGGACATCTGGATGTGTGCAATGGCAATGAGGTCCTAAGGTGTGTCCAGATTGCTGGGTTGTCCTGGAAGTCCCAATGAGGACTCTTTTGAGTCTTCAAGTCCAGACGGCTCCATGAACTCTGGTGCTTTTTCTCCAGTGAACCCTCTGTCACTTGACATGCACGTATTACAAAAAAGGGGGGGGGGGGTAACTTCCTCCGAATTATTAGGGAGAGGGTCCCTATGACCCTCTTATTTTCCGGTCGTTCTTACCCTTTGCTGCCAGGGCTGGGCGGGGTCCCCCAGGCGTCTGAGTCTGCAGCTGCCTTCCAGTCCTTTCCTCTAAGCCTTTACTTCCCGGAGAGGAGGCAGGGCTGCAAAGCATAGGAGGATGGCTTATCCAGTACTGTACTGTAATCGTGATGGCTGGGCTGATTTCTAAATCCTGATGACAGCTCATTTGACTCTCCAAGCCCAGCCAGGGCTCAAGGAGGCGGATGTGTTCACTACGATAGCCCCCTTTCACTCTGTGTGCATGGATTATAAGAAAACCAGTAGCCTTCTTCCAAATTATGCAAGACAAGGTATGAGGGACTCCATTTTCATCCGGTATTTCTCCCCAGGAGTTGCGAGGGACTGGCTTGGCCTGAACTGGGGCTCCCTGGGCCTTGAGTCTCTGGCAGTCTTCCAGCTCCTCTGTCTGATGGGCCTTTCCTCCAAGCCCTGCTTCCCAGAGGGCAGGCAGGGACGCAAAGCCAGCACTGTATTCTGATTGATAGGGTTCAGAAGCTCTGGCCAGGCCCCGGATCAGAGGTCGAGCTGGCCCATGGATGGAAGCCCATGGCCCTGATCTCCCTTCTTCAGCCCGCTGTGTCACAAATTGCCCAGGACGGGGTCCCGAAAACCCATGGAGGTATCTCTTGCTTGTCTTGATTCAGAAGCTCACTGGGTCCTGGGTCAGAGCTCTGTGAGCCCCCCCAATAGCCCCTTGTCTGATTCCCAGCTCGGGTCCTGAGAACCATGTCCTCAGAGTCCCCGTCCCCTCCAAGGATGAGCAGAATCCTTTTCTAGAAGTCACGGTGCCACCATATGGACGTCTGTAGTGTTCTGCTTTTCCCTCGTGGGACTCTCGTATTGAGAGGGCCCGCGAGGAATGTGTAGAACGAGGGTTACGTAATGCAGCTTAACAGTTATCGTTACATTTGAATCTGTAACGGCACCGGAGAGCAGTTGATTGTTGCGGTTGGCTCCCAGAGGCTCGTCTTCTTCCTATGTCTGGTCGAGAAATCAATAAAATACGTCTTACCTTAATGTGTATTCTTGGAAGTCACTACACATTTATTGGCGACGATCTCGGCCAGACCGGACCCTCGCATTCCTCCATTTCCTGGAATTTTGTTCGTCGGTTACTTCAGTCGTCTTTCAAAGCTTTTAATTGGAGCAGCCTCGACGAGCCACCGTTCATTCTCCTTTTCATGGTCTGCACCCTCAACAAGGCACCTCCTTCCTTGAACCCGCCTTACGCCGGAGCGTCTCAATTTCCATCGCTTTTATTGGCTTGCACCTCCAACGCCTACAACAAGGCACTTCCTTGTTCCTGTCCTGCTTTACGCTTCGTCTCACTCCCTCCTGTCCGCAGCGTACGCCTATCTCTTCATTTCACGAAGGAGTTGCTGCGTGGTTGGTGAGTTTTATGAGGTGTCGCCTGGCTGTTTAAAAGGATTTCCTGCATCGATGGTGAGTTCTTACGGGGTGCCATCTGCCTGTTGACAGGTGAGAGACATTCATGAGGTGAGAGACTTTCCTTGAACGTGTGACTTGTTCCGCACTACTACCTTTCCGTACTGACTTGCACCACAAACTTTTGTCATGTTCTGCTTTTCTCGCTGACTCGCACAGCCTTCATGGTATCATTATAACTACAAGCCTTGTGCTCTTCTTTGCGAGTCAGACCACGCTGATTCTCACAGCTTGCCTGCATTGTCATTACCTACCTTCTTTGTTTCATATTAACAACAAGCTTTCAGTGTTCTTCCTTGTGCGTCATACTACGCTGATTCGCACAGCTTGCTTGCATTTGGCATTATCTGTCATCATTCAGGCATCAGTTGTTTTCTCATTGCGAATCCAGTCATACGCTGATTCGCACAGCTTTGCATGGTCCAATTTCTTTAAACTAATTTTTGTCGCTGATTCGCACAGCCTTTCAAACATAATTACAATTTTTTTTTCAACGCGAATTTAGCACGTTAAATTATTGGTCCTAAGGTGTAGCATTTTACCTCTCTTTTATTAGTTCCATTTTTCTGTTTTTAGTGATTACATTCTACATTTGTAACAATTTACCATGTGTACACCTGTTACTAGTATTACAGTTAATCCGCCCAAGGAATTTTTATGTGTTACTAGTGATCCTCCTGTTCCCTGGTTACAGTGGAAAGATCATTTTATTAATTATTTACTATCGACCATGCTAATAAGTTATCTGCAGACAGAAAAAAAGGTTTATTAATGCACAGTCTAGGATCTGAAGGGCTAAGAATTTATAGCAAACTTAATAAAGATACGGTTGCTGGAGATGATAATGTTTTTAACCAAGCCATTAGACAATTAGATAATTACTTTTCACCCAAAGTTTGCATTGGTGTAACACGTTTTAAATTCTTTCAAAGGAAACAACTTAAGAACGAATCATTTGATGATTTTGTTACAGCTCTTCAGAAGCTTGCTATAGATTGTAGAATCTGAAAGAGACACGTTAGTGACCGATTCCTTACCTTAGAATATCCCCAGGCGTCAGGCTGGATCCGGAAAGTTTTTGCGTAGCAGTACCCTTGCGCGTCGGTAGGCGGCGTCGTGCGGCTCCGCGTCCGTCGTCGGCGTCGTGATCGCCGGGATGACGTCGCGGGCAGTACTTAGACGCCGCCCCTGCGCGCCCTAGTCAATTTTTGACTAACTTTTTTGTGAATTTTTTCACTGTTTCTTTCGAGTCTTCATCGACTCCTAGGTGTCAGTAGGGATGCCCGGCTTCAAGCCATGCGACGCCTGTGGTCGCATGATGTCGATCACAGACCCGCATCTGGAGTGTCTCTTCTGTCTCGGCCGAGACCACGACACGAAGTCGTGCCCTGACTGCCGGAAACTTCACCTGAAGGCTTTGCGAGAGCGGTCTCGAAAGCTGCTCGAGGTCCGGCAGTCAGCTCCGCGCCGCACCAAGCCCCGGTCCCGGGAGAGGTCGAGGGGCCGGTCGCGGAGTCCCCGCTGGTCGTCGGAGTCCAAGTCTTCGCGCTCCTCGGGTAAGTCGAAGCACAAAAAGTCGAAGAAGCGTCATCGCTCTAAGACTTCGCCTCGCCCGGTCTCGCGACTCGGCTGAGGCCCCAGTCGGCACCGTCCCCGCGGCCCCGGACGTGCCTATGGAGCCGCCCCCGCATTACCCGTCCTTTCCGGGTTCGGGGGCGACTCCGGCCGAAATACAGGAATTCCTGTCGGCCATGGCCCGCCTCTTCGGGCCCCAAGGTCCCTCCGGTGCGCCTTCGGGCCCCGCGGGCCCTGATGGGGTTGCTCCGGCGTCACCGACGACTCCGGTCCCGGCGCCGCCTGTTCCACCAGCCTTCATCTCGGCCTCGGCTCCGGCCCCGGCCTCGATCCTGGCTCCGGTGGTGCTGCGACCCCCATCGACGCCGGTTGACCTAACCACGCCTCCGCCGATGTCCCCGGTGCCGTTCCTGACGCCGTCCGGGGCTCCGGACGGCGTCGGTCCCCGGCTCTCTCTGGCTCCGGACATGGAGCCGGACCGACGTCGCTCGGCGCCGATGAGACCTTGGATCCCAAATGTCCCTCCTCCTCCATATTTTGAACCTGAGGAGGACCAAGAGAGCTGGGAGGGTCCGAAGACCCTCTCACACAACAGTGTGAGTATGATCAGGACTGGGCTGAGGAACTTGGGGATGCCAGTGGTCTAGACACCTCCCCTGACACTGGCATGCTGTCTCCTCCCGTGGCTACGGAGGAGGGAGCTAATTTCGCAACGGTGTTGCGTAGAGCAGCTGGAGCCTTACATCTCCAATTGCCTACTGTGGCTGTCAGGACTAATCTCCTGACGGAAGTGCTTCAGCCGGCAGCTTCCTCCTCGGAGACTGTGCTGCCGTTTAATGATGCACTCACTGACGTTCTTTTGGGCGCCTGGTCCAAGCCCACCACAGGGGCTCCTGTGGATAGGAACGTGGCCCGACGCCATCGCCCTGCTCCGGGCGACCCCTTGTTTCTCTCCCAACATCCCACCCCCGAGAGCTTGGTTGTCCAAGCCTCTGCCTCCCAAACCGCCTTCCCTACCGCCCCTCCGGATAGGGAATCCAAACGCCTGGACCAATTTGGGAAGAAGGCTTTTCTTCCTCCAGTGCTGGCTTGCGGTCCGTCAACACCGCTTGCCTTTTGGGCCGATATACCCACTCCCTGTGGGATTCGGTGGCGGCTGTTTTGCCGCAGTGTTCTGAGGAGGTCCAGACACTGCTTACCCGCGCCATTGCGGAAGGAAGAGATGCGGCTAAATACACCATACGTTGTGGCCTTGATACCGCCGACTCGCTGGGCAGATCGCTTGCAACGACGGTGGCGCTACGTCGCCACGCCTGGCTGAGAACAACTGGTTTCTCGGGTGATGTCCAGAATACACTCATGGACATGCCCTTTGATGGAGTCGGTCTTTTTGGTTCAAAAGCAGACCATGCGCTGGAGCGCTTTAAGGACTCACGGGCTACTGCCAAGTCCCTGGGCCTTTCTGTTGTACGCCCTCCGCTCACCTCTGCTTTTCGCCCCTTTCGTGGCCACGGAAGGGGCGCCCAGTCACGTCAGCTGCCCAGCCACCGGCCCGCGCAGCAAGCGTCTTCGCGTGGCCGAGGACGTGGATACCGCTGTGGCGGTTTGGGCAACCAGCGTGCGGGTCAGGCCACTACCTCCAACCCGTCCGCGGCCTCCAAGCCCTCCTAGTCCTTCCTTTCAGGTGCACAGCACGCCAGTAGAGGGCAGGGTCCGCCATCACCTTCACCACTGGCGTCCCGTCATATCGGACAGGTGGGTCTTGGACATTGTCCGAAGGGGCTACTCCCTCCCCTTCGAGACCACCCCCCCAGCCATGCCACCTCAATTCCACCGCATGTCAGGGGATCACTTGGTGCTTCTGCAGAAGGAAGTCACGGCCCTCTTGGCCAAGAGGGCCATCGAGCATGTTCCGACCCCAGAAGTAGGGCGTGGTTGCTACTCCCACTACTTTCTGGTGCCCAAGGAGGACATGCGTCCTATCTTGGACCTCCGGAACGTCAATCGCTTCCTCCGGAAGGAGAAGTTCAAGATGCTCACCCTAGCTCAGGTCTTGACTGCCCTCGACCCTGGAGACTGGTTGGTAGCGTTGGACTTGCAGGACGCTTATTTCCACATCCCCATCCTGCCGGCCCACCGGCGTTACCTACGGTTCACGGTAGGCCTCGAGCATTTTCAGTTCACCGTGCTCCCCTTTGGCCTTACAAGTGCCCCTCGGGTGTTCACGAAAGTGATGGCGGTGGTCGCAGCTCATCTGCGCCGGGCAGGGGTTCCAGTCTTCCCCTACCTCGACGACTGGCTGCTGAAGGCGGGCTCGTCCCAGGCAGTCGTCTCCCACCTCCAGACTACGCCGAACTCCTGCACTCGCTGGGGTTCTCCATCAATGTGCCAAAGTCGCATCTGATTCCTTCTCCACAGCTCCTTTTCATCGGAGCAGTTCTGGACACGACGCAGTTTCGGGCCTATCCTCCCGAACGGCGAGTCCGGGATATTCAGGCTATGATTCCAATCTTTCAGCCTTTATCCTGGGTTTCGGTACGGATGACCCTGAGGCTGCTGGGCCTCATGGCCTCCTGCATCCTGCTAGTCGATCATGCCAGATGGCATATGCGGGCTCTGCAGTGGGACCTGAAGTTCCAGTGGGCGCAGCACCAGGGCAACCTGTCCGATCACGTCCAGATCTCGGAGGGGCTGCAAAATAGTTGCAGTGGTGGCTCTCGAACCGGCAATGGGTCATGGGCAGATCCCTCTCCCTTCCCCAGCCAGAGCACACAGTTGTGACGGACGCGTCCTTTCTGGGATGGGGCGGTCACATGGGAGAGGCGGAGATCAGAGGCCTCTGGTCTCCGGCGGAGTCCCGGCTCCATATCAACCTTCTGGAGCTCCGGGCGATCCGACTTGCACTCAAGGCATTCCTTCCTCTGTCAAAGGGAAGGTAGTGCAGGTGTTCACAGACAACACCACCGCCATGTGGTACTGCAACAAACAAGGCGGGGTGGGGTCGTGGACCCTCTGTCAAGAGGCTCTGCGCCTCTGGACATGGCTGGAACATCAGGGCATGTTCCTGATGGTTCAACACCTGGCAGATTCCCTGAACGCCAGGGCGGACGAACTCAGCCGCAGGTGCATGATGGATCACGAATGGCGTCTTCACTCGGAAGTGGCGCAAGGTCTCTTTCTGCAGTGGGGAGAGCCTTGGTTAGATCTATTCGCCACCGAAGAGAACGCGCAATGTCATCAGTTCTGCGCGTTGGAATTTCCAAGGCGGCACTCGCTCGGCGACGCTTTTCGTCGCGAGTGGAGTTGCGGTCTGTTGTACGCCTTTCCGCCTATACCACTTCTACCCAGAGTGTTGAAGAAGATTCGGCGCAACCGGGCCCAAGTCATCCTTGTGGCTCCGGACTGGGCTCGAAGAGTTTGGTATCCCGAGCTACTCAGTATGAGCGTCGATCCCCGATCCGTCTGCCTCTTCGGGAGGATCTTCTGTCGCAGCAGCAGGGGACGGTCCTCCACCCGAACCTGTCCAGCCTCCACCTGCTTGCGTGGAGATTGAGCGGCGGCAGTTGATTCCTTTCGACTCTGCCTACCGAAGTTTGTGATGTCATTCTGGCAGCCAGGCGTCCCTCCACTAAGGTGGTATACGCCTGCAGGTGGAACAAGTTTGTGGCATGGTGCACAGCAAAGGCTGTGAATCCCCTCTCTGCGCCTCTTTCTGAGGTTCTTCTGTTCCTTCTTTCACTGGCCCAACAGGGTTCTGCCCTGGGTACCATCAAGGGCTATCTTTGTGCCATTTCGGCCTTTCTCAGGCTTCCTGATCAGCCCTCCCTTTTCAAGTCCCCTGTTGTTAACAGGTTTCTAAAAGGCATTACACACCTCTTCCCTCCTGTTCCGTTTGTGATTCCTCAGTGGGACTTGAACTTGGTTCTTACCTTTCTCATGTGCGCTCCCTTTGAGCCTCTACATAACTGTCCTCTTCGTCTTCTCACTCTGAAGACAGCCTTTCTGGTGGCCATCACCTCCGCTCGGCGGGTGAGTGAGCTCCAGGCTCTATCATGCAAACCTCCCTTTCTGTCTGTCCATCCAGACAAGGTTGTTCTTAGGACGCGTCCGTCCTTCTTGCCAAAGGTGGTTACTGCCTTCCACATTGGCAGACCATCACTTTGCCCACCTTCTTCCGCCTCCGCATCCTTCCAGAGAGGAAGAGAGGCTCCACCGTCTGGACCCAAAACGTGCGCTTTCCTTTTCTATTAACCGCACACAACACTTCCGGGTGGATGACCAGCTCTTTGTTGGCTACGTGGGCGCCAAAAAAGGTCGGGCGGTGCACAAGAGAACCATCTCCCGCTGGGTAACCTTGTGTATCAAAGCCTGCTATTCTTTGGCTAAGAAGGAGCCTCCTGTTGGGCTGCGTGCCCATTCCACCAGGGCAACGGCTGCTACCACAGCTTTGGGCCGCGGTGTTCCGCTGCAGGATATCTGTCAGGCAGCTACGTGGGCCTCGCTGCACACGTTTACAAAGCATTACTGCCTTGACAGTCAGGTCCGGAGGGATGGCTTCTTTGGCCGTTCTGTCCTCCGGGACTTTCTGGTCTGATCTTTGTTCGCAGACCCACCACCGGGGTTGGTATTGCTGGGGTATCTATTCTAAGGTAAGGAATCTGTCACTAACGTGTCTCTTTCAGATGCACAAGTTACTAACTTGTGTAACGATATATCTGTAAGAGATAGTAGTTAGTGACAGATTCCTTACCGCCCCACCCATCCTCCCCGTTCTGCGAACTGATTTCTAGGGTTAAGGACATCCCTTTCAGGGCCCTAGTATTTTTCAGACACCTATGTCAGCTTCTTGCATGGCTCTGCGTTCCTGGCGCGGAAAGTCGTGTACAGAACTGACGTCAGCGCGCAGGGGCGGCGCTCTAAGTACTGCCCGCGACGTCATCCCGGCAATGCCGACGACGGACGCGGAGCCGCACGACGCCGCCTACCGACGCAGCAAGGGTACTGCTACGCAAAACTTTCCGGATCCAGCCTGATGCCTGGGGATATTCCTAAGGTAAGGAATCTGTCACTAACTACTGTCTCTTACAGATATATCGTTACACAAGTTAGTAACTTGTGCCTTTGGTGCTATAGAAGAAGAATTAATCAGAGACCAAGTTGTGATGCAAGCGTATGATTCATCCATACAAGACAGGTTATGGGTTAATGGTGATAACGCGCTTAAAGATGTTCTTGCTGTAGCTAGAAAAGCGGAGTTATCGGGTAGATGTGCCAAAGCGCTTAAAAATTAGAATCCTGATCGTGTACAACAAGAAACGGTTGCCAGAGTTCTTTCTAATAGAACCAAAGATAACCCTTCTTCTAAGTCTTCTGTAAAGAAGAAAGTATATTCAAATGAAAAAAATTTCAGATGCTATCGCTGTGATAGTAGAAATCACCTTGCCAATGATAAAAATTGGCTGGCCCTTAGACAAAGATGTACCGTTTGCAAGAAAATGGGTCATTTCAACAAAGTTTGTCATGCTAAAAATTTTAGAAAGGATAAAGTAAAATGTATTGAGGAAGGCCATGTTTCTCTCCCAATGAAGATAGTGATGACGAAGTTTGTCCTACATCAAGCTCCATGGGTAATGTTGTCCTCAACATTGTGCAAGATAATGATTCTAGCAAACCCATGTGTTTTATTTCCTTAGGGGTGTTGATACTCACATTGCAGCTGATTCTGGATCTCCATTCACTATTGTGAACGAAGCTGTATGGTCTGAAAAGTTTGTTATGAAACTAGGTTCTGATCTACTTCAACCTGATATTGCCCCATTGAGCTACAATGTTGAACCACTTGATCTTTTGGGTTATAGGAACCTTATTTTTAGATTTAAGAATAGAAGTGCGCTTTGCAAACTTTGTTTCCAAGAAGGGCCCTTCGGTTCTTGGATGGAAAGATCAGAGGAAACTCAATATGATTTTGGATCCCAATGGTATTGAACAAGTTCTTGTGTTGGATGAGGGTGATTGTTTAGGTAAAATGTTATGTGAAAAATTCCCTGTTGTTTTTTCTGGCAATTTAGGTAAAATAGAAGGAGGTTTTGAACACCTTATTCGCCTCAAACCTGATGCTTCTCCCAAAATTCATAAATTGCGTAATATTCCTTTTTAGGTCTCGGCCTGCACCAGCGCTTGTCTGGCCGAGAGTTTTAGTAAGCGGGTTTTGGAAGTGCAAACACTGGCTTTCGGCTGGCGACCAGCTTGAGTTCACGATGGCGTGCACGCGCAGCTGGCATCTGGGTTTCCTATCTCTTCCTCATTTCCTCGTCATGGCTCATTAACTCTCTGAACTCTGATGTTTCAATCGCAGCAGCAGCTCACATTACCAACTCAGGGCCCTGGACTACAGTCACATGAAAAACAACAGCGATTAGCATTGAAATGCAAGCTTTTTTTTGTCTAGTTAGAAATATTGCTTCGGTGGGTTGATTTCACCTTATATCGCTATTTGTTTTATATTGGGAGTCACAGCCTAATTACCAGTATTTTTGTCTCTCACTGTTTTTTTTAAAAATATTTATTCGCGTAAAGCACAAAGCTATATTTAAGGTTACTTTTTCCGCGTCACTTCTTCACTCTATTTAAACTCCACACCCCCACTCTTATTGTCTCTCTCTCTTCTCTCTCTCTCCCCTCTCTAATTCTCTCTCTACTTAATTATCTTTTTTAGCCTTTCATTCTCTCTCACCCCTTTATCTGTTTCTCTTTCAAACTCCTTCATTCACTCTCTCTCCCCTTCTTTCTCTCTCTCTATCCCGCTCCACTCTTTATTCTATGTACACCCTTTCTCTCTCTTTCTCTCTCACCACCCTCTCTAATTGGGCATTATATCTTCACTCTATCTCTCACTCGGCAACACCACAGCATCACTCAGCGCCGCCACAATATCACTCAGCACCACCACAGCATCACTCAGCACTACCACAGCATCACTCAGCACCACAGCAGTATCACTCAGCAACACCTGAGTATCATTCAGCATCACCTCAGCATCGTCTCCGCAACAGTCACCACCACCACCACTACCACCTCAGCACCACCTCAGCCTGCTCTCGGAATCTGGCATCTGTTGATTCTCCCCTAGCGTCTGGCCGCTGCTAGTGTTATAATACAGGTACTAGTTCCCAACCTTCACCCTCCGATTGTTTATGCCCCTCAAAAAAAAAAGCTTTAACAAACAACCATTGCAATAGGCAGAAACAAGTTGCCAGCATTGCAAGAACAAAAGAAAACTGAAGAAATTTTTTATTGTCAATACTTTTTTTAATATGGTCGTTCAGTTTTACATAATGCCTTCTTGGTCATATATAAAGTAACAAAAATGCTTCTGACACTTTTTTATTATAACTTTTCAGCATGCCGCACAGCAGCCACACTTCTCTACAGCACAGCTTGAAGACATTGGCAAAGTCAATAGCTCTGGCTAAACACTTATAAGGCCCCAAAGGCGAGACCTATTGGCTATGCCAATGCTTGTTCTGTTAGGGGTGAGGTGGAAAAAGAGTTAAGTAGGTTGGTAGATAATGGTGTTATTGAACCAATTGAAGCCTCCCAATGGGTTTCTCCATTGGTCGCAGCAAGAAAGGCCAATGGAAAGCTCAGATTATGCATCGACTTGCGCCATCTTAACGATAATATTTTGATTGATCAATTTCCGTTACCTAAAATTAATGAAATGATTACCAAGACTAAGGGAATGGAAGTTTTCTCTACAATTGATCTCTCCCAAGCTTACCATCAAATTCCCCTTGTTGATTCCTGTAAACACTTCACTGCTTTCATTTCTCACATTGGTTGTTTCCAGTACACTAGAATGCCGTTTGGCTTAGCCTCTGCGGCTGCAGTATTCCAACGTTTGATGTATAAAATTTTTGGTCATTTAAAGTATGTGCTCATATTTCAAGATGATATTCTTGTGATGGGTAGGAACAGCGAAGACCACAAAACCAAATTGCTCCATGTGATGTCCCTATTGAACAAATTTGGTTTAACTATTGAGTTTTCAAAGTGCAAGTTTGCAGCTAGCAGAGTGAGTTATTTGGGTCATGAAATCAGTGCTGTGGGTATTCATCCCAAAGCCAAGTTGGTTTCTGCAATCACAGACGCCCCCAGTCCTAAAAACAAAGATGAAAGTAAATCCTTATCTGAAAGAGACACGTTAGTGATAGATTCCTTACCTTAGAATATCCCCAGGCGTCAGGCTGGATCCGGAAAGTTTTGCGTAGCAGTACCCTTGCGCGTCGGTAGGCGGCGTCGTGCGGCTCCGCGTCCGTCGTCGGCGTCGTGATCGCCGGGATGACGTCGCGGGTAGTACTTAGGCGCCGCCCCTGCGCGCTGACGTCAGTTCTTCTTTTTCCGCGCCAGCAAGCGCAGATCCGGGAAGAGCAGTGCCCTGGTCAATTTTTGACCATACTTTTTGGTGATTTTTTCACTGTTTTTTCCAACTTTAAGGTGTCGTAGGGATGCCCGGCTTCAAGCGATGCGGCGCCTGTGCGCGGATGATGTCCGTCACCGACCCGCATTGGGAGTGTCTCTTCTGCCTCGGCCGAGGCCACGACACCGAGTCTTGTCCCGAATGCCAGGCCCTCAACCCGAAAGCTTTGCGAGAGCGGTCTCGAAAGCTCCTCGAGGCCCGGCATTCGGCTCCACGGAAGCCCCGGTCGCGTGAGAGGTCCAGGGGTCGCTCGCGGAGTGCACACCGGTCGTCGGCGTCGAAGTCTTCTTCGTCCGGTAAGTCTAAGCACAAGAAGTCCAAGAAGCATCGTCGCTCTCGGACTTCGCCTCGCCGATCTCGCGACTCGGCTGAGGCCCCTCCCGGCACCGTCCCCGCCCCGCGGCCCCGGACTTGCCTGTGGAGTCGCCCCGACATACCCGCCCTTCCCGGGTTCGGGGCGGATCCGGCCAAGGTACAGGAGTTCCTGTCGGCCATGGCCCGCCTCTTCGGGCCTTCAGGCCCCTCCGGTGCGCCTTCGGGCCCCGCGGGCCCTGATGGGGTTGCTCCGGCGTCGCCGGCGGCTCCGGCCCCGGCGTCGCCCGTGCCTCCAGCCTCGATCCCGGCTCCGGCTTCGGCCCCGGCCTCGATCCCGGCTCCACAACCCCCATCGACGCCGGTCGACCTCACGACACCTCCGCCGGCGCCGATGTCTCCGGTGCAGTTCTCGACGCCGCCCTGGGCTCCGGGCGGCGTCGTCCCCAGTTCCTTCCGGCTCCGGACATGGACCCGGAGCGACGTCGCTCGACGCCGGCTCCGGCGCCGATGGGACCTTGGGTCCCAAATGTCCCTCCTCCTCCTTATTTTGAACCAGAGGAGGACCAGGAGGACTGGGAGGGGTCTGATGACCCTCTGACGCGCAACTGTCAGTATGATGAGGACTGGACAGAGAGTCTAGGGGAGGCCAGTGGTCTGGATACTTCCCCTGACACTGGCATGCTGTCTCCTCCCGTGGCTACGGAGGAGGGGGCCAACTTTGGTACGGTGTTGCGTAGGGCTGCTGGGGCCTTACGTCTCCAGCTCCCTACTTTGACGGTCAAGCCTAACATCTTGACAGAGGTGCTTCAGCCGGCAGCCTCCTCTGCGGAGACTGTGCTGCCGTTTAACGACGCCCTCACTGACGTTCTTTTGGGCGCCTGGTCCAAGCCCAACACAGGGGCTCCTGTGGATCGGAACGTGTCACGACGCCATCGCCCCGCTCCGGGCGACCCCCTGTTTCTTTCTGTCCACCCCACTCCTGAGAGCTTGGTTGTCCAAGCCTCCGCTTCCCAAACCGCCTTCCCTACCGCTCCTCCGGATAGGGAATCCAAACGCCTGGATCAGTTTGGGAAGAAAGGTTTTTCTTCCTCCAGTGCTGGCTTGCGGTCCGTTAACACCGCTTGTCTTTTGGGCCGATATACCCACTCCCTGTGGGATTCGGTGGCGGATGTTTTGCCCCAGTGCCCTGAGGAGGTCCAGGCACTGCTTTCCCGCGCCATTGCGGAAGGAAGGGATGCGGCCAAATACACTATCCGTTGTGGCCTTGACACCGCCGACTCGCTGGGCAGGTCGATTGCAACGACGGTGGCGCTCCGGCGCCACGCCTGGCTGAGAACCACTGGTTTTCAGGGGATGTCCAGAATACTCTCATGGACATGCCCTTTGATGGAGTCGGTCTTTTTGGGTCCAAAGCAGACCATGCGTTGGAGCGCTTTGAGGACTCACGGGCTACTGCCAAGTCCCTGGGCCTTTCTGCTACACGCCCTCCGCTGCCTTCTGCTTTTCGCCCCTATCGTGGCCACGGTAGGGCGCCCCTTCACGTCAGCAGCCCAGCCACCGGCCCGCGCAGCAGGCGTCTTCGCGTGGCCGAGGACGTGGATTCCGCCGTGGCGGATCGGGCAACCAGCGTGCGGGTCAGGCCACCACCTCCAACCCGTCCGCGGCCTCCAAGCCCTCCTAGTCCCTCCTTTCAGGTGCACGGCACGCCAGTAGAGGGCAGGGTCCGCCATCACCTTCCCCACTGGCGCACCATCACCTCGGACAGGTGGGTCTTGGACATTGTCCGAAGGGGCTACTCCCTCCCCTTCGAGACCACCCCCAGCCATGCCACCTCAATTCCACCGCATGTCAGGGGATCACTTGGTGCTTCTACAGAAGGAAGTCACGGCCCTCTTGACCAAGAGGGCCATTGAGCATGTTCCGACCCCAGAAGTAGGGCGTGGTTGCTACTCCCACTACTTTCTGGTGCCCAAAGGACAAGGAGGACATGCGTCCTATCTTGGACCTCCGGAACGTCAATCGCTTCCTCCGGAAGGAGAAGTTCAAGATGCTCACCCTAGCTCAGGTCTTGACTGCCCTCGACCCTGGAGACTGGTTGGTAGCGTTGGACTTGCAGGACGCGTATTTCCACATCCCCGTCCTGCCGGCCCACCGGCGTTACCTTCAGTTCACGGTAGGCCCGAGCATTTTCAGTTCACCGTGCTCCCCTTTGGCCTTACCAGTGCCCCTCGGGTGTTCACGAAAGTGATGGCGGTGGTCGCAGCTCATCTGCGCCGGGCAGGGGTTTCAGTCTTCCCCTACCTCGACGACTGGCTGCTGAAGGCGGGCTCGTCCCAGGCAGTCGTCTCCCACCTCCAGACTACGGCCGAACTCCTGCACTCGCTGGGGTTCTCCATCAATGTGCCGAAGTCGCATCTAATTCCTTCTCCACAGCTCCTTTTCATCGGAGCAGTTCTGGACACGACGCAGTTTCGGGCCTATCCTCCCGAACGGCGAGTCCGGGATATTCGGGCTATGATTCCGATCTTTCGGCCTTTATCCTGGGTTTCGGTACGGATGACCCTGAGGCTGCTGGGCCTCATGGCCTCCTGCATCCTGCTGGTCAATCATGCCAGATGGCATATGCGGGCTCTGCAGTGGGACCTGAAGTTCCAGTGGGCGCAGCACCAGGGCAACCTGTCCGATCACGTCCAGATCTCGGAGGGGACTGCAAAACAGTTGCAGTGGTGGCTCTCGAACCGGCAATGGGTCATGGGCAGATCCCTCTCCCTTCCCCAGCCAGAGCATACAGTTGTGACGGACGCGTCCCTTCTGGGATGGGGCGGTCACATGGGAGCGGGAGATCAGAGGCCTCTGGTCTCCGGCGGAGTCCCGGCTCCATATCAACCTTCTGGAGCTCCGGGCGATCCGGCTTGCACTCAAGGCATTCCTTCCCTCTGTCAAAGGGAAGGTAGTGCAGGTGTTCTACAGACAACACCACCGCCATGTGGTACTGCAACAAACAGGGCGGGGTGGGGTCTTGGACCCTTTGTCAGGAGGCTCTGCGCCTCTGGACATGGCTGGAACATCAGGGCATGTTCCTGATGGTTCAACACCTGGCAGGTTCTCTGAACGCCAGGGCGGACGAACTCAGCCGCAGGTGCATGATGGATCACGAATGGCGTCTTCACTCGGAAGTGGCGCAAGGACTCTTTCTACAGTGGGGAGAGCCTTGGTTAGATCTATTCGCCACCGAAGAGAACGCGCAATGTCATCAGTTCTGCGCGTTGGAATTTCCAAGGCGGCACTCGCTCGGCGACGCTTCCGTCGCGAGTGGAGTTGCGGTCTGTTGTACGCCTTTCCGCCTATACCACTTCTACCCAGAGTGTTGAAGAAGATTCGGCACGACCGGGCCCAAGTCATTCTTGTGGCTCCGGACTGGGCTCGAAGAGTTTGGTATCCCGAGCTACTCAATATGAGCATAGATCCCCGATCCGTCTGCCTCTTCGGGAGGATCTTCTGTCACAGCAGCAGGGGACGGTCCTCCACCCGAACCTGTCCAGTCTACACCTGCTTGCGTGGAGATTGAGCGGCGGCAGTTGATTCCTTTCGACTTGCCTCCCGAAGTTTGTGATGTGATTCTGGCAGCCAGGCGTCCCTCCACTAAGGTGGTATACGCCTGCAGGTGGAACAAATTTGTGGCATGGTGCACAGCAAAGGCTGTGGATCCCCTTTCTGCCCCTCTTTCTGAGGTCCTTCTGTTCCTTCTCTCTCTGGCCCAACAGGGTTCTGCCCTGGGTACCATCAAGGGTTATCTTTGTGCTGTCTCGGCCTTCCTCAGGCTCCCTGATCAGCCCTCCCTTTTCAAGTCCCCTGTTGTTAACAGGTTCTTAAAGGCATTACTCACCTCTTCCCTCCTGTTCCGTTTGTAATGCCTCAGTGGGACTTGAACTTGGTTCTTACCTTTTTAATGTGCGCTCCCTTTGAGCCTCTGCATAACTGTCCTCTTCGTCTTCTGACTCTGAAGACTGCCTTTCTGGTGGCCATCACCTCCGCTCGGCGGGTGAGTGAGCTCCAGGCTCTATCTTGCAAACCTCCCTTTCTGTCTGTTCATCCAGACAAGGTTGTTCTTCGGACGCGTCCGTCCTTCTTGCCAAAGGTGGTTACTGCTTTCCACATTGGGCAGACCATCACTTTGCCCACCTTCTTTCCGCCTCCGCATCCTTCCAGAGAGGAAGAGAGGCTCCACCGTCTGGACCCAAAACGTGCGCTCTCCTTCTATATCGACCGCACAAAACACTTCCGGGTGGATGACCAGCTCTTTGTTGGCTACGTGGGCGCCAAAAAGGTCGGGCGGTGCACAAGAGGACCGTCTCCCGCTGGGTTACCTTGTGCATCAAGACCTGCTATTCTTTGGCCAAGAAGGAGCCTCCTGTTGGGCTGCGTGCCCATTCCACCAGGGCAACGGCTGCTACCACGGCCTTGGGCCGCGGTGTTCCGCTGCCGGTTATCTGTCAGGCAGCTACGTGGGCCTCGCTGCACACGTTTACTAAGCATTACTGCCTTGACAGTCAGGTCCGGAGGGACGGCTTCTTTGGCCGTTCTGTCCTCCAGGACTTCCTTGTCTGATCTTTGTTCGCAGACCCACCACCAGGGTTGGTATTGCTGGGGTATCTATTCTAAGGTAAGGAATCTATCACTAACGTGTCTCTTTCAGATGCACAAGTTACTAACTTGTGTAACGATATATCTGTAAGAGACAGTAGTTAGTGATAGATTCCTCACCGCCCACCCATCCTCCCCGTTCTGCGAACTGATTTCTAGGGTTAAGGACATCCCTTTCAGGGCCCTAGTATTTTTCAGACACCTGTGTCAGCTTCTTGCATGGCTCTGCGTTCCTGGCGCGGAAAGTCGTGTACAGAACTGACGTCAGCGCGCAGGGGCGGCGCCTAAGTACTACCCGCGACGTCATCCCGGCGATCACGACGCCGACGACGGACGCGGAGCCGCACGACGCCGCCTACCGACGCGCAAGGGTACTGCTACGCAAAACTTTCCGGATCCAGCCTGACGCCTGGGGATATTCTAAGGTAAGGAATCTATCACTAACTACTGTCTCTTACAGATATATCGTTACACAAGTTAGTAACTTGTGCTTTAGGGCTAGTGGAGTTTTTTTCAAAGTGTGTAAAAAATGTCTCTAACAGGACATTTCACATAAGGGAACTCCTTAAATCCAAAACTAAATTTGTGTGGTCCAAGGCTTGTCATGAGGAGTTCTCTGATATCAAGAACGCTATTGCCTCTGCCCCAGCTCTTCAAGGCTTTGATCCTCGTGGGAAAAATATAATCACTACTGATGCCAGTGGTACTGGTATGGGAGCAGTTTTTTCAGAAATTGATAAAAAGGGTGTTGAATCCATTGTTCCATATGCTTCCAGATCTTTGTCTCCTTCTGAATGTAGGTATGCTGTAATTGAACGTGAAGCACTTGCTTGTGCTTGGGCTTTAGAGCATTTCCGCACATTTGTTTGGGGCAGCGAAGTTACCATCAAATGCGATCACAAACCGGTAGTCAAAGTATTATCTAACGTTGGTATGATAAATGTCTCTGCCAGATTAGCACGTATTTCTATGAGACTATTGGATATTTTATACAAAGTTGAATATTTACCTGGTAAAAAAAAACGCAGTTGCTGATTTCTTGTCACGCTTACCTGTTCAAATGGTGGAGAACCAGGATGATCTTATGGATAGTGTTCAAGTCGCGTGGTTATGGGACCATGGTCTGGAGTCTTTAAAAAAAAAAAAAAAAAAGAGTGGAATGAAGCTGTGACTAATGATCACTGTTTAAAAAATGTTTTTGAATTTGTGAGCAATGGTTGGCCTCGCAAAGTAGACATTAAAGACGTAAAACCTTTTGGGAAGTTAGAGATGAAATATCCTTGTTGGATGGAAATCTTATGAGAGGTATCTGAAAGAGACACGTTAGTGACAGATTCCTTACCTTAGAATATCCCCAGGCGTCAGGCTGGATCCGGAAAGTTTTTTGCGTAGCAGTACCCTTGCGCGTCGGTAGGCAGCGTCGTGCGGTTCCGCGTCCGTCGTCGGCGTCGTGATCGCCGGGATGACGTCGCGGGCAGTACTTAGACGCCGCCCCTGCGCGCTGACGTCAGTTCTTCTTTTTCCGCGCCAGTAAGCGCAGATCCGGGAAGAGCAGTGCCCTAGTCACTTTTTGACTATCCTTTTTGTGAATTTTTTCACTGTTTCTTCAACGAGTCTTCACGACTCCTAAGGTGTCGTAGGGATGCCCGGCTTTAAGCCCTGCGAGGCCTGTGGTCGCATGATGTCGATCACGGACCCGCATCTCGAGTGTCTCTTCTGTCTCGGCCGAGACCACGACACGAAGTCGTGCCCTGACTGCCGGAAACTTCATCCGAAGGCTTTGCGAGAGCGGTCTCGAAAGCTGCTCGAGGTCTGGCAGTCGACTCCGCGCCGCACCAAGCTCCGGTCCCGGGAGAGGTCGAGGGGCCGGTCGCGGAGTCCCCGCCATTCGTCGGAATCCAAGTCTTCGCGCTCCTCCGGTAAGTCGAAGCACAAGAAGTCTAAGAGACGTCATCGCTCTAAGACTTCGCCTCGCCGGTCTCGCGACTCGGCTGAGGCCCCAGTCGGCACCGTCCCCGCCCCCGCGGCTCCGGACATGCCTGTAGAGCCGCCCCCGAATTACCCGTTCTTTCCGGGGTCGGGGGCGACTCCGGCCGAAATACAGGAATTCCTGTCGGCCCTGGCCCGCCTCTTCGGGCCTTCAGGTCCCTCCGGTGCGCCTTCGGGCCCCGCGGGCCCTGATGGGGTTGCCCCGGCGCCGCCGTCGACTCCGGTCCCGGCGCCGCCTGTCCCACCAGCCTTCATCCCGGCCTCGGCTCTGGCCCCGGCCTCGATCCCGGCTCCGGTGGTACCGCAACCCCCATCGACGCCGGTTGACCTAACCACGCCTCCGCCGATGTCCCCGGTGCCGTTCCGGACGCCGTCCGGGGCTCCGGACGGCGTCGTTCCCCGGTTCTCTCCGGCTCCGGACATGGAGCCGGACCGACGTCGCCCGACGCCGGCTCCGGCGCCGATGAGACCTTGGGACCCAAATGTCCCTCCTCCTCCATATTTTGAACAAGAGGAGGACCAGGAGAGCTGGGAGGGGTCTGAGGACCCTCTCACACAACAGTGGGAGTTTGACCCGGACTGGGTTGAGGAACTTGGGGATGCCAGTGGTCTAGACACCTCCCCTGACACTGGCATGCTGTCTCCTCCCGTGGCTACGGAGGAGGGGCTAATTTTGCAACGGTGTTGCGTAGAGCAGCTGGAGCCTTACATCTCCAGTTGCCTACTGTGGCCAGTTAGGACTAACCTCCTGACAGAAGTGCTTCAGCCGGCGGCTTCCTCTTTGGAGACTGTGCTGCCGTTTAATGATGCACTCACTGACGTTCTTTTGGGTACCTGGTCCAAACCCACCACAGGGGCTCCTGTGGATAGGAACGTGGCCCGACGCCATCGCCCTGCTCCGGCGACCCCCTGTTTCTCTCCCAACATCCCACCCCTGAGAGCTTGGTTGTCCAAGCCTCTGCCTCCCAAACCGCCTTCCCTACCGCCCCTCCGGATAGGGAATCCAAACGCCTGGACCACTTTGGGAAGAAGGCTTTTTCTTCCTCCAGTGCTGGCTTGCGGTCCGTCAACACTGCTTGCCTTTTGGGCCGATACACCCACTCCCTGTGGGATTCGGTGGCGGCTGTTTTGCCGCAGTGTTCTGAGGAGGTCCAGACACTGCTTACCCGCGCCATTGCGGAAGGGCGAGATGCGGCTAAATACACCATCCGTTGTGGCCTTGATACCGCCGACTCGCTGGGCAGATCGCTTGCGACGACGGTGGCGCTACGTCGCCACGCCTGGCTGAGAACAACTGGTTTCTCGGGTGATGTCCAGAATACACTCATGGACATGCCCTTTGATGGAGTCGGTCTTTTTGGTTCAAAGGCAGACCATGCGCTGGAGCGGTTTAAGGACTCACGGGCTACGGCCAAGTCCCTGGGCCTTTCTGTTGTACGCCCTCCGCTCAGCTCTGCTTTTCGCCCCTTTCGTGGCCACGGAAGGGGCGCCCAGTCACGTCAGCTGCCCAGCCACCGGCCCGCACAGCAAGCGTCTACGCGAGGACGTGGATACCGCCGTGGCGGTTCAGGCAAGCAGCGTGCGGGTCAGGCCACCACCTCCAACCCGTCCGCGGCCTCCAAGCCCTCCTAGTCCCTCCTTTCCGGTGCACGGCACGCCAGTAGGGGGCAGGGTCCGCCATCACCTTCACCACTGGCGTCCCATCACCTCGGACAGGTGGGTCTTGGACATTGTCCGAAGGGGCTACTCCCTCCCCTTCGAGACCACCCCCAGCCATGCCACCTCAATTCCACCGCATGTCAGGGGATCACTTGGTACTTCTGCAGAAGGAAGTCACGGCCCTCTTGGCCAAGAGGGCCATCGAGCATGTTCCGACCCCAGAAGTAGGGCGTGGTTGCTACTCCCACTACTTCCTGGTGCCCAAAAGGACAAGGAGGACATGCGTCCTATCTTGGACCTCCGGAACGTCAATCGCTTCCTCCGGAAGGAGAAGTTCAAGATGCTCACCCTAGCTCAGGTCTTGACTGCCCTCGACCCTGGAGACTGGTTGGTAGCGTTGGACTTGCAGGACGCTTATTTTCACATCCCCGTCCTGCCGGCCCACCGGCGTTACCTGCGGTTCACGGTAGGCCTCGAGCATTTTCAGTTCACCCCTTTGGCCTTACAAGTGCCCCTCGGGTGTTCACGAAAGTGATGGCGGTGGTCGCAGCTCATCTGCGCCGGGCAGGGGTTCCAGTCTTCCCCTACCTCGACGACTGATTGCTGAAGGCGGGCTCGTCCCAGGCAGTCGTCTCCCACCTCCAGACTACGGCCGAACTCCTGCACTCGCTGGGGTTCTCCATCAATGTGCCGAAGTCGCATCTGATTCCTTCTCCACAGCTCCTTTTCATCGGAGCAGTTCTGGACACGACGCAGTTTCGGGCCTATCCTCCCGAACAGCGAGTCCGGGATATTCGGGCTATGATTCCGATCTTTCAGCCTTTATCCTGGGTTTCGGTACGGATGACCCTGAGGCTGCTGGGCCTCATGGCCTCCTGCATCCTGCTGGTCAATCATGCCAGATGGCATATGCGGGCTCTGCAGTGGGACCTGAAGTTCCAGTGGTCGCAGCACCAGGGCAACCTGTCCGATCACGTCCAGATCTCGGAGGGGACTGCAAAACAATTGCAGTGGTGGCTCTCGAACCGGCAATGGGTCATGGGCAGAACCCTCTCCCTTCCCCAGCCAGAGCACACAGTTGTGACGGACGCGTCCCTTCTGGGATGGGGCGGTCACATGGGAGAGGCGGAGATCAGAGGCCTCTGGTCTCCGGCGGAGTCCCGGCTCCATATCAACCTTCTGGAGCTCCGGGCGATCCGACTTGCACTCAAGGCATTCCTTCCCTCTGTTAAAGGGAAGGTAGTGCAGGTGTTCACAGACAACACCACCGCCATGTGGTACTGCAACAAACAAGGCGGGGTGGGGTCGTGGACCCTTTGTCAGGAGGCTCTGCGCCTCTGGACATGGCTGGAACATCAGGGCATGTTCCTGATGGTTCAACACCTGGCAGGTTCCCTGAACGCCAGGGCGGACGAACTCCAGCCGCAGGTGCATGATGGATCACGAATGGCGTCTTCACTCGGAAGTGGCGCAAGGACTCTTTCTACAGTGGGGAGAGCCTTGGTTAGATCTATTCGCCACCGAAGAGAACGCGCAATGTCATCAGTTCTGCGCGTTGGAATTTCCAAGGCGGCACTTGCTCGGCGACGCTTTTCGTCGCGAGTGGAGTTGCGGTCTGTTGTACGCCTTTCCGCCTATACCACTTCTACCCAGAGTGTTGAAGAAGATTCGGCACGACCGGGCCCAAGTCATTCTTGTGGCTCCGGACTGGGCTCGAAGAGTTTGGTATCCCGAGCTACTCAGTATGAGCGTAGATCCCCCGATCCGTCTGCCTCTTCGGGAGGATTTTCTGTCGCAGCAGCAGGGGACGGTCCTCCACCCGAACCTGTCCAGCCTCCACCTGCTTGCGTGGATATTGAGCGGCGGCAGTTGATTCCTTTCGACTTGCCTCCCGAAGTTTGTGATGTGATTCTGGCAGCCAGGCGTCCCTCCACTAAGGTGGTATACGCCTGCAGGTGGAACAAGTTTGTGGCATGGTGCACAGCAAAGGCTGTGAATCCCCTTTCTGCCCCTCTCTCTGAGGTTCTCCTGTTCCTTCTTTCCCTGGCCCAACAGGGTTCTGCCCTGGGTACCATCAAGGGCTATCTTTGTGCCCTCTCGGCCTTCCTCAGGCTTCCTGATCAGCCCTCCCTTTTCAAGTCCCCTGTTGTTAACAGGTTTCTAAAAGGCATTACACACCTCTTCCCTCCTGTTCCGTTTGTGATGCCTCAGTGGGACTTGAACTTGGTTCTTACCTTTCTTATGTGCGCTCCCTTTGAGCCTTTACATAACTGTCCTCTTCGTCTTCTGACTCTGAAGACTGCCTTTCTGGTGGCCATCACCTCCGCTCGGCGGGTGAGTGAGCTCCAGGCTCTATCTTGTAAACCTCCCTTTCTGTCTGTCCATCCAGACAAGGTTGTTCTTCGGACGCGTCCGTCCTTCTTGCCAAAGGTGGTTACTGCCTTCCACATTGGGCAGACCATTACTTTGCCCACCTTCTTTCCGCCTCCGCATCCTTCCAGAGAGGAAGAGAGGCTCCACCGTCTGGACCCAAAACGTGCGCTTTCCTTTTACATCGACCGCACACGCCATTTCCGGGTGGATGACCAGCTCTTTGTTGGCTACGTGGGCGCCAAAAAGGTCGGGCGGTGCACAAGAGAACCATCTCCGCTGGGTAACCTTGTGTATCAAAGCCTGCTATTCTTTGGCTAAGAAGGAGCCTCCTGTTGGGCTGCGTGCCCATTCCACCAGCGCAACGGCTGCTACCACGGCTTTGGGCCGCGGTGTTCCGCTGCAGGATATCTGTCAGGCAGCTACGTGGGACTCGCTGCACACGTTTACAAAGCATTACTGCCTTGACAGTCCGGTCCGGAGGGACGGCTTCTTTGGCCGTTCTGTCCTCCGGGACTTCCTTGTCTGATCTTTGTTCGCAGACCCACCACCGGGGTTGGTATTGCTGGGGTATCTATTCTAAGGTAAGGAATCTGTCACTAACGTGTCTCTTTCAGATGCACAAGTTACTAACTTGTGTAACGATATATCTGTAAGAGACAGTAGTTAGTGACAGATTCCTTACCGCCCACCCATCCTCCCCGTTCTGCGAACTGATTTCTAGGGTTAAGGACATCCCTTTCAGGGCCCTAGTATTTTTCAGACACCTATGTCAGCTTCTTGCATGGCTCTGCGTTCCTGGCGCGGAAAGTCGTGTACAGAACTGACGTCAGCGCGCAGGGGCGGCGTCTAAGTACTGCCCGCGACGTCATCACGACGCCGACGACGGACGCGGAGCCGCACGACGCCGCCTACCGACGCACAAGGGTACTGCTACGCAAAAAACTTTCCGGATCCAGCCTGACGCCTGGGGATATTCTAAGGTAAGGAATCTGTCACTAACTACTGTCTCTTACAGATATATCGTTACACAAGTTAGTAACTTGTGCGACAAGATTATTCCTCCTTTTGACTTGAGGGAAAAAATAATTGCTTTGTGCCATGAGGGACATTTAGGGATTTAAAAAACTAAGTGCATTGTCAAGAGCAGAAATTGGTGGCCTGGTATGGACATTGCTGTGAAAAGAGTTGTGAGAGAGTGTGGTTTGTGTTCCTCTGCTGACAAAACACTCAAAACTCTAAGGCCTCCTATGGGTGACTTTATGTGCCCGGATTCCCCATGGGAGTGTGTTGCCGTGGACATCATGGGTCCTGTGGGCAGTTATGAGAAGTATGTCATTTCCGTGATGGACGTATTTTCTAAATGGCCTGTACTTCAAGTTATCAGAAGATTAGATACTGAAACTGTAATAGCGTTTTTTGATGAAGTTTTCCTCTCAGAAGGTACTCCTGCGGTCATAATTAGTGATAATGGCGTACAATTTACTTCGGAAGTCATGAGCCAATACTTATCCAAATGTGGTAATCTACAGAAAACCACCTCCCTATACAATCCCAGCGGTAATGGTTTGGTAGAGAGGTACAATAGAGTCTTGAAAGGCGCAATTCAGATGGCTTTTAAAAAAAATATTCCCTGGGAAACACAAATGTTTAAAACACTCTGGGCTTATAGAGTTGCAATTGTTGATTCGACTAAATTTTCCCCATTCGAGCTCATGAGAGGGAGAAAACCCAGAGCTAAGTGGTATCCTGGTTGGGTCAAAAGTTGTGGTGAAGTGAATTGGTCTTCTGTTGATGTAAAAAATAATCTTTCTCTTAAACATGAGAGGTACAAGAAATTCTATGACATGAAGCATAACACGCAAAATGTTAAACTGTCTATTGGACAGTGGGTTAGAGTAAAAAAACCTGGCTTTGTAAAGAAAAGTGTGAGCAAATTCTTTGAACCTCAATGCATTGCCAAGTTAAGGAAAAATGCTGTTATTTTGGATGATGGTAAGTGTTGGAATCTCAAGAGAATAGCTTTGTGCAAAGCTCCTTTAGCTTACAAATCTGATGTCAAACAGTTTTCGGTGTTGCATGACTTTTCTGATGAACCACAGTTTCATCCTGCTGAGAGAAATGAAGATATTGTACAGCACGACGTTTCTCCGGATGAAGATACCAACGCCCGTGGAAAAAGAGTCATCAGACGTCCTGTTGCTTTAAATGATTTTGTTTGCGAATAATGTTTAATGTGTTGTAAAGGAGGAGATGTGTAGTGTTCTGCTTTTCCCTCGTGGGACTCTCGTGCTCGAGAGGGCCCGCGAGGAATGTGTAGAACGAGGGTTACGTAATGCAGCTTAACAGTTATCTTTACCTTTGAATCTGTAACGGCACCGGAGAGCAGTTGATTGTTGCGGTTGGCTCCCGGAGGCCGGTCTTCTTCCTATGTCTGGTCGAGAAATCAATAAAATACGTCTTACCTTAATGTGTATTCTTGGAAGTCACTACAACGTCCTTCAGGTCCAAGCATCTGGTTGCATGCTATGCATTCGTGTAGGCCACCCAGATGTCTGAGCTGCCCTGGAAGTCCCAGGGCAGGCTCGTTTGGCTGTTTGATTCAATCCGGAGCTCTAGGCGGTAAGGTGAGTTTTCTCCGGCAGCCCCTTCTGTCACTTCATGTGCACGGATTACAAGAAAGGGGGGTAGCCTTGTCCCGGCTTAGTAGTGACAGTGCACTTACGATCCCTTGTGGGCTGGTGATACTCACCCAGGTGCTGCCAGAGTCTGCAGCTGCCTTCCAACCCAGTCCGATGTACCGTTTCAACAAGCCTTGCTTCCTGGAGAGCAGGCAGACATACAAAGCTGACATCCCCTTGCAAGGCAGCCTGCTTGGAGTGGTTTAGCCAGCAGTGTAATGTGGTCATGATGGCCGAGCTGATCTGAAAGTCCTGATGAAAGCCCAGTTGACTCTCCAAGCTCAGCCAGGGCTCCATGAGGTGGGATGCATTTGCTCCAATGGGTCCCTTTCACTTTGGGTGCATGGATTACAAGAAAGGAAGGTGACCTTCCTCTGGATTATTAGGGACAAGGTATGAGGGACCCCGGTTGTACTCCGGTCATTTTTCATAGGTGTTGCGGGGGCCGGTGCGCTGAAGTACTGCTTCAAAGTTTCCAGATCCAGTTTGATACCTGGGGACAATATTTACAAGATGAGGAAACTGAGGTTAGATAGTGTCCACCAGAAAGATAGTTACCAAAAGTAAGTGATTTAGTCAATGGAGCCGATTTTTTCACCCGGACAATGAATAGTTCAAGTTACCCTATGTGAACCTGAACTTGTGACTTTCAGCTTACTCGCGGTCTTATCAGCAAGTGCATCCCTCACAACTGTTTTACTGGCTTCTTGGTAAAGGTGTATAAAGGGCTACTGCATAAATACTAGTGATATATTACATCATATCGAAGTACAATCATCTACATTGTCCCAAAGGCAACTAGTGTGGTGCTATTATTTTGCTTTTTCCTGTGAAATGCTTCCACATCAATACCAACATAATTAAAAGGCAATAAAGAGCGTGGCCTGGATGGCCAAGATGGCAGTTGTATCCAAGTAAGCTCCCAGCCCCCCCCCCCCCTTACCGCCACTGG
This sequence comes from Calotriton arnoldi, assembly GCA_963921515.1. Taxonomy (NCBI): domain Eukaryota; kingdom Metazoa; phylum Chordata; class Amphibia; order Caudata; family Salamandridae; genus Calotriton; species Calotriton arnoldi. The sequence goes on along the minus strand of CAWUFW010007689.1, from coordinate 486,532 downwards.
ATGGAGTCTGGCAGTATCCGGGCAGACAATAAACCACCCATAACAATCTGAACAGGCATGAAAAAAATGAGAACTGCCACATGTCGCTGGCCTTTTATTTAGATCACACTGAAGGTCCTGACTAGCTACATGTTACAGCCATATCTTGACATCTCACAATAAAAATTACATATCAGATAATATTACCAGAGTACTTCACAGCAGATCTCCCCACCGTTTCTCCCTTTAACCTATGTCTGCTAAGGACCATAAACTTTAAACAAAATATCTCCAGACGGACAACCCAGTGCAGTGACCAACTAAGTGGATTATTACCACAAGAAATACCATAAAGGACCTGAAGAGCTGCCCAAAACGCCATCTTACTGGAAACCTTAAACTGCCCTCCTGTCTCTCAAACTTTATCCATTGAACTTCTTCATCCAAGCGCCCTATCCCATAACATCAAAAGTGCAACTCGATGGCCCTCACCTACGACACGGAACCACTACCCACTACCTAATACAGATTCACTGAATAATTATTTGAAGTGTTGATGGTTTGTGATGTATTTTTAAAGGTCGCATCTTTGATATAATACTAGTATGTTTAAATAGTTAACAAAAATGAGTATACTATTTAAATTAATAATTAAAATGAGGAATTAGTGTTAGTTGAATGTGCTCCACATTCATAATAGTTCTAGATTTTTCCCGTGAAGCCTCACGTCACAGAGTTAGAAGCACATTTGTCTTTACATATAGTATGGTGAAGAGAAGAAACTGGTTAATAAGTGTTTAGCAGACAGGATTTTTCTGCAAACAAAATGCTACATGGAAGCAAGGGGAAGTTACGTAATATTGCAGCTAATGTTTCATGAGAGTTGCATGTGATTTAATTAAAACCAGTTTATTTAATGCTTGTTTTCTTATCTTCTGTAGCTAGTAGTGGGCCGTCCAGCAATGTGTCCAGTGCGGGTCCGTCATCTCCTTCAGAAAGCCTCGCTCCTGTTATTGACATTCCGGCTCTAACATCTTCACAGAAGGTTGATGAACTTCAGACCGAGGTGATACCCCCTTCGTGAGAGTCATCCCTTCATTCTGTCCTTCGTACAACGAGTATTTTCAGTGGTGCAGGTCAAGAAGTCAGGGGTGTTTTTTTTACTGTAGTATTATATATGTATATATATCTGAATGTATATATCCATATAAACTTTATAACTATTATTGTTTACAAATTGCAAATAGTGTATTCAGAACAAGACAACAAAAACGACCAAAACGAGCAATGTAGTGAACATTTACTCACTTTTGAAGATAAAGCTGCAATAGTTTTTTATACTGTACCAGTAACTGTGCTGGTGTGAATCTCATAGTGTATGTTACTCTTTATGTTTAATTCTGGTTTGTAAATAATGCTTTTAAGTTGATTAATTGTCTGAACGTCACAATCACTGTCACTCCCCACCACGCTCAATTAATTATATTTTTTTGTGTAATAGACTTTTCTGATAATTGCGTGATATCTGGTTATCTCAAACTATAAGATTTATTCAAACCAATATATATACTTAGTAATTAGAAAGACACTGTTAATTCAATGGTTAATTGCTTTTTATATAATATGAGAAATTCTCAAAAGATTTGGAATGTGTACACCATACATCACAAGCATCTAAGATAAGCTGATAAACTCTGCACAGAGACCCAATTATTTGCCTCGTTGCATTTCCTGAAACTATGTGTACCCCAACACACACACACACAACAGGTGCATATACATGTCTGGGTTGAACCAAAACCCTAGAGTATTCATAGGTTAGGATATTGCTTCATAAAAACTTGTACATGGCTCCCAGAGCAGAAATGTTAGTGTGTTGATTTTCCGTAAACCCTCGTAATATTATTTTTCTTAAAAATAGCTTTATTCCTTTTAAATCTATATTCATGGTTATGAAGACATAAGAGCGTGAGAAGGAGTAACTTGTTACAGTGCAACATCTCATATACCAGGTTTCCTCCAAAAGGCATTATTTAGGCGACCTAACCCAAATTAAAATATTATTCAGTTCTGAAAACCTTCTTTAAATGTTTTTTAGCATTAAAATTAGTCACTTTCTATTTATGTAACAATTCAAACGTTGTTTAGTTGTACATTTTATCCCAAACTGTTTTTCCAAACATTTAAAGTATTTTCGTTAATTTTCCCCTCCTGCTTTATTCAGAATTCATACCCCCAACCAACCACTTCTTTTTGCTGCAGAGGAGCAAACGTGGTAACTTAAATTTGTTCCTCAAGTGAGTGAGTTGGGGCTTCATCACCCTTGTTGATTCAGTCATTCTTTTGAAAGACAAGTAAACAAATATTGGGAAAGAAGTTCCCCTTTTCCAGAGCACACATTTTATTGTACTTTTTATTGTAATCACAAATTTAATTGATCACGCATGTATAAAAAAGTAGAGACAATGTTGCTCATTTATGCATATGAAAGACAATTGAGAAGCAGTGAACAAGGAAATAATTATACATTTTTTAATTTAAATAGGGAACTTCCGAATACCTCTCAATAACACAAAATTACCTTTTTTTTCTTTTCACTTCTCCCATACTGGTAATAGAACAATATTCAGCCACATTCAAGTGCAAAATCCGGATATTCAATCATTCTGCAAGCTGAACTTGAACTTTGTTTTCTCCATTTTATAAAAGTACCTAATAACCAACAACATACCTTGGCTCACGAGTTTACACAGTAAAACCAGTCAATTCTTAAACATCTCATTGATTTCCCATAGTCCTATTTTACACATTTTACTGTCTGGGCATTAGAATTTAGACAGCGGTGTTACCCGTGTTATCCTCCTCTATATCTGCATTTATATTAGTCATAAAATCCTGTTTGGCAGTTATACAAACCTACTGGTGGTTGCACGTTTATAGGTGCAATGATGTTTAGGTCTCGCCTAGACAGCGCATGCGTTGTCTTTTTGTTACATTTTGTTTACTATCAGTGGCCTTGGAGGCTGCCCATTACTTACCATTTGTTGGCTTCAAAGTCACTGCTATTGCCAATTCTCTTTTTTATGTGTGGCCTTCCCCTGGAGCATGGCCCAAGCACTTGTGTCCCTCCACTGCTCACACTTTTGGAGCTATTTTTTTCTTTTTGTTGAGCCACTCTAGAGTCCATAGGCGAGACTTATTGCCTTTGCCAATGCTTGTTAAAATTCATTTTATTTACATGAATAATAATAAATAATATTATATTCTTTTTTTATTTATTTATTATTATGCTTGTTAACCCGTTTGCTGCTTCGAACGTTCCGCGCCAGTGCGGAACGTTCTATTAAACGGGCGGGGCCGCGTCAGCCAACGGACGTGCGCAGCACTACCGAGGTAGTGCTCGCGACGGCCGTTGGCCGACAGTAGCAGCAAACGGGTTAAAATTCATGTTGTTTACATGAATGAGATTCTTCAAAGCCCTTTTGAGTTTTTGGTTAGACTGATTTAGCTCTCTGACAAGTACTTGTGTCACCATACAACACACATAACATACAAACGGGATTTTGGTCAGCTCCCTACGGCCACTGGTAAGTCCCTTCAGGCACTGGCTCAGTGGGCTAGCTGTTATTTTGGATAAGCCCATAGCATTTCACTGATGTCTGCATCTTTCTTGTTTGAACTTGCCATGGAGAAAGAAGTCTTGTTTTCACTTTGCTGTTGGTAGCATGTTGTTTAACTTGGTGTGTGCAGGCAGTTGATTTGTTATTTATTGTTGGTTTGGTTTGCTGCTTTAGGTTTTGGCGATATATATTTTTGCATGCTCCCAATGCTTAACAAAGCTGTTTGCCAGTTGCTGCTCCATGAAGAACCAACATCAGAAAAAAGCTATCCCACTTCCAGCCCACCGCGTGGATTACACTGGCGGCAAACCTCATTGGTTAATAAAGGGTATATCCTCATCCAATATGGCCACCACGCCAACATGATAATGAAGCTTCTTGGATGGTACGAATCCCATGTTAATTATCGTGGCACTCCTGCTTCCTCACCCAGCATCTATAGGCTACATGAGTTATCTTGCCGCTCTCCTGCTCCCCCATCCAACCCCTGTCTTCTCTGTCAAATCTACTCCCTGTCGTGCTCACCTATGTGCTGTTCCTCTGATCTTTCCCCTGGCTCTCCAGGTTATCGCTTCAATGGACCGGAGTGCCGGAGAGAAGAGCAGGGTCTGCTGGGATATGCATACATAATGAACGGGACTGGACGCTGTCCTAGCTATTTAGGGGCCGATTCCGATTCGGGCCGGAATTCTCTCCGACCGAGCCGGACCCGGAGAGAATTCCGACCGAATCGGACCCTAGCAGTCCGACCGAACGAGTACGATGCGTTCGCATGCCATCGGACTCGATTCGGTTGGACTCCCATTGAAGTCAATGGGAGCCTGGCGTACGACGCGTACGCGGGCTCCCATTGACTCAATGGGTGCGAGGCGGTCAAAGGCGCCCCCTACAGCGTGGACGCGTCCATGCGCATCGCGGCGTACATGCACAGGTAGGGGGACCTATGGGTCCCCCTGTGTGCGACTCGCGCGCCTACGCGTACAGGGGGTCCGACGCGGACTCCCCAAAGTCCGGCTCCGACTGCTTTTTCGAGCCGGACAGCGCGAGTCGATCGGAGTGGTCGCGGCGCGCATCGTACTTACCCGGCCGGGAACGTCTCCATAGCGCGGTGCGAGTCGTGTCCATGCAAGTCGGTCGGAGCGTGTTGAAGCCGCGTTCGAGTCGGTCGGAGATTTCGGTCGGGAAACAGGGCTCCGAATCGGATCCGGTAAATCCGAATCCGATTCGGAGCACTACCGGCCGAGATCGGAATCGGCCCCTTAGTATTAAATTGCATAGCAACCCCTCTTCCTCCTTGCTAAGCGTCTTCAATCCGCAGGCAACTAGCGGAGTGTACCATTCCTAGATGCTCGAGATGAACAAAGTTAGGAAGAGGCGTAAATTAACCCAAACGGAAATGAACGGCTCGTGTAGCATTATGGAGAACACACTATTAACTGGCATATTTTTTAACATTTTAAATATGTACATTGAGTCCTGGCGCTGTTGAAATAAATGTTTTACATAATTGAAATATTTATAGCCAGTTCTTCGTCATTGCTTTTTCAAATAAAGCTTAACGGTAGCATGGTTCAAGATATCCCAGCCTATGTATACACCTGCCGACAGACTTAGCAGGTATGCAGTGCTTTTCCCTATTCCCTCGCCCCTTTTGTGTTTTAATGAGTGGGGTCTCCGTACTGCACATGCAGGTGGCGTCGGGTTTGACGTTGTTATATTGTTTCACCTTGGCATGTGTCCCGACACTTCCTCTAGGCAAGTAATCTAACGATATGAAAGACTGGCAGCACCTGGTCTGCAGTGCCGTCTGCTGTCCTGCTTGACTCAGTCTTTGGACGTTTCTAATGTGCGGATTCGAGACCGGTCAAATACGGACAGCCAGACCACTAACGAAATGGAAGAACAACGCACTGACGTGCGAATTAACTGCCACGACCAGCAGATTGCAAGTAAATCAATGGGCAGAAAGACGTAGTTGCAGAGTTGAAAGAGTGGTGCATAATTCGTGAACTTATCCAGTGCTTTAAATGGGCAGGTACTGCCCAGTACAGAATACCTGTACTTCATTTTGAAAGGGAGAATACCTGCACTTCTCAGCACTACTGCAATACATTTGATGGGAAGAGTACCAGCACTTATCAGGAGCAAACAGGCCCTCTAAGGAGTGAGTACCTGCACTTCTATATTTATATCTAATGCACTGCATATGTTTCTTACTCAGCGGTCGAAGTGCTTTAAATAAATAAGGTAACTGTCTGTGATCCTGAGTGCAACGGGGGCGTAATCAAACGAGTGACTGAAAGGAAGAACAATGTCTCTAGATGTTTTGTTGGTATTTCAGTTTCAGGTAACTGCATATAACGTACCTTAAATGAAGAATACTACAGATGCCGGTCTGTATATGTAACCAGAGAGACGCAGAACTAAATCCTAGTTCGTCCACTGGATAATAGTGACTTGTTTATGTTTAGTGCTACGAGGTCCCAGCCTATGACATAAAGCACTGTGAGTAGGAAAGTCATTATTTTAAACTTGCATTACATACAGTATAAGATATATCGGCTGACACAAAATGCACACATTTAGGTTTAAGATTAAAAAAAGTGTTTCCAAAATATATTTTTTTAATAATGCACAGTCAGACTGTATCTAGTGCAAACAGTTGTTATAAATGTCCATTAACACCCTGGCACTACCAGTTTGAAAAAAGAATAAATCTTTGTCACCCGGAAGCTTCAAGTGACTCCATCAATTAAAGTAAACACTGGCTTTTAAACAACCTCGACATTCGCAGATGACCTAGTTTCACACATTTACGTTTCCTTCAGGCAGCTGGCATCCTGGCCAGAAGGCTTGTTTTTTTATTTAAGTCTCTGACACTCCTTCGGCTTCACAGCACAGGAGACTTCGTCCCTTCCATTTCACCCGAGGAATCTCAACTGTCCAGAATGGTTGTCTTTTAACAAACGGTAGAGTAACTGTTTTTGTTAAATTAAAAGAAAAAAAAGTATGTGCACATCATGCCCCTCTGATTCTTCTCTCACTTCAACCTCTGCATTACTTTCTCTTCTCTCCCAGCATTTATCGTTCCTGCCTTGCCTCCTCCTCTCGATCTTTATTTTGCTCTCACTGCATATGCTACTTACTTTTCTCTCCACTTCTGTCTTTTTCCTCGCTCTATCCAACTTACTTCCTCCTGATCTCTGCCATCTGCCTTACTTCCTCCCCTCATTCCCCTTTTTTCGTCCTCCCCACTTCCTGCTAAAATTCATCTTCTCTTCCTCCTTCATCTCTCCCTCCCTTACTTCCTCTTCTTACCCTGATCTAGTTTCAGTCCTTATTTCCTCCTCCTGCCTGATTTTCTCTTTTGTCCCTTTCTCTACCCTCCTCTCACTCATGCTGCCCTATTTTCTTTAGTCTCTGCTTGCCTTACTTTTTCCGTTTTCATGGTTGTGCCTTCCTCTCTCCCTCCATATCTTAAGTTATATTCTCTCACTTGTTTTCTTTTCTCTCGCGCTCCCTTAGTTCCACTTCTGACTCTCACTTCCACTTCTTCCTATCTGTGTCTCATGAGCCCCCTGCATGTCTCACTTCATCCTCCTTCCCGTCCTTTAATTCTCCTCTCTTTTCCTTGAAACACACTGTCTTATTTTCTTTTTGTTCTCCATATGTCTTTCGTTCACTCTTTCCCTGCTTCTTCCTCCTCTCTCCCTCTTTGTTTCATCCTTCTGTCTCCCTGTCTTGCATCCTATCGGTGTCTTATTCTCTCTCCCAGAATGCCTTACTTTCTCCTCATCTCTCCTCGTACTTCCTCTTCTCTCTCCCTCAGTTACATCCTCTTTTCTCCTAGCCTTTTAATTCTCCCTCGCTTCTTTCCTGCCTTTCTTCTTCTTCTCTCACTTTCCTTCTTACTGTCTTCATCCATGTCGTATGTCGTCTCTTATTATTCCTTCTCTCTTTCCCACTCTGTTTTCTTCTAGTTTTTCATTCGCTCCTGTTAAGGTTTTTTTGTGAATTTTCTGCATCTGAAGAATGCTACCCTCTTACCACAGCTGGGCTCATCCGGACACTGCATGTCACTTATCATGGAGAAGAGATTGTTTTAGCAGTTAACATAAATAGGTTCTTGTGATTTCTCTTAAATGCGGGTGTACAAAGTCCATCATATAGCTCTAAGTGTCATTTAAGTCCTGCAGTAGATACAGCGCAGCATTTGGGCCCTTGCAACGTGTTATCTTTATCATCTGTGAGCACAGAGACTAAGCCATGCAGTGACTGCTGATGTGCATTAACAGCTGAGCTCTTGTTTTAAGTTTAACTGAGGATGAGTCAGCTGACACGAGTACATTGTGTGTAAGCTTCTACCCTGATGACACCCTCTTTCTCCCTGAAAGGAATACTGTTTGGACAGCTAAGGATCAAGTGAAGAAAAATGACCTGGACAATCAGACCAATAAACTAGACTTTGGTTTAGATGTGTTGGCGGTAGAATGAAGTGCAAGGGTGACCAATGTGAGATTGGGACATTTGTAGGAAAGACGAATTTCATGGTGATTGGGTTCACGGCTTAACATTTTCTTATTATTCTGCCTATCATTGCCTAGTGGACGTGGGGAAGTCCTGCTGTGGGGGGTACGTTGACACCACAGACTGCAGTCACAACTCAGGTTTCCTTGCAGCCACCAAAGAAGGCCCGACGAGTATTTGATGAGTCAAGCTATTCTGCAGATAGTTTGCACAGAAATCAGCTTTAGCTACTGTTACTGCATTGATTACTCTATAAAACTGGTTATAAGTCCTTGCTTTATACTTTTGCCTTTGGTTTTAGGTGCATTTGTGTCTTTTCTTAAAGATACATGCATCCTTCAGTTTACCGACCTAGAGCAGCAGCCCCCATATTTGGCTGGATTCACCCTCCCATTGCCGTATTTTGTTTTCAACCTTTCTCTCTCCCTTTTAGCTGTTCATTTTTACTGTTGGTTGTTCCCCCCTACCGGCGACTTGCATCTTCTTCTCTGATAGGTTTGCGGGATTAGTGACGTGCGCCTTTGAGCCCTCCCAGATGAATGTGTTTGCATTCCTCTTACCCACTCACCCTATTTAACCCTTCCTTCCTGGACATTCATCACAACCGTCCAAGTGAAAGATGATGAGATAAAACAAATGTAGATGTTATGGCCAGAAATCCTACCGTTCCCCCTCCGGTCCTAGGAGAGGGTGTGGCCTTATCGGCAGAGCTGCCGACATTGGAACTGGGGAACCGGGCTTGGGTCCCGCCAGTGGCTCAACATCCTGTGATTCTGGGCAACTCACTTAATCTCCCTGTGCCTAAAAAATGAATCTGTCCTTGTGTGACGTAACTGGTGCTCATGTAAAGCACCAGAAGTCTTGATCCTGGTTCGTGCTATATAAAACTGCAGAAATAAAAATAAATAAATACCTACACTATTCCTTTGTGTCTTAATAGTGACTTAATTTGTATCTTTTTAGTCGTTCGTTGGGGAGCACCACCCATTGTGGTTCAGGTCGCTATTGATTCTCAAATGGACCCCATTGTACATGATACTGTAGAGCTGTGCTGCTTCCACATCCTTAAAACTCATGCACCTCATCCAGCATGGCAAGACCAAAAACACGCTTTCCACTGTACTCTAGAGGGTGTCCAGGAACCCAATACTTCACAAATTCACAAGGGCTTTGACCACTGTAGCTTTGGGTCTCTTCTTTTTGTCTGTCAAAATAGGTATGACTAGCGACCATGTTTGACTAACATAATATATCCATGCCTAATCTCTTATTCTTTTTTTAAGTTTATTTTTGATTGGTACACAGTTTGCCGCAACACAAAAATGCGCTGGCAATCCACTGGCCATGTGGTCTGATGGTTAAATCATTTTAAAAGCTGGTGCTCAATATCTTGAAGCTTTCTATCAATGTGTTCAAGTACTTGCAGCTGACGTGGTAACCTGCTGGTCACAAGTTGAAATCCAAAAAGGGACATCTCAGTCTTTCTTCCAAGGTTGATGCCCTGCGAAAAAGTAAATTGGGTTAAATGTTCTGTTTCCAGCAATTGTACAGTGACTTCTACTATTAGACTGGTATTGTAGTGCATTGTAATACTAGGGTTTGTTATTTCCACTGCTTGAAAAGGGGCAGTGTTTGAGGTATTAAGTGGTGCACAAGGAAACGCGTTGTAACTATAAATCCAGAAGAGCAGTGTTCAAACATTGAACTCTATCGAATTCATAGTATGTGATCCTGAGAACACTACTTCAATTGCCATGCTTAGTTCTTAACATCGCAAAATTGATAGTGCTTGGAGTTCAATACTGGTATTGGACGCTAATTAACTGAACATTGACATTTACTAAAGATTGGTAGGGAAGACGTTATTGTGAATGACAGTACGATCATCCGAGTTCTGTCGCTCAAACGGCTTTGCTCACCAGCTCTAATTCAGAGCCATGATGCTTCTAGACCCAAACAGATATTTTGTATAACAAAACGACTCAACAATTATTTATTGAGAATGACGACTGACGCCTTACGGTACTTAGATGTCGGAGAGCACTAAAAACCTGACTCTTCCTATGAAAGACAGTTTAAATTGATGGGTAACAGTAGTTACTAGTATGCACAGTTGCTTCTATTTGTACACTGCTCTGCAACACTTCTTCTGTATGATTACTTTCCTGTTAGCCACTCATGCTTGAAGCACATCTTTGAAACTTTCAAATCTGGCCCGATGCCTACTCCTAGGGCAAACACTTCAAAAGAGTGCCAGCAATCTGACTCTAATTTGAGTTCTTTGCAGCTTCACCAGCGATATGAAGCGAAATATAAAATTGTAAGCATGCACCTGCATGTTTACCACCTTGCATGGGTGTTGATATATTTCGGGAATTCACAAACGTTTTCCAGGTTACACTTGAAAACCAGCGCCAATCGCAGTTCCCAGGAGTAATCATGCAAAATGTTTTGTGCCTTGAATTTTCCTATGAAAGATTATTGAAAAACAAGCATTACCAAAGCAAACAGATCTAACCTTTCTGTGATAACTAATGTACAGGCATGTGTAATTGTCTTTTGCATGTGTTACGACATTAAAGACAGATTTGTTGGTTTTGGCAACACTTGTTTCTTTAGGGTATGAGCAACATCCTTTTCATCCAAGTCATTTATTTATTAGTTTTAATAAGTATTTCAAACTTTTTCCATAGGAGTACTAAATAATTCATTCATTTTATTGATAACAAATCTGACTAGTGTCAAATATTAATAGTAACAGATGGTAGCACCAATACAGAGTCAAACTGTATTGGTTCCTGTGTTAGCACTCATGCCTAGCAAGGGTAGAGTGCAAGTTATGCTTTCTTGTAAGCTACTGTGTCCAGATGTTTAGTATTAGTAACACCATGTGTAAAAAAGAAAAAAATAAGTGGTATTAACACATCTGCACAGCAGCAATAATAGCTGCTGCACTGTTTGGTATGTATTTTTTTTTAAATAGGTCACCAAAACACTCCTGTTACATGATGCTAATACCATTAGCATCCACGTGTTACATTCCTAAATTTTACCATTGGATGTCTAAGTGATAGCACTGATATTTTAAAAGTAATATTTCACCACATTTATTTAACAATGTATTAGCAGGGTCAGCTCCATCTACCTTACCCCACATGTCGCAAATGCTCATCCCTGCAACAGTAGGTAGGAATAGTAAGACCAATGCTGGGACGAATGTGTGATGTTCATGTTCTCTGCATGTCATGGAAACCTCTATCATTTATACTTCGTTGATTGCAATTTTCATGGTTCTTCTCTCGTAAATGATATATAGATTTTACAGTTAAAATTTTTCCTTGAGGTATTTAGAATGTATCAAAAGTATCACTGTTTCAGCTTTCGCAGTTACAGTTCACCACTGGCTGATTACAGAAGCAGGTTCCTCACCTTACACCCCATAGTCTTGTAAGTCTACAACTGTCATTATAATTTTGGTAAAACCAAACAAAACTGTTGAAATAAATCACACCATAACTGTGTGTCAAGAATGTGTACCTCATAGGGCTGGTTGTACAGCATAGCTAATAGGTAGTTAAAGTTGTATAGATCATTCATTTAATTGTTAACAGTTACTGTAATTGATTGACGATGATATGCTTTGCAATATGTAATGTTGTCCTCTCTATCAATCAGCAAATTCTGTCACGATGAATTTTGAAGCACTTGCTGAATTAAAATAAAATGAAGGTGTCCACAAGTTTGTTGTCTTTTTACAAAATGTGTTTAAATGTGTGTGTTTATTTTTGGAGCAAAAAACAGAAATTAAAGTTGAATTAATATTTTATATAATCAATGCATTATTTAATAGACTCTAACAAGTGAAGTGCAAAAGAATGTCAGTTGTGCTTGGAGCTGTTTAATAATGTCACCCAAAAAATACATTATTGGTTCCAAACTTCGAGGATAAAAAATCAGTACCAGTGCCAAGATTTTTAGACCTCATTAGAGATTCTTTATCTGTCTTTCAGAGCTTATTCAGTTCAGTAGATCATTAGAGTGACTCTGTGACCTAGTTGCCCTTCTTGACTGGGACAGACCCTGAGGCCTGCACAGGAGCAGTAAAGCATTGATTGTCTGGTTTGGGGTTGTCTGTTTCTCTTTTCCTTGTTCTTTGATCCCATGCCAGCACCTTTCACCTACGACCACCCCCCCTTGTTTTCTCCCAGTAACCCCAGCTTCTACTCTCAAAGGAATAGTCTCCCTGTTTCAGTGTTCTGTGAGGCCCATGGGCCATCAGTGCTTGTGAGACAGGGACCTTGGGGAGTTACCAAACTGGGCACTCCATTTTTTCCAGTTTCAACACACCAGAAGATGCTTAGACCACCAACCACTGTGGATTTGGAAGTCTTTGTGAACCCTGGCCTCTTTTGCAATCTCCAAGGGCAGCCTCCTCCACCTGATGCTGCTGTTGGTTCTAGCGCTGCTTGAAATCGATTTTGTAATGAATGTGGTCAATTAATCAACAGTGCAGTTCCATATAAAAATTTTCATGAGCGAAACTGCATTTGTATGTACAAATGTGATAAAGATTTCTAGCAACAGATTCCTTACCTTAGAATATTCTCCATGTGTCAGACGAATTCAGACGTTTTTGAGCAGCAACCCTGCACTCTGGTAGGTGGCATCATTCAGCGTTGTCCACGCTGGAAGTGACGTGCACAGTGCCTATATGGGTGCCACACCGGCCCACTGATGTCTGCTCTTTCCTTTCTGTGCCAGAGAGCACTGATCCATGAAGAGCTACCCTCAGTCACTTTTTGACTGGGTTTTTTCTCTGCTTAGTGTTGAACTTTGTTCAAGAGCTTTCTCTCCTGGTGGGACATGAATGTCCCCAAAGAAACCTACTGGTTTCAAAACATATGGTGCCTATCACATGTTGATGTTGGTGACAGACCCACACTTGATCTGTCTGTGGTGCTTGGAAAGGGACCACGGCTCCAAGACCTGCGAGAACACTCACACCATTCACCTGGAGGCGCTGAGGGAGTGTTCCCTCAAGCTCCTCACTGCTTGACATCGGGCAACCTTGCGATGTTCAAGTTCCCGGTCATGTGGAAGGTCCTGAGACCGCACGGCGGAGCTGCACCCGGTGATCGTCGTCTCGCTTTAAGTCGTCAGGTAAGTCCCACCACACCAAGAAGTCAAAGAGGTCTTCAACTTTGCAGCGCCAATCTAAATCCTCGAAAGAGGTGCAGAGTCTGCACTCCAGCCCCATGTTTTGGCAGAGCCTGAGACAGGGTCCACTCCGTGCTTCCCTGACTTTCCAGGAGCCATAGCGACCCCCGCCCAACTGAAAGACTTCTATGAGGCCACGCACCTCATATTTGGGCAGCTCGAACCTTCTGGTGCACCTTCAGGCCCCACAGCTTCGGGAGGGTCCCCACTAGTTCTCCGCCTGTGGACTTGTCCTCTGCGCCATTCGGGACTCTTGAATCCGGTATTAGATCCGGAACATCTTCACCTGCGAAACCGCGACCTTCTTAAGCGCCTGCTCCAGTACCCAAGCTCCTGGCGGCGCCATCCCCATTGTCCTTCCTGGCACAGGGCCAGGTGGGCGTCGTCCGACGCCAGTTCTGACACCGACCAGGACCATTCCATCTGGATTGGAGCCAGTGTCTTTTACATTCAACAGGCCTGCAGAGGGAGACTAATGGGAGTGTTCTGAGGACTGGTTTGGATACCAACATCCCCTAGACAATACTGAGGACAACTGGTATTAGGAACTGGCGGATACCAATGAGTTAGACATCTCACCAGACATTGACTTGTTCTCTACCCCTACTATGGCTATGGGGAAGGGTGCCTAATTTGCTACTGTTGTGCGCAGGACGACTGAGGACTTGGACCATCAGTTGCCCTCAGTGGTAGTCAAGATGAATGTCTTGACAGGTGCTCCAGCCATAAGTTGCCCCATCTGAACCACTACTCCCCTTTAATGAAACCCTTACCAATATCCTACTCAGGGCCTGGTTCAAGCCCTTCACAGGGGCTCCTGTGCACAGGACAATTGCCCGCTGCCTATGCCCTACTCATGGGGACCCCAGTTTCCTTATCCAGCACCTCACACCGGAGAGCTTAGTGGTCCAAGCCTCCACTTCTAGGGTCAATCCTGGCGCATTCCCTACCACTCCACCAAATTGGGGAACCCAAGGGGCTGGATACCTTTGGGAAGAGGAAGTTCTCTTCTGCCAGCCTAGCACTGCGGTCGGAGAACACTGCGTGTCTCTTGGGCCAGTACACCCACACGATTTGGGACTCGGTTCGCAAGTGTTGCTTATGGTCTCAGAGGAGGCCTGAGCCATACTCTCCCAAGCTATTGCTGACGGGAGAGACGCAGCGAAGTTCACCATACAATGTAGACTGGACACAACAGACTCGCTCGGTAGAGCAATGTCATTGTCGGTGGCCCTTAGATGCCACACCTGGCGGAAAATCACTGGCTTTTCAGGGCATGTCAAAGCCTCGCTCATGGACATGCCCGTTGATGGCTCTCATCTTTTTGGTGAGAAGGTGGACTCAGTGCTGGAGCGCTTTAAGGATAGCAGAGCAACGGCCAAGTCATTGGGCCTCTCAAGTGGCCCCTCGCCACACCCAGTCTGCTTTCTGCCCCTTTCGTGGCCACAGAAGGGGTTTCCAACTGCGTTTAAATCTTCCCAGCCTACAGGGCCAACAGTTTTCCCAGCCTTTTTGTAGCAGAGGAGGCAGTTCCCACAGATCACTTGGGACAGGTAGCCAGAGATCGGGCCTGTCCACCCTCCTTTCCCCAAAGCAGCCGCAGCCTCCAAACCCCTTTAGTGTTCCCCGCCCCTTTCGTACCCCCAGAAGTGGTTTCAAACCGAGTTTATATCCTCCCAGCCACCAGGGCCAACAGGTTTCCCGGCCTTTTTGTGGCAGAGGAGGCAGTTCCCACAGATCACTCGGAACAGGTAGCCAGAAGTCGGGCCTGTCCACCCTCCTCTCCCCACGGCTGCCGCAGCCTCCAAACCCCTTTAGTTATCCCTCCTACCATCACAGGCACCCAGTGGGGGGCAGGATACGCCATCACCTGAACCACTGAGGTTGATAACATCTGACCGCTGGGTTTTACAGATTGTGCAAAGAGGCTACTCAATTTCCTTTGTAGCCAACCATGCCTCATACTTACGACCGGATGATGGAGGTCCACACCTCCTTGCTTCATCAGGAAATGCTGGCTCTCTTGGCCAAGGGAGCCATCAAGAGGGTGCTGGCATGAGAAGTAGATAAATGTTGCTATTCCGGCTAGTTTTTGGGGCCCAAAAAGGATGGAAGCCTTCGTCCTATCCTAGACCTGTTCCTTCTCAATCTCTTCCTGAAAAATTAAAAATGCTTACTGTCGCTCGAGTCTGGTCTGTCCTGGACCTGCTCCCAGGTGCCTGGATGGTAGCGTTGGACTTGCAGGGTGCATATTTCCACATCCCCTCCATACCTGTCTACAGATGTTAGCTGCGGTTCACGGTGGGCCAATAGCACTTTTTTGCCCTGCTGCCTTTTGGCCTTACCTGCACCTCTAGGGTGTTTACCAAGGTGATGGCGGTTGTCACAGTACATCTGCAGAGGTCGGGGGTTCCAGGAATTCGCTGTTGATGGCGGGCTCACCAGGCAGTTGCCTCCCACCTCAGACTACGGTGAACTTCCTGCACTCGCTGGGGTTCACCATCAATGCGTCAGTCACACCTGACCACTTTATAAGGAAAGGCACCCCCTAAAAAATCTTATTTAAGGTCTGGGAACAAGAGGGGAAACAAACCACAGTATATGAAAACTGAATCTCACTAGTCTTGTATTTCTTCACTGTTGGCTTATCTAAGCTCTATGGGTTAACCATGAATTGACTTAGTACATACAGATTATACTCATACTTTCATTCACTTATTTCTTTTTTTGTTGTTGCTTTTTTGTAATCATTTTAGACATCTCTTTTATATGACAAACCTTTCTATACACAGAAAACTATTTTCGTCAATACAAAATACACAATTCTTCTACAATGTAATACATTTTTTTGCATCTGACAAGAGCCTTTAAAAAGTAGAAACTATACAAAGACATTCTTTGCATGTATCTTGATCTGACCCATAACCAACAGTCACACAATGTCCACTCTCTCCTACACACTAAGACATACAAATCAAATTCATAACCATCCCAATCACATATTACATACACTAATAGATACAGCGGGGAGATAGCTTCAGGTTTAGCCGTTGTAGGTTGGGATCTTGTGACATCAAGTCAACGTACGTTTCAGTGGAGCTTATAAATTGAATCCACCTTCTTCAGGGCCACTTATATTTTCGATTCAAAACCGGTGGCTATCTTATGGTTCTTAGGCCGTATACATCCATTCAAAAAAATTTTACATGGGAACAAATTTGTAATATTTTTTGTGGAAAATAACTTCTCAAACCGCTGGGGTCTACTCAATGATACAGACTCCTAAACGGAAAACAGTTTTCAGATATCAAGGGATCCAAGTTGTGTTAGACCATCGCTTTTCTGGACCCTAATATATGAGAAGTCTTTGCAAATGTCTGACCCTGCCCCAAACGGGCGAGCTTCCGGAAGGGTGAAGGCTAGCCCGTACTCACGCAACTGGTGTATAGAAAGGTGTTTCATTTCAAAGATATGTCGTAAATGATTACAAAAATAAAGAAATAAGCGAAAGAATGTATGTCTATGAGCATAATCTGTATGTTCTAAGTCAATTCATGGTTAGTCCATAGAGTTTAGATAAGCCAACAGTGAAGAAATATAGGTCTGGTGGGATTTAGTTTTCATATACTAAACTCACACCTGACTCGATCTCAGAAGCTCCCTTTCATCAAAGCTGTTCTGGACACAGTGCAGTTTTGGGCTTATCCTCCCAAGGGGGAGTCCAGGATTTTCATTTTTGATACCGATGTTTCAGCCTCTGTCCTGGATTTCTATGAGACTCGCTCTGAGGCTGTTGTGCCTCATGGCCTCCCAAATCCTGCTTGAGACACATGCCCATTGAAATATGCGGGTTCTGCAGTCAGAACTGAGGTTCCAGTGGGCAGAGCATTAAGGGAATCTCTCTGACATGGCCCAGATCTCGGAGAGACTGGAAAAGACTTGCAGTGGTGGTTGACGAACCGCAGTTGGGTCAGTGGCAGACGCTGCTCTCTTCCCCAGCCAGAGCTGATCGTAGTGACAGACGCATCACTCCTGGGCTGGGATGGCCAACTGGGAGAGTTGGAGATCAGAAGCTCTGGTCTCTGGCAGAACCTGGACTCCATATCAAACTGTTGGAGCTTCCGGTGATCCTATTGGCATTGAAAGCCTTTCTTACTTCGAAAAGGGGAGGGCTGGTGCAGGTGTTCATGGACAACGGCCATGTGGTACTGCAACAAACAGGGCGGGGTGAGGTCGTAGGCTCTTTGTCAAGAGGCCCTACATCTCTGGGCATGGCTGGAACGCCAGGGCATTTCCCTGGTGATTCAACATCTGGCAGGCTCTCTGAATGCCAGGGCAGATAAACTCAGCAGTCGATGCCGAGCAGGTGGTGCAAGGTCTCTTTCAAGAACAGGGAGAGCCTTGGTTAGTTCTGTTCGCCACCGATTAGAATGCGCAATGTCAGCAGTTCTGCACACTGGAGTTTCCAAGGCAGCATTCGCTCAGAGAAGCTTTTCATGTCGAGTGGAGCTCTGGCCTCGTGTACACCTTTCTGCCAATACCACTCCTGCTCAGAGTTCTCAAGAAGATCAGGAACAACCGGGCCCAAGTCATTCTTGTGGCTTTGGATTGGGCACGGAGAGTCTGGTATACTGAGCTATGGTGCTTGAGCATCAGTTCTCCAGTCATACTGCCTCTTTGGGAGAATCTTCTGTCGCGCACTCTGCCTTCATGCGTGGAGGTTGAGTGCGGCAGTTGACCGCTTTCGACCTTCCTCCTGAATTCTGTGATGTTATTCTTGCAGCCATGCGTCCCGCCACTAAAATAGATATATGCATGCTAATGGGGTAAATTTGCAACATGGTGTGCCTTCAGGCATATTGACCCTCCATTTGTACCCTTAACCCAAGTTCTGCTATTTGTTCTTTGGCCAGCATTGCTCTGAGCACTGTTAAGGGCTACCTCTCAGACATTTTGGCATTTTTGTGGTTGACGGACCAACCTTCTTTGTTTAAGTCATCTGTTGTGATTGGGTTTCTTAAAGGTCTCCAACACGTTTCCTTCCAGGTCATTTATCATGGCCCAATAGGATTTAAATCTGGTCCTGACTTTTTTGATGTAAGCACCCTTTGAATTGCTATTGCCCTGTCGGATTACTAACCATAAAGACTGCTTTTCTAGTGAACATCACATCGACCAGTAGTGTCAGCGTATTGCAGGCACTCTCTGTGCACCCTCCTTATACCACCTTCTATTCGGACATGTGCCTCCTTCCGTAGGTGGTGACTCCTTTCCATATAGGCCAGAACATCACCATGCCTGCCTTCTTTGATCTGCGTCATACTTCTAAAGAGGAGAAGAGACTCCATCGTCTGGACCCAAAAAGAGCTCCAGGTGGACGATCAACTCTTCATATGGTACATCAGAGTCAAGAAACGGAAGGCTGTGCAGAAACAAACCATCTTAAGATGGATTGTGCTCTGCATAAAGATCTGCTATGCACGGCCCAAGAAGCAACCCCTGAGGGCTTGCCTGCTCATTCCACCAGAGCCAATGGGGTGAATACTGCGTTAAGTCGTGGAGTTCCTGTCCTGGACAATGTGGGCATCTCTGCAGACGTATACCAAGCACAGTCCATTGTGATGCGCACTTTGCCTATTCGGTCCTTCAGGAGTTTCTGGTTTAATTCTGTTTCGCGGACCCACCTCCAGGGACGTATTGTTTGGGTATCTATTCTAAGGTAAGGAATCGGAGGCTAGAAGTCCTTATCAGATGAACAAGTTACTTACCTTCGGTAATACCTTATCTGGTATAGACTCTGTCTAGCTGCAGAATCCTTACCGACCCTCCCATGCTACCTGCTCTACGACCTGATTATAGTGTGAGAGTCACCCTTTTAAGGGCCTTAGAAATTCCTACCACTTGTCAATCTTCATCAGGGCTCTGCTCATGGCTCTGCGCTCCTGCCATGGAAAGGTGCAAAAAGTAACTGACATCAGCGCACCGGGTTTGCCCCTATATAAGCACTACTCACGTCACTTCTGCCACGGCCAACGCGGAGCCGAGCGAAACCACCTACTGGTGCACAGAGGTACTGCTCGAAAACGTCCGGATCCAGCCTGATGCCTGTGAAATATACTAAGGTGAGGAATCTGCCGCTTGATAGAGTATGTACCAGATAAGGCATTACTGAAGGTAAGTAACTTGTTCTTATAGTTACAGGAATGACAGCAAGACAACCTTGAGTGGAGTCGTATATTTTTTGTATATACGTTAAGTAGGAAATGTATAGATGAATTTGATTCATAAATACCAACGGTGCTGCAACAATAAAGTCAGGCGAAGGCTCAATATTTGTGTGTTGAAATTTATGTATGCCATTAGAGTTAATGGGGTGACCCTGTATCCCGCAGAACCTGGGTATTTATGCTATAACTAACAAGTGGTTCTGTTGGGTTAGTACAATAACTAAGTTAACATGTATTTAATACCAAAGCAACCAGAGTAATCAAAATGTTGCCCAAGTTTTACAAAGACTTGGTGAGAGCAGACAGTAAGAACACACAACAGATCAACAATTTTTGCCAACGAATGAAATATTTACTTCTTTTCTTTTTGTAAAAAGGGACAAATATGGCTGTCAAAGATTGCATAAACGTATTGCAAAAGGACAGAAGTGACCTTTGTGACATAAAGTGAAGAAAGAGTGACGAGTGATATCATTAGTGAAAATATATACAAGACAAACATGAGTGAGAAGAGTTAACAAAATACAAGCATCCTGTCGCATGTATACAATTATTTACATGAATCCTAGTCCAAATATTATTTTGAAAGTAGAGGACAAGGAGACTGTTTGGACATGGGTAACATTAACGTCGACGTTTCGACCCTTTTATAAGAGCGCAAAATGTATAGCGTCAATGCGGGTCTTCATCAGGACTTAGACAGATGGAGTGGACGGCCTATGGAATTAAATTCAAAGAGTCAGGGATGTTCTTACTGTCCGGAGGACTGAATTTAAATAAGGGTATGTAAAAACATGGCTTACCACAGGGAAGTGGAATCCAATTAATAGATTCGGAACAAAGCAATGAATATGCAAGGTTTCCACAATTGATTGGAAGGTTAGTGATCTACAACCAAACAGAGGGGAACAGCCATTAATATCATGGCAATCATATACTTGACTCTATATCAGAGCAAGCGGTAAGGGACTTACCAATTTAAATTTGCCGCAGTACTCAAGGATGCACGTAATTCCAAATATCCAAAATTAATTGTTAGGACCTCCTCCATCCGGTAGGGGTCTAGAATTCAATATAAGTTCCAGTCATTCTGGAGTACTGAAATATCATGACAGTACATACGAAAATAAAACGGATGTGGCGGATTCCTACCTTGTTTGAATCTGATGCTTAATTAGCTATGACCTCCACCAGCCGGTAAGAGTTTAAACAGAGGAGAACGAAATATGTATGAATATTGAACCTTAATGAATTAAAATGCCCAAGGGTTAACAACCATATGTGCAAAGTACAGGACATACCCGAGTTAAAGCTACAGCCGGTTGGAAGGGGTAAATAGTTTGTTCCCACCACACTAGGTCTGTAACTAAGGGATAAAAAATCATCCATTTAGCTCAAATACGCGCTGCTTGTTATATAGAGGCAAATTAGGGGCATACGCGACTGCATTTGGATAAGTGCTCATACCTCGGGGCCTGACCCGCGAGTGAAAGTTCCTTTCTGATGTTACCACGGGGAAGTTAGGAGGCTTTTAGCAGGGTCATGACGTAGACATCAGCTGTGACAGGCTGCGTGCACGCTGAGGTGCAGCAGCTTCGTCAGGCTGCTCTGACTCACGGCGCTCAGCCGTGTTTTGCAGGGCAATTAGTCATGTTGGAAATTGGTTGGCGCTCGGTTTGTGAGTAACGAACCCAATGTTCCTTATATGGGAATTACCAATTGTGTCTCTGATCTTCATCGAACAACGGGCACCATTTCGGATGGTATTGTGCCGCGAATCAAGTGCCATTCGGAGCTTTGTTTGTAACTCCAGGACAAAAACAGGCTTGATAATTACAACATAATACGACTAGGCATGGTTTTACAGTGTAACCCACAATGTATTACGGACACACGATATACCATCAAAGTGCACACAATTAACAACACATTTTGTATGTATCAAGTAAACAGAGGTAGTTATACATTTAAGCATATCAAACAAAGGGACCGACTTGCAAGTCCTTGGTCTTATAGATTCGTCTACAAGATGAAAAATTCATATTTTGATATGCCTTCTCAGTCAGAAAGCAACATGCACATCATTTTTTGACACATTATTGCTCATATTCATTTAATCGGTAAGAGACAAAACATCTAACCAGGAGCCCTTTGTCTTATAGTTCTGTCTACAAGGACACAAGCAAGGGGTAGCGTCTATCTAGAAAGCTAACCTATTACTCAGGTTAATCAAGGAATAAGCTGTATCATGCATCGGCCAGACCAAATTGCAACAAAGAGTGGTGGAGAGTAGAAGTGTTATAACCTAGCCATCTGCCTATAGGTTTCCCCTTGTTCATTGAGGCCCTGGTTAACAGAGTCCAGAACATGTATCCATCTGCACTCTTTCAGATTGAGTGCCGAAAGAATGTTCCCACCCCTAGGGTGTAGATGGATCTTCTCCAGAACCCACCATTGTAAGTTGTCCGCTGTATGTCCAGTTAGACAATTGTGTTCCACTAGCGGGGCTCCTTGCACTTTGCAGCGGATCCTACTGCAGTGCTGTAGAATCCTTGTCTCGACTTTTTGAGTAGTTTGACCGACATATATCTTATCGCAGGGGCATCTTATAGCGTAGATGACATTTGAAGTGTTACAGTTAGTATGCTCAGTTAAGGAATAGGTCCGACTCTGGTGCGTGAATGTTGAGCCAACCAATGCAAGATTACATGCTTTGCAACTACTACATTTAAAATGTCCAACCAAGGGTGGCAGATTGAGTTGCTGTCTAATGTCTGGTGTTTTTACTGTTTCCAAATATGCGCTAACAACATGGTCCTTTGTTTCTTGCCCGTTTAAAGGCGAACAAGGGCTCATCCTTTATGCCGATCTCTGTGCTCACTAGGTTCCAATATTTCTTGATCACCTTTTTGATCACGTTGCTTCTTGCGTTGAAGGTGGTGACGCAAACCAACTTGTTCATCTTTTCATCATCCTTCTGCCGTACCTCCAGAAGGGTCTCCCGGGGGCTGTACCAGGCCCGCTTCCTGGCCCGATTTAGCAGACCTTTCGGGTAGCCCCTATCCTTCAATCTCATGATCAGAGTATCTGATTCCGTAAAGAAGTCCTGTCTGCGTGAGCAGTTGCGCCGTATCCTCAGGAATTGGCCATAGGGTAGATTATCCCTCAGACTCTTGGGGTGATGGGAGCTGTATTTTAGAAGGATATTTCGTTCCATGAGTTTATGGTATAATGTCGTCAGGATTTTGGCTTCTTCAATCTGTAGTGTAAGGCTCAAGAAACTAATGGTTTCATTACTGTAGGCCATAGTGAACTTGATGTCAGCTGAACGTCCGATCAGCCAGATATTGAAATCAATCAAACTCTGTTCAGTCCCTGTCCAGATCATCAGGACGTCATCAATGTATTGCTTCCAAATAGCGATATTATCAATGTAAGAGTTTGAATGATCATATATATGGGTGTCCTCATAATGATCCATTTAGAGGTTAGCTAGACCAGGTGCATATCCAGCTCCCATTGCAACACCCTTACATTGATAGTAGTAGGTCCCCTGAAAGACGAAATAGTTTTTGGTCATTGCTATCTTTAGGAGTTCTACCAGGAAGTCAGTTGGAATCCAGCAAGGGGTTGGTCTTTCATCCAGGGTTTTCCTGATTACCTCCATAGCTTCTTCCTGTGGTATGCTGGTGTAAAGGGATGTGACATCCATGGTGACCAAAAATTGAGTTAGTGTGTCAAAGGGTTGATTCTCCATTATTTGTATGGTGTGCATGGTGTCCCGAAGGAAGGATCGGGTTTACAAAACAAGGGGTTGCAGGAAGCTGTCAATAAATTTATTGAGTGGTTCCAGAATAGAGCCGCAGCCTGAGACGATTGGTCTCCCGGGCGGGTGTTCAATGCTCTTATGAATTTTTGGGAGGGTGTATATTGTAGGTATTCTGGGATTTGTATTATTAAGAAAGTTGTACTCGGGCTCCGCGAGGAGGCCCTCTGAAAGGCCCTTGCATGTGAGTTCTTGAATAAGTCTGGATATGTCCTGTGTAGGGTCTTTATTGATCCGTTGATAACTCTCATTGACGCTCAGTTGTTGTCCGATTTCAGTGATATAGTCATCCGTATTCTGAATCACAACTGCGCCCCCTTTATCCGCCGCCTTCACCACAATGGATTGGTTAGTGCTTAGTGAATGTAGTGCTTGCTTCTCTTCTTTAGTGATATTGTGCTTGATGTATTTCCTGTTGTTTAGGAGGTCCATTACTTCGGACAGCACAATCTTTTCATAGGCCAGAATCTTCTCACTCATCAAATAAGCCGTTGGAGTGAACGTGGAAGCTGGTCGGAATACTGTAGCCGCACCGCGTTGAGTCCACTGGTCATTCTTCGAAAATAAATATTTTAAACGAATCTTCCGTAAGAACTGCTGTAGTTCTAACTTAATGTTAAAGGAGTTTGGGGGGCCATTGGAATGAAGGATAGACCTTTCGCCAAGACGAAATGTTCAGCAGGTAAGAGACAATAGTTGGAGATATTGATAATGGGGTCTGCTGGTGTAGGTACTTGTACTGGAACAAGGGACGCTGCCCTTTGGGTGGCCACCGGCGCATGTGGAACAAGTCCCAATTCTTCATCGGTGTCGTGCCCCCTTACTGGATCAAGGGGAACTACCACTTGTAGGTCTGGCGACGAGTTTGAATTTCGCCATGATTCTCCTGTTGTTGAAACCTGACCCTCGTGTTCCCCCGTTGGGTGTTTTTTGCTCTGTTCCATCCCCTTGGTCTGCCCCAATTAGTTTCTCTGTTTATCCAGGAAGGATCCCCTAAAAAAGGAGAAGCACCTTGAGGTTCTTGGAACCTTGGGTCCCTGTTGGTAAGGTCGGTTGCTGGTACTGGCTCTTTCGGAATCGCTATCCGATCCACTCCCAAACGATAAGTTGGAGAAGGTAGCAAATCTACGAGGTCCTTGCCTGCTTCGATTAGTGTAGAAACCCTGAGAATCCTGTTCGTAGTAGTCGTCACTCAGGTCACTTTTTTGTCACTAACTTAGGTATGTCCTGTACTTTGCACATATGGTTGCTAACCCTTCGGCATTTTAATTCATTATGGTTCAATATTCATACATATTTCGTTCTCCTCTGTTTAGACTCTTACCGGCTGGTAGAGGTCATCTATAATTAAGCATCAGATTCAAACAAGGTAGGAATCGGCCACATCCGTTTTATTTTCGTATGTACTGTCATGATATTTCAGTACTCCAGAATGACTGGTCCTTCTATTTAATTCTAGACCCCTACCGGAAAGAGGAGGTCCTAACAATTAATTTTGGATATTTGGAATTACGTGCATCCTTGAGCACTGCGGCAAATTTACATTGGTAAGTCCCTTACCACTTGCTCTGATATAGAGTCAAGTATATGATTGCCATGATATTAATGGCTGTTCCCCTCTGTTTGGTTGTAGATCACTAACCTTCCAATCAATTGTGGAAACCTTGCAAATTCATTTCTTTGTTACGCATCTATTAATTGGATTCCACTTCCCTGTGGTAAGCCATGTTTTTACTTACCCTTATTTAAATTCAGTTCTCCGGACAGTAAGAACATCCCTGACTCTTTGAATTGAATTCCATAGGCGGTCTACTCCGTCTGTCTATGTCCTGATGAAGACCTGCATTGACGCTATACATTCTGCGCTCTTATGAAAGGGTCGAAACGTCGACGTTAATGTTACCCATGTCCAAACAGTCTCCTTGTCCTCTACTTTCAAAATAATATTTGGTCTAGGATTCGTGTAAATAATTATCTGAAAGAAACACGTTGGTGATAGATTCCTTACCTTAGAATTACCCCCAGGCTTCAGACTGGATCCGGAAAGTTTTCGTTAGCAGCACCCCTGCGCGTCGGAAGGTGGCGTCGTGCGGCTTTGCGTCCGTTGTTGGCGTCGTGGTCGCCGAGATGACGTCACGGCAGCTACGTAGAAGCCGCCCTCGCGCGCTGACGTCAGTTCTTTCTTTTTCCGCGCCAGCAAGCGCAGATCCGGAGAGAGCGGTACCCCCAGTCACTTTTTGACTGAGTTTTTTCGAGGCTTTGTCTCTATTTTTCGAGTCGATCGACTCCTGGTGCGGTAGGGATGCCCGGCTTCAAGACCTGTGGGGACGGTCATCGAATGATGTCGGTGACGGACCCGCACCATGTGTGTCTTTACTGCCTGGAGTGCGACCACGACCCCAAGTCGTGCTCCGACTGCCGGGCCATGGCGCTGAAGTCTTTGCGGGAGCGGTCCCGAAAGTTGTTGGAAGTCCGGCAGTCGGCTCCGCGCCGTTCAAGGTCCCAGTCCCGTGGGAGGTCGAGGGACCGGTCGCGGAGTCGCCACCACCGTTGATCGGGATCGAAGTCTTCGCACTCGGGGTCAGGTAAGACGACGCACTCAAAGAAGTCGAAGAAGCGCCGTCGCTCTCCGACTTCCCGTCGCGTGACGCGGCTGAGGGTGTGGGTGGTGCCTCCCCCGCAGCTCTGGCAGAGCCTACGCAGTCGCCGCCGGCCTACCCGCCCTTCCCGGGTCCGTCGGCGACTCCGGCCCAGCTGCAGGAATTTCTATCAGCCATGGCTTGCCTCTTTGGGCCGTCGGGCCCCGCCGGCGCGCCTTCGGGCCCCGCCGGCCCGACTGGGGGTCCTAGCTCTTTACTGCCAGCGGCTCCGGCGCCGCAGGACCCCCATGGATCCCGGTCGACGCCGGTTGACCTTGTCACACCTCCACCGCCGTCGACCCCACCGGCACCACCTCCGACGTCGCCCGGCCCAGCGGACGACGCCGCCCCCGGTTTCAGCCCCGATGTGGATACGGCGCCGGACCGGCGTCGCTCGATGACGATTCCGACGCTGATGGGGGATTTCTATCCCTATGTCCGTCCTCCTTATTTTCGGCCTGTTTATCAGACTTCGGAGGAAGGGGAGAACTGGGAGGGGTCTGAGGACCCTCTCACAGCACAATGTGAGTTTGACCCGGACTGGGCAGAGGAGTTGGGGGATGCCAGTGGTCTTGATACCTCTCCTGACCTTGGCATGCTGTCTCCTCCTACCGTGGCTACGGAGGAGGGTGCAAGTTACGCAGTGGTGTTGCGTAGGGTGGCCGAGGCCCTCCACCTCGAGCTCCCTACAGCGGCCGTCAGGACTAACCTCCTGACAGAAGTGCTTCAGCCGTCGGCTACCACTTCGGAGCCACTGCTGCCTTTTAATGATGCACTTTCAGACGTTCTTTTGGGCACCTGGTCCAGGCCCACCACAGGGGCTCCTGTGGATAGGAACGTGGCCCGACGCCATCGCCCGACCCCGGGTGACCCCCTTTTCCTTTCCCAACACCCCACCCCTGAGAGCTTGGTTGTCTAAGCCTCTGCGTCCCCGAGCGCATTCCTTACCGCACCACCGGATAGGGAATCCAAGAAACTGGAGCAATTTGGTAAGAAGATTTTTTCTTCCGCCAGTTCAGGGCTGCGGTCTGTGAACACCGCATGCCTCTTGGGCCGTTATTCCCACTCTGTGTGGGATACGGTGGCGCGCGTGCTGCCTCATTGTCCGGAGGAGGCCCGGACAGTGCTCTCTCAAGCTATTGCTGAAGGGAGGGATGCAGCCAAGTTCACTATTCGTTGTGGCCTTGACAACGCCGACTCGCTGGGCAGGGCGATTTCCACGACAGTGGCGCTCTGCCGCCACGCCTGGCTGAGAACAACTGGTTTTTCTGGGGATGTCCAGAACACTCCGATGGACATGCCCTTTGGCATTCGCCTTTTCTGCAACAAAGCAGATAGTGCGTTGGAGCGCTTTAAGGACTCGCGGGCTACGGCCAAGTCCTTGGGCCTTTCCGCAACGCGCCCTCCTCCGCCTTCTGCTTTTCGCTCCTTTCGTGGCCACAGAAGGGGCGCCCCGACACGTTCGTTTCAGAGCCACAGGACTGCGCAGCAACAGTCTCAGCACGGACGTGGGACCCGCCGAGCCGGGTCAGGGGGCCAGCGGGCGGGTCAGTCCACCTCCACCCCAGCCACCTCTGCCTCCAAACCTTCCTAGTCCGGTTTTTCAGGCCCATCAAATGCCAGTGGGCGGCAGGATTCGCCATCACCTCCCCCACTGGCGCACCATCACTTCGGACAGGTGGGTTTTACAAATAGTCCGAAGGGGCTACTCCCTCCCCTTCGTGACTACCCCTCCAGCCATGCCACCTCGGTACCACCGCATGTCGGGGGATCACTTGACACTTCTTCAACAGGAAGTCGCGGCCCTCTTGGCCAAGAGGGCCATCGAGCGCGTTCCTGCGCCAGAAGTAGGACGTGGTTGTTACTCCCACTACTTTCTGGTGCCCAAGAAGGACAAGGGCCTGCGTCCTATCTTGGACCTCAGGGACGTCAATCGCTTCCTCCGGAAGGAGAAGTTCAAGATGTTAACTCTTGCTCAGGACTTGTCTGCCCTCGACCCTGGAGACTGGTTGGTAGCGTTGGACCTGCAGGACGCATATTTCCACATCCCCATTCTGCAGGCCCACTGGCGTTACCTGCGGTTTACGGTAGGCCACGAGCACTTTCAGTTTACCGTGCTCCCCTTTGGCCTTACCAGCGCCCCTCGGGTGTTCACGAAAGTGATGGCGGTGGTCGCAGCTCACCTGCGCAGATCAGGGGTTCCAGTCTTCCCCTATCTCGACGACTGGCTGTTGAAGGCAGGCTCGCCCCGCACAGTCGTCTCCCACCTTCAGACTACGGCCGACCTCCTGCATTTGCTGGGGTTCTCCATCAATGTGCCGAAGTCGCACCTGATTCCCTCTCAGAAGCTCCTCTTCATCGGAGCGGTTCTGGATACGACGCACTTTCGGGTCTATCCTCCCGAACGGCGAGTCCAGGATATTCAGGCTCTTGATTCAGATCTTTCAGCCTCTATCCTGGGTTTCGGTCAGGATGACCCTGAGGCTGCTGGGCCTCATGGCCTCCTGCATCCTGCTGGTCGATCATGCCAGATGGCATATGCGGGCTCTGCAGTGGGACCTGAATTTCCAGTGGGCGCAGCATCAGGGGAACCTGTCCGATTACGTCCAGATCTCGGAGGGCACTGCACAACAATTGCAGTGGTGGCTCACGAACCGGCATTGGGTCAATGGCAGATCCCTCTCCCTTCCCCAACCGGAGCACACAGTGGTGACGGATGCGTCCCTCCGGGGATGGGGCGGCCACATGGGAGAGGCGGAGATCAGAGGCCTCTGGTCTACGGCGGAGTCCAGGCTCCATATCAACCTTCTGGAGCTCCGGGCGATCCGACTTGCACTGAAGGCATTCCTTCCCTCTGTCAAGGGGAGAGTAGTGCAGGTGTTCACAGAAAACACCACCGCCATGTGGTACTGCAACATACAGGGCGGGGTGGGGTCGTGGACCCTATGTCAGGAGGCCCTGCGCCTCTGGACATGGCTGGAACATCAGGGCATTTCCCTGATGGTTCAACACCTGGCAGGTTCTCTGAACGCCAGGGCGGACGAACTCAGCCGCAGGTGCATGATGGATCACGAATGGCGTCTTCACTCTGAGGTGGCGCAAGGTCTCTTTCAACAGTGGGGAGAGCCTTGGTTAGATCTATTCGCCACCGAAGAGAACGCGCAATGTCAGCAGTTCTGCAATGCTTCTTCGACTTCTTTTTGTGCTTCGACTTACCCGACCCAGAGTGCGAAGACTTCGATCCTGAATGGTGGTGGCTCCGCGACCGGTCCCTCGACCTCCTTCTCGACCGGGACCTCTAACGGCGCGGAGCCGACTGTCGGCATTCAAGCAGCTTTCGGGACCGCTCCCGCAAAGCCTTCGGCGTCAACAACCGACAGTCGGAGCACGACTTGGGGTCGTGGTCGTGCTCCAGGCAGAAAAGACACACGCGGTGCGGATCCGTCACCGACATCAGTCGGCTACAGGAACCGCATGCCTTGAATCCTGGCATCCCTCGTGCACCTTTCGGAGTCGGAGACTCGAAAAAGACGTCAACAAAAGTCGAGAAAAAGTTAGTCAAAAAATGTCTGAGGTACCGCTCTTCCCGGATCTGCGCTGGCTGGCGTGGAAAAAGAAAGAACTGACGTCAGCGGGCAAGGGCGGCGTCTAAGTAGCTGCCGCGACGTCATCCCGGCGACCACAACGCCGACGACGGACGCGGAGCCGACCGACGCCACCTTCCGACGCGCAGAGGTACTGCTAACGAAAACTTTCAGGATCCAGTCTGACGCCTGGGGGGAATTCTAAGGTAAGGAATCTATAACTAACTAATGTTTCTTACAGATATATCGTTACCGAAGGTAAGTAACTTGTTCATTAGGACTGACAGGGAGTCAAATATAGTAAGATGTGAGTAAAGTGCACAATATATAATTTGGCGTCTGTGTTCAAAAGCGCTATAGGACGGTAGGAGGCACACAGCGACGGATCTTTGCCCGGTTTCAGGATCAAAGTAATCTCCACCTCGGACATAGTAGGAGTGAGCCCCGAGGCCACTGTGAAAGAGTCAAACAGGCAAAGTAGTTGGTCTTGTAGTTGTGGGAGAAACTTTCGGTAAACCGCTACAAGCAGGCCATCTGGTCCTGGCGTGTTGCCAAGCGGAAGGCTTCTCAGGGCTCGCTGGAGCTCCTTCAAAGAGATGGAGGCTTCAAGCAGTTCCATGTGGGAGGCGTCCAGAGGGTCCCAATGACAACCTGCTACATAGCTGGTGATGGCATCGGGAGTGTCCTCCTTACTCGTATAGAGGGCCTGATAGAAATCGTAAAAGGCTTGTTGTTTAGCCACATCCTTGGTGGCCCAGCCTCCTGGTACTGTCTGGATCCTCGGGATGTGGGAGTGGGCCCGCTGGTGCTGAAGACGTGATGCCAGAAGGGTCCCCACTTTGTTATACCCTTCTTAGTACCTTTGTTTGAGCGCAAGGAGAGTATGCTCCGCCTTGTGTGGTGCGCCCGCAGTTGAACCCGCCAGAGAGACAGCTGGCGTTTAGTGCACTGGGAGGGAGTGGCATGATCCTGGTGTTCTAGGTCTTTGATCTCTGCAGCGAGTTCCATCTCAACCAACCTAGCCTCTCTCGTCCTGTCTCGTCCTGGTGATGGAGATAGAAGTAATATCACCTCTGACGGTTGCTTAGAACCCATCTCAGTGTGTGCGCCATGATGTCCGGGGGAGTATTAGTCTCAAAATAAGTAGCTATCGCAATGCAGAGTGCCTCTACATCCACTGGGTCGCATAGAAAATGCGGGGGTAGGCGCCAGCGTGGGGGGAGGTACATCTCCCATCCTATTCCAAGTCAATTCTACATGCGTGTGGTCAGAGATTAAGATGTCAGAAATGAGGGAGAAGTCAAGGTCTTGTAGAAGAGAGTGGGTGAGGAAGAAGTAGTCGATACGTGAATAAGATAGGTGAACATGGGAGAGGAATGGAAGTCCCTTGTGTCAGGGTGACAGTGTCTCCAGGCGTCCACCAAACCCAAGTCAGCTATTTCACGCTTAAGGGCTGCCGACATGGCTCCTGTTCCCTAGAAGGAGGCTGCACTGCGATCCAGAGAGGGTCCCAGACCAGGTTGAAGTCTCCTCCCAAGACTGTCTTCCCCCCCCCTCCCGGGACAGGTGTTCCCTGAGCAAAGACTGGAGTAATGAGTCCTGTGCCTGATTGGAAGCACATGCATTTAGAAGTGTCAGAGGCGTGGGCCATGCAGTATAGTGAGTTTCAAGTAGCGACCCTCCCCTTCCCAAACCACTTGCAGGGTCTTAGAGCTAAAAGAGGTTTTACAGAAGATCGCAACTCCAGCTGTTTTGGAGGGTGTGGAGGCCCAGTGGTGGATGGGATATTTAGGAAGTGCCATATGCAGGGTATCTTGGTGGAGGAGATGCGTCCCCTGCAAGAAGATCACTTCAGCATTCTGCTGCAGGAGATATCGCCACACTTATTTCCTTTTGCTAGGTGAGTTGAGCCCTCGTACATTGAGAGTAAGCAATTTAACCCCAGTGACTGTGGACATTGGGAAGGATTAAAAGTTAGAGTGAGGTGCCCTACGCAAGAAGGCCGCCTGAAATAGGTACATAGATGGAGGGGATAGGGAGAGTATGGCAGTGATTGAGCCCGAACCCCGGCTCATGAAGATGAGGGGAAGAAAGAGCAGGAGAGGTGGGACAGTGGGGAGACAGCCCATGCCCCTCCAGGCGTGAAGAGTGGCAAGATAGGGAGAGCAGGCGTGAGGGAGAAAGTGCCCCAGAATGGCATCCAACCTAGAGAGGAAGAAGTGCACATTAAGTAAAACAACATCAGGCCAACTGGGCCACAACAGATGATCTAGAAGTGTAGGAGCCCAACGCATGGAACGCTGGCCTGGGGAAGTTACTCCCCAAAGTTGTGGATTTGAGGGGCAGGTTGACAGCAAGAGCCAGTCCGGAGCCCATCAAACCCTCAAGGCCCCTACTGATTGTGGTCTGTGGCACCTAACAAAGTCAGGCTGGATACGTCTATGTCAGCACTCACAACTGAGGAAGGATAGTTCGCAGGTACTCTGCTGGTTGACCCCAGGTCTCCAAATCCGTAGAGGAAGGCAACCGTCAGCAGGTGTGTGCGCGCCAATCAATGATGTATGAGATGACACCACTCTGGGGGCCGCCTCGTGGATTCCCTGTGGAGGCATAGTGGAGGGCATGTTTAATCATACACCATCTGCTGCCGACGCAGGATAGGAGGAGGGCACCTGGAGATTCCGCAAATGCTGGATAATGTCCTTCTTGGCTTTCCGTGACTAGAGGTCCCTGCTTCACTTTGAGGCATTTTGGGATGGCACTGTAAACCAGATTGGTTGCTGGGTCCACCGGGCCGGGATGTCAGGTGGGGACGGACTGTCCTCCACAGAAGCTGGCTAAATGTTCAAAAGACTTTGAGCTTCTTTTAGTGATCTGAGGACTCTGTGCTTGCCCTCCCACTAAAAAATGATGGGGAAGGGGTGGCCCCATTGATATCTGATATTGAGTTCCTGCTGTTTATTTGTGACAGGTCGGAGATCTTGGAACAGTTCGAATGTGTGTGTCCCTTGTAGACCAGATCTGAAAGAGACAATTAGTTATAGATTCCTTACCTTAGAATTACCCCCAGGCGTTAGACTGGATCCGGAGAATTTTTTCATCAGCAGTACCCCTGCGCGTTGAATGGTGGCGTCGGTCGACTCCGCATTAGTCGTTGGCGTTGTGGTCGCCGGAATGACGTTGCGGTAGCTACTTAGACGCCGCCCTCGCGCACTGACGTCAGTTATTTCTTTTTCCGCGCCAGCCAGCGCAGATCCAGAGAGAGTGGTACCTCCAGTCACTGTTTGAATGACTTTGTGCACGTAGGGATGCCAGGTTTCAAGGCTTGCGGTTCCTGCAGCCGGCTGATGTCGGTAACGGATCCGCCCCGCGTGTGCCTGTTTTGCCTGGAGCGCGACCACGACCCCAAGTCGTGCTCCGACTGCCGGACCATGAATCAGAAGTCTTTGCGGGAGTGGTCGAGAAAGCTTCTCGAGGCCCGGCAGTCGGCTCTGCGCCGTTCGAGGTCCCCGTCGCGTGGGAGGTCGAGGGACCGGTCGCGGAGCCACCGCCACTAGTCTTCTTCCAAGTCTTCGCACTCCTCAGGTAAGTCGAAGCACAAGAAGAAGTCGACGAAGCACCGTCGCTATTCGACTTCTACCCGTCGGTCGGCCGATGCGACGAGGGATGCGGGTGGTGCCCCTTCCGCGGCTCCGCGTGCGGAGCCCCAAGGGTCGACTCAGAGTTTCCCCTCACTTCCCGGGACCCGGAGCGACCCCTGCCCAGCTTTGCACCTTTTACGAAGCAATGCATGCCATCTGTGGGCAGCCCGACTCCGCCGGCGCCCCTTCAGGCCCCGCTGACTCGGCTGGCGCCAGTCGACCTGATTACACCTCCCCCGGCGCCGAATCCACCGGCACCACGTCCGCAGCTGACACTGGTTGTGTCCCCAGCCGGCGTCTAACCCGGCCTCCACCCCGATGTAGACATGGAGCCGGACCGGCATCGATGGACACCGAATTCGGCGCCGACGGGCACTTTTGTGCCCCCGTTCTACCCTGGCTCTTTTCGACCTAATTGTCAGCCATAGAAGGGTGAGGAGGACTGGGAGGGGTCTGGAGACCCTTTGACTGACCAGTTGGGTTATGAACCGGACTGGAGAGAGGAACTGGGGGAAGCCAGTGGTCTGGATACCTCACCAGACCTTGGCATGTTGTCTCCTCCTACCGTGGCTACGGAGGAGGGATCGTCTTACGCCGTGGTGTTGCGTAGGGCGGCCGAGGCTCTCAACCTCTAGCTACCTACGGTGGCAGTCAGGACTAACCTCCTGACAGAGGTGCTTCAACCGGCAGCGAGCTCTTCAGAGCCCCTGCTGCCGTTCAATGAAGCCCTTATCGACATCCTTTTGGGCACCTGGTCCAGGCCCAACACAGGGGCTCCTGTGGAGAGGATGATTGCCCGACGCCCCTGCCCGGCCCCGGGCGACCCCACTCTCTTCTCCCAACAACCCACCCCTGAGAGCTTGGTGGTCCAAGACTCTACATCCAAGGGTGCATTCCCTAACGCACCACCTGATAGGGAATCCAAAAAGATGGACCATCTTGGGAAGAAGATGTTTTCTTCCTCCAGCTTGGGACTGCGATCGGTAAACACTGCATGTCTGTTGGGCAGTTACACCCACTCTGTGTGGGATACGGTGGCGCAAGTGCTGCCCCAGTGTCCGGAGGAGGCCCAGGCCGTCCTCTCCCATGCAGTTGCCAAAAGGAGAGACACAGCAAAGTTTACTATTCGCTGTGGACTGGATACCGCCGACTCGCTAGGCAGGACGATTTCTACGTTGGTAGCCCTTCGACGCTACGTCTGGCTGAGGTCGACTGGTTTTTCCGGGGATGTCCAATCCACTCTTATGGACATGCCCTTTGATGGCCGTCGCCTGTTTGGCGACAAGGCGGACAACGTGCTAGAGCGCTTTAAGGACTCTCTGGCTACGGCCAAGTCCTTGGGCCTCTCCACCACCCGCCCTACGCAGTCCACTTTTCGCCCCTTTCGTGGCTACGGAAGGGGTGCCCCGCCATGTTCCGCCCAGAGCCACAAGCCGGCGCAAGCTGTTCAGCCAGTGCGCGGCCATGGATGTGGGAACCACCGCCGTGGTTCTGGGGGCCAGCGAGCGGGCCAGTCCACCACAGCCCCCTCTGCAGCAGCCTCCAAACCCTCCTAGTCCGACCTTTCAGGGCCACCAATCGCCAGTGGGTGGCAGGATTCGCCATCACCTCCCCCACTGGCGCACCATCACGTCAGACAGGTGGGTTTTGCAAATAGTCCAAAGGGGCTACTCCCTCCCCTTCGAGACTACCCCACCATCCATGGCACCTCAGCACCATCGCATGTCGGAGGATCATCTGGCCCTTCTCCAACAGGACGTTTTGGCACTCTTGGCCAAGGGGGCCATCGAGCGAGTTCCTGCCCCAGAAGTAGGTCGTGGTTGCTATTCCCACTACTTTCTGGTGCCCAAGAAGGACAAAGGCCTGCGTCCTATCTTGGATCTCAGGAACGTCAACTGCTTCCTCCGGAAGGAGAAGTTCAAAATGTTGACACTAGCTCAGGTCCTGTCTGCCCTCGACCCTGGAGACTGGATGGTAGCGTTGGACTTGCAGGATGCTTATTTTCACATCCCCGCACTGCCGGCCCACTGGCGTTACCTGCGGTTCACGGTAGGCCACAAGCACTTTCAGTTTACCATGCTCCCCTTTGGCCTTACCAGCGCCCCTCTTGTATTCACGAAAGTGATGGCGGTGGTCACAGCTCATCTGCGCAGATCAGGGGTTCCAGTCTTCCCCCATCTCGACAACTGGCTGTTGAAGGTGGGCTCGCCCCAGGCTGTCGTCTCCCATCTCCAGACTACGGCGGACCTCCTGCATTTGCTGGGGTTCTCTATCAATGTGCCGAAGTCGCACCTGACTCCCTCTCAGAAGCTCCTCTTCATCAGAGCGGTTCTGGACACGACGCAGTTTCAGGTTTATCCTCCCGAACAGCGAGTCCGGGATATTCGGGCTATGATTCCGATCTTCCAGCCTCTATCCCGGGTTTCAGTCAGGATGACCCTGAGGCTGCTGGGCCTCATGGCCTCCTGCATCCTGCTGGTAGATCATGCCACATGGTATATGCGGGCTCTGCAGTGGGACCTGAAGTTCCAGTGGGCGCAGCATCAGGGGAATCTGTCTGATTGCGTCTAGATCTCGGAGGGCACTGCATGTCAATCGCAGTGGTGGCTAACGAACCAGGATTGGGTCAACGGCAGATCGATCTCCCTCCCCAACCAGAGTTCACGGTGGTGACGGATGCATCACTGCTGGGATGGGGCGGCCACATGGAGGAGGCGGAGATCAGAGGCTTCTGGTCTCTGGCGGAGTCCGGGCTCCACATCAACCTTCTGGAGCTTCAGGCGATATGTCTTGCACTAAAAGCATTCCTTCCCTCTGTCCGGGGAAGAGTAGTGCAGGTGTTCACGGACAACACCACCGCAATGTGGTACTGCAACAAACAGGGTGGGGTCGTGGACCCTATGTCAAGAGGCTCTCCGTCTCTGGACATGACTGGAACATCAGGGCATATCCCTGGTGGTTCAACACCTGGCAGGTTCCCTAAACGCCAGGGCGGACGAACTCAGCCGCAGGTGCATGATGGATCACGAATGGCGTCTTCACTCGGAGGTGGCGCAAGGTCTCTTTCAGCAGTGGGGAGAGCCTTGGTTAGATCTATTCGCCACCGAAGAGAACGCTCAATGTCATCAATTCTGCACGTTGGAATTTCCAAGGCGGCACTCACTAGGCAACGCTTTTCTTCGCGAGTGGAGTTGCGGTCTTCTATACGCCTTTCCGCCTATACCACTTCTGCCCAGAGTGCTGAAGAAGATCAAGCACGACCGGGCCTAAGTCATCCTTGTGGCTCCGGATTGGGCACGAAGAGTCTGGTATCCCGAGCTGTTACACATGGCCATTGATCCTCCGATCCGACTGCCTCTTCGGGAGGATCTTCTGTCGCAGCAGCAGGGGACGGTCCTCCACCCGAACCCGTCCAGTCTCTACCTCCTTGCGTGGAGATGAGCGGGGGCAGTTGACGTCTTTTGACCTGCCTCTCGAAGTCTGTGATGTTATCTTGGCAGCCAGGCGTCCCTCCACCAAGACGGTATAAGCCTGCAGATAGAACAAATTTGTGGCATGGTGCACAGCAAAGGCTGTGGATCCCCTTTCTGAGGTTCTCTTGTTCCTCCTTTCTTTGGCCCAGCAGGTCTCTGCTCTGGGCACTCTTAAGGGCTACCTCTCAGCCATTTCAGCCTTTCTTAGGCTTCCTGATCAGCCTTCTCTTTTCAAGCCCCTGTTGTAACTCGCTTCCTTAAGGTCATTACTCATCTTTTTCCTCCTGTTCCCTTCGTAATGCCTCAGTGGGACTTGAACTTGGTTCTTACTTACCTTATGTGCGCTCCCTTTGAGCCGCTTCATAACTGTCCTCTCAGACTTCTTACTCTAAAGACTGCTTTTCTGGTTGCCATCACCTCTCCTCGCAGGGTGAGTGAGCTCCAAGCTCTTTCTTCAAAACCTCCTTTTCTGGCTGTTCATCTGGACAAGGTCGTCCTTAGAACCAGACCTTCCTTTCTTCCCAGGGTGGTTACTTCTTTTCACATTGGTCAAACCATCACTTTGCCCACCTTCTTTCCGCCTTCGCATCCTTCTAAAGAGGAAAAGAGGCTCCACCGTCTGGATCCAAAACGTGCGCTTTCCTTTTACTTGGATCGCACAAAACAATTCCGGGTGGATGACCAGCTCTTTGTTGGCTACGTGGGCGCTAAAAAAGGTCGGACCGTACACAAACGGACCATCTCTAGATGGGTCGTTTTGTGTATCAAAGCTTGCTATTCTTTGGCAAAGAAGGAGCCTCCTGTGGGGCTACGTGCCCATTCCACCAGGGCGACAGCAGCTACCACTGCTTTGGGACGGGGACTCCCCCTCCATGACATCTGTCAGGCAGCTACGTGGGCATCTCTTCACACGTTCACAAAACACTACTGCCTGGACAGCCAAGTCCAGAGAGACGGCTTCTTTGGCCGTTCTGTTCTGCAGGACTTTCTGGTGTGAACTTAGTTCGCAGACCCATCTCCGGGGTTGGTATTGGTGGGGTATCTATTCTAAGGTAAGGAATCTATAATTAATTGTCTCTTTCAGATGAACAAGTTACTTACCGTCGGTAACGATATATCTGTAAGAGACATAGATTAGTTCTAGATTCCTTACCGCCCCATCCATCCTCCCTGTTCTGCAAACTGACTTCTGGGGTCAGGGATCCCTTTCAGGGCCCTAGTTTTGTGCACCAGTGGTCAGTGTCTTGCATGGCTCTGCGCTTCTGGCGTGGAATGTCGTATAAAAGAACTGACGTCAGCGCGCGAGGGCTGCGTCTAAGTAGCTACCGCAACGTCATTCCGGCGACCACGATGCCAACGACGAACACTGAGTCGACCGACGCCACCTATCAACGCGCAGGGGTACTGCTGACGAAAAAATTCTCCGGATCCAGTCTGATGCCTGGGGGTAATTCTAAGGTAAGGAATCTATAACTAATCTATGTCTCTTACAGATATTTCGTTACCAAAGGTAAGTAACTTGTTCATCTGCCTTTTTTCGTGAGTCCTGCAGAATAGCCTCTTGTTTTACAAAGAAGTGCACATGTGTAAGGATGTCCGGTGGGAGGTCAGTGCGTCTTGGCATTCCCACCAACCTGTGTGCTGTGTCCAACATGAGGGGGTAGTGCCTGGATCTCCCTGGATGGCATGTAAGAGACTAGCCATGAAGAACATGATGTTGGGGCCCTCCCCTCCCTTCGGAAGACCCCGAATACGAATATTGTTCCTCCGGCTGCAATTTTCAATGTCTTCGTGTTTCAGTTGGAGGTCTATTTTTGGTCTTCCAAGGTCCCTATCCGGCACCACAGAGAATTCTTCCATCCAGGATTCCAACGTCTGTTTCATGTTGTCGACTCTTTTGCCAAGGCCGTCGTCATCTCGTCTGATTTTGTAAATGCAGGGTTTGAATTCCATTGTACGTGAGCTGATCTCAGTGCTCAGTTCATTGAGGAAAGTTTCCATGTATGCTTGGGTGAGGGGAGCCGGAGAAGTGGATGCCGGAGGGGCTTCCGCCATAGCATTGGAGAAGTCCATGGTCGGTGGGTTCGTTTCTTGCCACAGGAAGTTGACAGAGATGCCTTCGCCCGCTGTTCCAGGTGTGGTTCTGGTGGATCTGCCTCAGGGCATGACAGGGTGTCCGTGGCAGATTGGGGGCCCCCCCCAGGCAGCGCGCCGAGGCCCATGCTGCAGTGTCCTCAAATGATGGAGGTGGGGCGTGAGATCCCACAGACTGAGGTCAGGATGGCTGGGCCTGTGGATGGACAGCACTACAAGCCAAAGGTCCAGGTGATCAAGCAGGCCCTAGCAGTCCGAAAGTTGCCACAAATTATGCCACAGGACAAATGCGTAGGGGGCAGTCTCACCCCTTTAGCAAGCAGAGGGCCCCCCCCCTCCTCACAGGACCCAGTGTACTATAGTGCTTGGTGCGGCTCTAGGCCATCGCCAGAGTCCGGGTCTCATACCCACATCAAGCCCACCCAGCGAGGCCCCTCCATCTAGACAGGCCACGCAGGTGCCCTGCAGGAGATGCATGGGGGGGCCAACCAAGATTCACCCCATGGGCTAACAGCATCTCACCATGTGCAGCTAGTCGCCCTTCTAACAATCCCTTTGGAGGGTTCTGGGCAAGGCCCCAGGCCGTCTGTAGGTCTCGGCACCGGAGCCCAGTACTTGTCCTTGGCGCCCTGCTCCGAATGCAGCATACAGGGAGAGGGGCAACTACGTCTCTAACAGCCCTCAGACCTGCACTCATCAGAGGTCCGGGGGGCCCCTCCATAGCCGCAGGACCCACCAAGGGGCCTCCAGGCCTCACCCCGAAGCACACTTCCGAAAGGTCAAACACACTGCCACAGGCCCAGGAGCCGGCGGGAAGGTCTCCCAGTCGGGAGGGCACGGCCTTTGATGCAATGCAGATGAACCCAGGAGTCCCGGCAGGGTGATGAGCCACGCAGTAGGCCCTGAGGCCCAGGACGCCCCCGGGTCCGCACTCTGTCCGCTCCCAGGAGTCCGCGAAGCCGGGGCAGGCCCCCGACAGCCAGCAATGCCGCCCAGAGACTGCAGGGACTGTCACGTCCTCCGCGCGGCGCTCGGAAGGCAGGATGGTGGTCCTGATGCGGTGGATGGTGATAGGGAAGGCTTCGGAGGTCCAGAGCCCACAGGGAATATGTCTTACGCCATTTCAAGTCAGGCCACTCCCCTGCAAGTGTTTTTTTAACCACCACTGCAGAGCTGACGTTTTCTTACCAACTCAATGTGAATTCTTTCAGTATCTATTCAGCGTTTTTTTAGACACTAATTTAACAGATATACCTGCCCCTATATAATGCTGAATTAAAGAACTACTAAATGTCAATTCATGATCCTGATGAAGACCCCCTCACAATTTTGCCATTTGGCATTGAAACATTATATCAACTTGTTCTTTTGAACTGTCTATTTGATGAATTCAAAAAGAGTTATGTATGTAAACTGCCATTTATTCTCTGATTATTGTCCACCATTTGTATTCTATTTTGTCCTATATTTGCATGATTTCAGCTCTTAACCACTGCACCAACACTGCACTTTAGTCTAGCACCATTTAGAATTGTATAGCGAATTAATTCATATATTTGCTTTTTACTATATAGACAAAAGATGTACACTCATTCTTGGAACTATAATTGTATAGGCAAACATGGTTTCACTGATTAAACATATCTGAAAGCCCTGACCATTGGTGTTCATTAATTGACTCCATTCATCACAAAATGAATTTCTGATGGATACATCTGCCTGTGGATTCCTCACCTTTTGAATTGAATTACCCCTGCGCCAGCATTCCACGGAAATTCTTTTCTTAGCTCTCCCATGTCAACGAGGACGTCATAATAGCTCGGCTCCGCTCACGACACGGTATGACGTCATCGGAGCCATAAGAAGACCTCGGCGTGCTGACGTCAGTTCCTTTTTTTCCCGCGCCGTCGACGCGTAACAGCTTTTTTCTGGGACTCTCCTTTTCTCTGTGATTACTTTGTTTCTCTATCTCCTTCGTGTTGCAGTTAGTATGGCTACTACGAAGAGGTCGGGTTTCAAGCCCTGCAGGGAGTGTGGGGGTCATATGACTATGACGGACCCACACGACGACTGCCTTTGGTGCCTTTCTTCCGACCACGACGTCGAAGGGTGTTCGAGTTGTCGGAAGATGAACCCGAAGGCGTTAAAAGAATGTGAAGCCAAACTCTTCATGGCGAAGGCGAAAAAGGAGAAGAGGGGTCGTAAGCGTTCGAAGTCGTCGACCTCGCATACTTCAAAGTCAAAGAAGCATAAGAAGTCGAAGAGAAGACATGGTTCTCGACGTCGTTCTTCAAAGGGTAGGGCTTCGAGATCAGCCTCTCCAGTTAAGCGGCGTCGTGAAAAAGACTGTCTCTCCATCGCCTTCTCCACAGGCGACTCTGGTTCACTCTCCGGCTCCAGTGGATTCTCCGACGGCCAGAGGTTCTCCGGCGCCCAGGAGTTCTCCGGCGCCCAGGAGTTCTCCGGCGCCCAGGGAGTCTTCTCCAGTGCCTGTGGCTTCGCCAGTGCGGGCGCCGATGTCTCCGCCTCCGCAACTTCAGCCTCCTGTACGACCTCAGATTGTACAAGACCAAGGGAGTTCGAATCCTTATCCTCCTTTTCCAGGGCCAGGATCGGATCCATCACATTTCCTTGATGTATGGCATGTTTGCCAGGGCATCTTACCCTACCGGTGCGCCTTCTGGCCCCGTGGGTCCGCTTGCCTTTAACTTGGGCATCCCCCAACAATATGCCCAGGCACCTTTCGTGCCTTTTATGCCAACGGCTCCATCTTGGCAGTTTCCGGCACTGAGGTTTTCGACTCCCATACCTCAATCACCGGCACCGTCTGGCGTTGAGCCGGCGTCGACCCAGATTCGAACGGCGCCGTTGCCTACTTCGGAAAGTCCTCCATCGACGCCGGTGCTGGTGTTACCGGCGACGCCGGTCCATAAGCAGCGTTCCAGGAGAGAAGCGCAAAGACTGCTGGAGGAGGGTGAGTACCAGCAAGAGCAGGAGGAAGGGGAGATTCACGACTCCGTAGACGAATTTGAGGGTCTATGTGAGGCTAGTGGCCTTGACACTTCTCCGGAGTGGGAGCTTTCTTCGCCTAATGCTTCATCCTCTCAAGATGTTGCCCCTTATCATGTGGTCATTAGAAAAGCAGCTGAGTTGTTGGACCTTCAGTTGCCCTCAGCTGAGGTAAAATCTAATATCCTAACTGAAATGCTTCATTCTTCTTCCTCTTCAAGTGAACCTCTGTTGCCTTTCAATGAGGCGTTGACGGAGCCAGTCATGGAAGTGTGGCAGAAACCTTTGTCTGCCCCTGCAGTTTCAAGATCAGTGGCAAAGAGATATAGACCTGCTCCGGGTGATCCTGTTTTCCTTTCGGCCCATCCATCTCCAGAAAGCTTGGTGGTCCAGGCTTCTTGCTCCAAGCACTCATCTGGATCCTTTCCTTCCATCCCGGGGGATAGGGATTCTAAAAAACTGGAGCAGTCGGCCAAAAAGGTGTTTTCCTCGGCGAGTATGGCTCTGAAGTCTACAAACGCCACGTGCTTGCTTGGGAGGTACATTCATGCTCTAATGGACTCTGTCAAGCAGTTGGCTCCTAAGCTTCCTGAGGATGACCGTGTTCATTTTCTTGAGGCGCTTTCAGATTCGCAAGCAGCTGCTCGTCAGGTTATCCAGTCGGGCCTAGATACTGCAGACTCGGTTGCTTGAGTAATGGGTTCTTCGGTTTGCTACAAGAAGACATGCCTGGCTTAGATCATCAGGTTTCTCGCCAGATGTTCAAGCTACCTTACTGGATCTGCCATTTGATGGGTCAAGGTTGTTTGGTTCCAAGGCAGACTCTGCATTGCAGCGGTTCAAGGACAGTAGGGCTACTGCAAGATCCTTGGGCCTGCAGTCCCAGCCCAAGGGCTATGGCTACAAGAGGTATCGAGGTTTTGAGAAGGCGGCTTCCTTTCGTGGCCGACAACAGCCTCAGCAACAACAGCAGCAGAATCCTCTCTACCGGTCATACAGAGGTAGAGGTAAAGGCCGCCTTCGAGGAGCTTCCATGCAACAGTCTTCCTCCTCCTCCTCTCCCCACCGGTGGTACCTCGGGAAAGCAGCTCTAGATCCCCCATCTTGGAGCATGCTGGTCCTGTAGGGGGTCGGGTGTCCCATGTTTTACAAGATTGGAAATCGGATACTTCGGACCGTTGGGTTTTGAATCTTGTGGAGAATGGGTACGCCCTCCCTTTTCTAGAGTTTCCACCTCCTTACCCTCCTCGCCAAGAATGGTGTTCAGAGGACCATTTGTTGCTTCTGCAGCAGGAGGTTCTTACCTTACTGCAGAAAGGTGCGATAGAGGTTGTTCCAGAGGAGGAAAGGGGTCAGGGATGTTACTCCCGTTATTTCCTAATTCCCAAGAAGGACGGTCGGCTCAGGCCGATCCTGGACCTCAGGGTTTTGAATCTTTACCTCAGGCAGGAAAAGTTCAAAATGTTGATCTTGGCTCAGGTTCTATTGGCGCTGCAGCAGGAAGACTGGATGGTGTCGATCGATTTGCAGGATGCGTATTTTCATCTTCCCATCCTGAAGTCGCAT
This sequence comes from Calotriton arnoldi, assembly GCA_963921515.1. Classification (NCBI taxonomy): domain Eukaryota; kingdom Metazoa; phylum Chordata; class Amphibia; order Caudata; family Salamandridae; genus Calotriton; species Calotriton arnoldi. Next base: position 443,130 of record CAWUFW010007689.1, on the reverse strand, counting down.
CAGAAGTATCTCCGTTTTACGGTGGGATCCCAACACTACCAATTTGCGGTCCTCCCGTTCGGTCTCACTTCCGCACCACAGGTCTTCACGAAGGTGATGGCGGTGGTGGCAGCTCATCTCAGAAGGTCTGGGATTCCTGTTTTCCCCTATCTGGACGACTGGCTCCTCAAGGCGAAGTCTCCAGAGATGGTGTTGCGCCACTTGCATGCAACAACGCAGTTGTTGTTCAACTTGGGTTTCTCAATAAATGTGCCCAAATCTCACCTAGTGCCCTCCCAGCGCAGCCTGTTCATAGGGGCAATACTGGACACTACTGTTTGTCAAGCTTTTCCTCCACCACAGATGATTCTCGACATTCAGGAAATTATTCCTTTATTTAACGAAAGAGCGGTTGTTCCAGTCCTGAAGGTCCTATGCCTGCTCGGTCTGTTCGCTTCCTGCATACTGTTGGTCAGCCATGCACGCTGGCGCATGAGGGCTCTCCAGTGGTGCCTCCGCAGGCAGTGGTATCAGCACAATGGAGATCTCGGGGAGAAGGTCGTGATCTCCAGAGACACTGCAGCGGAGCTGTCTTGGTGGAGTGTGTAGGGCAACCTGTCTCAAGGAAAGCCCTTTCAACCTCCTCCACCGATGGCCACAGTGATCACGGATGCCTCCACTCTAGGGTGGGGTGCTCATCTGGGGGATCTGGAGGTCAAAGGTCTTTGGTCTCCAGAGGAAAGGTTGCTTCACATCAACCTTTTGGAATTGCAGGCAATACGTTTGGCTCTCAAGGCCTTCCTTCCCTCCCTTCGTGGTCAGTCGGTTCAAGTCCTGACGCACAACACTACCGCGATGTGGTACATAAACAGGGAGGGGTAGGGTCGTTTCGTCTCTGCGAATCTGAAAGAGACACGTTAGTGACAGATTCCTTACCTTAGAATATCCCCAGGCGTCAGGCTGGATCCGGAAAGTTTTGCGTAGCAGTACCCTTGCGCGTCGGTAGGCGGCGTCGTGCGGCTCCGCGTCCGTCGTCGGCGTCGTGATCGCCGGGATGACGTCGCGGGCAGTACTTAGGTGCCGCCCCTGCGCGCTGACGTCAGTTCTTCTTTTTCCGCGCCAGCAAGCGCAGATCCGGGAAGAGCAGTGCCCTAGTCATTTTTTGACTAACTTTTTTGGTGAATTTTTCACTGTTTTCTTAGAATCGACTTCAAGGTGTCGTAGGGATGCCCGGTTTTAAACGTTGCGGCGCCTGTGCTCGGATGATGTCCATCACAGACCCGCATCGGGAGTGTCTCTTCTGCCTCGGCCGAGGCCACGACACGGACACGGAGTCATGTTCCGACTGCCGGGCCCTCAACCCGAAAGCTTTGCGAGAGCAGTCTCGAAAGCTCCTCGAGGCCCGGCATTCGGCTCCGCGCCACGCCAAGCCCCGGTCGCGTGAGAGGTCGAGGGGTCGGTCGCGGAGTCCTCACCGGTCGTCGGCATCGAAGTCTTCATCGTCCGGTAAGTCCAAGCACAAAAAGTCCAAAAAGCATCGTCGCTCTAGGACTTCGCCTCGCCGGTCTCGCGACTCGGCTGAGGCCCCTCCCGGCACCGTCCCCGCCCCCGCGGCCGCGGCCCCGGACATGCCTGTGGAGTCGCCCCCGCAATACCCGTCCTTCCCGGGTTCGGGGGCGGATCCTGCCCAAATACAGGAATTCCTGTCGGCCATGGCCCGCCTCTTCGGGCCTCAAGGTCCCTCCGGTGCGCCTTCGGGCCCCGCGGGCCCTGATGGGGTTGCTCCGGCGTCGCCGACGGCTCCGGCCCCGGCGTCGCCCGTGCCTCCAGCCTCGATCCCGGCTCCGGCCTCGATCCCGGCTCCGCAACCCCCATCGACGCCGGTCGACCTAACCACGCCGACGCCGATGTCTCCGGTGCCGTTCGACGCCGCCTGGGGCTCCGGGCGGCGTCGTCCCCCAGTTCCTTCCGGCTCCGGACATGGTCCCGGACCGACTTCGCTCGACGCCGGTTCCGGCGCCGATGAGACCTTGGGTCCCAAATGTCCCTCCTCCTCCTTATTTTGAACCAGAGGAGGACCAGGAGGACTGGGAGGGGTCTGATGACCCTCTGGCACAACAGTGTCAGTACGATGAGGACTGGACAGAGGGTCTAGGGGATGCCAGTGGTCTAGATACGTCCCCTGACACTGGCATGCTGTCTCCTCCCGTGGCTACGGAGGAGGGAGCCAATTTTGCTACGGTGTTGCGTAGGGCGGCTGGAGCCTTACATCTCCAACTCCCTACTGTGGCGGTCCAGACTAATATCTTGACAGAGGTGCTTCAGCCGGCAGCCTCCTCTACGGAGACTGTGCTGCCGTTTAACGATGCCCTCACTGACGTTCTTTTGGGCGCCTGGTCCAAGCCCAACACTGGGGCTCCTGTGGATAGGAACGTGTCCCGACGCCATCGCCCAGCTCCGGGCGACCCCCTGTTTCTCTCTGTCCACCCCACTCCTGAGAGCTTGGTTGTCCAAGCCTCCGCTTCCCAAACCGCCTTCCCTACCGCCCCTCTGGATAGGGAATCCAAACGCCTGGATCAATTTGGGAAGAAGGGTTTTTCTTCCTCCAGTGCTGGCTTGCGGTCCATCAACACCGCTTGTCTTTTGGGCCGATATACCCACTCCTTGTGGGATTCGGTGGCGACTGTTTTGCCCCAGTGTTCTGAGGAGGTCCAGACACTGCTTTCCCGCGCCATTGCGGAAGGAAGGGATGCGGCCAAATACACAATACGATGTGGCCTTGATACCGCCGACTCGCTGGGCAGGTCTATTGCAACGACGGTGGCGCTGCAACGCCACGCCTGGCTGAGAACCACTGGTTTTTCAGGGGATGTCCAGAATACTCTCATGGACATGCCCTTTGATGGAGTCAGTCTTTTTGGGTCCAAAGCAGACCACGCGTTGGATCGCTTTAAGGACTCACGGGCTACTGCCAAGTCCCTGGGCCTTTCTGCTACACGCCCTCCGCTGACTTCTGCTTTTCGCCCCTATCGTGACCACGGAAGGGGCGCCCCGTCACGTCAGCAGCCCAGCCACCGGCCCACGCAGCAGGCGTCTTCGCGTGGCCGAGGACGTGGATACCGCCATTGTCCGAAGGGGCTACTCCCTCCCCTTCGAGACCACCCCCCAGCCATGCCACCTCAATTCCACCGCATGTCAGGGGATCACTTGGTACTTCTGCAGAAGGAAGTCAAGGCCCTCTTGGCCAAGAGGGCCATCGAGCGTGTTCCGACCCCAGAAGTAGGGCGTGGTTGCTACTCCCACTACTTTCTGGTGCCCAAATAGGGCAAGGAGGACATGCGTCCTATCTTGGACCTCCGGAACGTCAATCCCTTCCTCCGGAAGGAGAAGTTCAAGATGCTCACCCTAGCTCAGGTCTTGACTGCCCTCGACCCTGGAGACTGGTTGGTAGCGTTGGACTTGCAGGACGCTTATTTCCACATCCCCGTCCTGCCGGCCCACCGGCGTTATCTGCGGTTCACGGTAGGCCTCGAGCATTTTCAGTTCACCGTGCTCCCCTTTGGCCTTACCAGTGCCCCTCGGGTGTTCACGAAGGTGATGGCGGTGGTCGCAGCTCATCTGCGCCGGGCAGGGGTTTCAGTCTTCCCCTACCTCGACGACTGGCTGCTGAAGGCGGGCTCGTCCCAGGCAGTCGTCTCCCACCTCCAGACTATGGCCGAACTCCTGCACTCGCTGGGGTTCTCCATCAATGTGCCGAAGTCGCATCTGATTCCTTCTCCACAGCTCCTTTTCATCGGAGCAGTTCTGGACACGACGCAGTTTCGGGCCTATCCTCCCGAACGGCGAGTCCGGGATATTCAGGCTATGATTCCGATCTTTCAGCCTTTATCCTGGGTTTCGGTACGGATGACCCTGAGGCTGCTGGGCCTCATGGCCTCCTGCATCCTGCTGGTCGATCATGCCAGATGGCATATGCGGGCTCTGCAGTGGGACCTGAAGTTCCAGTGGGCGCAGCACCAAGGCAACCTGTCCGATCACGTCCAGATCTCGGAGGGGACTGCAAAACAGTTGCAGTGGTGGCTCTCGAACCGGCAATGGGTCATGGGCAGATCCCTCTCCCTTCCCCAGCCAGAGCACACAGTTGTGACGGACGCGTCCCTTCTGGGATGGGGCGGTCACATGGGAGAGGCGGAGATCAGAGGCCTCTGGTCTCCGGGCGGAGTCCCGGCTCCATATCAACCTTCTGGAGCTCCGGGCGATCCGACTTGCACTCAAGGCATTCCTTCCCTCTGTCAAAGGGAAGGTAGTGCAGGTGTTCACAGACAACACCACCGCCATGTGGTACTGCAACAAACAAGGCGGGTGGGGTCGTGGACCCTTTGTCAGGAGGCTCTGCGCCTCTGGACATGGCTGGAACATCAGGGCATGTTCCTGATGGTTCAATACCTGGCAGGTTCCCTGAACGCCAGGGCGGACGAACCTGCAGCCGCAGGTGCATGATGGATCACGAATGGCGTCTTCACTCGGAAGTGGCGCAAGGACTCTTTCTACAGTGGGGAGAGCCTTGGTTAGATCTTTTCGCCACCGAAGAGAACGCGCAATGTCATCAGTTCTGCGCGTTGGAATTTCCAAGGCGGCACTCGCTCGGCGACGCTTTTCGTCACGAGTGGAGTTGCGGTCTATTGTACACCTTTCCGCCTATACCACTTCTACCCAGAGTGTTGAAGAAGATTCGGCACGACCGGGCCCAAGTCATTCTTGTGGCTCCGGACTGGGCTCGAAGAGTTTGGTATCCCGAGCTACTCAATATGAGCGTAGATCCCCCGATCCGTCTGCCTCTTCGGGAGGATCTTCTGTCACAGCAGCAGGGGACGGTCCTCCACCCGAACCTGTCCAGTCTACACCTGCTTGCGTGGAGATTGAGCGGCGGCAGTTGATTCCTTTCGACTTGCCTCCCGAAGTTTGTGATGTGATTCTGGCAGCCAGGCGTCCCTCCACTAAGGTGGTATACGCCTGCAGGTGGAACAAATTTGTGGCATGGTGCACAGCAAAGGCTGTGAATCCCCTTTCTGCCCCTCTTTCTGAGGTCCTTCTGTTTCTTCTTTCTCTGGCCCAACAGGGTTCTGCCCTGGGTACCATCAAGGGTTATCTTTGTGCTATCTCGGCCTTCCTCAGGCTCCCTGATCAGCCCTCCCTTTTCAAGTCCCCTGTTGTTAACAGGTTCTTAAAAGGCATTACTCACCTCTTCCCTCCTGTTCCGTTTGTGATGCCTCAGTGGGACTTGAACTTGGTTCTTACCTTTTTAATGTGCGCTCCCTTTGAGCCTCTACATAACTGTCCTCTTCGTCTTCTGACTCTGAAGACAGCCTTTCTGGTGGCCATCACCTCCGCTCGGCGGGTGAGTGAGCTCCAGGCTCAATCTTGCAAACCTCCCTTTCTGTCTGTTCATCCAGACAAGGTTGTTCTTCGGACGCGTCCGTCCTTCTTGCCAAAGGTGGTTACTGCTTTCCACATTGGGCAGACCATCACTTTGCCCACCTTCTTTCCGCCTCTGCATCCTTCCAGAGAGGGAGAGAGGCTCCACCGTCTGGAACCAAAACGTGCGCTCTCCTTCTATATCGACCGCACAAAACACTTCCGGGTGGATGACCAGCTCTTTGTTGGCTACGTGGGCGCCAAAAAAGGTCGGGCGGTGCACAAGAGGACCATCTCCCGCTGGGTTACCTTGTGCATCAAGACCTGCTATTCTTTGGCTAAGAAGGAGCCTCCTGTTGGGCTGCGTGCCCATTCCACCAGGGCAACGGCTGCTACCACGGCCTTGGGCCGCGGTGTTCCGCTGCCGGTTATCTGTCAGGCAGCTACGTGGGCCTCGCTGCACACGTTTACAAAGCATTACTGCCTTGACAGCCAGGTCCGGAGGGACGGCTTCTTTGGCCGTTCTGTCCTCCAGGACTTCCTTGTCTGATCTTTGTTCGCAGACCCACCACCGGGGTTGGTATTGCTGGGGTATCTATTCTAAGGTAAGGAATCTGTCACTAACGTGTCTCTTTCAGATGCACAAGTTACTAACTTGTGTAACGATATATCTGTAAGAGACAGTAGTTAGTGACAGATTCCTCACCGCCCCACCCATCCTCCCCGTTCTGCGAACTGATTTCTAGGGTTAAGGACATCCCTTTCAGGGCCCTAGTATTTTTCAGACACCTATGTCAGCTTCTTGCATGGCTCTGCGTTCCTGGCGCGGAAAGTCGTGTACAGAACTGACGTCAGCGCGCAGGGGCGGCGCCTAAGTACTGCCCGCGACGTCATCCCGGCGATCACGACGCCGACGACGGACGCGGAGCCGCATGACGCCGCCTACCGACGCGCAAGGGTACTGCTACGCAAAACTTTCCGGATCCAGCCTGACGCCTGGGGATATTCTAAGGTAAGGAATCTGTCACTAACTACTGTCTCTTACAGATATATCGTTACACAAGTTAGTAACCTGTGCCTCTGGTCCTGGGCTCAGGGCCATCAGATTTGTTTAATTGCAAATCATCTGGCCGGGGTGCTAAATGTGCGTGCGGACAGTCTCAGTCGGCATTACTCGACCGATCACGAGTGGCGTCTTCATCCGGAGGTGGTCCATCTCATCTTCAAGATGTGGGGGTTTCCTCAGGTGGTCCTTTTTGCGACTCGGGAGAACGCGCACTGCCGTTATTCTGCAACCTTCAGTATCCGATGCAGGGAGCATTGGGGGACGCGTTTCAATTGGATTGGGGCTCGCAACTCCTTTACACGTTTCCTCCCATACCTTTGATTCCTCGGGTTCTGAGGAAGATTCGCCAAGACCGGGCCTCAGTCCTATTGATCGCTCCGGATTGGCCAAGAAGGGTGTGGTACACAGATCTACTTCACCTCTCATCGTGCCCACCGCTCCGTCTCCCTTTCAGGGCAGACCTCCTCTCGCAGTCGCGGGGGCAGGTTCTATTCCCCCACCTCCAGAGCTTGCACCTTCATGCTTGGAGATTGAACGGGGCAACCAGAGTTCTCTCTCTCTCCCACCGGATGTGGTGGATGTTATTTTGTCTTCCAGGAGATACTCCAAATTCGTTTATTCCTCTAGGTGGTCCAGGTTTGTGAAATGATGTGGAGAGAGATCTATTGATCCTTTAAAAGCCCATTTATCTGACGTTTTGGAATTTTCACTTTCCTTGGCCCAGCAGGGTTGTGCTGTGGCTACAGTTAAAGGTTATTTGTCAGCCTTGTCGGCTTTCCTCTGTTTGCCAGACCAGCCGTCTTTATTTAAGTCTCCAGTTGTTATGAGGTTCATTAAGGGCCTCTCCAATAAGTTTCCTCCCACTTCCTTCATTATGCCTCAGTGGGACTTGAATTTGGTTCTTACCCTTTTGATGGGTTCTCCTTTTGAACCGCTTCATACCTGTCCTTTGAGGCTTCTTTCTTTTAAGATGGTTTTTCTGGTCGCCATTACTTCGGCCAGGAGGGTAAGTGAGCTTCAGGCTCTTAGTTCTAAACCTCCGTTCTTGACCATTCGTGTAGAAAAGATGGTTCTAGGACCAGGGCTGCTTTCCTGCCTAAGGTGGTCACTCCTTTTCATTTAGGACAGTCTATTACTTTACCTACCTTCTATCCCCCCCCCCTCACCCTTCCAAGGAGGAGGAGAGACTTCATCGTCTGGATCCTAAGAGGGCTGTCAGCTTCTACCTGGACAGAACCAGAGATCTAAGACTGGACGATCAGCTCTTCGTGTGCTACATTGGACGATTGAAAGGCAAGGCTGTCCACAAGCGAACACTCTCCAGGTGGATCATCTTGTGCATCAAGATCTGTTACGCCTTGGCCAAGAAGGAACCGCCTGAAGGTATTAGAGCTCATTCCACCAGAGCTAAGTCTTCCACATCTGCTTTGGCTAGAGGTGTCCCTGTTGTTGAGATTTGTAAGGCAGCAACTTGGGCCTCCCTCCACACCTTTGCGAAGCATTACTGCTTGGATTCAGAGGTTAGGAGGGACGGCCATTTTGCACATTCTATTCTGCAAGATTTTTTGGTATAGGCAGGTGGACACCCTCCTCCGGGAGAGGTACGGCTTGGGGATTCAATTCAAAAGGTGAGGAATCCACAGGCAGATGTATCCATCAGAAGAACAAGTTACTTACCTTCGGTAACGCTTTTTCTGGTGGATACAGTATCTGCCTGTGGATTCCTCACTGACCCACCCGCCTCCCCATTGTCCTCCTGCTTATACCGAATGAAGTTTTGACTGTCTGACATTGTCAGTTTTTATGTCATTTTCATGCAAACACTTTGTTGCTAGGAAATGCTTTTGTTATTAGCTTTTCCTTTTTATTTATGTATTTGTTATATGCTTTTGTGTATATATTATGTATACTGGATATACTTGTGTTATGTTGTCGGTTCGCCCGTTCGCCTCGAACCCCGGAAAAAATGAGTGGAACTGACATCAGCACGCCGACGAGGTCTTCTTATGGCTCTGATGACGTCATACGGTGTCGCGAGCGGAGCCGAGCTATTATGACGTCCTCGTCAACGTGGGAGAGCTAAGAAAAAAATGTCCGTGGCATGCTGGCGCAGGGGTAATTCAATTCAAAAGGTGAGGAATCCACAGGCAGATACTGTATCCACCAGAAAAAGCGTTACCGAAGGTAAGTCACTTGTTCTTCTAGTAAATACGAAGGACCCACTTTGTATAATTTGCTAAGGTTCCTAAGAATACATGGCTAGAGTCAGACCCAGTTAAAGAGGCCATGGGGCAGGCAAGGGTTAGTGGGCCACTACTGTGGGGGTTGTAGCCTTTTGCCACTGCTGTCCTGGGACCTGTCTTTATATGGCTCTGCAAACTAGACCTAGTACAACCCTTTCCGCACATGACTCTCAGTGGCAGTGAGGGCGAGCAGTCACAGGCTTCTCAATGAGGTTAAAGTAGGAGTACTAATACTTAGAAATCAATACCACCTTCTAGCAGCATAATGAGATATATGTCCAACCCAAAGCTTCTCTGGGTAGAAGAGGTAAGTACTTTATTTCACAAAAAACATAGCATTACACTACACTTTAAATAACGCACAAATTCCTGATTCACAGGTGTGTGTCTTTGTGCTTTCAGGGGCCTCTTCTAACCGTTTGGTCTTAGAACTCAGTGTCTCGCACCGAAGCCCACTTAGTCTCTCTCCCAGTTCGTTGGAGCAGCACTGGGCCACGATCAACACTCCTGTGAAATCTCACCAGTAGCAGCAAGCTTCCAGGTGGCACACAGCAGAGAGCGGGACATTGCTAGGAGGGTCGCTCCAGGACCTGAGGCTTCTGTTGTTGGCCCTATTCTGGATGGCTGGCTTTAGATTATGGCTTACTCCTGTGGGTTCTGTACTCATTGTGCAACCCACTCCAACAATCCGTGGGTACTTGATTCATGAGAACAACATAGATTCATCACAAGGCACCCCACGGGTAACTCTCTGGTCCCTTGGGCATTGCCGTGATAATGCAGTCCACTTGTGGTACACACAGGTACTCTCTGGTGCTTAGTCCTGCTTTGATCGGTCCTTCCACTTAGGCACACAGCTCCAGGTGTCTTAGTATCGATGACCGGTATAAGTGACGAAGATCGCACTGCCCGGTCTGGTAGTCCTGTGATTCCGTTAGCGTCCTTGCTTAGCAAGTCTCTGTCAGACAGTGCCTTGTGCAATTACAGCAGTCCGATCCACAATCAGCTTCTCCTGCAGTGTTTGTGCTTCCTTCCCTTGCTCACAAGCAGAATGTCTTGGCACCCAGGGCAGTCTAGTAATTTCTTTATATCGGCCTTCAGGCTATGTTTCGTCGCCTTTGGGGAGTTGGCTGTCAGTAGTAGTCCCCGAGTCCTCTGCAGAGTACTCCTACTCAGTAGAAGACACCACAGCAACAAAGAATGATGGATCTTGGGCTCCCACTTGAAAACAATGTTGCAAACAGGTGAGGTGTATTCAAAGTTTGCTTCCTTGAAACCAGTTTGGGTGAGTTCCCCTTTCATGTGTTCTGGCAAACTTCCAGACCTAGACTTTGTCTGCAATGCTGCTGTTCCCAGGAGGACAGTCTCCAGGTGGAGTGCCCACTACAGGAGTACAAAGAGGTGCGAGCAGGCTGCACCTAGCTATTTACGATCTCTCCTTACAAAAAATCAGGAAAAGGATTCCTTTCCCTGACTATAGATACTGCAGGTCTCACCCTGCACGCCCTGCCATCTATCTAACTGCAGTTGCAGTCCGGGTCATTCACAGCCCAAAGTACCAGGAAGTTCCCTGATATTTCTAAAAATGGCCTGTCTCCTCTTACCTCACCACGGCATTTGGTGTTTCCCCCACCTTCTAGGAGATGACAGCAAAATACATATGCTCTCTGGGGAAAGCAACCTCCATTTTGCACTCTAGTCCAGGCTGTGGGCTTCCAAAATGGAACCCTCAGGCCTGCATCCTTCGTGTATGGCACACTATAAATCTTAGTGTGTGTGTGTGTATATATATATATATATATATATATATATATATATTATCTACTGGCGGTCGCCAGTAGATAGTTATAGTTAGGACCTATTTTCCATAGGAAATCCGCAACATTCTATTTGAAATAACGTTGGCGCCGGTTGACGAATCTTCGCGAAAGTTTCCAACTTGTTGGGGCGCTCCGGTCCGCTCCTATCCTGAACGTCTCGGGGTGATTCGTCAAGCGGGGGCCGAGAAAAAAGGGGGGTCCCAAAACATGTTTTCCCCATTCATTTTTCCATAGGAACCTTTAGTCGCAGCTACAGCCCGAACTGCTGAACGGAATTACACCAAATTTGGCAAAGAGGTAGCCCTTGGTTCAGTGTCGTGCCTTTTGCTTAAATGGTGTAAATCCGTTCAGTAGTTTCTGAGTATATCTATGGCCGAGTAGGGTCCGCGCACCCTGAGCGCACCCTGCGCACCGTCCCGATCACGAGCTGCATGCTAATTGGCTGTCAACACTCCAAATCAGGAAGTGTTGGCAGCCATTTTATGCCTCGGTAGAACCGAGGCACAGAAACAAGTGCGCAAAACGCACAAAGGGGGCAGGGTAGAAACACCCTGACCCCCTAGGTCTGCTCAGGGGGTCCCACAAGGACCCCCTGGGCAGAAAAAAAGCATTTTTTTTTTTTTAAACGGCGGGATGCGCTTAGGGTGCGCGGATCCCGCCGATTAAAAAAAAAAAAACCACAAGAAACAAGTGCGCAAAACGCACAAAGGGGGCAGGGTAGAAACACCCTGACCCCCTAGGTCTGCTCAGGGGGTCCCACAAGGACCTCCTGGGCAAAAAAGCATTTTTTTTTTTTAAATAAAAAAATAAAACGATCGTGCTGCAGGCCCCGCCTCCTTCCTTTACCACTCTGCAAACGCGCCCCCTGGCACGTTTGCAGAGGGGGAATGAATTCCCCTTGAATACTGGGGGTCCCTGGGGGCCAACTAGCCCACCAGGAACCTCCAGTATGCGCCAGGGGGCTGCGTTGCAGAGAGGTGTACAGAGGCCACGCCCCTTTTTACACCTCTCTGCAACGCAGCTCTGTGGCACTTTTTGGAGGTACATGGTGGGCTAGTTGGACTCCAGGGACCCTCAGGATTCAAGGGGACTTAATTCCCCAACTTAAAACGCGCCACGGGGCGCGTTTGCACAGTGGTGAAGGGAGGGGGCGGGGCTTCAGGTGACATGTGTGCAAACAGGCCCCGTTGCGCGTTTTAAGATGGGGAATTAAATCCCCTTCAATCCTGAGGGTCCCTGGGGGACAACTAGCCCACAAGGTACGTCCAGAAAGCGCCACAGAGCTGCGTTGCAGAGAGGTGCAAAAAGGGGCGTGGCCTCTGAACACCTCTCTGCAACGCAGCTCTCTGGCGCATACTGGAGGTATCTGGTGGGCTACTTGGCCCCTAGGGACCCTCGGGATTGAGGAGGATTTAATTCCCCATCTTAAAACTCGCCACGGGGCCTGTTTGCACACATGTCACCTGAAGCCCCACCCCTCCCTTCACCACTGTGCAAATATTCCTCTAAAATCAGCCGAACTACGAATTCCGATTTACTCACCTGTTATCAGGAGAGACCTCAGTGCTGCATCTTTGAGCCCAGTACTGATCCTGAAAAGTAATTTTAACCGTACTTACCAGTAACTTGAATTTCCTTCCATAGGCTAACATTGACTGGTTTCACTTGGAAATTCTTCTAAGTGTGGAGTTTTGGAACTTGATAATATTCCTCTAAAATCAGCCGAACTACGAATTCCGATTTATTCACCTGTTATCAGGAGAGAACCCAGTGCTGCATCTTTTAGCCCAGCACTGACCCTGAAAAGTAATTCTAACCGTATTTACCAGTAACTTGTATTTCCTTCCATAGGAATCCATTGTCTGGTTTTCAGCAGAAAAGTTTCAAAGTGTCGATTTTCACAAACTACAAATATTCCTTAAAAATCGCCTGTATGACTTAAACGCATTCTTTCAACTGTTTACAGGAGATGCACCAGTGCTGGATCCAGGATCCACCACTGAGTAAGAAAAAGTAACGATAACACTACTTACCTGCTAAGTGAATTTCCTCCCATAGGATAACATTGGTGATTCTATGTGAAAAAGTTTGTCAACTTTTAAAATACAATAATATTCCTTAAAAATCACTACTGTAACCAAAACGCTTTTACTCAACTGTTTACAGGAGATGTCGCAGGACTGAATCTAGGATCCAGTCCTGTGGTTAGAAAAGTAATCCATAAAGTAACTAATTGCATTTAACTAGAAATTCACATTGAGCTCAATGTTGCATTGTGTTTGAAATTGTGTTGCCCATTGCAACAACTGTAACTACTGTACTTAAAAGTCTATTGCCTATTTGCGAAGTATTTAAACTAAAGTAATTCATTCTCAGAAAGTATATTTTGTAATGTAATGTATAATGTAATTACAATGTAATTTAAAAATAAAATATCTAAAAATAAATAGTTTAAAAAAAGTAGTAAATCAGTATCAAAAAAATAAATATAACAATTAATACATTTAAAAATTGTCATTTACAAAACCTTTGAAATTCACTGAAAAAAACCATAGGTTTCAGACATGTTATAGTTAGGAATTAGCATTTAAAAAACCTTTGAAATTCACTGAAAAAACCATAGGTATCTGAAAGAGACACGTTAGTGACAGATTCCTTACCTTAGAATATCCCCAGGCGTCAGGCTGGATCCGGAAAGTTTTTGCGTAGCAGTACCCTTGCGCGTCGGTAGGCGGCGTCGTGCGGCTCCGCGTCCGTCGTCGGCGTCGTGATCACCGGGATGACGTCGCGGGCAGTACTTAGACGCCGCCCCTGCGTGCTGACGTCAGTTCTTCTTTTTCCGCGCCAGCAAGCGCAGATCCGGGAAGAGCAGTGCCCTAGTCATTTTTTGACTAACTTTTTGGGTGAATTTTTTCACTGTTTCTTCGAATCGACTCCAAGGTGTCGTAGGGATGCCCGGCTTTAAACGTTGCGACGCCTGTGCTCGGATGTTGTCCATCACAGACCCGCATCTGGAGTGTCTCTTCTGCCTCGGCCGAGGCCACGACACGAAGTCGTGTTCCGACTGCCGGGCCCTCAACCCGAAAGCTTTGCGAGAGCGGTCTCGAAAGCTCCTCGAGGCCCGGCAGTCGGCTCCGCGCCATTCCAAGCCCCGGTCGCGTGAGAGGTCGAGGGGTCGGTCGCGGAGTCCTCACCGGTCGTCGGGATCCAAGTCTTCGTCGTCCGGTAAGTCTAAGCACAAGAAGTCCAAAAAGCATCATCGCTCTAGGACTTCGCCTCGCCGGTCTCGCGACTCGGCTGAAACCCCTCCCGGCACCGTCTCCGCGGCCCCGGACATGCCTGTGGAGTCGCCCCCGCAATACCCGTCCTTCCCGGGTTCGGGGGCGGATCCGGCCCAAATACAGGAATTCCTGTCGGCCATGGCCCGCCTCTTCGGGCCTCAAGGTCCCTCCGGTGCGCCTTCGGGCCCCGCGGGCCCTGATGGGGTTGCCCCGGCGTCGCCGCCGACTCCGGTCCCGGCGTCGCTCGTGCCTCCAGCCTCGATCCCGGCTCCGGCTTCGGCCCCGGCCTCGATCCCGGCTCCGGTGGTACCGCAACCCCCATCGACGCCGGTCGACCTGACCACGCCTCTGCCGGCGCCAATGTCTCCGGTGCCGTTCCTGACGCCGCCCGGGGCTCCGGGCGGCGTCGTCCCAATGTACTCTCCGGCTCCGGACATGGAGCCGGACCGGCGCCGATGGGACCTTGGGTCCCAAATGTCCCTCCTCCTCCTTATTTTGAACCGGAGGAGGACCAGGAGGACTGGGAGGGGTCTGAGGACCCTCTGGCACAGCAGTGTCAGTATGATGAGGACTGGGCAGAGGACCTAGGGGATGCCAGTGGTCTAGATACTTCCCCTGACACTGGCATGCTGTCTCCTCCCGTGACTACGGAGGAGGGAGCCAATTTTGCAACGGTGTTGCGTAGGGCAGCTGGAGCCTTACATCTCCGACTCCCTACGGTGACGGTCAAGACTAATCTCTTGACAGAAGTGCTTCAGCCGGCAGCCTCCTCCTTGGAGACTGTGCTGCCGTTTAACGATGCACTTACTGACGTTCTTTGGGCGCCTGGTCCAAGCCCAACACAGGGGCTCCTGTGGATAGGAACGTGTCCCGACGCCATCGCCCAGCTCCGGGCGACCCCCTGTTTCTCTCTGTCCACCCCACTCCTGAGAGCTTGGTTGTCCAAGCCTCCGCTTCCCAAACCGCCTTCCCTACCGCCCCTCCGGATAGGGAATCCAAACGCCTGGATCAATTTGGGAAGAAGGGTTTTTCTTCCTCCAGTGCTGGCTTGCGGTCCATCAACACCGCTTGTCTTTTGGGCCGATATACCCACTCCTTGTGGGATTCGGTGGCGACTGTTTTGCCCCAGTGTTCTGAGGAGGTCCAGACACTGCTTTCCCGCGACATTGCGGAAAGAAGGGATGCGGCCAAATACACAATACGATGTGGCCTTGATACCGCCGACTCGCTGGGCAGGTCTATTGCAACGACGGTGGCGCTGCGTCGCCACGCCTGGCTGAGAACCACTAGTTTTTCAGGGGATGTCCAGAATACTCTCATGGACATGCCCTTTGATGGAGTCGGTCTTTTTGGTTCCAAAGCAGACCATGCGTTGGAGCGCTTTAAGGACTCACGGGCTACTGCCAAGTCCCTGGGCCTTTCTGCTACACGCCCTCCGCTAACTTCTGCTTTTCGCCCCTATCGTGGCCACGGAAGGGGCGCCCAGTCACGTCAGCAGCCCAGCCACCGGCCCGCGCAGCAGGCGTCTTCGCGTGGCCGAGGACGTGGATACCGCCGTGGCGGTTCGGGCAACCAGCGTGCGGGTCAGGCCACCACCTCCAACCCGTCCGCGGCCTCCAAGCCCTCCTAGTCCCTCCTTTCAGGTGATTCAAACAAAACATAGGGATCCACCCCAAAAGAGGTTCATAAGGGTGTGTTTCCTGTTATGACAGGACGCACGCAGTGTTTGCTTAAATACCCCTCACACACCAAAAGGGCCCTTGGTGTCATGCTTCATCATAGGGGTCTTCCCGCCCCGCGGTGGGACGGGGTGTGCTACGACCAGCGACTACGCGGGAGCACTGTTTTTACAATACTATGTGTGGTGTAGGGGTAGTGAGAGGAAGGGTCAAAAGTGAATGCAAAAAAAGTGAATTAAAAAGTACCTGGCCTCGTGGACTTAGAAATTTTAATACGTCGTGGAGGCTGGTGCTGTTAAAAAAAGTGGTTCGGAGATGTCCTGCGTATAATGTGCGGATACTCCTGATCAAGTCAACATGTTTCGAAGCATCAAGGCTTCTTCATCAGGACTAGGAATGATCCCTTCAGTGCTCACTATGTTGCTATCAATGCGTAATAGAAAAAGTGTGCTATATACAAAACGATAAAAAAATGCAACCATCATGCACTTTATATTACCCAATCAGTATTTCTAAAATGTAAATCTGTAAAAGAGAGAGCATAGTTAGTTACACAATTGCGCCTCCCAAAAGCGCAAACACATTATCGCCTGCAAATACAAAGGTGATTATGGTGTCATTAGCCTTAGTTGTAACTCGAAAACAAGTGCTGTGACCTGTTAGGAAAAACGGGACAAAAACGAAACATACACACACAAAACAGAAAACACACTCTCTATGTAAGAGATCGGGGTAACCATCAATAAAAGAAATATCCATAGGTTGGTACATACTGGGATATGTAGGAGACAATGCTCCATGAGCCTTCTGAACGGGTGGGAAGGATGTTGCCACTGTATTCTGTTTGGTAAAAAGGAAAGAAAGGAAGGGTGGGAGAAAGTAGGTTGGAATCCAGAGCCAGTGATTCGAGGGAATCTTTCGAGACACCTAGTGTCATTGGTTCCTTTCGCGGCTATGCCGTACTTACGTAGCAGTCAACACTACCTCACTCAATCGCCAACCCGCGGCTCCGTTGTGTAAGGAGATCTGCGAGGGACGCCCTATTTATGCGGACGTTAATTGACATTTAATTACACACAAATGGATGTGTGAGGGGTATTTAAGCAAACACTGCGTGCGTCCTGTCATAACAGGAAACACCCTTATGAACCTCTTTTGGGGTGGATCCCTATGTTTTGTTTGAATCTCTAGAGGAGGACGTATCCACCTCCAGTGCCCACTAAGGACACTACCTCTTCACTCCCTAATCCTGTTTTTTGTACCTCCTTTCAGGTGCACAGCACGCCAGTAGGGGGCAGGGTCCGCCATCACCTTCACCACTGGCGTCCCATCACCTCGGACAGGTGGGTCTTGGACATTGTCCGAAGGGGCTACTCCCTCCCCTTCGAGACCACCCCCCCAGCCATGCCACCTCAATTCCACCGCATGTCAGGGGATCACTTGGTACTTCTGCAGAAGGAAGTCACGGCCCTCTTGGCCAAGAGGGCCATCGAGCATGTTCCGACCCCAGAAGTAGGACGTGGTTGCTACTCCCACTACTTCCTGGTGCCCAAAAAGGACAAGGAGGACATGCGTCCTATCTTGGACCTCCGGAACGTCAATCGCTTCCTCCGGAAGGAGAAGTTCAAGATGCTCAACCTAGCTCAGGTCTTGACTGCCCTCGACCCTGGAGACTGGTTGGTAGCGTTGGACTTGCAGGACGCTTATTTCCACATCCCCGTCCTGCCGGCCCACCGGCGTTACCTACGGTTCACGGTAGGCCTCGAGCATTTTCAGTTCACCGTGCTCCCCTTTGGCCTTACCAGTGCCCCTCGGGTGTTCACGAAAGTGATGGCGGTGGTCGCAGCTCATCTGCGCCGGGCAGGGGTTTCAGTCTTCCCCTACCTCGACGACTGGCTGCTGAAGGCGGGCTCGTCCCAGGCAGTCGTCTCCCACCTCCAGACTACGGCCGAAATCCTGCACTCGCTGGGGTTCTCCATCAATGTGCCGAAGTCGCATCTGATTCCTTCTCCACAGCTCCTTTTCATCGGAGCAGTTCTGGACACGACGCAGTTTCGGGCCTATCCTCCCGAACGGCGAGTCCGGGATATTCAGGCTATGATTCCGATCTTTCAGCCTTTATCCTGGGTTTCGGTACGGATGACCCTGAGGCTGCTGGGCCTCATGGCCTCCTGCATCCTGCTGGTCAATCATGCCAGATGGCATATGCGGGCTCTGCAGTGGGACCTGAAGTTCCAGTGGGCGCAGCACCAGGGCAACCTGTCCGATCACGTCCAGATCTCGGAGGGGACTGCAAAACAGTTGCAGTGGTGGCTCTCGAACCGGCAATGGGTCATGGGCAGATCCCTCTCCCTTCCCCAGCCAGAGCACACAGTTGTGACGGACGCGTCCCTTCTGGGATGGGGCGGTCACATGGGAGAGGCGGAGATCAGAGGCCTCTGGTCTCCGGCGGAGTCCCGGCTCCATATCAACCTTCTGGAGCTCCGGGCGATCCGACTTGCACTCAAGGCATTCCTTCCCTCTGTCAAAGGGAAGGTAGTGCAGGTGTTCACAGACAACACCACCGCCATGTGGTACTGCAACAAACAGGGCGGGGTGGGGTCGTGGACCCTCTGTCAGGAGGCTCTGCGCCTCTGGACATGGCTGGAACATCAGGGCATGTTCCTGATGGTTCAACACCTGGCAGGTTCCCTGAACGCCAGGGCGGACGAACTCAGCCGCAGGTGCATGATGGATCACGAATGGCGTCTTCACTCGGAGGTGGCGCAAGGACTCTTTCTACAGTGGGGAGAGCCTTGGTTAGATCTATTCGCCACCGAAGAGAACGCGCAATGTCATCAGTTCTGCGCGTTGGAATTTCCAAGGCGGCACTCGCTCGGCGACGCTTTTCGTCACGAGTGGAGTTGCGGTCTATTGTACGCCTTTCCGCCTATACCACTTCTACCCAGAGTGTTGAAGAAGATTCGGCACGACCGGGCCCAAGTCATTCTGGGCTCGAAGAGTTTGGTATCCCGAGCTACTCAGTATGAGCGTGGATCCCCCGATCCGTCTGCCTCTTCGGGAGGATCTTCTGTCGCAGCAGCAGGGGACGGTCCTCCACCCGAACCTGTCCAGTCTACACCTGCTTGTGTGGAGATTGAGCGGCGGCAGTTGATTCCTTTCGACTTGCCTCCCGAAGTTTGTGATGTGATTCTGGCAGCCAGGCGTCCCTCCACTAAGGTGGTATACGCCTGCAGGTGGAACAAATTTGTGGCATGGTGCACAGCAAAGGCTGTGAATCCCCTTTCTGCCCCTCTTTCTGAGGTCCTTCTGTTCCTTCTTTCTCTGGCCCAACAGGGTTCTGCCCTGGGTACCATCAAGGGTTATCTTTGTGCTATCTCGGCCTTCCTCAGGCTCCCTGATCAGCCCTCCCTTTTCAAGTCCCCTGTTGTTAACAGGTTCTTAAAAGGCATTACACACCTCTTCCGTTTGTAATGCCTCAGTGGGACTTGAACTTGGTTCTTACCTTTTTAATTTGCGCTCCCTTTGAGCCTCTACATAACTGTCCTCTTCGTCTTCTGACTCTGAAGACAGCCTTTCTGGTGGCCATCACCTCCGCTCGGCGGGTGAGTGAGCTCCAGGCTCTATCTTGCAAGCCTCCCTTTCTGTCTGTTCATCCAGACAAGGTTGTTCTTCGGACGCGTCCGTCCTTCTTGCCAAAGGTGGTTACTGCCTTCCACATTGGGCAGACCATCACTTTGCCTACCTTCTTTCCGCCTCCGCATCCTTCCAGAGAGGAAGAGAGGCTCCACCGTCTGGACCCAAAATGTGCGCTCTCCTTCTATATCGACCGCACAAAACACTTCCGGGTGGATGACCAGCTCTTTGTTGGCTACGTGGGCGCCAAAAAGGTCGGGCGGTGCACAAACGAACCATCTCCCGCTGGGTTACTTTGTGCATCAAGACCTGCTATTCTTTGGCTAAGAAGGAGCCTCCTGTTGGGCTGCGTGCCCATTCCACCAGGGCAACGGCTGCTACCACGGCCTTGGGCCGCGGTGTTACGCTGCCGGTTATCTGTCAGGCAGCTACGTGGGCCTCGCTGCACACGTTTACAAAGCATTACTGCCTTGACAGTCAGGTCCGGAGGGACGGCTTCTTTGGCCGTCTGTCCTCCAGGACTTCCTTGTCTGATCTTTGTTCGCAGACCCACCACCGGGGTTGGTATTGCTGGGGTATCTATTCTAAGGTAAGGAATCTGTCACTAACGTGTCTCTTTCAGATGCACAAGTTACTAACTTGTGTAACGATATATCTGTAAGAGACAGTAGTTAGTGACAGATTCCTTACCGCCCACCCATCCTCCCCGTTCTGCGAACTGATTTCTAGGGTTAAGGACATCCCTTTCAGGGCCCTAGTATTTTTCAGACACCTGTGTCAGCTTCTTGCATGGCTCTGCGTTCCTGGCGCGGAAAGTCGTGTACAGAACTGACGTCAGCGCGCAGGGGCGGCGTCTAAGTACTGCCCGCGACGTCATCCCGGCGATCACGACGCCCGACGACGGACGCGGAGCCGCACGACGCCGTCTACCGACGCGCAAGGGTACTGCTACGCAAAAACTTTCCGGATCCAGCCTGACGCCTGGGGATATTCTAAGGTAAGGAATCTGTCACTAACTACTGTCTCTTACAGATATATCGTTACACAAGTTAGTAACTTGTGCTTCAGGCACGTTATAGTTAGAAATTAGCATTTAAAAAACCTTAGAAATTCACTGAAAAAACCATAGGTTTTAGGGAAAGTTATAGTTAGTTGGACATTGCACTCGTACAAAACCCGTGAAATTCCCCCGTTATAGTTAGTTCAGGTAACTATAAATCGCGCCCCCGTAATGCACTGCTGATGACGTCACATATTACATCACTCATGACATGGTCAGTGACATCACTGATGACATCTCAAATGACATCATCCATGTGATAATTTGATGCATCTTCTCACACCCTAATATAACTTTTGATACATCCACTGTAAATTACAGACTGCCATTGTCAAAACCATAGACACTCAAACACCAATTACTATATACACACTGACTGATTCTTAGGTCCACACACATCTACTCACTCACCCGTACAGTCACTCATACTTATAGTCACTCAGTACAGGACTATTATATGCACACATACACCTATATAAACACTCACACACCGCCACTCATCCATAGAGGTACTCACACACCTAGTCAGTCATGCAAAAAATTAAGCACACACCCATTTACTCACCTATACAGTTATACACACACCAGCTCACTTACTCATACAAATACTAGCACATTCTTACGCTCTTATACAATCTCTGATACAAGCACACACTCATCCATACAGTCACTCTCACAATCACACACTCTAGCTTATAGCTATTTATATACTCCAACACACATATATACTGCCTTTCACATATGTAGTTACTCACACATGTACCACTGGGACATACATTCACTCACTAACACACTCTTACACACACTTACCCACCCATACAGTCTTTCACAGATGCACTCTTGAAACCATCCACCCAGTGAATCACCCACTCACACATCTATGCACAGAGTCGCACACACCCCACCCACACAAACACTCAGGCACCCATACAGATACTCAGACAACCAATCAATATCTCATATATACACTCATGTAGCTATTCACAAACCCATGCAGCCACTTACACAGCAATAGACAGACGGATACAGACATTCACCCAGTTTAGTCACTAACCCATGCATTCAGTAAGATACGTTTAATCACTCACTTATAGAGTTAGTCACGCACCTACTAAATCATCCATACAGACACTTATACACCCACTCATTCTTCAATACGCCTTTCCCTATATATACTAAACATATTTAAACTTTACAGAAACACACAGTCACTGGATGATGTCATCAGTGATGTCATCAGTGATGTTATTTGAGATGTCATCAGTGATGTCATCAGTGATGTCACTGACCATGTCATGAGTGATGTAATATGTGACGTCATCAGCAGTGCATTGCGGGGGCGCGAGTTATAGTTACCTGAACTAACTATAATGGGGGAATTTCACGGGTTTTGTACGAGTGCAATGTCCAACTAACTATAACTTTCCCTAAAACCTATGGTTTTTTCAGTGAATATATATATATATATCCATCCCACTGTCGGTCGCCAGTAGGTAGTTATAGTTAGGACCTCGTTTCTATTCAAAAAGCGTTTTTTGTTTTCCCAATAACTTTGGCGCCGGTTGACGAATCTTCGCAACATTTTTAAAACTAGTGGCCCGCTCCGGTCAGCTCCTGTCTTGAAAGTTTCGGGGTGATTCGTCAAGCGGGGGCCGAGAAAAAAGGGGGCTCCCAAAACGCGTTTTCCCCATGTTAATTTCCATAGGAAACTTCAGACAAAAATATATATATACTTATTTATAATGTATAATTCCAGAGCATAAAATGTATATAGTATGTTGTCTATGTCCTTTCATGCAAATTGAGCACTAGCACTTTAAATTAGTTACTCACAGTTTGAGCCGTGTCATGTGATCAAGGCCGAGGTACGGCCGAAACGCGTCATGGCGGACTAGCTTGGTGGCAATAAAGAATATCTTGCACTGATTTGGGACTACGCTCGTTTTTTCTTCGAGGATATTTTAAGCGAGAATCTGCAATATATATATATATATATACATATATACACACACATACATACATACACACACACACACACACACACGCTGTCGCGTTCAAGATCACTGGATCATCATGAGCTGCGGAACTCTTTTAGATTAATGGGCCTTTAGGCATGCAGTCATGTCTCAAAGAGGAAAAAGCATGTTACTATAATTCACTTAACACTTCCTGTGGCCACCACTGTGCTCCCCTCATGAAACCCACGCAGGGATGTTAGTCCTCTGTCACTATAAGGGTGTGCTCGGTGCGGGAACCCCTCCCAGTTCAGAACAAGGTCCTGAACCGTCAGAGACTGTTCCTAGCTCAGGTAGCGCACACATAATTTGTGTGTGGCATGACCAGAATCATGAACCAGAATCACAAGTATATGCATTTTGGGCACCCAGGGCAGGGGTTATGACAGTACATCGTGCAGAGGACATTCCTGTTCCAACAGCTGCCCCTGATTTTCAGATTCTTGCACAGCATCCTGGCCTGTTCTCAGTACAAGAAGTGGCCGTGGCTTAGACAGTAGAAATTATCCCATTAACAGGTTTCCCTGGGGTCTTACTAAACCAGGAAACAAAAAGTGTGCCCCTCTCCTTGTGCAAACTCATGCAACTACTATCTCACTGAAATAACACGAATCCAGTGCAAGGCAAAACATCCCATATGTCGTGACTGACAATTACAGTCTATCAATGGTGGTTGATTGTGGGCTGATGTAACTGTAAGACCAAAAAACAAGGCATGAGTATTTACTTAATTTTGTCATGCAGACCAAATTAGAATACCTCATGCAAGATCGCTGCCCAATACTGAGTAAGGTACATAGTCGATGTGGGACCCCTCCTTTCAACAAAACGAGTGTATCAAAGGCTAGATTTTTTCCGAGGGTAGAATTGAATGAACAGGAGGCCAATGTTACAGAGGGAGAAACTGGGGAGAGGAGATGGAGTAAGTGCAGAAGGAGAGAAGCCCAATGGGCTCTTGTTCCCAGGTGTGGTGGATGAGCGGACTCATGGTTCATAACCTGGGGCCAGGTGCGCCATCCTAGATGAGATACGGCAGAAGGGGGCTCAGGACAGGAGGTTTTCACAGTATGATATAGATGGGAAATAAGTACTACAATTAGGACTCTCCTTGGTCTTCTCGTAATTTACTTGTTGGATCCGTCTTTGTGGAACTGTTAGATACCCACAAAAACATCCTCTATAAATACTCCAAATAAATTCAAATGATGAGGAGAGAGGAAAAAACCTGGAAACCAAGAGGGGTTCACGGCTTAATATTCTCATGATGAGCAACTCTGAAGCATCTCTCTTCTGTTGACAACACTGTCAATGTGGGCAATCGGAGAATGGACCAATATGACGAAAACACAGCAGGAGGGAAAAACTGCATCCTGCACCTCAGCAGTCTAATCCCAATCTTTGATGTAAACCCTCCTGGGTCCTGTTGTGGTTTGACGGCTCGAGGTTGTGGCCTCACGGCCAGTGCTGCCGTCTTTGGAGCTGGGGAACCAGGTTCAAATCTCTGCATCGACTCAGCCTCCTGTGACTCTGGGCAAATCACTTCATCTCACCATGCCTACCAAAAAATGAATGTGTGCTTGTGTAACGTGCTCGTGTAAAGCGCTCCAATACCTTCGGGTCGAGTTAGCCTACATAAATCTGCAAAAAGAAAGGATTGACCTTGGGTTTTTTTTTGGGTACATTAGCACAGCAGTATTCTATTTTAAGTGGATACATCGGAGTGAACCCCTAACGTCTGTGGGGTGTCTTGAAAGTGCAGACTCATCGGGGAGTGTGCTAGTGCCTCGTAAGATGACCACTTGGAGCTCTGCCAGTGGGTTTTACAAACAAGCATTGGCAATGTAAATAGGTCTCGCATTTGCAAGAGTTAGAGCTACTGGCATTGTAAATGGCAATGGTTTTCAACCATGCTTGGTGTGGAGTGGATGTATGTGGTGTGGAGTGGAATTATGTGGGTTAGACTGGAATTGTTAGTTGTGGACTTTTGTGGTGTGGAGTTGATTTGTGTAGGGGAATTATGTGGCATGGTGGATAGAAAGGGGTGAGAGCTGCACAGAATAGATAGATAGGAAGACAGAGAGGGATAGGTAGTGCGCAAAGTGGTGAATGAACTCCAGACAGAGGAGCAGAGAGAGTGTGTGAAAAAGAAGGAAAAAGCAGGCGACAGGCGCATAAAGAGGGAGTGCCTATGTACACAGAAGACACCCCAAGAAGAAGAGGAGGAGATTATGGGATTGAGGGATGTGAAGCTTGAAAAGGCACGGGGAAGAAACTGTGCTCGAAAAACCTGAAGTCAACCACATGAGAGAGGCGGGAAGAGTGCATGAGAGAGAGGGGTGGGAGAGAGTACGAGAGAGAGAGAGGGTCTGTTTGCTCTTCCCAAAGAAACCTTATTAACCTCAAAATAAGGCAGGTGTTCAGAGAGGCAATGACCACCCACCAGTTGACGGCGGGGCACCGAGATTGGGCACCGGACCGAGAGAGATAAGACAGACTGGAGAAAGAATATGGAAAGGGGTAGAAAAATAGGATTAGGAAAGAATAGGATAAGGAAGGGAATTGAGGAGAAAAAAGATGTCACAAGTAAGTAGAAGTCAAAGAAAAAAATAAATGAGGCCTCACACGGGAAGGCTTGTGAGGCATGCCATGAGTGTTTGGTGGCGGGTTTTGGTCAGTGTTATAGTCCAGTGTGACCAAAGCTGTTGTTTTCAGAGCTGTAACACAGCATCTCAACCCGGCTTCGGCACTCCTGTGTTCACTACAGGCGTCAGCTGCTGCGGAGCACAAATCAGCATGCTAGTTTCTCCAAAGCAGCAACAGAAAGGGGCATTTCCTGGGGGAGGGGTGGCTTTCATCGGTGACGAAAGGAAAGAGCTACAAGAAGTAGTCGGCAAGAGACTGATGCGAAATTCAGAGTATGCGCATGAAGCGGCGACTAATAAAAAAAAATCTAAAGTTACCCTTTTGAACAATGAGAAGCACTAAAACAGCCTTGAAACTAGTGCAAAACACCTGCTAAGGAATGGAAATGGACACTAAAATATAAAGTGACCGGTTTACCAAACAAGCACTGGCAATGCCAATTGGTCCCGCCATTAGGATCTTATATGTATTGCCTGCCGATCACATAATCCCCCCGTGCCTGAATGTGCCCTTGTGTAACGTAATCGGAGCTCATGTAAAGCGCTCCAATACCTTCAGGTAGAGTTTGCGCTATAGAAATCTGCATAAAAAATAAATAAAACACCGTGCCAGCCTGCCTCAAGCGCTCCTCCCGAGCAGCCCTGCCTGCCGATCACATAATCTCCCCGTGCCTGAATGTGCCCTTGTGTAACGTAACCGGAGCTCATGTAAAGCGCTCCAATACCTTCAGGTAGAGTTCGCGCTATAGAAATCTGCATAAAAAATATACTGTGCCAGCCTGCCTCAAGCGCTCCTCCCGAGCAGCCCTGCCTGCCGATCACATAATCTCCCCGTGCCTGAATGTGCCCTTGTGTAACGTTACCGGAGCTCATGTAAAGCGCTCCAATACCTTCAGGTAGAGTTCACGCTATAGAAATCTGCATTAAAAAAAACACTGTGCCAGCCTGCCTCAAGCGCTCCTCCCGAGCAGCCCTGCCTGCCGCGTCACCTGACCTCAGAGAGGGGCGCTGGCTGCGTGTCTGCTGCTGCGGACGAGGATCACGTGCCGACAACCACCCTATGGGGGGAGGGAGGGAAATCGGCACTCATAAGCAGCTGAAAAAATGTGCGTCTGTGCACGATCGCCAGAAGTTTGCACTCGATCAACATCACACGCTTGGCTTAAACAAGTCACATTAAATAAAAACTCAACACACGCACCTCCTACTTCCCCAGCTCCTTCTTACACAATGTACTGCCTTCGTCCATCCCACCCCTCCTCCACAGTCCTTCATTCACCTACTCATCCTACTAAGAAATATACACGTAACACCACTGCCTCTACCACCCGCTGTCATTTCACATAAAGCCCTGAGCCCCGAGTTTTACCCCCCTTCCCCTCTGCACCTCTGCAAACACTGATGCAGCATGATCGGAGCCAAACCTCTGACTGCAACTTCCACCTCTGCTGTCTGGGCTCGGACCCATGCCAGGTCCAGCGCCTCGCATGCATGGAGGAAAGCTCCTCTGCCCAGGACCACTCAATGTGCTCTGGTGAGCACAGTCCTGCACAAGTACACTGCACCTCCAGCCAGTCGCAGGCAGACAGGCTCCGCTCACACACACGGTTCGCCTAACTCATAAGAACAAGTGTGCGTACATATCACCAAGTTATAACAATAAGCAGCACGCACTTTTTTTCTAACTTTAACATCTGAAAGAGACACGTTAGTGACAGATTCCTTACCTTAGAATATCCCCAGGCGTCAGGCTGGATCCGGAAAGTTTTTGCATAGCAGTACCCTTGCGCGTCGGTAGGCGGCGTCGTGCGGCTCCGCGTCCGTCGTCTGCGTCGTGATCGCCGGGATGACGTCGCGGGCAGTACTTAGGCGCCACCCCTGCGCGCTGACGTCAGTTCTTCTTTTTCCGCTCCAGCAAGCGCAGATCCGGGAAGAGCAGTGCCCTAGTCATTTTTTGACTAACTTTTTTGGTGAATTTTTTCACTGTTTTTCTTCGAATCGACTTCAAGGTGTCGTAGGGATGCCCGGGTTTAAACGTTGCGGCGCCTGTGCTCGGATGATGTCCATCACAGACCCGCATCGGGAGTGTCTCTTCTGCCTCGGCCGAGGCCACGACACGGAGTCTTGTTCCGACTGCCGGGCCCTCAACCCGAAAGCTTTGCGAGAGCGGTCTCGAAAGCTCCTCGAGGCCCGGCATTCGGCTCCGCGCAAGCCCCGGTCGCGTGAAAGGTCCAGGGGTCGATCGCGGAGTCCTCACCGGTCGTCGGCATCGAAGTCTTCTTCGTCCGGTAAGTCCAAACACAAAAAGTCCAAAAAGCATCGTCGCTCTAGGACTTCGCCTCGCCGGTCTCGCGACTCGGCTGAGGCCCCTCCCGGCACCGTCCCCGCCCCCGCGGCCCCGGACATGCCTGTGGAGTCGCCCCCGCAATACCCGTCCTTCCCGGGTTCGGGGCGGATCCGGCCCAAATACAGGAATTCCTGTCGGCCATGGCCCGCCTCTTCGGGCCTCAAGGTCCCTCCGGTGCGCCTTCGGGCCCCGCGGGCCCTGATGGGGTTGCTCCGGCGTCACCGACGGCTCCGGCCCCGGCGTCGCCCGTGCCTCCAGCCTCGATCCCGGCTCCAGCTCCGGCCCCGGCCTCGATCCCGGCTCCACAACCCCCATCGACGCCGGGTCGACCTAACGACACCCTCCGCCGGCGCCGATGTCTCCGGTGCCGTTCTCGAAGCCGCCTGGGGCTCCGGGCGGCGTCGTCCCCCAGTTCCTTCCGGCTCCGGACATGGACCCGGACCGACGTCGCTCGACGCCGGTTCCGGCGCCGATGGGACCTTGGGTCCCAAATGTCCCTCCTCCTCCTTATTTTGAACCAGAGGAAGACCAGGAGGACTGGGAGGGTCTGATGACCCTCTGACACAACAGTGTCAGTACGATGAGGACTGGACAGAGGGTCTAGGGGATGCCAGTGGTCTAGATACTTCCCCTGACACTGGCATGCTGTCTCCTCCCATGGCTACGGAGGAGGGAGCCAATTTTGCAACGGTGTTGCGTAGGGCGGCTGGGGCCTTACGTCTCCAACTCCCTACTGTGGCGGTCAAGACTAATATCTTGACAGAGGTGCTTCAGCCGGCAGCCTCCTCTACGGAGAATGTGCTGCCGTTTAACGACGCCCTCACTGACGTTCTTTTGGGCGCCTGGTCCAAGCCCAACACAGGGGCTCCTGTGGATAGGAACGTGTCCCGACGCCATCGCCCAGCTCCGGGCGACCCCCTGTTTCTCTCTGTCCACCCCACTCCTGAGAGCTTGGTTGTCCAAGCCTCCGCTTCCCAAACCGCCTTCCCTACCGCCCTCCGGATAGGGAATCCAAACGCCTGGATCAATTTGGGAAGAAGGGTTTTTCTTCCTCCAGTGCTGGCTTGCGGTCCATCAACACCGCTTGTCTTTTGGGCCGATATACCCACTCCTTGTGGGATTCGGTGGCGACTGTTTTGCCCCAGTGTTCTGAGGAGGTCCAGACACTGCTTTCCCGCGCCATTGCGGAAGGAAGGGATGCGGCCAAATACACGATACGATGTGGCCTTGATACCGCCGACTCGCTGGGCAGGTCTATTGCAACGACGGTGGCGCTGCGACGCCACGCCTGGCTGAGAACCACTGGTTTTTCAGGGGATGTCCAGAATACTCTCATGGACATGCCCTTTGATGGAGTCGGTCTTTTTGGGTCCAAAGCAGACCATGCGTTGGAGCGCTTTAGGGACTCACGGGCTACTGCCAAGTCCCTGGGCCTTTGTGCTACACGCCCTCCGCTGACTTCTGCTTTTCGCCCCTATCGTGGCCACGGTAGGGGCGCCCCGTCACGTCAGCAGCCCAGCCACCGGCCCGCGCAGCAGGCGTCTTCGCGTGGCCGAGGACGTGGATTCCGCCGTGGCGGATCGGGCAACCAGCGTGCGGGTCAGGCCACCACCTCCAACCCGTCCGCGGCCTCCAAGCCCTCCTAGTCCCTCCTTTCAGGTGCACAGCACGCCAGTAGGGGGCAGGGTCCGCCATCACCTTCCCCACTGGCGTACCATCACCTCGGACAGGTGGGTCTTGGACATTGTCCGAAGGGGCTACTCCCTCCCCTTCGAGACCACCCCCCCAGCCATGCCACCTCAATTCCACCGCATGTCGGGGGATCACTTGGTACTTCTGCAGAAGGAAGTCACGGGCCTCTTGGCCAAGAGGGCCATCGAGCATGTTCCGACCCCAGAAGTAGGGCGTGGTTGCTACTCCCACTACTTCCTGGTGCCCAAAAGGACAAGGAGGACATGCGTCCTATCTTGGACCTCCGGAACGTCAATCGCTTCCTCCGGAAGGAGAAGTTCAAGATGCTCACCCTAGCTCAGGTCTTGACTGCCCTCGACCCTGGAGACTGGTTGGTAGCGTTGGACTTGCAGGACGCATATTTCCACATCCCCGTCCTGCCGGCCCACCGGCGTTACCTTCGGTTCACGGTAGGCCCCGAGCATTTTCAGTTCACCGTGCTCCCCTTTGGCCTTACCAGTGCCCCTCGGGTGTTCACAAAAGTGATGGCGGTGGTCGCAGCTCATCTGCGCCGGGCAGGGGTTTCAGTCTTCCCCTACCTCGACGACTGGCTGCTGAAGGCGGGCTCGTCCCAGGCAGTCGTCTCCCACCTCCAGACTACGGCCGAACTCCTGCACTCGCTGGGGTTCTCCATCAATGTGCCGAAGTCGCATCTGATTCCTTCTCCACAGCTCCTTTTCATCGGAGCAGTTCTGGACACAACGCAGTTTCGGGCCTATCCTCCCGAACGGCGAGTCCGGGATATTCAGGCTATGATTCCAATCTTTCAGCCTTTATCCTGGGTTTCGGTACGGATGACCCTGAGGCTGCTGGGCCTCATGGCCTCCTGCATCCTGCTGGTCAATCATGCCAGATGGCATATGCGGGCTCTGCAGTGGGACCTGAAGTTCCAGTGGACGCAGCACCAGGGCAACCTGTCCGATCACGTCCAGATCTCGGAGGGGACTGCAAAACAGTTGCAGTGGTGGCTCTCGAACCGGCAATGGGTCATGGGCAGATCCCTCTCCCTTCCCCAGCCAGAGCATACAGTTGTGACGGACGCGTCCCTTCTGGGATGGGGCGGTCACATGGGAGAGGCGGAGATCAGAGGCCTCTGGTCTCCGGCGGAGTCCCGGCTCCATATCAACCTTCTGGAGCTCCGGGCGATCCGACTTGCACTCAAGGCATTCCTTCCCTCTGTCAAAGGGAAGGTAGTGCAGGTGTTCACAGACAACACCACCTGTGGTACTGCAACAAACAGGGCGGGGTGGGGTCTTGGACCCTTTGTCAGGAGGCTCTGCGCCTCTGGACATGGCTGGAACATCAGGGCATGTTCCTGATGGTTCAACACCTGGCAGGTTCCCTGAACGCCAGGGCGGACGAACTCAGCCGCAGGTGCATGATGGATCACGAATGGCGTCTTCACTCGGAAGTGGCGCAAGGACTCTTTCTACAGTGGGGAGAGCCTTGGTTAGATCTATTCGCCACCGAAGAGAACGCGCAATGTCATCAGTTCTGCGCGTTGGAATTTCCAAGGCGGCACTCGCTCGGCGACGCTTTTTGTCGCGAGTGGAGTTGCGGTCTGTTGTACGCCTTTCCGCCTATACCACTTCTACCCAGAGTGTTGAAGAAGATTTGGCACGACCGGGCCCAAGTCATTCTTGTGGCTCCGGACTGGGCTCGAAGAGTTTGGTATCCCGAGCTACTCAATATGAGCGTACATCCCCCGATCCGTTTGCCTCTTCGGGAGGATCTTCTGTCGCAGCAGCAGGGGACGGTCCTCCACCCGAACCTGTCCAGTCTACACCTGCTTGCGTGGAGATTGAGCGGCGGCAGTTGATTCCTTTCGACTTGCCTCCCGAAGTTTGTGATGTGATTCTGGCAGCCAGGCGTCCCTCCACTAAGGTGGTATACGCCTGCAGGTGGAACAAATTTGTGGCATGGTGCACAGCAAAGGCTGTGAATCCCCTTTCTGCCCCTCTTTCTGAGGTCCTTCTGTTCCTTCTCTCTCTGGCCCAACAGGGTTCTGCCCTGGGTACCATCAAGGGTTATCTTTGTGCTATCTCGGCCTTCCTCCGGCTCCCTGATCAGCCCTCCCTTTTCAAGTCCCCTGTTGTTAACAGGTTCTTAAAAGGCATTACTCACCTCTTCCCTCCTGTTCCGTTTGTGATGCCTCAGTGGGACTTGACCTTGGTTCTTACCTTTTAATGTGCGCTCCCTTTGAGCCTCTACATAACTGTCCTCTTCGTCTTCTGACTCTGAAGACAGCCTTTCTGGTGGCCATCACCTCCGCTCGGCGGGTGAGTGAGCTCCAGGCTCTATCTTGCAAACCTCCCTTTCTGTCTGTTCATCCAGACAAGGTTGTTCTTCGGACGCGTCCATCCTTCTTGCCAAAGGTGGTTACTGCTTTCCACATTGGGCAGACCATCACTTTGCCCACCTTCTTTCCGCCTCCGCATCCTTCCAGAGAGGAAGAGAGGCTCCACCGTCTGGACCCAAAACGTGCGCTCTCCTTCTATATTGACCGCACAAAACACTTCCGGGTGGATGACCAGCTCTTTGTTGGCTACGTGGGCGCCAAAAAGGTCGGGCGGCGCACAAGAGGACCATCTCCCGCTGGGTTACCTTGTGCATCAAGACCTGCTATTCTTTGGCTAAGAAGGAGCCTCCTGTTGGGCTGCGTGCCCATTCCACCAGGGCAACGGCTGCTACCACGGCCTTGGGCCGCGGTGTTCCGCTGCCGGTTATCTGTCAGGCAGCTACGTGGGCCTCGCTGCACACGTTTACAAAGCATTACTGCCTTGACAGTCAGGTCCGGAGGGACGGCTTCTTTGGCCGTTCTGTCCTCCGGGACTTCCTTGTCTGATCTTTGTTCGCAGACCCACCACCGGGGTTGGTATTGCTGGGGTATCTATTCTAAGGTAAGGAATCTGTCACTAACGTGTCTCTTTCAGATGCACAAGTTACTAACTTGTGTAACGATATATCTGTAAGAGACAGTAGTTAGTGACAGATTCCTTACCGCCCCACCCATCCTCCCCGTTCTGCGAACTGATTTCTAGGGTTAAGGACATCCCTTTCAGGGCCCTAGTATTTTTCAGACACCTATGTCAGCTTCTTGCATGGCTCTGCGTTCCTGGCGCGGAAAGTCGTGTACAGAACTGACGTCAGCGCGCAGGGGCGGCGCCTAAGTACTGCCCGCGACGTCATCCCGGCGATCACGACGCCAACGACGGACGCGGAGCCGCACGACGCCGCCTACCGACGCGCAAGGGTACTGCTACGCAAAAACTTTCCGGATCCAGCCTGACGCCGGGGGATATTCTAAGGTAAGGAATCTGTCACTAACTACTGTCTCTTACAGATATATCGTTACACAAGTTAGTAACTTGTGCACCGAGCGCGGTGTCCTTTATGCGGGCGCTGCGCTCAGTGTTAAAGTGGGAAAAAAAAAAAAAAACAGAGCGCGGTGTCCCTGAAGTGGACGCCGCGAAACCACAAATAAATAAGCAAGAGGCAGACTTTTGGCGCGCATGCGTACGATGTGTAGCATTGCGCGCATGCAAGAGTCTAGGTCAGGCAAAATAGAGTGCGAATGCAGCCAGCCAATCAGAGGGGCAAAAAAGCATTTACAAATGCAATAGGAGTCGTATTTACGCGAGTCCTATTGCATTGTAAATAAAACTGGTCGTCGAAGAAGGCAGGAACAGGAGTGGGTGGGGGGGGGTTGTGGTTGGCAGAGAAGTGACGGACTGCGGGAGGGAACGGGGGGAGGCAGGGGAACAAGACAGTTTTAAAAGTAAAGGGGCCGATAGCTATGGAAGGAGAAAAATGACGACATGGCCGTCAGGAGGCGGGATTAAGTTGAGGAAAACGAATCAGATTGCAGCATTTAGGAATTCGGCCAATCAAAAAGATAGCGGAGCTTCCCCCACTATACTGTATACAGCATCTCTCGACGAGACAGCGCATGCGCTGCCTAGGCGAGACCTAAAAAGTAGTACATGTGCATCTCCTTGAATGCCTGCAATAGTACTACTTTTTGGAATTCACAAACTTTGGCAGAACTAGACTTGGAAAGCTGCACAAGTCTCAATTTTCTAGGCATACTACAGGCAAGCAAACACCCAAAAGATGACGGAATGAACCTTGCACATATTCTTACCAGTGGAAATCACTTGGGGTAGCATTGCAACCCATTGTTTTTTTCACTTACCGTGACACTTTGGACAGAGGCCCACATAATGCAAATCAGTGCTGACCCTGGTTCTCATGGAAACATCTGCAGCCCACTGCTTTATTCAGAAATGTTACATTCATACCCCCCCACCCCCTCAAACTCACACTGACTATTCTACTCTCCTGTGGGCTATATCAAGTCGCTGTAATAATCGCTGGTACTAAATTTCATCTTTATTACGTATGTTGTACCAACTCAGGATGCTTGAAAGCTGGGTTAACCGTACAAAGGTACCAGGCTCTGATTTGCAGATTAAATATTGATCTCTGCAGGTGTTCTATTAATCCATGTGGCTATTATACCAGCATGTGGTGCACCAGGTGCCGTAAATATAATTTCTTTAACACATATCTATGGGGAAAATTCAATTGCCTTTAACAGAGGCTACTATTTGAAGGTAAAGTTAAAAACACAAAGCAGGAAAATATAAAACTTTCTGGACTTCGTGTTAGCGGCAATTAAGTTAGCAAACCGTCCAGGTTACTGTGCACTTAACAGATGTCATTGCTGTCCTGAGCAGAATAATTGACAGTATAAGATGTTCTGTTTTTTGGTTATACCTAAATCATGAACGTAACTTCAAAGGCAACATATATAAAGTTAAAAATATCTAAACCCACAAAGTGTAATATGAGACACTAAATCTCAACATGCTTCACTTTACATTTATGTAAGCATGGGTTCAGGTATCCTTATGCTTAACAATGTTCAACTGACATTTAACTCAATTTAGTATGTCCTACATGAGAGAAGTAAATGGTATAGAAATGACATTCTCGCCATTTGAAAGAGAAAAAAACAAAAAAGAAAGCAACATGTGTATTTGCCTGTTTTTCAGTAACAAAAAAACGATTCTACTCTTGACCTGTTGCTCTAAAGTAGCTGACCTTTTTATTAGTTTATGTATCTGTGTGAATTACAACGACCGCTTATACGCAGGTTCGTTGTTCCTTCCGCCAATTCCTCAAGTGCTTATACACAGGTGTGCATCGACTATTCGCTCGTCATTGTTACCTGCAACTTATCCCACACGTGCTCACTTAAAGTACAAGTGACACGTTCCTACGCTGCCTGTCTGACTTTAATGTCCCGAATGATGCTACAGTTACCGCTGCGCCCACTCTGTAGTACAGAACGTCCAATCGGTGCTTCAACTACAATGTCAGTTGAGCCCTCCGAAGGGGCAAGGACGTGACACAGTGATGTTTATCACTTTACAGGAGTGATAAACGACAGTAGAAATACACAAAATATCTCCCATATAGCTCATTCTATAACGTAGCTCTGCATTCACGGTTTTCATGGACAGAGCAAACCGGGTATAGCTCACTGTGCACTGAGTATGCACACCCACCCTATAGTTGCACAAGATCGTCACTTAAAGCGATATGTGGGAACCAATGGCCTTTACCCCCTATTTAATGTCACTACAACAGTATCTCAGCTGTCTGTCGGTGGAAAACAACCAATAAGGTCTGCAGCACTCCGCCACACACGAGTGTCCTACCTGAGCTCGCATCCTGCACTTGTTGCTTTGTTACTTACCACCAGAGTACTCTTTCCCCTCGTCCTTCATCTCTTGCTCGGAGGGAGTCTCCTCTCGGGTGAGCTCCACCCTGTGTCCTCCTTCAAGCGGCTCCACCTAAAACACCGTCCCGGGGGGGCTGCTGCTGGCCGCACATGACATGCCGGGGGGACGGCAGGGCTGAGGCAAGGGGCTGACGGAGAGCAGCGTGCCATTGCGTGGCGCGGAGGAGGCTTTCTTCCAGAAGCTGCCCCTCTCTTGGTGGTGGTGGTGCTGGGTCTTGAGCAGACGGCTCTGGCTCGGCCCCCAGTGCTCGAAGCTGCTGTCTTGTTTCAGGCAGCCGCCTCCCCCTGCTGGACCTGGCGAAGGGAAGCTACGATTTAAAGGAGCAATCACTTCAAAAAAGTGCGCAATGGAAATAATAATTAAAACAACATCTCGCAAACCGCGCGTTTGTGAAGTGTGTGCCATTAATTATATTGAAGCGAGGTCGCACACGCAAACAAATATAATTAAATAAATAAAAAAATACAACAGAGTGTGCATGAAGCGAAAAAGCAATAACTGAAACTGACGGGAGAAAACAGGCGATGCGGCAGAATGGACAGACGAGTAAATGCATCGGAGGTGAAATAAATAGCACCTGCATCAGCGGAGGAGCACTAATCAAGTTACATTAATCTGTACTTGAGCGGTGCTGTGCAGCTAGAAACGGAAATAACATTTCGGGTGCCTGAACCAATTAGGAAACAGGGAAGAGGAGCGACGTGGCTATCAACTTATGGTAAGTAGGAGGCGGGATCACAGTCCTTTTAGTTAATACAATAGTCTTGCAGACAGCGCATGCATGATGTTGCTCGACCTAAAAACAAAAATTCCACGTCTAAATTTGAAACTAAAGGTGGGCGAGTCAACAAATTAACAGGGAGAGCCAAGCCAAGGGTCTGGCTCGGTTCTTGGAGCCCGTGCACCCGCCAAGCTCTGAAAATATTTGCTATGAAAATCATGCAACAAACATCACGTAAAACAAGATAAAGTCTATTCAAAATTGAACAAAAGGTTTACTTCTTTAACATGTGGAAGCTTTGACATTAATAGGGCGCATTATAGCAGTGCACTGAGAAGTACTTATTAAAAGTGATAGTTTTGTACAACTAGTATTCTGAACTCATATATTTAAAAATGCTTTCATGCGCGATAATGAAGGAAAAAGTGTTTTGGTGAAATAGAATATTTGCCTAAGATCACACAATTTCAGTGGGGATGATGCAATTTTTCCGGGTTTTCTGATTTCACTTTGTACAAATCAGCCAGTAAAAGGGTATCTATTTGTCTTTCCTTATGCTAAGGCTTTTTTTTTACCTCTTTTTGCAGTTTTTAAGTATAGCGCAAACTCAATGGGAAGGCCAAGCGCTTTACATAAGAACTGTTGCATTAGACAAGGTCACATGAATTATTTATAGGCATCCTGTGATTTACACAAAATTACAGGATGTTCAACCGATGCTGAGACTGGTTCCACTGTTCTGCAACCAGAATCTCTGACTGTAACACCACATCCTGGGTATAGAGAGGGGGTAGTGTCATATACTACCAAAGGGGGATCCCGTGAAATCCCCACAGACGTGAGTTAATTGGTTTTCCCTGTGCGCCGCATACAATGGCAAATAAAAGTTGGAGGGTGTGGCTGCTCTGCAGTTACACACCAGATGCTGACTGATAATAGACCCCATGTGGTCTTTTATGCAGCGTGCGCAGCGTATGACCAGGCCGTGCTGACCACGTTGGCGGTTGGCTCCCATCCGACTCCCACCCCCCGGCTGCTGCCATCACAATGGCAACAAGGCCAGTGCTTACCTGCACCCTGCTCTATCCAGCCGCCTGCATCTGCTTCTCAGTCTCCCTTGTG
Source organism: Calotriton arnoldi (assembly GCA_963921515.1). Lineage (NCBI taxonomy): Eukaryota > Metazoa > Chordata > Amphibia > Caudata > Salamandridae > Calotriton > Calotriton arnoldi. Next base: position 406,563 of record CAWUFW010007689.1, on the reverse strand, counting down.
GCGAACGCCGGGCAGAAAGCCACGCTGGTGGAGTTTGTGCCGCGCAGACAAGGGAGGGTGCGATGGGTCCTGTTCGTCCCGTACAGACAAGAGAGAGTACTTAGGGCCCCACCTCACTTACCTGGGCCTAATTTTGCCTGTGGTGGGCCTTTGAGAACTGAACAGTTCTTTCACCCATGGTGGGCCTTCAAGAGGTTTCTTCGCCCATGGTGGGCCCCAGAGAGATTCCTTCGGCCTCCTGGCACCACCTACACACCCCAGAGCATCAGCCCAGCCTGGCCCACAACAAGACCGACTCAGGTGGGTGACACCTCCACAGGGGGGCCTGCAGATTCACCCTGCAGCCAAGAGATTCATTGCCTGACTGCTGACCCTCAACCTGGTGGCTGTTTCGCGCTCCCAGTGCAAGCAGTGCTTGTGCCATGAGGAGTGCGCCCAAGATCCTCAGATGGGCAACTGTAAGCTGCTCTGACCACACTAGAATGTCCACTGTCCCTGCCATCGAACCATTCATCATTGAAGGCGCGCCGTCCTCCCAAACGCCCAAGTGGAGGTACTGGTTAGAAAACCTCCATTTCTACTTTGAGGGAGCAGACACAGCAGCGGAACGTTGCTGCACGTTTCTATTGCTCTTAGGGGGCAAGGACATCCACAAAGTATATAAAACCCTTGCAGAAGCAAAGCCAAGAACCTATGCCACGCTTGTCGCAGCCTTGAATACGCACTTCGAGCCAATGGCAAACAGGGACTATGAGTAGTTCATCTTAAAACAGGCACGCCAAGAACCAGAAGAATCGCTAGACGGATTCTAGGGCAGGCTCAAAGAGCTTGCAGGCACCTGCAGTTTCAGTGACGAACAAGAGGAAATCAGAGGCCAAATCATCCAAGGCTGTGCATCATCCAAGCTAAGGGAGGCCATACTGCAGGAATCTGGGAAGTCATTAAGAGACATTCTTACACTTGGTAGATCAAAAGTGCTCTCAAAGGCTTGTGCATCGCATATGGAAGCCGCCCTCCACAGAACGATCAAGACAGAACCAGTCAACGCACTCCAACCGCAACGCAATACGGAAACCCTGAGGAGATCGCTGGATGGCTAAAAGAGATGTGGAGACTGTGGAGGGCAGTTCTACAGGCCGGACTACTGTCCGGCCAAAGGCAGAAAATGCACAGCATGTGGCAAGTGCAACCACTTTGCCAAAGTCTGCAGGTCCTCGAAACATAACTCCTCAAAAGAGAATGTCCACGCTATTCCAAAAGCTAAAAGCAAACCAGAAGACATGGATGATGATGTCACAGAGTACACAGTGCATACGGTCTTCACCGCTGGACATGCTGACGCTACCTGCTGACCGCTTCCCCAATGCCGACTCCATGTGGGTTAACATCCCGTCACCACAACCATCGACACTGCACCGTCCATAGATCTTATGCCAGCAAGCACATATCAGATACTACCGAAACCCCCAATGCTTGCCAAAGTCAGAGTCTTCGCTTATGGGCAAAAACAGCCGCTGCCCATGCTTGGGAGTTTCAGGCTGTCTGTCTCCCACTGGGACGTGAGTGTCGACACCACCATCTACGTCGCAGACGGCGGTAAGGGCAGGCATATCAGCTGCCACACAGCCGAAACCTTGGGCCTAGTCTTGTTTGCATTTGGAGTGCAAGTCGAGGAACTATCTCACATCCTGGCTGAGTTTGAAAGCGTATTCAAAGGAATAGGCTGTTTGAAAGATAAAGTTGTCCTATTGCACATAGACAAATTGATACAGCCAGTCGCGCTACGACATCATCGCATTGCATTCCACCTCAGACCCAAGGTGAAAGAGGAACTTGACAACCTGTAACGCACAGGAATAATCGAGAAAATCACCGGTTCTACACCATGGGTATCGCCTATAGTAGTAGCAAAGAAGCAAAAGCAGCTGGGAGAGGTCTACATCTGTGTAGACATGTGACTCCCGAACATCGCAATCAAGCATCAACGCCATCTCACCCCAACGGTTGATGACATTATAGGAGAACTCAACGGAGCTCAGTGTTTTTTCAATGTTGTCCTGCGGTCTGGATACCACCAACTGCCCCTACACCCGGACTCGAGGTATATCACTACTTTCTCTACCCATGTGGGCTTCTTATGCTATCGGCAGTTCAATTTCGGGACATAAAGCGCCGCGGAGGTCTTCTAAAATACCATCCACAAGCTACTCAGCAGGCTACCCGGCGTATTCAGCGACAGTGATGACATTCTGATATTAGCCAAGTCTGTAAGAGAACATCACAAGTGCCTTCGCAGAGTACTCAGAAGGATCCCCGATTCAAGACTTGTGCTTCATCGGGATAAGTGTGAGTTTATGAAGCGACAGATCAGCTTTTTCGGGTACACATTTTCTGCGAGTGGTTTAGCTCCCGACCCGGAGAAGCTGGAAGATGTCCAGGATGCCCCTGCTCCCAACAACGTGTCAGAAGTGAAGAGTTTTGTAGGAATGGTGAATGTAGTACGCTGACTTTTTATGTGGTAGTGTCAATGTAAGGGTACAACATGCAAAAAGTACAGACAACCCTTATTGGTTTACACGGCTTAAATTAATAATCCCATGCGCTCTATTTGTGGTAGTGTGGTCGAGCAGCTAGGGCTTATCAGAGGGTAATGTTAAGCATTTGTTGTACATACAGAGTCAATAAATGAGAAGCACACTCAAGAAGAAATTTGAGAACAATTTAGAAAAATAACAGAGATTTTCATATGATTTTGGACACCAAGATCATCAGAATCAGATAAGTACTTTTGAAGTTATAGATTTTTGTAACAATAGAAAATATAGTTGAATAATGGTTTTGAGGTATGAGCCTCGAATGCGGTAATGTTATCCTACGGGAGACATATGCACTGCACATATATACTTGCAAGCGTTTTTGGAGGGTTCCTTCTAGGTGCTGGTCACATTAGTAGCCTCGAACGCTATACGGTAAAGCCTATGGAAGAAGTACCTGCAAAAGAAAGGCTACAAGTGGGGACTTTGGGACAAGTCTGGCAGAACCTAAAGGGATGGCTCTGCTCTTAACGGTCTCTGGAGCACTAGGACACAGTCATTTTACATGAAGCCGGGCTGGGGGGCTTGGGTGCAGAGGTGTTTTGTCCGGTGGGTCACTGTGGTTCGAGGCTCTCACTTGATTTTTGTGACCTGGAGAGGGAGAGAAAACAGGGCAGCAGGGCCACTCTCGACGAAGACCTTGTGAATCCTGAAGTCCCTCGATGGCAGGTTGGTGTCGGCATCGGTGATGTTTGGAATGGACATGCAACAAGCCTTGGTAGTTGCTAAGGGTCCAGTACCCAGGGTATTGGTGCTGAGAGACTCCAGGAGGGGTCAGCGGCTCGAGACTTGGTGAGAGCAATGGGGCTGACCACCTAGACCCACAACCTCTTCCTGGTGATTTTCCCCTTCGGTAGGCCAATCGGCAGCGTGCCATGTCGTGTTTTCGAAATGGTTTGCTCTATTTCACGCAACCTGCAATTCCAGTCTGCATGGATTTGGGTCCCTCAGGGTGGCAAAATACATGCTGCAGCCCTTAGGGACCCTTTTTAGTACCCATGCCCTAGGTATCAGGGGTACCATTTACTAGGGACTTACATGGGTGCTAAAAGCCTTGCCAATTGAGGTACAACGGAACATGTGGTTTGTTTTAGGGAAAGAGCACTGGCACAGGACCTGGTTAGCAGGGATCCAGTGCACTTCAGTCAAAAAACATCAGTACCAGTGGCAAAAAGTGGGGGTGACCGTGACAAAAAGGGGCACATTCCTTCAGTCTGGATCAGATTGGGCAGCACCCCTGGATAGGGTACTTGAACGTGGTCATGGAGAAGGATCTCCTGCCTCTCCATGAGGTGTCCATGGAGGGCGGCCGCCCTCTTCCTTCTGCTCACTGTGGGATGGAAGGGTGTGCGCCCTGTGGTAGTGAAATGCTTTGGTTTGACTACATTCAATTTTTTTCTAGTTCTTTCTATGTTGGGGGTATTCTTGTGGGGGGGGGAGAGGGGCTTCTACCTGGTTCACCATGCTGATAGCCTTTCAATGACCATTACCGCCCTCACAATGAGGCAGACACCACTCACAGGGCGCAATGCTGCAGATTGTGTCACTTAATGCACAGGGTTTGAACTCCCTGAATAAATGAGGGGCTAATTGGCATGCGCTGGGGAGCCACATGCCCGATATGTCTATCTACAGAAAACTCATCTAATACGTATAGACCCGGGCAAGCTGAAGCACAAGTCGTACCCTACAAGCTATCGCTTCTCAGCCGCCAGAGGGGTGGCCATATATCTAAAGTGCCACCTTCCCTTGACGGTGCAAGATGTTCAGACAGATACAGATGGGATGTAGCTCATCGTGTTGGGAGTGTTAGGGGGACGACCCCTCAAGAGGGCCACAGTGTATGTCCATAATTCTGCTCAATATTCATAACTCATAAACTTCTTGGAAATGCTGGTAAGGGTAGCCCAAGGTGACATAATATTGACGGGAGACTTTAATGCAGTCTGGGATCTACACCTTGACTGGGATGGAGGCAAACTCACCCACTCTGGTACTTCAAGCGCCTCAAGGGGCTACTGCGAGAGAGGACTGCAAGACATATGGCGGGAGTTACACCCTGCCTTGACTTTCTACTCGCACGTTCACTGCACACATTCACAAATTGATTATGTACTGTTAACCAATGCCTTGGTAGGACTGGCTGACGAGGCAGATCTAGGGCCAATATCTGTCTCAGATCATGTTCCAGTCACACCGCAACTCCAACTTGGTCAGGAAAAGCAGCGGAGCCACTGGAGACTGCCCTTTTGAGAGACCCAGTCATTGAAACTGAAATTGGAGAACACATTGATGAATCCTTTGAACATAATTGGGGACATCTCGACTCCTGGGGTCTGGGACGTCTTGAAGGCAGTCATTACAGGTGACTTCTTAGTGGCAGCAGTGGAGCGCAGGGGCCTCAGGACCTTGGAGGGTCAGAATCTAGAGAGAGATCCGAAATTTAGAGGCCGAATATCATCAGTGTCCATCGCGCTGCCTCGCCCAGGCACTCATGATGGCCAGGGGCCAACTATGCATGTACTACACCAACAAAACAGAACTCTCTCTACTTTATCTTCAAAATTGCTCTTATATCTCGGGTGACAAAGTAGGAATCCCTCTGGCTAGGTTCCTCTGAGGAAAGCGAGAACGGGAATACGTTAAAGAAGTTCTAACCTCTGCCAGTGCCCAAGTCCAAGTAGATATGACTAAAGTTGACGAATTCCACTTCCTTTATGAATGCCTCTACCCTCAGGAGACGCATTCTAGAGTCGACGGGGAGACTTTCTTGGATAGCATACACCTCACCAAACTCACAGATGCTCAACATGACTTCCTAGAGGGACCAATCCTTCCTGAAGAAGTCAAGGCAGCGATCAAAACCCTGAAATTGAACAAAACTCCGGTTCCGATGAGCTTACTGTGCAGTTCTATAAAACCTTCGCCTCTTGGTTGATCCGCAAACTTACTGCACTTTTTAATGGCTGCCACCAGAGGAGCTGTAACATCGACAACGAGTGCAGCTGTGATTGCGGTGATCCCCAAACCTCATCCGGACACCAGGAGTTGTGGATCTTATCAGCCCATAGCCCTATTGAATGTGGACGCCAAGCTCTACATGAAGATATTGGCGACTCGCTTAAATGAGGTACTTCTTTTGTGTAGGAAAGTAGGATCTGCTTTCATGGTCACCTCCACATTTTGCTGGTGTCCTTGTTTTTCTGACTAGTCTGACCGGGATCCTGCTAATTAGAATCCCAGTCTCTGTGCTTCTTCCCTTAATTGGACAGGGTGACTACTTGGGTACGCTCCAGATTGGCTACTAGTGTACCCTGATAAGTCCCTAGTACATGGTACTAAGGTACCCAGGGCATAGGTACACCAGGGGTCTCCCATGGGATGAAGCATGCATTTTGACACCCATGAGAGACCACTCAAATTGTGACTACAGGCCTGCCATTGCAGCCTGTGTAAGCTGGTGCTAGCACCACTCACAATATAAGTTTCCTTATATCTGGGGTCACTGCACTTAAAACCTATAAGTCACCCCTAAAGCAGGTCTTTCAAACTTAAAGGCAGGGTGCTCGGTTCTAAGTGTGAGGGTGCCCCTGCATGAGCAGGGCACCCCTACAACCTTCGAAGACAATTCTCCCAGGTTGTAAGTGCATCAGCCATTACGACACAGAGTGGCCATGCGTCATTACGCGATGACCATCTATAAACTGGCTGTAACGAACCCTGTCATGTTTGGTATCAAACATGTAGAAATCATACTTCCCACACTGTAAACTGTGTGGGATGTATGATTCCATGAGCTGTTAAGCTCCTCCAGGAGGCCCCCAGTGCTCCTGGTACCAGTCTTCCAGAACCGGACAGCAAGGTAGGGCTGCTGCCGACCAGAGACACGATTCTGCCCTCCTGCTGCTGAGCCAAGCTCAAGCAGGGGAAGGGAGAACAATAGGTATCCTGTCACAGTGAGGTGTGACCACCTCCCAGACAGGGTTTAGTTTATTGGGACAGGGTGGGGCAGCTTGCCAACGCCACGGAGACTGTTTGTAGGGCACATTTGGAGCCCTCCTTGCATACTCCAGTTCAAACCAGTTCAGGGAGCCACTGGCTGGCGCAAAACTAGACAAAGGACACTGTCCATCCCCTCCTCTGGGAGGGAAACCGAATCGTCCCAACCCTTTCCTAAGGGTACTTAAGGGCTTACCTGTGGGTGGGGCCCTAGATTCATCGTGGGACAAGATTCAGATCAAACATCACTTCAACTTCGACCGTCTGGACACTCTGGACATCGCTTTGGGAACCGAGACTGCAACGGGGAAGATTCCTGCTGCTCCTGGTCTCGTTGTCCTGCCAGTCTTCTGCAACGTCTGTGCCCATGCTCCATACAGGTTCTTTACAGGGCCTGTGGACATCCAAGACACCCGAAGGAATCTCCCTTGGAGTGAAGGAGTCACTCCCCTGCATCTGCAGGCACCGCAACGCAGCTGACCGGTCTGCTAATCCTGTGCTCCCATGGACTCCGAAAGGCTCAGCAACACAGGTGGTGGTTCTGCAACTCCCTTGAGGCCTGCACTGTCTTCATACCAAGTTTGAGGCCAGTATCCCTCGTCAGAACCGCTGAAACAGAACCTTTGTGCACCGTGTCGACTTGCTGTTGCCAAGGCTTGTTGACTCTCTCCTCCAGAGATCTTCAGGCTCCAAGAAGCCCCAAGATCCTTACCCTCACCACTTCCTCTGCACCGTGGGTCTTCTTCATTGGTGAGCTGCTCGAGGTCCTCTTGCGACTCCTGTGCCTCTGGCCCGTGGGTCCTATTGAGGGTCTTCTTTGGCTCCAGTCGGCTTCCCTGCTTGCTCGGGGTGTACTCTGACTTGCCTGCTCGTGGTGAGTCACTTGGACCTTGCTGGTCCCGACACTTTACCTTTTTCGTCGATTATCTTGTTTGCTGCTGCCAAGGCTTTTTGGTGCCCCTGCCAGACAATGACCCCTTGGCTCTCGACATCCGACTTGGTACAGCTCGTGAACAGTTCCTAATCTCCTACAATGTCACCTGGTCTGAACAGCTGCAACTTCAAGGGCACCGCCAACCTCTCCTGCATCTCCCATCTCCGAAATCGGTGGCCATTCGTCTTCCGTTCCTCCTAGTCACTCCTGAGTGGCAAAGACTCTGTCCCCTCTGCTTGCAGGTACCTCTCATCCTGAACCCACCTTTGGGTTCCACCGGACTCCTTCGTTGTCTTCTCCAGCTGCATCTTTCCTGAAGTCCTCCATTGTGGTCTACGGCTGTTTCCGACGTCACTTGACACCTATACACCCGGCTTTCCTGGTGTAGGTATATTGATTCCTGAGGTATCCACAGGTGGGGTGACTCTCCAACCTTCCATTTTCCATGGGTTTCTTCAGGGTCCACTGGGAAGGGTCCTTCTTCTTTAAAATTGCAACTTCCCAATTGACTAACATTGAGCATGCGGTTGTGTTCCTACTCTGCACACGACCTCCGTGGGGTTCCTAGATACTCACCTAGGGTGGTTCCTTGGGTCCCTGGCTCTTCTACATCTTCTGGGTCCATTCTTGACTTGAGTCGTGGTTCGCATTCCACTATTTTAGTATATGGTTTGGTCTCCCCCCTGGAGACCACTGTGTATTTGTGCTACTTACATGTTTTATTCCCTAAGTATTGTGTGTATTGTGTTTATATCTCCGGGTTGGAGATAATACAATGTGTTAGTGAATGTTTGTAATAAAATACATATTTTTATAACTACACTGGGTGATTCTTTTTCACTTAGCCTTTACCATAAGATTAAGTACTGGTAAAACAAGCTACTTTACACTCGTTCTGGACTAAGCCTGAAGGCTGCTCTCCACAGGTACCACTTAGAGAGCTTTCTAAGGTTGTCTAAGACCACTAAAATCACCATAAGGGTTGTCTGGATTAGTGCAGGGTGCTACACTCACATAAGTGAGCACCATATACTAAACCATCCTCTCACATTGGTGTGCAGCAGTTGGGATTCAAGCCTGCATTGTTTTACCAGCTAATGTAGGTGTGGATTAATTGAAAAATCATCACTAGCATTAGTCACATACAATATTTAGATAGACTAAGTAAGTTCTACTGAACTTATAGATTGGTTGATAAGGGTTTAGCACAACCCTTGCTCCAATCTTAGAAAGTTTAGTTTCCACTAGGGTAGATAGGTGCAACACCACACTACACCTAGACGTGTCTTTAAAAATGGACCTCAATGGGGCCCAGTCTTCTAGATACAGTGGTCTTAAGTTCCAGGAACTAAGGACCCTGTGTACTTCTAGGAAGTTAAAGACAGGTAGCAATCCAACCACTAAGCATCTCTTAGAGCTGCTTATCCTAGATGATCACCAGAACCCTGACAAGTCAGGGGATCAGGACAAAGTGGGTGGGGATGCGCCAGAAGATGGGGCAGGAGGGGTACCCCTCAGCGGCCCTAAATCTGAGCATGATCAAGAGGAGTCTGAGGACTCCACCTTGATGAACTCTGATCCAGGTAATAGTGCAGATGGCACAGAGGGTGTCCCTAGCAGTAGGTCCCCCTTTATTCCTCCTGGGGGGGTTCAGAGCCCGCAGAGGAGATCTAGATCTCCTTCTGAGTCCAATGCTTCAAAACCATCCGTAGAGACCTCAATCTCTAGCCAGAGAGAGGACTCCTTGGAGAGGGAATACCATCTGATCAAACTGGAGAGACTTAGACTCAAGCTCAGGCGAGATCAGTTGGCCCTTGACAAGGAGGCCCTGGAAGTCCAAAAAGCTAGGATAAAACAGGGATTAGATTCCCATGGTGGCAGCCCAAGTGTACCTAGAATCAGGGAACCATCCTTTGACTCTAGGAACCTGAGCAGGTTAGTCCCACCTTACCAAGAGGGGGATGACATTCATAAATGGATGTCTGCCTTAGAGAGGGCCTGTAAAGTTCAAAAGGTCCCTCAAGGGCAGTAGGCAGCTATCCTGTGGCTCTCCTTTGCTAACAGGGGTCGAGATAAGCTCTTCACTGTTAGAGAAGAGGATGCTGATTATTTAGTTCGGAAGAGTGCACTCATTGATGGGTTTGGTTTAACCACTGAGCAATACAGGATTAAGTTCAGAGACACCCAGAAGGCACACACCCAGGACTGGGTAGATTTAATTGATAGTGCTATTAAGGCTCTGGAAGGCTGGCTTCATGCAAGCAAGGTACAGGACTATGAAGGATTGTACAATTTGATAATGAGGGAGCACATCCTTAATAACAATCAGAACCAACTTTTGCACCAGTACCTGGTGGAATCTAATCTGACCTCTCCCCAAGAATTGGGAAAGAAGGCAGACAAATGGGTCCGCACCAGGGTCAAGCAGAAAAACCATGGTGGTGGAGGTGACCAGAAGAAGCAAGATTCTTCTAAACCCCAGGACAAGGGTGGGGAGAAGGGCAAAGACAAAAAGGAGTCTTCTCAAGGTCCCCAAAAACCAGCATCTGGGGGTGAGTCCCAAAACTCCAAGAAAGGCAAAACGAAACCTTGGTTTTATTTATGTAAAGTAAAGACCCTTTGGACAAGAGATGCTGATTGTCCAAAGGCCAAGGGAACCTACTACCACTGCCCTAAGGCAACTGCACCCCCTAGCACCAGTACGAGTGGTAGTACAGCAGCCAAGGGATTAGTTGGGTTAACCCTGGGGTCTGAGGTGGGTTCTGGCCTAGTCAGAACTCCAGCTCTGATTGTTCTAGTCTGTGATGGTGGCATTGATCATGCCACCTAACTAGTAAGTCCCACTAACTTGGGCAAGTACAGGCAACAGCCTTTGATCAATGAAAAGGAAGCGATAGCTTTCAGGGACACAGGGGCCAGTGTCACCATGGTGACAGAGAAACTTGTGTCTCCTGAACAAATCATCATTGGACAAATGTACCAAGTAACCAACGCTAGCAATGTCAGGACTGATCATTCCTTGGCAGTAGTGAATCTCAGCTGGGGAGGGGTAACTGGACCTAAGAGAGTTGTGGTATCTCCAGACCTACCTGTGGATTGTCTGTTGGGCAATGATTTAGAAACTTCAGCCTGGTCTGAAGTAGAGTTCAGGACTCATGCAGAAATGATGGGCATTTCTGCCGTGTCTTTGCTGTAACCAGGGCCCAGGCCAAACAGCTCAGCACTGGATCCTGGAAAAATGGACCAGATTGGGGGGCATGGCTTCGCTGACTGCAAGATGGCCGCACCTTGATTAAGCTCTGCCGGCCAAGCCAATAATCCGACTCAATTCTGCGGACCCAGGGGTGCAGAGACAGCCCTGAACACTAGATACTGTGCCTGACACCCCGGGAGTGCGAGATACCTCCATCCTGCTGGCTGAATGGTGAAGGGAACGCCAAAAAACGAGTCAGCCGCGGTACGGCCTGTCGGCGGCTGAGCAATGAGACCATGTGGACTGCGGTCACCTGGGCCGGGACGGCCATGTCTGCGTTGCGGCGACCTGGTAGGGGCCCAGCGGAAGGCGCAACAAAGAAATAAAGCCTCGCTTGGCTGACGGGAGTGTCGGCAAAAGGAATCAGGCCTGAGAGGATGGCCCGCAACCCAAAGCCATCAACGCGGAACATCGAGGCGATCGTCAGTCCCAGCGTGTGGAGGTGGCGGCTGTCGGAGAACCCTGAGATCACCTGGCTTCGGCGGAGGAGTGCCCGAGTCCCCAGGTGAGAGGATCGGGGACACTGTGGGTGGTGAGGGTGTAGTCTGGGGGGGCGCGCAGTTGCTGCGGAGGCGCGAGGAGCTGTGCTGGGGCTGGCGGGAGCCAGAGCTGCCTCCCTGCTAGTTGGGGGTGCGGACCGGCGCCTTCCCCTTGGGCCCGGCGGGCCTCTGCGATGGCGGTGGACCTCCCGGTTGCCCCTTCACTCCCCCCCCCCCCTTGCGGGCTGACCCGTGTTGGAGAGGGTCCCTGGGGAAGAGCCGCGGCGAAGTGCCTGGCGCGTGTGTCTTGATGTGCAATAGACCACGCAGCGCTGCAGGCCCAAGGATATGACAGCGGCTGACTGCTATAGCGTCAGTTAAGCGGAAAGATAAAGGCTGGACGCTCAACCTGCTCATATACAAACACTGCCACAGGGGAATACAAAACAGAAGATACACAAATAAAGCTGATTTTGGCTGAGGTGGGGCCTAGTCGTGTGGCATAGCAAGGGGGGGGGCTGTGTGTTGGAGGCTCCGCCCCCTCCTTCCCCATCACTCATTAATCGGACTGCGACGTGGGGGACAACTGAAACCGCTGTTGCCCATAGCGCTGCAAGTGGGGCACACACAGCCCAATAAACAAAAGCGTAAGAAGAGGCACCACCCGTAGTGCGTCCGGGACTCCACAGAGTAGGCTGGGTGGGGCCCCACCCCGACCATCATGGGGAAAGTTGACGCTAAGCAATCTAAGCTCCCGTTCGAGAGCAGGCGGCAAACTAGGCAAGAAGAACCCCCCACCCCGAGGCGGAAGAACAAGCAACACAAACAGAGAATGCTACCTCCTGTGATGATGACCTCAGCTCGATACTACTGGAGGTAAAAAACAATTTAAATACAATTGACTCAAAGTTGGACCAGCTGTCAGTCCGCCTTGACCAAGCCAAAAGCAGGGTGAACACCCATGACGCTAAAATTGCGCAGCAGTAGGCCAGAGTTTCGGATAATGATGACGCCGTGGCAGAGGACAAACAGCTGCTGCTCAAGATGGACAAAGTGTTGGAACTGATCAAAGCCTAGAACGAAGACCTGGAATCGCATTCCAGGGGGAAAAACCTCTGCATCACAGGTGTGCCAGAGTCCACCGCAATATCAAGGATGGAGGATTATGTGGAGGGCACTACTGCGCGAACTCTTCGGAAACGTACTCTCTCCGGTCTTCATTGTGGAGCGGGCGCACAGATCGTTGGGGCCTAGACCACCACCAGGGGCGCCAGCGCGTCCAATAGTGGCCAAACTGTTAAATTACTGAGACCGGGACGCCGCTCTGCGAACTGCACGAGAAATGGGTGAGGTGAGACACCAGGGAAATGTTCTCTCTTTTTTCCCCGATTTCACATTGGCGGTCCAGGCTGCGCGTCAAGAATTCCTCCCAGCCAAGCAAATCCTACAAAAACAGGAAGTGCCGTACACTCTACTCTACCCGGCCAAGCTGCGCAGCAGGAGAGGGGACAAGACGCAGTTCTTCACAGATCCGAACGCTGCACTAACGTTGGCCAAGAAACTGGAAAAAACGTAACGGGCACCCTCCAAGACCCCTGATCGCCAAGAAGAAGGCATCACCAGTGATAACGATTAATGAACAGAGGCTACGAGGTGCTGGTGCGCTGGATTAGAACTGAGCCGACGCGACAAAAAAACCATGCCTGCTGGAATTTGATGCCGCCCTGTGGGGCTGGACACTAACTCTCCTAGCCTGTAGTTACGAAGAGTCCATACCACAGAGCATGGCTTGGCCACCCTGTCCTCGCTGACAGGGGTGACCGCTGGTAGAGGCTGCGCCCTCACAAGATAAATCCCTTAGCACTCTTTAACGGACCTTGCAAGTTGGGAATGGGATGGAGGGTGGGCAGACCCTCACAACCTGATTGGAGGGTTGGTGTGGGAAGGCGGAGAGGGGTTGAGAGTTCGGGGTGTTTGGGGACAGTTCCAAATGTGGCAATGTTCGGGGGCAGGGCGCGGGAGGGAGGGGTTTGTTTACAGGACGGGGACAGAGTTAGCAGGTTAGACGGTTCAATTTTGTGCTTAGTAGGACACCTGCAACACATGAGGCACACGCGAGCGCACCAGCATCCCCCCTGCGCAATATCAAGTACTCCCTCACACCGCAACATGCCCATGACATGCAGCGGATTACATGGCTAAAATAACCTTCATGACTTGGAATATCCGGGGTCTTAATGACCACCGGAAATCCAGGCTGGTGCATGCTTACCTCGCTAGAAAGGAAGTGGACATGTGCTTCCTGCAAGAGACACACCTGACAGAGGCAACTGAGTCTAGGTTCTGGGCCCGCTGGTGCGGAGAAACTTACTCAACTGTATACTCTAATTACGGAAGGGGTGTTGCTGTTTTGCTCAGGGGGGGCTACCATGGTGCAACCCCCACACAAACATAGATAAGGAGGGAAGATATGTGTTCCTCGCAGGCAAACTATTCCAGCAGTGTATGGGCCTAACCAAGATGACCCGAGTTTCTTCCAGCAGGTTTGGAGACAGGTGACAAGTCTCAGGCCTAGGGCGGCGGTGTGGGGCGGAGATTTCAATATCACATTAAACAGCCAGCTGGACCATTCTGGGGCTCGACAGCATCACCCACAGGCAGCGTGCACACTCTGAACAATAGTTGAGGACAATGCACTGATTGACATATGGCAATACACACACGTGGAACAGAGGAGCGGCACTTGCCACTCCACATACCATGGCTCTTGGTCACACATTAATCTTTGGCTGAAGACCAGGGATGTGGCCACTTGGACTGCGGCGGTAGATCAACTTCCCCGGACGCTTTCGGACCATGCCCCGGTGCGCCTGGTGCTGACAATACTGCAAACTACGCCACAAGCGTTCTCCTGGTGGCTCCCCCCGCATTCCCTACAGGACGCCGCGTTTCATGAGGAAATTCGCTCTACTATCGTGGACTACTTCGCAAACAACGAGGGATCGGTGGAATCGCCGTTTATACTATAGGAGGCTTTTAAGGTAGTGCAGAATGGAGGCAGAGATTGGCAGATTGGAGCTTGAGCAGGCCGCTCCGCTCGCCCCAGCCAAACCATATTAGCAGAAAGTAGAGGAAAGATATCTGAGTACAGCGAGGAAGCAGATTGGGAGGTGAAATACCTGGGGAAAGAGGCGACGGCAAGGCGATATGGGGAGGGAGATCGCCCCAGTAAAACCCTGGCTGGACTCTTGCGCATGCCACACGCTTCGGCCTATGTGGCAGAACTGAAAGATTGCAATGACCAACTCGCTCCTCGAGGTTATGTCCTCTTTCTATGCCAAGTTGAACACGTCAAGCGCAACTACGGACCAGTTGACATTGCGAGAATACCTAGATACAATCGAGTTGCTCTGGCTGGGCACAGGCCACAGAGAATATCTGGACGCTCCGATAACCCCGGAGGAGATAGCCCGGGTCATTGCTGACTGCCGGCTAGCAGGGCGCCTGGCTCAGACTGGCTCACGCCTGCCTTTCATGAGGACTATGCAGACCTGTTTACCCCGCACCTCATTGAGATGTATCACGAATCGCTGTCGGTGGGCCAGCTCCCTCCATCCCTGCGCAAGGCTATAATCGTCACGATCCTTAAGCCAGATAAACCGCCTGAGGTATGCGTCTCCTATCGCCCCCTCTCTTTAATTAACATTAATGCCAAAATCTACGCAAAAATCTTAGCTAACCGCCTGCTGCCACTCATGCCCCTAATCACACGCCTGTATCAGTCCGGCTTTATACCCGGACGAGGGACTTCACATTACTTGCGCACCATCTTTGCTGTCATGCACCACATCCACCCCTCAGTGCCAGCAGTGGCGGCCCTGCTTGACGCCACAAAGGCGTTTGATACGCTGGAATGGCCGTTTCTTTTTACGTTGATGACAAGATTGGGGTTCAGCACAGGCTTCGTCCAGAAGGTCCAGCTCTTGTACTCCCAGCCTATGGCCCGAGTGCGCTTAAATGGGCAAATATCCGAATGATTTGAAATAACCCGGAGTACCAGGCAGGGCTGCCCCTTATCCCCCCTTCTTTTCGCCATCGCCATGGAGCCGTTGGCTGCGAGGCTGAGACAGCACCATGCGGAGCGTGGAATTGTGTTCACCACCCGAGGATTGGTGGTATCAATGTACGCGGACGAGGGGGGCGTTGCCAAGCAGGCTGCAATGGCGGATGTGCTGGGTTAAGGCTCCGCTAGCAGGCACGAATCACGCCTGACACGCCGCGCCCAACCGAGCCAAACTCAAGCCTGTAGCTGTCAGAGGATCAAGAGAGTTCGCCGCCACGCTCTGCACCGGCCAAGTATCGGGCAGCTCTCAGAAAACGAGCCCGGAGTCGCGGCGGACCCATGCTCAAAATGGCAGATGCGGGACTCCGGGACTGACGCCCGCCCGACAGGCCAACACATCGGGCGTCGGTCTTGCGGCGACCCCCCCCCCCTTGCCAGACGGCTACCCCACTGAGGCTGGAAGACAGGTGAGGAGCGGGGACAGGAGGGCAGCCCCACGACTGTCGATCGTCGGAGCCCGCCAAAAGCGCAGATCCTCTGCCCACGCCGGAGGCCGGTAGATGCGAAAAAGAGCGATCTGCAGCATTAACCACAGTGCAGTCCCACAGCACGAACAGCCAACAACGGAGCTCCCGCCTATGACGGAGGCACCTGGCGAGATAGCACGGCGGGGGAAAACTGCACGCCTGGAGTTAAAATGGCAGCCACAGTACATTGTATCTGAAAGTTGACCTGAAGCACATCCTTCTTTTGTTTGTAAAATCCATTTTGTTTGCTTTTTAACTGTTTGGCGTGCATGCACTCGTAATGTGCTCCGTCCCGGGTGCACATCTTTATGAAAACATCCAGAAATTGTGACGTGCGGTTTGCGAGTCCCAAACGAGTTGCACAGCCTTGTTTACCATTGTGATCCAATTGATGCACGTAATCAGTAATTTTTCAACAGTTCAATCCTTTTTATTTCCAATAATTTAATTTAGCAATGCTTGTCCATCACGTCAATGGTACAAGTTTCCAAAATTTTGTGCATTTTAATTGCTCAAGAATTGCCCATCCGGGCCTATTCACAGGCATATGAGAAACTCGATTCCTCCAAATTAGCACTTGAGCAATTAAAATGCACAAAATTTTGAAAACTCGTACCATTGACGTGATGGACAATTGATGGAAAATTACTGATTACGTGCATCAATTGGATCACAATGCTAAACAAGGCTGTGCAACTCGTTTGGGACTCGCAAGCCACAGTACATCGGCAGCGATCCCGGGACCGCTGAACGCCCTTCGCAGGCACTGCGAAGAACCCACAGACTGCACCAATACCACGGCAGGCCTAATAGCAGCTCAATCAGTGGTGGGTGACGGCGCGCATGATAGATTGCTCTGGCCCTCCCCCTGCGATAGAAAACAGCGGGGAGGCAAATGGGACATCACTAACACAACTGCAATTCTGGGCACTAACGGCTCACGCCGGCGTCCTCACGAGTTGTGGGGAGGACCCTCTCAGCAAAGAGACATCGTCAGGGGGGGGGCCCTGCGCGCTAGGCCCCCAAAGGAGCCAGGAGTTAAAATGGTGGCCACCCCGTGGCGGCGGTGACTCTACTCTGAGACTAGAGTGTGCCCCAGTGGATGATTAAAGAAGTCTAGGAGACAACACACAAGGCAAGACAAGATCCTGTGGAAGCTCGATCGGCGCTGAGAGGTAATGCGTGGGGGCAGACGAAGCACATGATGCACAGAGGACTGTGGGCACTCTTCTGTTGCGTGAAACCCCCTCCCCCCCTTTCATTGGTGCAGCCGGCCACCAGCACAGTCGCGCAGGCAGCCACCCATTGTAGAGAGGAATTAGGAGGTGGGAGTGGCCCACACCAATGTCCCTGTGAAGGCCAGGAGCCCCCACAAGAGGCCGAGACCTATTGCGCCAGACATGGGGACAGCAGCCGTCACGAGATCCTGCTGACTCCGGGGGCGGGCGCTGCCCCCCCCGGAGCGACAAGAGAGGGCCCCCGAAACAACATGCCAGCAGCAAAGTGGGCCTGCCAAGGGGTCAATAACGGAAGGCGGCGACTGCGCACGAGGCACGCCCAGTGCGCCATTTGGCCCACGATCCTGCTACTCAGCGCTCATCCCCCCCAGAAAGAGGGGACACGACTCTTCAGTTGGATACCGCGTCTCTCAGCCCGACAACATGGGACAGCACGAGCCACGACTGGCCCAGCAACGTCCGCGGCAACACAGGACCCCGCTACAAATGCCAGGCTACCGCAGAAAGAAGCTGTTACCCCGCAAGAACTGACCCTCTCCGAAATGATGGACAAAGTACTGGCGGCCATAGAACACTCAAGGGTTTCAATGGAGGAGAAGCTCGGGACTATAACCACAGACATCACCCTGCTCAGGGACGACCATCGCAAATTTGCGGACAAAGTGTCAGATGGTGAGAAAGTAATAGCTTCCATGCAACCCTCAATCAAAACGCACCAAGAGTCTCTACAGACCCTACTGGGGCGCATGTCAACCATGGAAGAATGCAACTATGACCTCGAAGGTCGTTCGAGGAGGTGCAACATCCGCGCCCTGGGACTCCTGGAGGGAATTGAAGGCGCGGACCCCGTCGCGTATATGGAGACATGGACCAAGTCCTTTACGCCGGCCACAGACCAGACTCCTTTTTTCTCCATCGAAAGGGCTCACAGGGTCCCGGTGCGCAGACCCCCCCTCCCTCGCCCGATTCTGGTGAAATTCCTACATTTCAGAGACCGCGATGCGGTACTCAGAGCAGCCAGGCAGCTGGCCCAATCCAAGTCGAAAACAAGCAAATAATGATCTTTCCGGACTACTCCTGAGCGGTGCATCATTAAAGAGCTACATTCCTTGATGTCAAACGCCGCCTACGACCGGAGGGCATACAATACTCTTTACTGTTCCCAGCCCGACTCAAAATCATACACGAGGGGTCCACCATATTTTTCACGGACTCGGAGGAGGCCCGAGACTGGGCGGATCACCACTATCGGAAGCAACCACGAGCAAACGAAAAGACCGACAGGCGTCCAAAAATTCAACACGGCTACAGACGCCGCCCAAAACGACAAGGCAGCAGAGTCATCACCGGCTCGGGCGCCCAGGCCTTGGGGTCCCCAGACTTGGAGCAAATTATAGCTGAAAGGCGAAGGGCCTTGCAGGCAGCCGCGGAACTCCAGGAGAGGATGAGGGCAGTGAAGGGACGCTCTCCCCAGTGGACTCAATGACCCCGCCGCTGGTCACACCACAGACTGCTGATACACTGATATGACTAGGATCCAGCAGTACATGTGCACAGGGCACTCCAGAGAGATACACTATAATGTAGGATGAGGCACATGGCACACCGAGCAGCTCAGCTAGTGATTTCCTGCTTATCCCTAGGCCACCGAGCGCGCAACAATCTTGCAAATGCCCCCAGCAAGAGCCACCTAGTAGCTGCGTGACACCACCCCTTCAATATTTAGCAGCTCTCTTCGTACACTAGCATGAGTTTGGACGTATCGTCGTTTGCGATAGGTCCCCAGTATTGGGATTGTTCCCCACCCCCGTTGCCCTCCTATTTGACGTTATCCCCCCCAACACTGTATACGCACATGCGCATAGACGAGGTGCTACATCCATACTTGGACTGCGAGATCAGGCTAAGTCAGGGCAGTGGTTCATGACACGGCATGGTGCCCGGGTACCCTACTCCCCCCGGACCCCCGCATCACAACATGGCACATAAGGGGCATATCACCATCCTCACCCTGAATGTGTGAGGTATGCACACGTCGCGTAAGCGATATGCAGCATATGCATATATAAAGAGGCAGAACGCTCAGATCACGCTGCTACAAGAAACCCACTTGGTAGCGAAAGAATTGCGCAAGCGATGGCGCGGGATATTCTGCACCATGACATATTCGGCCTACGCGCGGGGGACCCTCATATGGATACGCCCAGGGATTCCATTCCAGGAGCTATCTAGAACAGTTGACACGGAGGGCCGCTGTGCACTCCTACACGGGCTGCTCGATGGTCAACAAGTAGTTCTGGGTAGTGTTTACGCGCCGAACACAGACCAGGGAACATTTTGGGACTCACTCTTGCGCCCCTTAAGTGCATATACCCAGGCCCCATGGATATTAGGAGGAGACTACAACTGCGTGCAAAACACCTTCCTTGACAGATCTTACCCGCCACACCCGGCATCCCCCATAACAGCACAGGCCAAACGAATTGCTACCTGGGCAACACATTAGGCTCTGACTGATGCATGGCGCTCCAAATATCCGGACCTCTGACTCTATTCATTCCACTCCATCCCACGCTATCTCAGGGTCCGCCTGGACTGCTTCCTCTGTCCCCCCCCCCATTTTGCCCAAGATACAGGAAGCTGAATACTTAGGTAGGGTCCTATCCGACCATGACGCGCACACAATCACCTTAATATGGCGACCACCCAAGCCCCCGGTCCCTACTTGGCGCCTGCCCAAAGAGTGCCTAGAAGACTCAGTATTTAGACAAACGCAAGCGGCACATATACGAGCTTACTTCAACGAGAATACGCATACAGCGACCTCCCGCGCAATGGAATGGAATGCGTTTAAAGTGGTGATCAGAGGTACATGCATACAGCACATCTCAGGGGTGTGCAAAACCCTAGCGAGCGCAGCATAATGGAGAAGGAGCATGCACTAGCCACATTAACGCAGGCAGCGGATAGAAGGGAGGCCACTCTGACCCAAGTAGTGGACGCTAAAACCGCATATGCTGAGGCGCTCTTTGACCTCTGTAGGTACAACTTTAGAGCACACGCCACGAAGATGCACAAGGAAGGTAACAGAGCAGGCGCGCTGCTGGCCTGGTTGGTGAAGCAAGACACTACCCTCCCACCGATCACCGCGATCCGTATCGCAGCCGGTGCCTTGGTACATTCACAGACCTCCATCCTAGAAGTCTTTCAGCAATATTACACACAACTATATGCGGCCCCCGCCACAGTAGACTCTGAAGCACTTTCCCGATTTCTAAACACACTTCCCCTGCCCCGCATAACGCGAGCGGACCGACGCGAGATAGACGAGAAAATCACAGCGTTGGATGTTACGCAGGCACTGCAAGCGCTGGCTACCTGCAAAGCGCCCGGCCTAGACGGCCTCCTGCTGGAGTTTTTCCACACCTTCTCTACCCAGTTGGTGCCGCAGTTGGTAAAGCTTTACCAGTCAGCGTTAGATGAGGGGGGCCTACCACAGTCCATGTGCGAATCGGTAATAGTTTGCTTCTCCAAACCGGACAGGGATCCCCAGCTTGTGGGATCCTACCGACATATAGCCCTGTTGCCAGCAGACTACAAGATATTCGGGAAAATACTGGCGGAGAGATATTCCACAATCCTTGGACCAGTGCGGGTTTGTGCCGGGGAGAAACACCTCCTATAACATCAAGCGCCTTTTTCACGTCAGGACCGGGCTCGCAATCCTTTTCCGTGTGCGGTGTGCCTGGTCCTGGACCTCGAAAAGGCCTTCGATACCCTGAGCTGGCCATACCTCCTTCGAGTTCTGCGACAGATGGGTGTGGGACCTCGCCTGCTCACATACACTTTGCTTATATCCAGTAGACCGGCGTCCAAAGTAAAACTGGGGCCCTACCTGTCGTCATCTTTCCCAATTCTCAGAGGCACAAGGCAGGGGTGCCCGCTCTCCCCCCTGCTTTTTGCGATGGCGATGGAGCCGCACGCGATCCGCCTCCGCAGGAAGGGAGAAAAATGGGGCATACCAATTGCGGGCACGATCCATGCGGTGTCATTATCCGCCGATGATGTCCTCATCTACATCCGTGACATCAAGTCAGACCTTACCCGTATACTTGACACCCTGCGAGACTTTGAGCAGGTGGCAGGACTGAATGTTAACTGGGCTAAGTCCACAATATACCCACTCTCAGGCGACCTCCCACCCCAGCCGCTGCTAACGGGCGGGCAGCACATATCATGGAGTGCCCAAGCAGTTCGATACCTAGGTATACGGCTATACCACACGCCGCAGGACATGTACGAGGGAAACCACCGTAGGGCCCTGGCTGGGGTTCAGACCTCAGTTAATTTCTGGAGGGATCTCCCATAGGGAAAATTGCAGTGGCCAAGATGATACTGGTCCCACGGCTACTGTATCTTTTCACCAATGTCCCAGTGGTCCCCCCCCTTCTTCCGTGAGCTGGATACCCTCCTGGTTTCCCTCATCTGGGGTACAGGCCGTAGACGAATAGCCCTCGTCAAACTACAGTTGCCTATGGACCAGGGAGGACTGGGTGCTCCCTCCTTTGAGGCGTACTTCTTGGCAGCTCAGCTGCAATGGGTGTCACGGTGGACCGCAGGTCGGGCATTGACAGAAACACACACTATGGCGGGGACCAGTTACAGTCCCAGTTATACACTGTATGCTGCTACCAGGTACCGAGTCAATACAGGATTGTCCACTCCAGATAGCAGTCACACGAGCATGCTTGAAACGCATAAACAAAATGTGCCACTCAGTCCCTTTCTACTCTCCCATACAGCCACTGGCGGGTTTTCCTAGAGGCTGAACTCATTACACAGAACGCGCACTGCGCATTTGGACCAAGCACGCAATCACAGAAGCTGGTGCCTTGTATGCAAACGGGCAATTGCAGACATTTGCCGACCTCACCGCCGGCACGGACCTTCCAAATGGGCAATTTCTCACACACAGACAACTGCTGATAGAGTGCCGTAGAATGTGGCGCGCATTAGACACAGAACCACCCACTCACCCAGTTCTACATACTATCTTACAGATGGGTCCAGGATGACACTTAGTGACATGGTTGTACAAAACGGTGCGGACGCCTGGTGCGATCACTCTCCGAGAAAAATGGGAAGCAGAGTTCCAAAGGCCCCTCCATGATAAAGAATGGGAACGCGCCCTTGAATTCCCCAAAAAGGTGTCCCGCAACTACCGTTTCAAAAACATACAATACCACATGCTGCATCGTGCATATCTGACCCCAGAAATGCTTCAGCGCTACTACCCCAACACACACTTCACCTGCCCTAGATGCCCGGAGCCCGGCGCTTCCTTCCTCCATATGTTCTGGTATTGCCCGGCACTTCACGCATACTGGGCCACGATACACGCCACTCTGCTCGAGATAACAGGGCTCACGGGTCTCAACACATGGGAGGTCTGCGCATTGGGCATAGTCAAGCGCCGAAAGCACCAAAAAGTGGAGACGCGATTTGTCTCCCTAGCGATCCTCCTAGCGAAGAGGTGCATAGCCATGCATTGGAGAGCGCCAGGAGGGCCATCGATCGAGGCTTGGCGGGGAGCGGTTAAAAAGTGGGGGGCCTCAGAGGAGGAGGTGCTTAGATCGGAAGAAATCCAAGGCACCCGCAAGCATCGCATTTCCATGCAATGGGCGACACTACTCCATGCCTTCAAACGGGTAGCAACAGATGAGCCACCCACGCAGGCCTCTATACCCCCTGTAGAGGAGGCACACAGGAGGACGCACAGCATACCCTCCCGGAAATGGATACCCAGAGAGACGCGACCCCCAATCTGAACACGAAAAGCAGCCGCCGCCCCCCTACATAGTCTTGCACATCCCACGCCCTGCACTACAGAACCTAGTGACTGACGCCATCCATTTGACCTACTAGCCCTCATTAATATACGAACACTCCTATACAGTGAATCCCAGTTCAAATTACCCATGTTGAAGAGTTATGTTTTATATTAAAAGAAAGCACAATAGGCGGTGTTACCCAACACCAGTACAGCAGGTCAACACAAGAGTAATAGTACGTCCTACAGGGAATAGCTTATGTTCACACGGGCAGTTATAAGTACGTCGCCCCTAGACACAGGGATGGCTGATGTATTAAAACTTATGTTCCTATCCAATGTAAATAAACCCAGGAATAGAACGGCTTTCAGAAACTGTACTGAACACCTGTAATGATTTTGTCACGATATAAGGACCTTGCATAATAACCAAATGCCAATAAAAAGATTTTACTAAAAAAAAAATCAATGTACGGGGGACGATATCACACTTTACATCTGGGAACCAAGTTCCAACCTTGCACCCCTGACACGTGAAGTAATACGTTTTGGTGGACACTCTGGCATTCAAATCAACTGGGGAAAATCTGTACTTTTCCCACTCACCGAGGTAGCCGTCCCTTGCCCCACAGAATATCCATTTCGATGGGCCACTGAGCCTGTCAAATACCTAGGAATATGGCTAAGCCGAGATGTGGATGAGCTTTGGAGAGCAAACTATGGGTGTGCTGTGGAATGGTTCGAGCCGCGCATCCCGGTCTGGACCAGACTGCCGCTGTCCCTCGCCGAACGCATCGCGATAGCGAAGATGGTGGTCCTCCCTAAGTTTTTATATCTTTTTGCCAATATTCTGATGCCCCTTACAGTGCGCTTCTTTAAAAGGTTGCGATCTAACCTAATTACACTCACCTGGGCCGGGCAACAGCCCAGAGTGAGATACGAGGTGTTGACGCTGCCACTGGCGAGCGGTGGCTTGCGGGCACCGGACTTGCAGCTATATGCCCCGAGTGCGTAGGCGAGTTTCCTGCATCATTGGCTATACCCCACTCCATTTGAGCCCCACGTAACCATGGAGCGCGATCAGGCGGCACCGTGGCCATTAACAACGGCCTTGTTCTGCAAATACAAAGCACCCCAAGGTGAAATAGACCCTGTAGAATGTATGCGGTGGGCGTGGGACGGACTACGGCGTAGGGCTGGGCTCCTGGTCTTACATGCCCCATCGGCTCGGCTGGCAGAAAACCCACTATTCCCCCTGCTGCAAGACAAAGGGTCGGCGGGCAGGGCTGCCCAGCTGGTAGTTAAAACTATTGCAGATCTGTTCCCCGGAGGACGGTTTCTCGAGTCACTGTCCAACCCCTCCGTGCGAGAGGCCACGGCGTTAGACACATTGCTCTACTAGCAATTGCAAGTGACCTGCCGGGCGACCTATGACACCTTCCCTGACCCCTCCCTCGCAGCACTGGAACACTTGTATGTCACCACGTCCCCGCGAAAACTAGCCACTAGGTTATACACAATCATAATGAAGTCCCCCCAGTTGGACACGTCTCGGGCGAGGGAGGAGTGGGAGCGAGAGCTGGGTTGTGAGATACCAGAGGATCGGTGGACATACTGCTGCAGACAAACGGAGCGCCTGTCCCCCAATTACAGGCTGCGACTGATTCACTTCAAATATTTCCACAAGCTATACCACACACCATTGCCGCTGCACAAAATGGGGCTGCGGGAAACCTCGAATTGCAGCCACTGCTCGGCGGCTGGAGTCACATTTCTCCACTTGGCCTGGGGGTGCCCCGGGGTGGCAGAATTCTGGGGGGAGGTGTGTGACACAATCGGCTGCATCGTGGGGCCCACTTGCTGCTGCACCCAGTGACATGTCTGTTGGGATATGTCGAGGAGACACCCGTCGCATACCGCCGGCTAACAGGGATGCTGCTCTTACTGGTGAAGCGTAGGGTTGCAGAACATTGGGGCCATAGGCCTGCACCCACACACACAGCATGGTTATCGGACGCTGCACACTGTCAGGAGCAACTCAACACATTGGGAACTAATGCCAGTGCGATCCAGGCCATTAGATATCTGGGAACCCCTTGCCACATACCTCAGGGAGAGGGCGGCTGACACCGCAGATGGGCAGGAGCGGGCTGTGCAAGAACGCAGATGATCGGGAGGCAGGGGGGAGGAAGAGTTGGATGGGGGAGGATATTGCAAAGGACTGTCTTGCATTGCAATGTTATATAATTGCTGGGATGGGAAAGTTGCTTGGGTTGCCTATTTGTATTGACAAGCCCGCTATCTTGGATTGTTGATCAATTTGAGCTATTGAACCTGCACTGTGAGCTCTTGATTGGAACACAAAAAAGTTTTGTTGAAAACCAAAAAAAAAAACAAATGGACCAGATTGCTCCTAAGAGAAGGAGCAGGAAGGGTGAGGAATAATCCTCCTCCCAAACTCCCAGTGAGGATCAGTCTCCTGAGGGAGATGATCTCAGTCCCTGTGAAGGAACTGTCCCAGAGGAGCTTGGGCCTGACCAGGCAGAGTTCTTGGGGGCAGGGGGCCCTTCCAGGGCAGACTTGTGTTTGGAGCAGCAATCCTGCCCTCTCTTGAGCCTCTCAGACAGCAAACTGCTACTGAGGAAGCAGGGAATGTCAGTGGGTCCCATAGGATCTATTGGGAAGATGGGCTTCTGTATTCTGAAGGTAGAGACCCCAAGCCTGCTGCCACCAGGAGGTTGGTAATACCTCAGAAGTTTAGGGGTTTTCTTCTCTCCCTGGCACATGACATTCCCCTTGCAGGACACCTTGGGCCAAGTAAGACTTGGGACAGGATTGTCCCTCATTTTCAATGGCCCCATATGTCAGAAGTTGCTCCTGTGTCACATGTAACCCTGGGCGTAGTTCGCGTAGTCGCGCTACGCATAGCTACGCGAAGTGTACTTTGCACTACGCACGCTACGCGAACTGCGTAGTGCGGTAGGGAAATGCTGTTCGCAATGATTGCACAGTGCCGGATGCTTGTCCGCACTGTGCAATCATTGCGAACGGCATCATGCACAGTGCAAGCGGTCGTTTTCTGCCGCTCGAGTAGATTTGTACTCGAGTGGCAGCTTTCCTAACGCGGACTGGTAGTTTCTCATCGCGAGCGGTCGCGAGCATATGCGACCACTCGCAATGAGAAACCTGACCTCCCCGCGTTGAGAATCTCGCCGGGAGGTTTATTTTCCACGCTCGCGATCGGCAACTTGATGTTGCCGATCGCGAACGAGGATAAAGTCTCACCGGGATGTTGATTTTGCTCGCTCGCGGTCGCCAACTTGACGTTGAGGACCGCGAGCGAGCAAAAAATGCCCGCTACGCGTTTTTGCACTGTGCTACGTGCGATGCGCGTAGTTGCGCAAACTACGCCCACTCCGCGAGCGTAGCTTAGTTTTCCGCCCAGGCCTAGTCACATGTCAAGCCAGTGGTAACTCAGATGGCACTACAAAGGCCCCCTTAATCCTACTTACAGTGGTTGGGGTTCCTTTTGAGAGGGTAGGGATTGGCATTGTTGGTCCCCTGAACCATCCAACTGCATCTGGACACAGTTACATCCTAGTGGTGGTGGACCATGCCACTAGGTATCCAGAAGCAATTCCCCTTAGAACCACTACAGCTCCTGTAGTGGCCAGGGCCCTCCTGGGAATCTTTTCCAGAGTGGGCTTCCCTAAGGAGGTCTTCACAGACAGAGGTACCAACTTCATGTCTAGTTACATAACTGCAATGTGGAAAGAGTGTGGAGTAAACTATAAGTTTGTCACATCCTACCATCCACATTGTAATGGGCTTTTTGAAAGGTTCAACAAGACCCTCAGGGTATGATCATGGGACTCCCAGAAAAGCCAAGGCAAAAATGGGATGTCTTACTACCCTGCCTTCTCTTTGCCTACAGAGAGGTTCCTCAGAAGGAGGTTGGCTACAGCCCATTTGAACATCTTTTTGAACATCCAGTTAGGGGTCCATTGTATCTAGTCAAGGAGAGCTGGGAGCAACCTCTCAAAGCTCCTAAACAGGATATTGTGGACTATGTCCTTGGCCTGTGTTCATGTTTGGCTGAGTACATCAAGAAGGCCAGTAAAAACCTTGAGGCCTGCCAAGATCTTCAGAAAGCCTGGCATGAGCAAAAGGCTGTCCTGACTGTTTACCAGCCAGTCCAGAAAGTGTGGGTGTTGGAGCCTGTGGCCCCATCAACCCTCCAAGACAAATGAAGTGGTCCCCATACAATCCTTGAAAAGAAAGGTGAGGTCACCTACTTGGTGGACCTAGGCACTACAAGAACTCCCCACAGGGTACTTCATGTGAACCGCCTAAAACCTTTTGTAGACACGGCTGACATGAGCTTGCTCATGGCCACTGATGAGGGACAGGAGGAAGAGAGTGACCCTCTCCCTGATCTCCTCTCTGAGAACCCTGTTGATGGGTCAGTTGATGGAGTAGCCTTGGCATGCAGCCTCACTGACCAGCAGCAAGCTGATTGCAGGAAGGCCCTCAATCAGTACAAGCATAGGTTCTCTCTGACACCCAGTCAAACCACCTGGTATACCCATGAAGTGGACACAGGTGACCATATGCCAGTAAAGAACAAAATTTACAGGCAGCCTGACCATGTCAGAGATTGCATCAGGACAGAGGTCCAAAAGATGCTGGAATTGGGGGTCATTGAGCCTTCAAATAGCCCCTGCGCTAGTCCAGTAGTCCTGATACCAAAACCTCACACCAAGGGTGGAAAAGGAGAGATGAGGTCTTGTGTGGACTACAGAGGCCTCAATGCAGTCACTAGGACTGATGCCCATCCTATTCCAAGGGCAGATGAGCTGATAGAAACTTTGGCCTCAGCCAAGATTCTGAGTACATTTGACCTAACTGCTGGCTACTGGCAAATCAGATTAGCTGAGGATGCCAAGCCAAAAACAGCATTTTCAACCCCCAGTGGACATTATCAATTTATTGTAATGCCCTTTGGTCTGAAAAATGCACCTGCCACATTTCAGAGGCTGGTGAACAAAGTCCTAACAGGTCTGGAAGCCAATAGATCAGCATAACTATATGATATTGCTGTCTTTAGCTCCACCTGGGAGGATCACCTGGTCCACCTTAGAAATGTTCTGGAGGTCCTGCGAAAGGCAGGCCTCACTATCAAGGCCACCAAGTGCCAGATAGGGCAGAGCAAGGTTGTATACTTGGGCCACCTAGTAGGTGGAGGCCAGGTTCAGCCATTGGAGAGCAAAATCCAGACCATCGTGGACTGGGTTGCTCCCACTACCCAGACTCAGGTCAGAGCTTTCTTGGGCCTGACTGGGTACTACAGGAGGTTTGTTAAGGGATATGGGTCCACTGTGACTCCCCTTAATGATCTCACCTCAAAGAGAATGCCAAAGAAAGTACAGTGGACAGTTAGCTGTCAAAAGGCATTTGATGACCTGAAGCAGGCCATATGCACTGCTCCCATTCTGGACAGTCCTGACTATTCCAAAACCTTCATTGTCCAGACAGATGGATCTGAGATAGGGGTAGGAGCTGTTTTGTCACAATTTAATGCAGAGGGCCAGGACCAACCAGCAGATTTTATAAGCAGAAGGTTTACCCCCAGGGAGAAACGTTGGTCAGCTACAGAGAGGGAGGCCTTTGCTGTGGTCTGGGCCTTTAAGAACTTGAGACCATACCTGTTTGGTACTCACTTAATTGTTCAGACAGACCATAAGCTCCTCTTATGGCTTAAACAAATGAAGGGTGAAAATCCAAAACTTTAAAGGTGGTCCGATTCCCTACAGGGGATGGACTATTCTGTGGAACATAGGCCTGAGAGTATCCATGCCAACGCAGATGGACTCTCCAGATATTTCCACTTAGAAAATGAAGACTCAACTGGACAAGGTTAGTCTCATCTCCTTACGTTTGGGGGGAGGGTTGTGTAGGAAAGTAGGATCTGCTTTCATGGTCACCCCCAATTTTTGCTGGTGTCATTATGTTTTTTTTACTAGTCTGACTGGGATCCTGCTAATCAGGACCTCAGTCTCTGTGCTTCATCTCTAAATTGGACATGGTGAGTACTTGGGTACGCTCCAGATTGGCTACTGGTGTCTCCTGATAAGTCCCTAGTACATGGTACTAAGGTACCCAGGGCATAGGTACACCACGGTCTCCCATGGGCTGAAGCATGTATATTGCCACCCATGAGAGAGACCACTCAAACTGTGGCTACAGGCCTGCCATTGCAGCCTGTGTAAGCTGGTGCTAGCACCACTCACGACAGATATACGTTTCCTTATATCTGGGGATCACTTCACTTAAAACCTATAAGTCACCCCGAAAGCAGGGATTTCAATCCTGAAGGCAGGGTGCTCGGCTCCAAGTGTGAGGGTGTACCTGCATGAGCGGGGTACCCCTACAAC
This sequence comes from Calotriton arnoldi, assembly GCA_963921515.1. Taxonomy (NCBI): domain Eukaryota; kingdom Metazoa; phylum Chordata; class Amphibia; order Caudata; family Salamandridae; genus Calotriton; species Calotriton arnoldi. Next base: position 377,212 of record CAWUFW010007689.1, on the reverse strand, counting down.
CTTCGGAGTCCATTCTCCCTGGTTGTAAGTGCATCAGCCATTATGACATATAGAGTGGCCATGCGTCATTACGTGATGACCATCTCTGAACTGGCTGTAACGAACCCTGTCATGTTTGGTATCAAACATTTTGGAATCATACCTCCCACGCCATAAACGGTGTGGGAGGTATGATTTCATGCACTGTAAAGCTCCTCCGGGAGGTCCTCAGTGCTCCTGGTACCAGTCTTCCAGAACCGGACAGCAAGCTAGGGCTGCTGCCGAACAGAGACACGATTCTGCCCTCCTGCTGCTGAGCCAAGCTCGAGCAGTGGAAGGCAGAACAATAGGTATCCTGTCACAGGGAGGTGTGACCACCTCCCAGACAGGGTTTAGTGTATTGGGATAGGGTGGGGGAGCTTGCCAGTGCCAGGGAAACTGCTTGTAGGACACATTTGGTGCCCTCCTTGCATTCTCCAGTTCAAACCAGTTCAGGGAGCCATTGGCTCCTGCTTTGGCACGAAACTGTTCAAAGGACATGGGAGTATCCTCCCCACTGTCTAGCCCCTCCTCCGGGAGGGACCCCTGAATCGTCCCAACCCTTTCCTAAGGGTACTTACGGGCTTATCTGTGGGTGGGTCCCTAGATTCGTCGTGGTACAAGATTCAGATCAAACACCACTTCAACTTCGACTGTCTGGACACTCTGGACTTCCCTTTGGGAACCAAGACTACAACGGGGAAGATTCCTGCTGCTCTTGGTCTCGTCGTCCTGCCAGTCTTCTGCAACATCTGTGCCCATGCATCATACAGGTTCTTCACAGATCCTGTGGACATCCAAGACACCCGAAGGAATCTCCCTTGGAGTGAAGGAGTCACTCCCCTGCATCTGCAGGCACCGCAACGCAGCTGACCGGTCTGCTGATCCTGGGATCCCACGGACTCTGAGAGGCTCAGCAACACAGGTGATGGTTCTGCATCTCCCTCGAGGCCTGCACTGTCTTCATACCAAGTTTGAGGCCAGTATCCCTCGTCGGAACCGCTGGAACAGAACCCCTGTGCACTACGTGAACTTGCCATTGCCAAGGCTTGTTGACTCTCTCCTCCAGAGATCTTCGGGCTCCAAGAAGCCCAAACCTCAAGCAACTCCTGCAGCATAGATCCTCACCCTCACCACTTACTCTACACCATGGGCCTTCTTCATTGGTGAGCTGCTCGAGGTCCTCTTGCGACTCCTGTGCCGCCGGCCCATGGTTCCTCTTGAGGGTCTTCTTTGGCTCCAGTGGGCTCCCCTGCTTGCTCGGGGCCTACTCTGACTTACCTACTCGTGGTGAGTCACTTGGACCTTGCTGGTCCCGACACTGCACCTTTTTTGTCGACTACGTTGTTTGCTGCTGCCAAGGCTTGTTGGTGCCCCTGCCAGACACTGGCCTCTTTGCTCTCGACATCCTACGTGGGAGAGCTTGTGAATGGTTCCTGGTCTCTTACAGCATCACCTGGTCCTCACAGTTGCAAAGAGCACCATCAACCTCTCCTGCATCTCTGACATTGGTGGGCATTCGTCTTCCGTGCCTCCTAGTCACTCCTGAGTTGCATAGACTCTGTCCCCTCTGCTTGCAGGTACCTCTCAACCTGAATCCACCTTTGGGTTCCAATGGACTCCTTCATCTTCTTCTCCAGCAGCATCTTTCCTGAAGTCCTCCATTGTGGTCTACGGCGGTTTCCGACATCAGTTGACACCTATGCACCCGGCTTCCCTGGTGTAGGTTGTCCTGGTTCCTGGGGTATCCACGGGTGGGGTGACTCTCCAACCTTCCATCTTCCACAGGGTTTCTTCAGGGTCCACTGGGAAGGGTCCTTCTTCTTTAAAATTGCAACCGCGACTTCCCCATTGACTAACATTGAGCACGCTGTCGTGTTTCCACTCTGCACACGACCTCCGTGGGGGTCCTAGATACTCACCTAGAGTGGTTCCTTGGTTCTCCGGCTCTTCTACATCTTCTGGGTCCATCCTTGAATTGAGTTGTGGTTCGCATTCCACTATTTTAGTATTTGGTCTAGTCTCCCTAGTATTGTATTCCCTAAGTATTGTGTGTATATCTCCGGGTTGGAGATAATACAATGTGTTAGTGAGTGTTTGTAATAAAATACATATTTTTTAGAACTACACTGTGTGATTCTTTTTCACTTAGCCTATACCATAAGATTAAGTACTGGTAAAACAAGCTACTTTACACTCCTTCTGGACTAAGCCTGAAGGCTGCTCTCCACAGGTACCACTTAGAGAGCTTTGTAAGGTTGTCTAATACCATTAAAATCACCATAAGGATTGTCTGGATTAGTGCAGGGTGCTTCACTTAAATAAGTGAGCACCATATACTAAGCCAGCCTCTCACAATATTCTAATAAATCTGGACCAGAGCGGTTTCATTCCGGGAGGCAGGCCCATGATAACATACGTGCGGCCAGCCGCCTGGTTGATAAGTCCACCCTTAAACAGATCCCAGCGATATTGTTATCCCTCGATGCCAAGAAGGCTTTCGAGCAGGGGGACTGGACTGGACCTTCTTGCATCTTGCGCTCTGAAAAATGAGCATGGACCTGCTTTCCCTTTACGTGACAGCATATGTCACTCACAATGGACATCTATCTCTCCTGTCCCTTTCACCTCTCCAGAGGCACCAGACAATGCTGCCCCATGACCCCTTCTCCTTGCTTTCTTTATAGAGCCACTGGTGTGTGTGCTCCGGTAGATGGCTGAGGTGATGGGGATGAGATTTGGACTGAGAGAATTTACGATCTCCATCCCTTAACACTGGGCACCCCGGGAACATTGCTCCCTGAGGTAGTCATTTTACTTGAGCCTTTTCAAAAAGGCTCAAGATGTTTCAGATGAAAAGCAGACAACGTGCAGGCGCTGCTGAAAGTGTCCCCTTGTTTGGAAATTACACTGGGACGAGTTCAGCACATTATTCATTGGGGCCCAAATTCTTGGCAGGGTGGACAGCGTTCACCCTGTGAAAAAAGTGGGTGGACGCCGTACACCCGACTCGTGCCCTGGTTATAAGATTAACCCTTACAAGTCGGAGATTCTTAACCTGACGCTGGATGCTGGGAAGGTGGCTGACCTGTCTCCCCACTTCCCCTTTCGTTGGGCATGCGTGCCGCTCTGCTATCTCGGAATCTAACTCACTCCTCAGGTTGCTAGACTATTTCAGGCTAACTACGCCCTCTCTTTGCAGCTGTCACTAAAGACCTCCAGCTATGGGTCCACCGTCCGTCTCACACTCTCGTGGTTTGGCCGAGTCAATGCTCTTAAAATTAATATACTTCCATGCCTTCTCTACTTATTTTCACTCACGATCTCTGTGAATCCCCCGTACCTTCAGCATGTCCAACACAAATGTATGTCCTATATATATATGGAGGGGGAGAGCCCCGCGGCTGTCTGAACACTTATGACCCAACCTAGACAGGAAGTAGGCTGGCAGCCCCCAGTGTACCTCACTGCTATGCAGCTGCGCAACTGTGGCCAGTGGTGGAATGGATCACCATGATCTCTGAGAAACCCTGGGGGCAAATGGACCACGCCATTGTCTGCAGACATACACATCTTAATGCCTACCTCAGCACCCCGGTAGCTACCACGTTGAGGATGTGGGCTAGGTACATGGCCGCGCAGGTGCTAGTGTCCTAACCCCCCATATGCACCGATTCACTTTAACCCGGTATTTCCTCTGGCGCTAGACGAGCGGGTCTTCCTTCGCTGGTAGAAGGTAAGGTGCAAAATGATAGCTGACTTCTACAAGCAACTGTCCCCAAAACCTTCCCCCAGTGCCAGCACACTTACGACCTCCCACACATTGAGCGGCTTTACTGTATGCAACTCCGTCATCCATCATTGGATTACCCGACAGGATACGTGCTGGAGCCATTAGACCCAAAACCGCCTTTGAGCTGCAGTTCCCCAAACTAATTGGCACTGAGGGCAATATTGTCACTTAATCAGCTCCTCCTGACACACAAGGTTCCACAGGCCTGGCGACACAACGCAGAGTGGGAAAGGGTGCTCATGCTCCTATAGGCTCTAAGCTTATGGATAGACTGTGCAAGAACTTACAGTTCTCTTCCGTGTCTGCTTATAGTCCGGAGATTCATTATAAAGTATGGCTTGGCTGTCATTATACCCCTCAGCGTTTACATCACATGCATCGTAACGCATCCCCTTGATGCTGGAGGGGATGTTGCGCCATAGGTGAAGCATTACACATATGGTGGGACTGCCCAAAGATACAACCCTTTCGGGGGAGGGTGGCCATGCTGCTCTGGCGGGTTCTGACCTTCCTTGTCCCTGTCAACCCAGAGCCAATGCTTCTAGGACTGAAGTGCCCCCCGCCCCCACCTGGCAAACCTGACGAGGGCAGAGTGGAATATGTATTTACAGTGTTTAGGGGCAGAAAAACTCACAATTGTTCATATTTAGAAAAAACAGACACCCGCCGACTTATTCAGTGACACCGACAACTATGGGCCCTGCCAGCCATGGAGCGTTTAATGAGCAGCGTGCAGGGCTCGTACATGGCATTCCAGCATCAATGGAAACCCCTGGTTATCTGTTTGAGTGGGACGGAATCCAGTCTGGCACTCCCACCATGATGGAAGGCGCTGAACCTCTTCCATTGCCAAACTGAAGGGGTGTGGTGGTGCTCACCTTGGTGCAGAAAGGTTGTGACTGTTTTCCCCACTGCAGTGAGATGACAAACACTACTTTAGGTTTAGGTTACCTTAAGGGAAAGAGACTGGCAGGCTGGGTACCCTTCTGTAGGTGGCGCAGGCAGACAGGATGAGTGGGGGGAGGATGGGAAGCAATTTAATCATGTGGCCTCTCTGTTAAGAAATTTGCTGTACTCTCCTTATATTCTGACTTTCTGAGCATTCTGGGGCTTATTCTCGCTAGTGGCGCCGTCCATGTTGACTGTGTTGTACTGACTGGACGATGGCCATGTTATTGTACTTGTTATTCTCGAAAATGGCAATAAAAATGTTTTATAATAAATAAAATTATACCAGAACAACAATAATCTAAGTAGAAGAACCAAAGATATTGAATTTGTTTTAGGTAAAAATAGTGCGAAAAGGTGCAACTCTCTCAATGGGGGTATTTGGTCACACTAGACCAGGACAAAGTTCCAAGTTCAGGCCAACCGCGATGGCGCATAGGCCGTGCACAATACTGAGTTCGATCCATTACAAGCTGATCTTTGGATCGAAGCCTGCGAGGCAGTGCTCTGTTAGGGTACACGTTGCTCTAAGTTGAGTCTGATGATGCTCTAAGCTGTGCAGCTAGGCTTTGCGTCACTTGGCGTATGTCTTGTTGAAGCTGTCAGTTGTGCGGCGAGGTTTTAATGGGGCTTTTCATCGCTGGGCATCTGTTCTGATAATGCTCTCAGGTGTGTGGCGTGGCTTTGCGCCGTTCTATGTCACTTGCGATTAAGCTGTCAGCTGTAAGGCTAGGCTTTGTGGGGCTTTGCGTCACTTCAGATTTGATGGACCCTTCAGTTAGGCAGGGAGGAGTTCTCAGTGATGCCAGTTAGGCAGTGAGGAGTTCTCTCTGATGGCGGGAGGTAACTCTTGGGGATCAGGACTCATTGCAGTAGAGGCCAGCAGCAGGGCTCAGGCAAGTTCACTTGCAGATCCAGGCAGGTTCAGTTGCAGCAGGTCAGCTGGGCAGTTGCAGGCAGGCCTCTGAACCTTGTTGTGTACCTCTAGCTCACAAAGAAGTTCAGTCAACTGACCCTTGAGGTCACTCTGGGTAGTTTGGGATGAGGACAAGCAGGTCCAATCTTCCTTTTCAGACAGCAAGGCAGTCCTTCAAGAAGCAGGGGAGTCCTCAGCCAGCAGGGCAGGTGGTCTACTGTAACTTCCACAAGTCTAGGAGTGTTCTGAAAAGTGACTCTAGTGGTCCAATATTTATACTGTGTGCCAGCCTGTGTGTGAGGGGGAGGGGGTCTCCCTGTCCAACCCCCACATCTGGTTCTAGAAAGTTCTTCCCATTCCCCTGTCGAGGTTCAAAAGTGTCTGGGGGTGACAAAAGGCAGGGCAGACCTAGTGTTAGGTTCCTTTGTATGTGCAGAAGGCAAGGCCTTTTGAAGTGTAAGTGCAGCTGGGTAAAGCCCCTCCCCAGTCATCCTGCCGGGTTGGCCCTTCCTGTCCACATCTAAGCCCTCTTTTTGGTACTATTCGGAAGCAATACACAAACCCCAACAGCAGAGCCATTTAAAGTCATGTGATCCAGGAAACTGGCAGAAGGCACATTTGGTTGTGACGAGAAAATGCCAACTTTCTAAAAGTGAGAGATTGCCGGGTGCGCCGTCGCGCACCAGATTCAAGATGCACTGCTATTGTAGGCAAAAGCCAATCAATGTTGACCTATGACACCAATCTTTTTGCAAAATAATCCAAGTAATCCATGTAGTCCAAAGTACTCCAAAGTAAACACGGAGGCGGCGTAATATCAATAATTTAATGTTGAAGATATGCCCATCCTGTCCTTATCCTACAACACGTTGAATTCCACTATTCGTCCTGGGCATCCTAACAGTCATACATTCACCCAATGCATTTCGGACACGTTCAGTCCTTCGTCAGGGGTAACTATGATGTAAAAACAAAAAGCGCATCAGCTACTCAAATAAACATAAACATAGAAATGACATAAATTTAAACAGAATGCTCATTATAACAAAGTGTAAAATATTCACCAGCAAAATCTGTCTACCAAACATTCCCCAAATCATAGTGCTCCCCACTACACAATCAAAGACATTCTCATTTCAAAGCAACGTATTTAAAAGGAAAAAAAACCAAGGAATTATACAGTGGTGAATCTATGTGCCAATGCACCGTATCTGAAAGAGACACGTTAGTGACAGATTCCTTACCTTAGAATATCCCCAGGCGTCAGGCTGGATCCGGAAAGTTTTTTGCGTAGCAGTACCCTTGCGCGTCGGTAGGCGGCGTCGTGCGGCTCCGCGTCCGTCGTCGGCGTCGTGATCGCCGGGATGACGTCGCGGGCAGTACTTAGGCGCCGCCCCTGCGCGCTGACGTCAGTTCTTCTTTTTCCGCGCCAGTAAGCGCAGATCCGGGAAGAGCAGTGCCCTAGTCACTTTTTGACTATCTTTTTGTGAAATTTTTCACTGTTCTCTTCAACGAGTCTTCACGACTCCTAAGGTGTCGTAGGGATGCCCGGCTTTAAGCCCTGCGAGGTATGTGGTCGTATGATGTCCATCACGGACCCCCACCTCGAGTGTCTCTTCTGCCTCGGCCGAGGCCACGACACGAAGTCGTGCCCTGACTGCCGGAAACTTCATCCGAAGGCTTTGCGAGAGCGGTCTCGAAAGCTCCTTGAAGTCCGGCAGTCGGCTCCGCGCCGCAGCAAGCCCCGGTCCCGGGAGAGGTCGAGGGGCCGGACGCGGAGTCCCCGCCGTTCGTCGGAATCCAAGTCTTCGCGCTCCTCCGGTAAGTCGAAGCACAAGAAGTCTAAGCGGCGTCATCGCTCTAAGACTTCGCCTCGCCGGTCGCGCGACTCGGCTGAGGTCCCTGTCGGCACCGTCCCCGCGGCCCCGGACGTGCCTGTCGAGTTGCCCCCGCATTACCCGTCCTTCCCGGGTTCGGGGGCGACTCCGGCCGAAGTACAGAAATTCCTGTCGGCCATGGCCCGCCTCTTCGGGCCTCAAGGTCCCTCCGGTGCGCCTTCGGGCCCCGCGGGCCCAGATGGGGTTGCTCCGGCGTCGCCGTCGACTCCGGTCCCGGCGTCGCCTGTCCCACCAGCCTTCGTCCCGGCCTCGGCTCCGGCCCCGGCCTCGACCCCGGTTCCGGTGGTGCCGCAACCTCCATCGACGCCGGTTGACCTAACCACGCCTCCGCCGACGCCGATGTCCCCGGTGCCGTTTCCGACGCCGTCCGGGGCTCCGGGCGGCGTCGTTCCCCGGTTCTCCCCGGGTCCGGACATGGAGCCGGACCGGCGCCGCCCGACGCCGGTTCCGGCGCCGATGAGGCCTTGGGTCCCTTATGTCCCTCCTCCTCCATCTTTTCAACCTGAGGAGGACCAGGAGAGCTGGGAGGGGTCTGACGACCCTCTCACACAACAGTGCGAGTTTGACCCGGACTGGGTTGAGGAACTTGGGGATGCCAGTGGGCTGGATACCTCCCCCGACTCTGGCATGCTGTCTCCTCCCGTGGCAACGGAGGAGGGGGCTAATTTTGCAACGGTGTTGCGTAGAGCTGCTGGAGCCTTAAATCTCCAGTTGCCTACAGTGGCCGTCAGGACTAACCTCCTGACTGAAGTGCTTCAGCCGGCGGCCTCCTCTTCGGAGCCTGTGCTGCCGTTCAACGATGCACTCACTGACGTTCTTTTGGGTGCCTGGTCCAAACCCACCACAGGGGCTCCTGTGGATAGGAACGTGGCCCGACGCCATCGCCCGGCTCCGGGCGACCCCCTGTTTCTCTCCCAACACCCCACCCCTGAGAGCTTGGTTGTCCAAGCCTCTGCCTCCCAAACAGCCTTCCCTACCGCCCCTCCGGATAGGGAATCCAAGCGCCTGGATCACTTTGGGAAGAAGGCTTTCTCTTCCTCCAGTGCTGGCTTGCGGTCTGTTAATACCGCTTGCCTCTTGGGCCGATACACCCACTCCCTGTGGGATTCGGTGGCTGATGTTTTGCCGCAGTGTTCTGAGGAGGTCCAGACACTGCTTACCCGCGCTATTGCGGAAGGGCGTGATGCGGCTAAGTATACCATCCGCTGTGGCCTTGATACCGCCGACTCGCTGGGCAGATCGCTTGCAACGACGGTGGCGCTGCGTCGCCACGCCTGGCTGAGAACCACTGGTTTTTCAGGGGATGTCCAGAATACTCTCATGGACATGCCCTTTGATGGAGTCGGTCTCTTTGGTTCAAAGGCGGACCATGCGCTGGAGCGTTTCAAGGATTCACGGGCTACTGCTAAGTCCCTGGGCCTTGCTGTTGTGCGCCCTCCGCAAACGTCTGCTTTTCGCCCCTTTCGTGGCCACGGAAGGGGCGCCCAGTCACGTCCACAGCCCGGCCAACGGCCCGCGCAGCAAGCGCCTTCGCGTGGCCGAGGACGTGGATACCGCCGTGGCGGTTCGGGCAACCAGCGTGCGGGTCAGGCCACCACCTCCAACCCGTCCGCGGCCTCCAAGCCCTCCTAGTCCCTCCTTTCAGGTGCACAGCACGCCAGTCGGGGGCAGGGTCCGCCATCACCTTCACCACTGGCGTCCCATCACCTCGGACAAGTGGGTCTTGGACATTGTCCGAAGGGGCTACTCCCTCCCCTTCGAGACCACCCCCCAGCCATGCCACCTCAATTCCACCGCATGTCAGGGGATCACTTGGTGCTTCTACAGAAGGAAGTCACGGCCCTCTTGGCCAAGAGGGCCATCGAGCATGTTCCGACCCCAGAAGTAGGGCGTGGTTGCTACTCCCACTACTTTCTGGTGCCCAAAAAGGACAAGGAGGACATGCGTCCTATCTTGGACCTCCGGAACGTCAATCGCTTCCTCCGGAAGGAGAAGTTCAAGATGCTCACCCTAGCTCAGGTCTTGACTGCCCTCGACCCCGGAGACTGGTTGGTAGCGTTGGACTTGCAGGACGCCTATTTCCACATCCCCGTCCTGCCGGCCCACCGGCGTTACCTTCGGTTCACGGTAGGCCTCGAGCATTTTCAGTTCACCGTGCTCCCCTTTGGCCTTACCAGTGCCCCTCGGGTGTTCACGAAAGTGATGGCGGTGGTCGCAGCTCATCTGCGCCGGGCAGGGGTTTCAGTCTTCCCCTACCTCGACGACTGGCTGCTGAAGGCGGGCTCGTCCCAGGCAGTTGTCTCCCACCTCCAGACTACGGCCGAACTCCTGCACTCGCTGGGGTTCTCCATCAATGTGCCAAAGTCGCATCTGATTCCTTCTCCACAGCTCCTTTCATCGGAGCAGTTCTGGACACGACGCAGTTTCGGGCCTATCCTCCCGAACGGCGAGTCCGGGATATTCAGGCTATGATTCCGATCTTTCAGCCCTTATCCTGGGTTTCGGTACGGATGACCCTGAGGCTGCTGGGCCTCATGGCCTCCTGCATCCTGCTGGTCACTCATGCCAGATGGCATATGCGGGCTCTGCAGTGGGACCTGAAGTTCCAGTGGGCGCAGCACCAGGGCGACCTGTCCGATCACGTCCAGATCTCGGAGGGGACTGCAAAACAGTTGCAGTGGTGGCTCTCGAACCGGCAATGGGTCATGGGCAGATCCCTCTCCCTTCCCCAGCCAGAGCACACAGTTGTGACGGACGCGTCCCTTCTGGGATGGGGCGGTCACATGGGAGAGGCGGAGATCAGAGGCCTCTGGTCTCCGGCGGAGTCCCGGCTCCATATCAACCTTCTGGAGCTCCGGGCGATCCGACTTGCACTCAAGGCATTCCTTCCCTCTGTCAAAGGGAAGGTAGTGCAGGTGTTCACAGACAACACCACTGCCATGTGGTACTGCAACAAACAAGGCGGGGTGGGGTCGTGGACCCTTTGTCAGGAGGCTCTGCGCCTCTGGACATGGCTGGAACACCAGGGCATGTTCCTGGTGGTTCAACACCTGGCAGGTTCCCTGAACGCCAGGGCGGACGAACTCAGCCGCAGGTGCATGATGGATCACGAATGGCGTCTTCACTCGGAAGTGGCGCAAGGACTCTTTCTACAGTGGGGAGAGCCTTGGTTAGATCTATTCGCCACCGAAGAGAACGCGCAATGTCATCAGTTCTGCGCGTTGGAATTTCCAAGGCGGCACTCGCTCGGCGACGCTTTTCGTCACGAGTGGAGTTGCGGTCTATTGTACGCCTTTCCGCCTATACCACTTCTACCCAGAGTGTTGAAGAAGATTCGGCACGACCGGGCCCAAGTCATTCTTGTGGCTCCGGACTGGGCTCGAAGAGTTTGGTATCCCGAGCTACTCAATATGAGCGTAGATCCCCCGATCCGTCTGCCTCTTCGGGAGGATCTTCTGTCGCAGCAGCAGGGGACGGTCCTCCACCCGAACCTGTCCAGTCTACACCTGCTTGCGTGGAGATTGAGCGGCGGCAGTTGATTCCTTTCGACTTGCCTCCCGAAGTTTGTGATGTGATTCTGGCAGCCAGGCGTCCCTCCACTAAGGTGGTATACGCCTGCAGGTGGAACAAATTTGTGGCATGGTGCACAGCAAAGGCTGTGGATCCCCTTTCTGCCCCTCTTTCTGAGGTCCTTCTGTTCCTTCTCTCTCTGGCCCAACAGGGTTCTGCCCTGGGTACCATCAAGGGTTATCTTTGTGCTATCTCGGCCTTCCTCAGGCTCCCTGATCAGCCCTCCCTTTTCAAGTCCCCTGTTGTTAACAGGTTCTTAAAAGGCATTACTCACCTCTTCCCTCCTGTTCCGTTTGTGATGCCTCAGTGGGACTTAAACTTGGTTCTTACCTTTTTAATGTGCGCTCCCTTTGAGCCTCTACATAACTGTCCTCTTCGTCTTCTGACTCTGAAGACAGCCTTTCTGGTGGCCATCACCTCCGCTCGGCGGGTGAGTGAGCTCCAGGCTCTATCTTGCAAACCTCCCTTTCTGTCTGTTCATCCAGACAAGGTTGTTCTTCGGACGCGTCCGTCCTTCTTGCCAAAGGTGGTTACTGCTTTCCACATTGGGCAGACCATCACTTTGCCCACCTTCTTTCCGCCTCCGCATCCTTCCAGAGAGGAAGAGAGGCTCCACCGTCTGGACCCAAAACGTGCGCTCTCCTTCTATATTGACCGCACAAAACACTTCCGGGTGGATGACCAGCTCTTTATTGGCTACGTGGGCGCCAAAAAGGTCGGGCGGTGCACAAGAGGACCATCTCCCGCTGGGTTACCTTGTGCATCAAGACCTGCTATTCTTTGGCTAAAAAGGAGCCTCCTGTTGGGCTGCGTGCCCATTCCACCAGGGCAACGGCTGCTACCACGGCCTTGGGCCGCGGTGTTCCGCTGCCGGTTATCTGTCAGGCAGCTACGTGGGCCTCGCTGCACACGTTTACAAAGCATTACTGCCTTGACAGTCAGGTCCGGAGGGACGGCTTCTTTGGCCGTTCTGTCCTCCAGGACTTCCTTGTCTGATCTTTGTTCGCAGACCCACCACCGGGGTTGGTATTGCTGGGGTATCTATTCTAAGGTAAGGAATCTGTCACTAACGTGTCTCTTTCAGATGCACAAGTTACTAACTTGTGTAACGATATATCTGTAAGGGACAGTAGTTAGTGACAGATTCCTTACCGCCCCACCCATCCTCCCCGTTCTGCGAACTGATTTCTAGGGTTAAGGACATCCCTTTCAGGGCCCTAGTATTTTTCAGACACCTATGTCAGCTTCTTGCATGGCTCTGCGTTCCTGGCGCGGAAAGTCGTGTACAGAACTGACGTCAGCGCGCAGGGGCGGCGCCTAAGTACTGCCCGCGACGTCATCCCGGCGATCACGACGCCGACGACGGACGCGGAGCCGCACGACGCCGCCTACCGACGCGCAAGGGTACTGCTACGCAAAAAACTTTCCGGATCCAGCCTGACGCCTGGGGATATTCTAAGGTAAGGAATCTGTCACTAACTACTGTCCCTTACAGATATATCGTTACACAAGTTAGTAACTTGTGCATCTGACCTAAACCATATCATGCTGTAAGTAATGCACCATCTCATATGGTAAACCCAATCATTAATAGCCAATCAGTTCTATTTCAGATGTAAGCATCAAAATTTTCTTTCACATCAAAACATCAAGATTTTCAATGTCACTGCGCCGTAACAGGCTGCTTTACCTCTTCCTCTGGCGTCCATTCTCCCAGAGAGACTGTGCTCGAAAGAAGCAAGTCTATGGTAACCCGCTATAAGCAACCCAGGTGTAACCCCTCCCTTCAATCAAACCATTGGGTTTAAACAGAACCACACGATCTTACGTTCTACTACACTTGAGAGACAAAAACGAAATACTTTAATATCAGCATACTACCATGTTCCTCCCCATTCTCCATTATGATATTCAAATAATAATATGATCAAAGATACAATAAAGAAAATGTGCGAAATATACAAAAACTGCAAATGTATGCGTACGTAAACTAGATCAGCAAAAAGATATGCAAGCGTCAACTTAAAAGAAAAGATGGATTGTTATTTTGATTGACAGGTGCTCTTGAATTATATCCTGTGAAATAATAGAACAACGTCCACTGATGAACTTTATGCGACCCAGTTCTCCCAGGTGGCCTCCGGCATGATGTTAATACTGTCAGTTTCATCCTTGATAGGGGCAGTGTTTAGTATTGCTTCTGACTGTAATTGATCGAGTGCACTCCAACTTTAAACGTTCATCCTAGTTTAATGCGTGCTCAATGGCATAATATTTAGAATGTTAGCGTGCAACCTTGAAGCGTGCTCTACCCCTGTAGCACGCTCATGAAAATGAGAGATTGCCCGGTGCGCCGTCGCACACCAGATTCAAGATGCACTGCTATTGTAGGCAAAAGCCAATCAATGTTGACCTATGACACCAATCTTTTTGCAAAATAATCCAAGTAATCCATGTAGTCCAAAGTACTCCAAAGTAAACACGGAAGCAGCGTAATATCAATCATTTAATGTTGAAGATATGCCCATCCAGGCCTTATCCTACAACACGTTGAATTCCACTATTCGTCCTGGGCATCCTAACAGTCATACATTCACCCAATGTATTTCGGACACGTTCAGTCCTTCGTCAGGGGTAACTATGATGTAAAAACAAAAAGGGCATCAGCTCTCAAATAAACATAAACATAGAAATGACATAAATTTAAACAGAATGCTTATTATAACAAAGTGTAAAATATTCACCCGCAAAATCTATCTACATGTCTTTGATTGTGTAGTGGGGAGCACTATGATTTGGTAGACAGATTTTGCTGGTGAATATTTTACACTTTGTTATAATGAGCATTCTGTTTAAATGTATGTCATTTCTATGTTTATGGGTTGGTGGGGTACGCTGACTGGCGCCACTCCTCTCTGGCAGGGCACATTTCTCCGGCCTGTTGCGTCACTGGTGGGGTTTCGCAGATGGGATGATATCGGTATCTATACACTTGGGGACGTAATGCAGGGGACCACCCTCAAATCCTTTCAAACACTGCAGGCGGAGTTTGACCTTCATAAATCACAGTTCCATCATTTCTTGCAGCTCAGACACGCATTGACCCCTCTGATTCGACAGCTGGAGTCGCTACCTGAGTTCCACCTGCTGGAAGGGCGCCTGCTGATGGGTGATCTGGGGGCCCATAAAACCCGGCAAATTTACCAAACTCTCACTACACACTCCAAAACCACCATTCACCGCACCCGGGAAGCCTGGGAGGCAGACCTACCTACTTTGACAGACGATGACTGGGCCGAGGCGCTGGCCAGCCCTCGATACGCCGCCGTCTCTACTAGATATCGGCTAATCCAATTTAAATACCTCCACAGGGTGTACTATACACGTCTCCGCCTCTGGAAGATTGGGGCAGTTCCGTCTCCTGTCTGTCTCCTATGTGGTACGGACGAGGGGTCGTTTCTGCATACGGTGTGGAGCTGCAGAGCATTACAGCTCTTCTGGTCGGGTGTGTTTTCTTGCTTGGGGTGGGTTCTGTCGTGGGATGTTCCGTCTGACCCTAGATTAACGCTCTTACACAGCACAGAGGACATCGGGGGGAACAGGTATAAACAGCACCTGCTATTTCTGGGCCTCACCCTGGCTAAGCGGGACATAGCACAACACTGGAAGGATACGTCCCCGCCTTCTGTATCCAACTGGAAAAAGGCCTTGGACAGGTGTATGTCAGCGGAAATTGCAGTGTTTCAGGCGAGGGGATGCCCCCAGAATACATGGGAAGATTTGGTCCAGGTGGGCCAAGTACAGAGGTATAGATTTATCCCTGGTGTCACAGACTGCCACCCGAGACCCCATAGAACGACTGGTGGTGAATGACCTACCTGTGTAAAGTTCCGGTGCTAATGAGACGTAGATGGGTATTCTTTTGGTGTGTACTGATTATATTGATTATAATTGTGTGGTGCGTGCGTTGGGGGGGGTTTGGGGGTTCTCTTGGTCTAATCTTCTGCAGACCATTGGGGTGGGTGTTCCACAGTACCTGAGGACCTGTCATTCTGCATTTCAATTGTACTTTGTCTGCTGGGCTCGGCCCTTCTGGTACGCTGAAAAATCAATAAAATCTGTTGTTTAAAAAAAATGTGGTGTACCAATCAGGTAGCTGCCGATTGTACCATGTATCTGAAAGAGACACGTTAGTGATAGATTCCTTACCTTAGAATATCCCCAGGCGTCAGGCTGGATCCGGAAAGTTTTGCGTAGCAGTACCCTTGCGCGTCGGTAGGCGGCGTCGTGCGGCTCCGCGTCCGTCGTCGGCGTCGTGATCGCCGGGATGACGTCGCGGGCAGTACTTAGGCGCCGCCCCTGCGCGCTGACGTCAGTTCTTCTTTTTCCGCGCCAGCAAGCGCAGATCCGGGAAGAGCAGTGCCCTGGTCAATTTTTGACCATACTTTTTGGTGATTTTTTCACTGTTTTTTCCAACTTTAAGGTGTCGTAGGGATGCCCGGCTTCAAGCGATGCGGCGCCTGTGCGCGGATGATGTCCGTCACCGACCCGCATTGGGAGTGTCTCTTCTGCCTCGGCCGAGGCCACGACACCGAGTCTTGTCCCGAATGCCAGGCCCTCAACCCGAAAGCTTTGCGAGAGCGGTCTCGAAAGCTCCTCGAGGCCCGGCATTCGGCTCCACGGAAGCCCCGGTCGCGTGAGAGGTCCAGGGGTCACTCGCGGAGTGCACACCGGTCGTCGGCGTCGAAGTCTTCTTCGTCCGGTAAGTCTAAGCACAGGAAGTCCAAGAAGCATCGTCGCTCTCGGACTTCGCCTCGCCGGTCTCGCGACTCGGCTGAGGCCCCTCCCGGCACCGTCACCGCCCCCGCGGCCCCGGACTTGCCTGTGGAGTCGCCCCCGACATACCCGCCCTTCCCGGGTTCGGGGGCGGATCCGGCCAAGGTACAGGAGTTCCTGTCGGCTTTGGCCCGCCTCTTCGGGCCTTCAGGCCCCTCCGGTGCGCCTTCGGGCCCCGCGGGCCCTGATGGGGTTGCTCCGGCGTCGCCGGCGGCTCCGGCCCCGGCGTCGCCCGTGCCTCCAGCCTCGATCCCGGCTCCGGCTTCGGCCCCGGCCTCGATCCCGGCTCCACAACCCCCATCGACGCCGGTCGACCTCACGACACCTCCGCCGGCGCCGATGTCTCCGGTGCCGTTCTCGACGCCGCCCTGGGCTCCGGGCGGCGTCGTCCCCAGTTCCTTCCGGCTCCGGACATGGACCCGGAGCGACGTCGCTCGACGCCGGCTCCGGCGCCGATGGGACCTTGGGTCCCAAATGTCCCTCCTCCTCCTTATTTTGAACCAGAGGAGGACCAGGAGGACTGGGAGGGGTCTGATGACCCTCTGACGCGCAACTGTCAGTATGATGAGGACTGGACAGAGAGTCTAGGGAGGCCAGTGGTCTGGATACTTCCCCTGACACTGGCATGCTGTCTCCTCCCGTGGCTACGGAGGAGGGGGCCAATTTTGGTACGGTGTTGCGTAGGGCTGCTGGGGCCTTACGTCTCCAGCTCCCTACTTTGACGGTCAAGCCTAACATCTTGACAGAGGTGCTTCAGCCGGCAGCCTCCTCTGCGGAGACTGTGCTGCCGTTTAACGACGCCCTCACTGACGTTCTTTTGGGCGCCTGGTCCAAGCCCAACACAGGGGCTCCTGTGGATCGGAACGTGTCACGACGCCATCGCCCCGCTCCGGGCGACCCCCTGTTTCTTTCTGTCCACCCCACTCCTGAGAGCTTGGTTGTCCAAGCCTCCGCTTCCCAAACCGCCTTCCCTACCGCTCCTCCGGATAGGGAATCCAAACGCCTGGATCAGTTTGGGAAGAAAGGTTTTTCTTCCTCCAGTGCTGGCTTGCGGTCCGTTAACACCGCTTGTCTTTTGGGCCGATATACCCACTCCCTGTGGGATTCGGTGGCGGATGTTTTGCCCCAGTGCCCTGAGGAGGTCCAGGCACTGCTTTCCCGCGCCATTGCGGAAGGAAGGGATGCGGCCAAATACACTATCCGTTGTGGCCTTGACACCGCCGACTCGCTGGGCAGGTCGATTGCAACGACGGTGGCGCTCCGACGCCACGCCTGGCTGAGAACCACTGGTTTTTCAGGGGATGTCCAGAATACTCTCATGGACATGCCCTTTGATGGAGTCGGTCTTTTTGGGTCCAAAGCAGACCATGCGTTGGAGCGCTTTAAGGACTCACGGGCTACTGCCAAGTCCCTGGGCCTTTCTGCTACACGCCCTCCGCTGCCTTCTGCTTTTCGCCCCTATCGTGGCCACGGTAGGGGCGCCCCTTCACGTCAGCAGCCCAGCCACCGGCCCGCGCAGCAGGCGTCTTCGCGTGGCCGAGGACGTGGATTCCGCCGTGGCGGATCGGGCAACCAGCGTGCGGGTCAGGCCACCACCTCCAACCCGTCCGCGGCCTCCAAGCCCTCCTAGTCCCTCCTTTCAGGTGCACGGCACGCCAGTAGGGGGCAGGGTCCGCCATCACCTTCCCCACTGGCGCACCATCACCTCGGACAGGTGGGTCTTGGACATTGTCCGAAGGGGCTACTCCCTCCCCTTCGAGACCACCCCCAGCCATGCCACCTCAATTCCACCGCATGTCAGGGGATCACTTGGTGCTTCTACAGAAGGAAGTCACGGCCCTCTTGACCAAGAGGGCCATCGAGCATGTTCCGACCCCAGAAGTAGGGCGTGGTTGCTACTCCCACTACTTTCTGGTGCCCAAAAAGGACAAGGAGGACATGCGTCCTATCTTGGACCTCCGGAATGTCAATCGCTTCCTCCGGAAGGAGAAGTTCAAGATGCTCACCCTAGCTCAGGTCTTGACTGCCCTCGACCCTGGAGACTGGTTGGTAGCGTTGGACTTGCAGGACGCGTATTTCCACATCCCCGTCCTGCCGGCCCACCGGCGTTACCTTCGGTTCACGGTAGGCCCCGAGCATTTTCAGTTCACCGTGCTCCCTTTGGCCTTACCAGTGCCCCTCGGGTGTTCACGAAAGTGATGGCGGTGGTCGCAGCTCATCTGCGCCGGGCAGGGGTTTCAGTCTTCCCCTACCTCGACGACTGGCTGCTGAAGGCGGGCTCGTCCCAGGCAGTCGTCTCCCACCTCCAGACTACGGCCGAACTCCTGCACTCGCTGGGGTTCTCCATCAATGTGCCGGTCGCATCTAATTCCTTCTCCACAGCTCCTTTTCATCGGAGCAGTTCTGGACACGACGCAGTTTCGGGCCTATCCTCCCGAACGGCGAGTCCGGGATATTCAGGCTATGATTCCGATCTTTCGGCCTTTATCCTGGGTTTCGGTACGGATGACCCTGAGGCTGCTGGGCCTCATGGCCTCCTGCATCCTGCTGGTCAATCATGCCAGATGGCATATGCGGGCTCTGCAGTGGGACCTGAAGTTCCAGTGGGCGCAGCACCAGGGCAACCTGTCCGATCACGTCCAGATCTCGGAGGGGACTGCAAAACAGTTGCAGTGGTGGCTCTCGAACCGGCAATGGGTCATGGGCAGATCCCTCTCCCTTCCCCAGCCAGAGCATACAGTTGTGACGGACGCGTCCCTTCTGGGATGGGGCGGTCACATGGGAGAGGCGGAGATCAGAGGCCTCTGGTCTCCGGCGGAGTCCCGGCTCCATATCAACCTTCTGGAGCTCCGGGCGATCCGGCTTGCACTCAAGGCATTCCTTCCCTCTGTCAAAGGGAAGGTAGTGCAGGTGTTCACAGACAACACCACCGCCATGTGGTACTGCAACAAACAGGGCGGGGTGGGGTCTTGGACCCTTTGTCAGGAGGCTCTGCGCCTCTGGACGTGGCTGGAACATCAGGGCATGTTCCTGATGGTTCAACACCTGGCAGGTTCTCTGAACGCCAGGGCGGACGAACTCAGCCGCAGGTGCATGATGGATCACGAATGGCGTCTTCACTCGGAAGTGGCGCAAGGACTCTTTCTACAGTGGGGAGAGCCTTGGTTAGATCTATTCGCCATCGAAGAGGACGCGCAATGTCATCAGTTCTGCGCGTTGGAATTTCCAAGGCGGCACTCGCTCGGCGACGCTTTTCGTCGCGAGTGGAGTTGCGGTCTGTTGTACGCCTTTCCGCCTATACCACTTCTACCCAGAGTGTTGAAGAAGATTCGGCACGACCGGGCCCAAGTCATTCTTGTGGCTCCGGACTGGGCTCGAAGAGTTTGGTATCCCGAGCTACTCAGTATGAGCATAGATCCCCCGATCCGTCTGCCTCTTCGGGAGGATCTTCTGTCGCAGCAGCAGGGGACGGTCCTCCACCCGAACCTGTCCAGTCTACACCTGCTTGCGTGGAGATTGAGCGGCGGCAGTTGATTCCTTTCGACTTGCCTCCCGAAGTTTGTGATGTGATTCTGGCAGCCAGGCGTCCCTCCACTAAGGTGGTATACGCCTGCAGGTGGAACAAATTTGTGGCATGGTGCACAGCAAAGGCTGTGGATCCCCTTTCTGCCCCTCTTTCTGAGGTCCTTCTGTTCCTTCTCTCTCTGGCCCAACAGGGTTCTGCCCTGGGTACCATCAAGGGTTATCTTTGTGCTATCTCAGCCTTCCTCAGGCTCCCTGATCAGCCCTCCCTTTTCAAGTCCCCTGTTGTTAACAGGTTCTTAAAAGGCATTACTCACCTCTTCCCTCCTGTTCCGTTTGTAATGCCTCAGTGGGACTTGAACTTGGTTCTTACCTTTTTAATGTGCGCTCCCTTTGAGCCTCTGCATAACTGTCCTCTTCGTCTTCTGACTCTGAAGACTGCCTTTCTGGTGGCCATCACCTCCGCTCGGCGGGTGAGTGAGCTCCAGGCTCTATCTTGCAAACCTCCCTTTCTGTCTGTTCATCCAGACAAGGTTGTTCTTCGGACGCGTCCGTCCTTCTTGCCAAAGGTGGTTACTGCTTTCCACATTGGGCAGACCATCACTTTGCCCACCTTCTTTCCGCCTCCGCATCCTTCCAGAGAGGAAGAGAGGCTCCACCGTCTGGACCCAAAACGTGCGCTCTCCTTCTATATCGACCGCACAAAACACTTCCGGGTGGATGACCAGCTCTTTGTTGGCTACGTGGGCGCCAAAAAGGTCGGGCGGTGCACAAGAGGACCGTCTCCCGCTGGGTTACCTTGTGCATCAAGACCTGCTATTCTTTGGCCAAGAAGGAGCCTCCTGTTGGGCTGCGTGCCCATTCCACCAGGGCAACGGCTGCTACCACGGCCTTGGGCCGCGGTGTTCCGCTGCCGGTTATCTGTCAGGCAGCTACGTGGGCCTCGCTGCACACGTTTACTAAGCATTACTGCCTTGACAGTCAGGTCCGGAGGGACGGCTTCTTTGGCCGTTCTGTCCTCCAGGACTTCCTTGTCTGATCTTTGTTCGCAGACCCACCACCGGGGTTGGTATTGCTGGGGTATCTATTCTAAGGTAAGGAATCTATCACTAACGTGTCTCTTTCAGATGCACAAGTTACTAACTTGTGTAACGATATATCTGTAAGAGACAGTAGTTAGTGATAGATTCCTTACCGCCCCACCCATCCTCCCCGTTCTGCGAACTGATTTCTAGGGTTAAGGACATCCCTTTCAGGGCCCTAGTATTTTTCAGACACCTATGTCAGCTTCTTGCATGGCTCTGCGTTCCTGGCGCGGAAAGTCGTGTACAGAACTGACGTCAGCGCGCAGGGGCGGCGCCTAAGTACTGCCCGCGACGTCATCCCGGCGATCACGACGCCGACGACGGACGCGGAGCCGCACGACGCCGCCTACCGACGCGCAAGGGTACTGCTACGCAAAACTTTCCGGATCCAGCCTGACGCCTGGGGATATTCTAAGGTAAGGAATCTATCACTAACTACTGTCTCTTACAGATATATCGTTACACAAGTTAGTAACTTGTGCTTTAGGGAGAGAGGACAAGCCCTTTACCACTGGTTAGCAGGGAAAAAATGCACATAGTCCTGATGCCAACAAAAACAGGTTTAGCAACAGACGGCAAAAATCTGGGGGTGACCTTGCAAAAAGGTCCAGGTCCAACAACTGGTGTCTCTTGACACAGTAAGCTCACACTGATTGGTACCAAAGCGAAAAACTTGGTACATACAATACATAAAGCATATACAAAATGGCGGACAATAAAGAACTAAGAGAACAGAAAACAGGACAAAAAAAATCTAAACAGAAACCACCAATTCCTGACTCTTGTTATTAGACCTGGTATTTTTTGGTGTGATTTCCCCTGTCTTTTTGCTTCTGACCTCCTGTTTTTGACTGCGTGCTGCATTTCGTTTTTGTTGGTTTTAGGACTCTGGGCACTTTACTACGATTGACCAGTGCTAAAGTGCAAGTGCTCCCTGTGTAAATTGTATTGGTGATTGGTTTATCCATGGTTGAAATATTTGATTTACTAGTAAGTCCCTAGCAAAGTGCACTAGGTGTGCTCAGGGCCTCTAAATCAAATGCTACTAGTGGGCCTGCAGTGCTTATTGTGCGACCCACATGAGTAGCCCTGCAAACATGTCTCAGACCTGCCACTGCAGTGTCTGTGTGTGCAGTTGTAAACTGCCATTTCTGCCTGGCAAGTGCACCCACTTCCCAGGCCCAAGCCTTCCCTTTTCATGTAAGTCACACCTAAGGTAGGCCCAAGGCAGCCCCTTGGGCACGGTGCAGTGTATTTAAAAGGTAGGACATGTACTGGTGTGTGTTACATGTCTTAGTAATGAAATACTGCTAATTTAGTTTTTCACTATTCCAAGGACTATCTCTCCCATAGCGTAACATGGGGATAGCCTTGAACTATCTTTTAAGGGAAATTTCCCATTGGGAACAGATAGTGATTTGTAGTTTGGGGTCTCTGAACTCACAAATTAAAAGACTCGCAGGCTCCGTAGGTAACGGGAGCCCAGCCCAGCTAGCGTGAAAGTTCTCATCGAAGGACCAGCAATTGAGTTGTATTATTTGAGGTCTATATACCTATTTTTAAGTCTTGTGCAATCAGTTGTACCTTATAGATGGCACGTAGCACATAATTCAACAAAGCATCATTGTTTGCATTCAGGAAAACTAATATCTGAAAGAGACACGTTAGTGACAGATTCCTTACCTTAGAATATCCCCAGGCGTCAGGCTGGATCCGGAAAGTTTTTGCATAGCAGTACCCCTGCGCGTCGGTAGGCGGCGTCGTGCGGCTCCGCGTCCGTCGTCGGCGTCGTGATCGCCGGGATGACGTCGCGGGCAGTACTTAGACGCCGCCCATGCGCGCTGGCATCAGTTCTTTCTTTTTCCGCGCCAGTAAGCGCAGATCCGGATTGAACAGTGCCCCAGTCATTTTTTGACTGAATCTTTTTTGAGACTTTTTGTCCCAGTTTTCGAGTCGCTTCGACTCCAACGGTGTCAGTAGGGATGCCCGGCTTCAAGCCATGCGACGTCTGTAATCGCATGATGTCGATTATGGATCCGCACCGAGAGTGTCTCTTCTGCCTGGGGTGTGGCCACGACCCCACGTCGTGCCCCGAGTGTCGGTCCCTCGCCTCCGAAGGCTTTGCGAGAGCGGTCTCGAAAGCTTCTTGAGGCCCGGCACTCGGCTCCGCGCCGCTCGAGGTCCCGGGAGAGGTTGAGGGGCCGGTCGTGGAGCCGTCGTCATTCGTCGGGCTCAAAGTCTTCGTCTTCAGGTAAGGCGAAGCACAAGAGGTCTAAGAAGCGTCGCTCTAAGACCTCCCCTCGCCGGTCTCACGACTCGGCCAAGGGTCCTGTTGGTACCGCCCCCGCGGCTCCTGGGGTACCCGAACAGCCGACGCCGGTTTACCCACCTGTTCCGGGTCCGACATCGACTCCGGCCGACATCCAAAACTTCTTGTCGGCCATGGCTCGCATCTTCGGGCCTAAGGGTAACCCCGGTGCGCCTTCGGGCCCCGCGGGCCCCAGTGGGGATCCTCCCTCGGCACCACCGGCGGCTCCGGCCCCGGTGTCTCCGGCGGCTCCGGCCCCGTCGCCGCAGGACCCCCTCGGATCCAGGCCTGGATCCCGGTCGACGCCGGTTGACCTAACGACACCTCCACCGGCGCCGACCACTCCGGTAGCAATCACGGCGCCGTCCGACGTCCCGGGCGACGCCGTCCCCAGGTTCTCCCCGGACACGGAGCCGGATCGGCGTCGGCCGACGCCGATTCCGACGCCGATGGGACTTTTCTTCCCTCATGTCCGCCCTCCGTACTTTTCACCTGTATTGGAGGACGAGGAGGACTGGGAGGGGTCGGAAGACCCTCTCACAGCTCAGTGTGAGCCTTATCAGGACTGGGCAGAGGACATGGGTGATGCCAGTGGCCTGGACACCTCTCCAGACCTTGGCATGCTGTCTCCTCCTTCCGTGGCTACGGAGGAGGGAGCAAGTTATGCAACGGTGTTGCGTATGGCGGCCGCGGCCTTGCGCCTCGAGCTCCCTACAGTGGCTGTCAGGACTAACCTCCTGACGTAAGTGCTTCAGCCGGCGGCTACCTCTTCGGAGACACTGCTGCCGTTCAACGACGCACTTTCTGACGTTCTTTTGGGCACCTGGTCCAGGCCCACCACAGGGGCCCCTGTGGACAGGAATGTAGCCCGACGCCATCGCCCGGCCCCGGGCGACCCCTTGTTCCTCTCCCAACACCCCACCCCCGAGAGCTTGGTTGTCCAAGCCTCTACCTCTCAGAGCGCCTTCCCTACGGCTCCGCCGGACAGGGAATCCAAAAAACTGGAGCAATTTGGGAAGAAGATGTTTTCTTCCTCCAGTGCTGGCTTGCGGTCCGTGAACACCGCTTGCCTTTTGGGCCGTTATTCCCACTCTCTGTGGGATTCGGTGGCGCAAGTGCTGCCTAAGTGTCCTGAGGAGGTCCAGACACTACTCACCCGTGTTATTGCAGACAGGAGAGACGCGGCGAAGTTCACAATACGATGTGGCCTAGACACCGCTGACTCGCTGGGTAGATCGCTTGCAACGACAGTGGCGCTGCGCCGTCACGCCTGGCTGAGGACCACTGGTTTTTTTAGGCGATGTCCAAAACACCTTTATGGACATGCCCTTCGATGGTATCCGCCTTTTTGGCAATAAGGCAGACAGCGCGCTGGAGCGCTTTAAGGACTCGCGGGCTATGGCCAAGTCCTTGGGCCTCTCCGCCTCGCGCCATGCGCTGCCGTCTGCTTTTCGCTCCTTTCGTGGCCACGGAAGGGGTGCCCAGTCACGTCGGTTGCCCAGCCACCGGCCCGCGCAGCAAGCGCCTTCGCGTAGCCGAGGACGTGGCTCCCGCCGAGGCGGGTCGGGTAACCAGCGTGCGGGTCAGGCCACCACCTCCGGCCTGTCCGCAGCCTCCAAGCCCTCCTAGTCCATCCTTTCAGGTCCACAGCATGCCAGTGGGGGGCAGGGTCCGCCATCACCTTCCCCACTGGCGTACCATCACATCGGACAGGTGGGTCTTGGACATTGTCCGAAGGGGCTACTCCCTCCCCTTCAAGTCCACCCCCCCAGCCATGCCACCTCAATGCCGCCTCATGTCGGGGGATCACTTGGTGCTTCTTCAGCAGGAAGTTGCGGCCCTCCTGGCCAAGGGGGCCATCGAGCGCGTTCCGACTCCAGAAGTAGGGCGTGGTTGTTACTCCCACTACTTTCTGGTGCCGAAAAAGGACAAGGAGGACATGCGTCCTATCTTGGACCTCCGGAACGTAAATCGCTTCCTCTGGAAGGAGAAGTTCAAGATGCTCACCCTAGCTCAGGTCTTGACTGCCCTCGACCCTGGAGACTGGATGGTAGCGTTGGACTTGCAGGACGCATATTTTCACATCCCCGTCCTGCCGGCCCACCGGCGCTACCTGCGGTTCACGGTAGGCCTCGAGCACTTTCAGTTCACCGTGCTCCCCTTTGGCCTTACCAGCGCCCCTCGGGTGTTCACGAAAGTGATGTCGGTGGTCGCAGCTCATCTGCGCCGGGCAGGGGTTCCAGTCTTCCCCTACCTCGACGACTGGTTGCTGAAGGCGGGCTCGTCCCAGGCAGTCGTCTCCCACCTCCAGACTACGGCCGGACTCCTGCACTCGCTGGGGTTCTCCATCAACGTGCCGAAGTCGCACCTGACTCCTTCTCCACAGCTCCTTTTCATCGGAGCAGTTCTGGACACAACGCAGTTTCGGGCCTATCCTCCCGAACGGCGAGTCCAGGATATTCAGGCTATGATTCCGATCTTTCAGCCTCTATCCTGGGTTTCGGTACCGATGACCCTGAGGCTGCTGGGCCTCATGGCCTCCTGCATCCTGCTGGTCGATCATGCCAGATGGCATATGCGGGCTCTGCAGTGGGACCTGAAGTTCCAGTGGGCGCAGCATCAGGGGAACCTGTCCGATTACGTCCAGATCTCGGAGGGAACTTCAAGGCAGTTGCAGTGGTGGCTCTCGAACCGGCAATGGGTCACGGGCAGATCCCTCTCCCTTCCCCAGCCAGAGTACACAGTTGTGACGGACGCGTCCCTTCTGGGATGGGGCGGTCACATGGGAGAGGCGGAGGTAGATGTGCGCTCTATAAACTTCAAATTAAATTAAATTAAATCCATGGAGTTTGTGGGAGCACCAGCGTATGCAAATAGGCTTATGGTGAAAATTGAACACGACTGCATACTCGAAGATCCTACATGGCAAGAGAATTTAATAATTTATTGTCGATACATTGACGATATTTTTTTGATTTGGAAAAACATCAAGGAAAGTTTTGAAGATAACATTCGATTGTTAAAGACAAGAAATCCCAGAATCCAATTTGCCAAGACCATCAGCGGCGTTCACCTTTCATTTTTGGATGTTTGGGTGGAAATGCTAGAAACCGGAGTTACCACAAGAGTAGTATACCAGGATACCTTTGCTCATCATGCGTGTCCTTAAAAGTGACCGGTGCCCCGCCCCCTCGATGTGTCCTTAAAAGTGACAGGTCATGTCCTTAAAAGTGACATGTACCACACCCTAGAGAATGGACTGAAAGTGACAGGTCCCAAACCCTAGTGATTGATGTAGGTGACCATTTGACCCAAAGGGGCGGCCTGCCACAGGGCAGGGCTGTTTTTGGAGACATCAGCGAACCAGAGCCCTATGACGTGGGATGTCCAAGTTGGGTTGTAGAGGTGCACGCCTCTTATAGGGGTTGCTTAGAATACATATAAGGCCTCCTTAAGAGACTTGTACAGCAAGCAGGCGCCTGAATACGGAAAGCTGCCCATAGCAAAATGAAGAGATACAGCCCGATCGTGAAAAGGGCCGTGGTGGCTGGAGAGCAGCCCACTATCGATAGATATTACCGGAGGTTATCACCCTTGGTAATGGACGAGAATACTCAATCGGAAACCCCTAAGGATATGGGCTGCGACGTTACTGGTTTTGGCGATGACCTTTGCCGACGTGTGGAAGCACTCAGTCTCAAGTATTGGCCGCGACGTGTGTCCCCGATTAAGGTCGACAGCAGCAAGAGTGAATCAATATGGCTATGCCAGCGATCCCTGCCCAAAACTAAGAGGTATACCAGGGGTATGTGCGTGTTGTGATAGAAAGATGATAGAAAGACTCATAGAAAGGCGCATGCGTAATCTGTATATAAAAAATAGAAGAATAGTGGCTTTGGCACCACGAAGACTATTTTAAATAAATAAGGTCTTATTTAACGTTACATGATAGCGTGTATTTGGAACCAACCAGTAGAATGTTACACCGCTAGGTGGCTAGGTGTTAATTAACCCTTACTACGTTACTATTAAAAAAATGTGAAGAACCTTCTGTTTGTGTTTTGTTAATATTCTTCATTTTTAATAAAATGTCCTTACACAAAACGATCGTCTTTCATTTCATGGGTTGTAACGGCTGATAACATGACAGGGACCCTGTTAAGAAAACTTTATTACGATACAAGGGGGGTTGGTAGCTTGGGAAGCGCCGAAGCTCTATATAGAAGGGCTGTAGATGAAAACGAACCGGTAAGCAGAGACCTGGTGAAGACATGGTTATCGGGAGAGGAGGCATATACACTCCATAAACCTTCCAGAAGACGTTTTAAGAGGCGCCCTACAATTGTTAGTGCGCAAATAGATTACCAATGGCAAGCGGACATAATCAGCCTTCAAGATATAGCAAAACATAACAACAGAGCTCGTTATATATTAACCGTTGTAGACGTGTTGTCCAAGTACGCCTTCGCAGAAGCGCTACGCCATAAAAGTGGGGCTAGCGTCACAGCAGCTTTTAAAGCCATCTTCAAGAAGGGTCGAATTCCTCAAAAACTACAAACAGACGCTGGGAAAGAATTCTTAAACAAGGCATTCCAGAAATTATTAAAGCACCACGGTGTTCAACATTTTGTAACACACACGGAGGTAAAAGCAGCGGTTGTAGAGCGGTTTAACAGAACTTTAAAGTCTAAGATGTGGAGGTATTTTACGGCCCACAACACCTACAGATACGTTGATGTTCTACAGGCTTTTTTAGCTGTATATAATGCCAGTTATCACAGGACCATCAAAACAGCACCCGTAGAGGTAACTCCTAGTAATTCGTTAACTGTTTGGAGAACGGTGTACGGGTGTAATTTTGCTACAAAGGTGAAGAAGCCTATTTTTAAAAAAGGTGATCACGTAAGGATTTCAAAATTGAAAGGGGTCTTTACGAAGGGCTACCAACAGACTTTTAGCGACGAAATATTTATAGTGGAAAGTGTGGAGCTTAAAGAAGGGCTGTATATTTACAGGTTAAAGGACTACGATGGGGAAGCGGTGTCGGGGGTCTTTTACAAGGAAGAGTTACAAATGGTACCCGACGATCTGCACAGGTCGTATAGGGTTGAAAAGATTCTGAAAAGAAAAGGTAGCGGGACTAACAGCCAGGCATATGTCAAATGGAGGGGATAGCCGGAGAAATTTAACAGTTGGGTGTTGGCCAGCTCCCTGAAGTGTGTGTGAGCAAGGGAGCGTCTAAAAGCTGTTGATACGATGGAGACAACGCCCTTTTATATCACCCTGCCGTCGAACGCTTCTAAGGACATGTTCCCTGACAACCAGATTTCTAATTACACCGTGAAATTGGCTAAGCCTGTGGATCTGAAAGGGAATTGGGAGGTAGCAATAACGGAAATCCAATACCCTAGAACCTGGAATACATTTACACCAAGCAATGCCAAGTTTTACATAAAGCCGTGAGCAGGACCCGGTGAGCATACACGCGGGCATCCCATACGGCTACTACCCAACCGTTTCAAGTGTTGTCGACGCCATCAACAAATCCATAACCAGCATCGAAACATATTCGAATATTCATCTGTCGCTAGATAACGTCAGAAGGAAGGTGTTTCTTAAAGCCCCGAGTCGCAACACGATGTTTAACTGCTCTGGTAAATTAAGAAGAGTTTTAGGCACAGTACAGCATGTGAAAAGTCAGGTCGAACATGATCACACGTGCCCTGATATTAACGGGGGGTTCTACACGCTCTATAAGTATAGCGATATTGTAGAGGCCCAGAGGATCGGCGATAGTTACTCGCCGATGTTAAGATGGGTCCATGTACAGAGCGAAAATAATACGATGGTCAATATTCAATTTAACAAACCTGACTACGTCGCAGTTTCTAAAAACCATTTTGACACTATTTCAATTATGATCTTTGATGATCAGTCCGTGCCGGTGTCCTTTAAATACGGGAAAGTTATTGTTAAGCTTCATTTAAGGCCAAGACGTGACAGAGGCTATTAAGCAGGCATCATGGTGGTTGTAAAAACATACGGGGACCCGTCTATGTACAGGGACTATTACCGAAACCAGGCCGGATATGGAGGGCCTCCGTACTTTCAAGGGTCGCCGGTTATGTACGGGGCTGGTCTAGGGGGTTTCTTCCGCAGCCTGTTTAGAAGAGCTATGCCCTTCTTGAGAAGAGGCTATGAAATTGCAAAACCGCATGTTAAGGCGGCGGCTACGAACATTGCTCAGGATGTGATTGGCTCTGTTACTTCGGCGGTTGCCGAGCGTATGAACAAACAACCGCACGAAGGCCCGGGTTTGGTGTACAAGCCGCGCGCAAGTGTTAAAAGGAAGCGCCACGCTTCGAGACGCAGAGGACCGTCTGCCCCCTATAAAAAAAGGAGTTCTTCAAAGCGCGCTCAGAAAAGAAAAACGCCAAGAAGGAAGATAGCTTCGAAAAAGAAGAGAACCGCCTCTAAAGTAAGTATTTTTTAAAGCGGCGTAACCTGAAGCATGGCCTTCGTACATTGTGCATTGGGCAAGTGCGCCAAATCAGAGTTAGACTTGTTTACTCTAAAGCCCACGCAGACAAGCATCGAAAACAGTTTCTTCATGGAGGTATCACCTTTAGCCGCTTTGACGCCTCTGGCCCCTATAGAGTTTTTTGTATCGGGGTCCACGGATATGTATTTGTATCTCAACAACACGATCCATTTATCTAGAAGAAAATCATTTGTTAGATGAGGCTCAATTTGGTTTTCGACCAGGGCACGGAACGGAAACGGCCCTAGTGACAGTACTTGATAACCTAAGAATGCGGGCCGACAATGGTAATCCGACCGTATTAGTATTATTGGATATGTCGGCAGCATTTGATACGGTGAATCATAGTATTTTGCTGAAAAGACTCGAGAACATTGGAGTGAAAGGACTGGCACTGAAATGGCTGCAGTCATATTTGTCGGGCAGACAGCAGGCGGTGACAATTCCACCTTTTACATCCCCTAAGACCCCCGTGCGCCACGGGGTACCACAGGGATCAGCCATAAGCCCCATTTTATTCAATATCTATCTGCGTCCTCTTATTCCTATTATTAAGTCCTTTGACATTGATATAGTCCACTATGCAGATGACACGCAATTGGTGTTCTCTTTAGAAGGAAACCAGGCAGTTTCTATGGATAAGTTCCAGGAGTGCATGCAAAACACCACAAAATGGCTCAGAAATAACTCCTTACAATTCAATGGAGGTAAAACGGAGATAGTATATTGCTCTACGACTAAAATTGCTCGTCCCTTTCCTTCCGAAATTAGACTCACCCCCACAGATAAACCGCTGACTCCAGCTAGAACAGTGCGCAATTTGGGGGTTTTGGTGGATGATAACCTCCATTTGGAGTCACAAGTTAATAAAACAGTTGGCATATGTTTCTCCCTGATAAGAGCATTACGACAGATCCTTCCGATGCTGCCTGCTACAACCAGACCACAAGTAGTGAGGAGCATAATATTGAGCAGGCTGGACTACTCAGGGGCGGCTGGTAGTAACGGGCGTAGGGGGTGTTGCCCTCCCAGCTTCGGAGCGAGAAAAGGGAGAAAATTAACACCACCATGGAGCACTGGAGCAGCTTTAAATGGCATGCTCAGTGCTCACTGCTTGGTGCTCGTGCTCCACTTGACCAACATTTTAATATGTTGAAAAAAATCGTTGTTTTGCCATCTGACGAGAGTCCCCTCCTACGCATGTGCTGAACTGGGCAAGGATAATTTCTCGCCCTTGAGGCACAAGCGAGGAGAGTGACGTCAGCCTGATGGGAGTGGCTGCACCGTGCAGCAGTGAATAGGCTTCAAATGGGGCACTTCTGATGTGGCCCAGGGCACGGTCAGCAGAGCCTCATTCACATTAAGGGGAAGGGGTGGGGCTGGCCGACAGCGACACAGTACAGTGGGTGGCAACAATTGAAGCATTCCCGCCTTCGCACTGTTAGGCGGCTTTTTCATTGGATATTGTTAGCTGCTGGGAGCGTGGCTTATGATTGAGTTCATTCGTCTCTTCTGCCGAATTCCGGAATTTATCAGCACGTGTGTACGTGGCGTTGGCTTGGCTGACTCGTTATGGCGCGCAACGGACGGACAGTCGGACATCATGAAGCTGCTCCAGACCAGTCCCGACTCCCGACCTAAAGTGACCTACAGCAGGCACCAGTTGGAAGAAAGGCGCGCCTGCACAGCCACGGTAAACGAGCGCACAGCACGACTCGGGAATTTAAGGAACCGCTGGCCTGGTAAGATAAAGTGAAACTTTTGTTTTGGGGCAGTTATTCATCGGGTGAGGGTGCTGTCTGCATTCCCTTTCTTCAGCTGTCTGTGAAAATACCATGAACCTGTTAAAGTAACTCAGTTCCCAAGTGTGCCACGCGTGGACTTCAATTGCCCTATGAATACGTAAGGCTTTTCTGTTCTTATCGAGTTTCTGAAATGGCGTGTCGTAGATTTACGTCAGTGAGCCAGTTGTTAGGAGCTCCGGGTACTTGTCTCATTAGAATACAGTCACAATTGCGCGGACAAGAAAATATGCCAAAAAGATATTACAAATGAGAGGAGCAAGAGCGCAGAAAAGGGTGATTAGCTTTCAAATTCGCTCAATCCCAGACCCCGTTTTGTTCCATACCATGGTAACGATGAAAAGACATTTACAAAATGCTCCTAGATTGAACAGTAATGGGAAGAGTCTGAGACTCCAGAACAGAAAGAAGTGCGCGCGGCCGCGGGAGCTCAGCCCTGGAACAGGTATGGTGGACGATTGCTTTAAGGGGCCCTGGGGCATAATAGGCAACTGCGGCCTGGGGAGGAGATCAGCAGATGCGGGTTCAAAGTTACCGCATTTTTCCACGGTACACACCGCACAGATTGGAAGTTCCATGTATGGCATGGGAGCGACTCTGTTGCTTTTAAAGCCTCATCTCTCTCTTTCTTTTTGGTGGAGCTCAGCTTAAAGGAATTGCAGTTTGTCCGTGTCGTCATTCGCCAATGTCTGCCAGTTCTGTCCTTGTCCTCGCTGGTTTTTACGTAGAGGAACAGAATCTTTTTAATATGCCTGGACCGGGACAGCAATTTGAAATCTTCATTTTCTTTGCGGTAGACTGCTGCCTAGGCCGACCCCCTGAGTCTCTGCCTCATGCCGCCGCCAGTAACCCGAGTCCTTGCACCTCTAGCTCCACAGGGTGCCCGGGCTGAGAGAGAGGGGATGTGGGCCATAGAAGGCTCACTCAGGGCAATCTCATATTGGGAAGGGGTTGTGAGAACTGCAAAGGGCTGGGAGGCATTTCAGAGGAAGGGGCCAGGGATAACTGCACACTGAGCTGGATGCAAGAGAGGCAAGCATAAACATGAAAGTCTGAGTCTTCCCTGCCTAACATATGGCCCACAGCGGTGTAGATCATGTGTTCTGAGGGGCATATTCAGACTTTCATTCATCTGTGGTTCTTTAAAATGATTCATCAAATCAGGTAACGGACTAAAAGCCAGTGCAGGGTATGATGTTGGTGAGGCTTTCTGAGGTACAGCAAAGAAGCACTACAGACCAGAAGCAAAAGGAAAGCGTTGCACTTCTACAGGTACCTGAATAAGTGAGGTGCATGTCGTTAGGAGTGCAGTAGACTTAAAGCTGTTCTCCAATTACACATGCGCTGGCAGAAGTGTGTGCAGGGGCCAGCGCTAGATTGGCAGGTGGGGGGCGTCAGAGCTCACACTCAAGCATTCTGAAGCTGAAGCCAGAACTCTGGTGACAGTAAATTTAGAAGGCCATTGTTCTCGTGAATTGATCTTGGGCACTTGCACAAATCGATCCCTTACCTTTCATGAGATAGAAATTACATTTTGCAGGGGCATAGTTATCAATAGTGCAGCTGGTGAAGTAGCATCAGGGCCCATTGATTACAAAATATACTAGCAAGTTAGGGAGTTGGGGGGGGGAGGGTTATTCCTTGCTTGCAATAGTGTCCCTGGAACGTACGATTCCTTACCTTAGAATATCCCCAGGCGTCAGGCTGGATCCGGAAAGTTTTGCGTAGCAGTACCCTTGCGCGTCGGTAGGCGGCGTCATGCGGCTCCGCGTCCGTCGTCGGCGTCGGGATCTCCGGGATGACGTCGCGGGCAGTACTTAGACGCCGCCCCTGCGCGCTGACGTCAGTTCTTTCTTTTTCCGCGCCAGTAAGCGCAGATCCGGGAAGAGCAGTGCCCTAGTCATTTTTTTTACTAAGTTTTTTGTGATTTTTTATCACTGTTTTTTCTCGAGTCGTTCGACTCTGACGGTGTCAGTAGGGATGCCCGGCTTCAAGCCATGCGACACCTGTGGTCGGATGATGTCGATCACGGACCCGCATCGAGACTGTCTCTACTGCCTCGGACGCGACCACGACTCCAAGTCGTGCTCCGACTGCCGGGCCTTGCATCCGAAGGCTTTGCGAGAGCGGTCTCGAAAGCTCCTCGAGGTCCGGCAGTCGGCTCCGTGCCAATCCAAGCCCCGGTCACGTGAGAGGTCGAGGGGCCGGTCGCGGAGTCCACATCGGTCGTCGGGGTCCAAGTCTTCGCACTCCTCCGGTAAGTGGAAGCACAAGAAGTCGAAGAAGCGTCATCGCTCGACGACTTCCCCTCGCCGGTCTCGCGACTCGGCTGAGGGTCCTGTCGGCACCGTCCCCATCCCCGCGGCTCTGGCAGTGCCTGTGGAGCCGCCGCCGCATTACCCGCCCTATCCGGGTTCGGCGGCGACTCCGGCCGAAATACAGGAATTCCTGTCGGCCATGGCCCGCCTCTTCGGGCCTCAAGGTCCCCCCGGTGCGCCTTCGGGCCCCGCGGGCCCTTCTGGGGTTCCTACGGCGCCGCCGGCGACTCCGGTCCCGGTGCCGCCAGCGACGCCAGCCTCGGTCCCGGCCCCGACCCCGGCTCCGGTGTTGTCGCAACCCCCATCAACGCCGGTTGACCTGACGACACCTCCACCGGCGCCGATGTCACCGGTGCCGCTCCCGACGCCGCCCGGGGCTCCGGGCGGCGTCGTACCCCGGTTCTCTCCGGATCCGGACACGGCGCCGGACCGGCGTCGATCCACGCCGGCGCCGATGCGGCCTTCGGTTCCGCATGTCCCTCCTCCTTACTTTGAACCTGTTTTGGAGGACGAAGAGGACTGGGAGGGGTCTCACTGCCCAATGTGAGTTCGATCAGGACTGGGCTGAGGAACTTGGGGATGCCAGTGGCCTGGACACCTTCCCTGACTCTGGCATGATGTCTCCTCCTTCCGTGGCAACGGAGGAGGGAGCAAACTTTGCAACGGTGTTGCGTAGGGCAGCTGATGCTTTACACCTCCAGTTACCCACAGTGGCTGTCAGGACTAACATCCTGACGGAAGTGCTTCAGCCGGCGGCTACCTCCTCGGAGCCACTGCTGCCTTTCAACGAGGCACTTTCTGACGTTCTTTTGGGCACCTGGTCCAAGCCCACCACAGGGGCTCCTGTGGATAGGAACGTAGCCCGACGCCATCGCCCTACTCCGGGCGACCCCCTGTTTCTCTCCCAACACCCCACCCCAAAAAACTGGATCAGTTTGGGAAGTTTTTTCTTCCTCCAGTGCTGGCTTGCGGTCTGTCAATACCACTTGCCTCTTGGGCCGATATTCCCACTCTTTGTGGGATTCGGTGGCGCAGGTTCTGCCCCAGTGTCCTGAGGAGGCCCAGGCACTGCTTTCCCGCGTCATTGCGCAAGGAAGGGATGCGGCAAAGTATACAATCAGATGTGGCCTAGATACCGCCGACTCGCTAGGCAGATCGCTTGCAACGACAGTGGCGCTGCGTCGTCACGCCTGGCTGAGAACCACTGGTTTCTCGGGTGATGTCCAAAACACTCTTATGGACATGCCCTTTGATGGTGTCGGCCTTTTCGGCAATAAGGCAGACCATGCGTTGGAGCGTTTTAAGGACTCATGGGCTACAGCCAAGTCCCTGGGCCTTTCTGCTGTGCGCCCTCCGCAACAGTCTGCTTTTCGCCCCTTTCGTGGCCACGGAAGGGGCGCCCAGTCACGTCCACTGCCCAGCCACCGGCCCACGCAGCAGGCGTCTACGCGTGGCCGAGGACGTGGCTCCCGCCGAGGCGGGTCGGGTAACCAGCATGCAGGTTAGGCCACCACCTCCGCCCCGTCCGCGGCCTCCAAGCCCTCCTAGTCCTTCCTTTCAGGTGCACAGCACGCCAGTAGGGGGCAGGATCCGCCATCACCTTCACCACTGGCGTGCCATCACCTCGGACAAGTGGGTCTTGGACATTGTCCGAAGGGGCTACTCCCTCCCCTTCATGACCACCCCCCCAGCCATGCCACCTCAATACCACCGCATGTCAGGGGATCACTTGGTGCTTCTTCAGAAGGAAGTTGCGGCCCTCTTGGCCAAGGGGGCCATCGAACGCGTTTCGACCCCAGAAGTAGGGCATGGTTGTTACTCCCACTACTTTCTGGTGCCCAAAAAGGACAAGGAGGACATGCGTCCTATCTTGGACCTCCGGAACGTCAACCGCTTCCTCCGGAAGGAGAAGTTCAAGATGCTCACCCTAGCTCAGGTCTTGACTGCTCTCGACCCTGGAGACTGGCTGGTAGCGTTGGACTTGCAGGACGCATATTTCCACATCTCCGTCCTGCCGGCCCACCGGCGTTACCTGCGGTTCACGGTAGGCCACAAGCACTTTCAGTTCTCCGTGCTCCCCTTTGGCCTTACCAGCGCCCCTTGGGTGTTCACGAAAGTGATGGCGGTGGTCGCAGCTCATCTGCGCCGGGCAGGGGTTCCAGTCTTCCCCTACCTCGACGACTGGCTGCTGAAGGCGGGCTCGTCCCAGGCAGTCGTCTCCCACCTCCAGACTACGGCCGAACACCTGCACTCGCTGGGGTTCTCCATCAACGTGCCGAAGTCGCACCTGATTCCTTCTCCACAGCTCCTTTTCATCGGAGCAGTTCTGGACACGACGCATTTTCGGGTCTATCCTCCCAAGCGGCGAGTCCGGGATATTCAGGCTATGATTCCGATCTTTCGGCCTCTATCCTGGGTTTCGGTACGGATGACCCTGAGGCTGCTGGGCCTCATGGCCTCCTGCATCCTGCTGGTCGATCATGCCAGATGGCATATGCGGGCTCTGCAGTGGGACCTGAAGTTCCAGTGGGCGCAGCATCAGGGCAACCTGTCCGATCACGTCCAGATCTCGGAGGGGACTGCAAGACAGTTGCAGTGGTGGCTCTCGAACCGGCAATGGGTCATGGGCAGATCCCTCTCCCTTCCCCAGCCAGAGCACACAGTTGTAACGGACGCGTCCCTTCTGGGATGGGGCGGTCACATGGGAGAGGCGGAGATCAGAGGCCTCTGGTCTCCGGCGGAGTCCCGGCTCCATATCAACCTTCTGGAGCTCCGGGCGATCCGACTTGCACTCAAGGCATTCCTTCCCTCTGTCAAAGGGAAGGTAGTGCAGGTGTTCACAGACAACACCACCGCCATGTGGTACTGCAAGAAACAGGGCGGGGTGGGGTCGTGGACCCTGTGTCAGGAGGCTCTGCGCCTCTGGACATGGCTGGAACATCAGGGCATATTCCTGATGGTTCAACACCTGGCAGGTTCCCTGAACGCCAGGGCGGACGAACTCAGCCGCAGGTGCATGATGGATCACGAATGGCGTCTTCACTCGGAAGTGGCGCAAGGACTCTTTCTACAGTGGGGAGAGCCTTGGTTAGATCTATTCGCCACCGAAGAGAACGCGCAATGTCATCAGTTCTGCGCGTTGGAATTTCCAAGGTGGCACTCGCTCGGCGACGCTTTCGTCGCGAGTGGAGTTGCGGTATGTTGTACGCCTTTTCGAGCTACTCAGTATGAGCGTCGATCCCCCGATCCGTCTGCCTCTTCGGGAGGATCTTCTGTCGCAGCAGCAGGGGACGGTCCTCCACCCGAACCTGTCCAGCCTCCACCTGCTTGCGTGGAGATTGAGCGGCGGCAGTTGATTCCTTTCGACTTGCCTCCCGAAGTTTGTGATGTGATTCTGGCAACCAGGCGTCCCTCCACTAAGGTGGTATACGCCTGCAGGTGGAACAAATTTGTGGCATGGTGCACAGCAAAGGCTGTGAATCCCTTTCTGCCCCTCTTTCTGAGGTTCTTCTGTTCCTTCTTTCTCTGGCCCAGCAGGGTTCTGCCCTGGGTACCATCAAGGGCTATCTTTGTGCAATCTCGGCCTTCCTCAGGCTTCCTGATCAGCCCTCCCTTTTCAAGTCCCCTGTTGTTAACAGATTCCTAAAAGGCATTACACACCTCTTCCCTCCTGTTCCGTTTGTGATGCCTCAGTGGGACTTGAACCTGGTTCTTACCTTTCTCATGTGCGCTCCCTTTGAGCCTCTGCATAACTGTCCTCTTCGTCTTCTGACTCTGAAGACAGCCTTTCTGGTGGCTATCACCTCCGCTCGGCGGGTGAGTGAGCTCCAGGCTCTTTCTTGCAAGCCTCTCTTTCTGTCTGTACATCCAGACAAGGTTGTTCTCAGGACGCGTCCGTCCTTCTTGCCAAAGGTGTTTACTGCTTTCCACATTGGGCAGACCATCACTTTGCCCACCTTCTTTCCGCCTCCGCATCCTTCTAGAGAGTAAGAGAGGCTCCACCGTCTGGACCCAAAACGTGCGATTTCTTTTTATCTAAATCGCACACAACAGTTCCGGTGGACGACCAGCTCTTTGTTGGCTACGTGGCCGCCAAAAAGGTCGGGCGGTACACAAGCGGACCATCTCCCGCTGGGTCGTCTTGTGTATCAAGGCCTGTTATTCTTTGGCTAAAAGGAGCCCCCTGTTGGGTTGCGTGCCCATTCCACCAGGGCGACAGCTGCCACCACGGCTTTAGGACGTGGTGTCCCTTTACAGGACATTTGTCAGGCAGCTACGTGGGCCTCGTTGCACACGTTTACCAAGCATTACTGCCTTGACAGCAAAGTCCGGAGAGACGGCTTCTTTGGCCGTTCTGTTCTCCGAGACTTCCTTGTCTGATCTTTGTTCGCAGACCCACCACCGGGGTTGGTATTGCTGGGGTATCTATTCTAAGGTAAGAATCTGTCACTAACGTGTCTCTTTCAGATGCACAAGTTACTAACTTGTGTAACGATATATCTGTAAGAGACAGTAGTTAGTGACAGATTCCTACCGCCCCACCCATCCTCCCCGTTCTGCGAACTGATTTCTAGGGTTAAGGACATCCCTTTCAGGGCCCTAGTATTTTTTCAGACACCAATGTCAGCTTCTTGCATGGCTCTGCGTTCCTGGCGCGGAAAGTCGTGTACAGAACTGACGTCAGCGCGCAGGGGCGGCGTCTAAGTACTGCCGGCGCGTCATCCCGGCAATCCCGACGCCGACGACGGACGCGGAGCCGCACGACGCCGCCTACCGACGCGCAAGGGTACTGCTACGCAAAACTTTCCGGATCCAGCCTGACGCCTGGGGATATTCTAAGGTAAGGAATCTGTCACTAACTATTGTCTCTTACAGATATATCGTTACACAAGTTAGTAACTTGTGCTGTGGTCGCTTGTTCCCATGAAGGAGGTTTGAGAAAGGTTGTAAGCCAACCGTGCAACGCAGACCAAAGTGAACAGAAGAACCTCACAGGAATTATGACATCACACAGTGCAACCTTCCAAATACACAGGAAGGAGCAACACTGTAGGATGCCACAAAATCAGACATTCGTACTAAACAGGTCAGGCACAGAATATACTGCATCCATTATGACATCATGCAGTACAAACTTCCAACCACAGAGGGACGGAAAGGAGCAGCAACACTTAGTTGCTTCTTATGTTTTCTTGACACTTGTGCTGTGAAATGTCCTGTTTGCATCTACTTTTGTTTACAAAAATTTGTTGTAAATGTATACAGTAAAATCCGCCATTCATGGTCGGACTGGCCTACAGTGCAGTCAGGCAATGCCCGATGAGGTGGTCTGACTAGTCAGTGTGTGGGTCGTTTTTTTTCTGTTTGTGTGCGTGTTTTATAGTCTACTGGGCCGATTTTTACTGTTGGTTTCGCTAATATTAAAACAAACACAACCTGTAGCAAAGGACAGATGCATGTAGTCATCTATAGCTTGCAAAACACTTACGCATCATACGTTTACAAGTTCAAAACAGCCCCAGGCTGCAAACATGGGCCACTTTTTAAGCTATCTAATTCACTAATGAGGCACCAATTTTATTTTGGTGCCTGTCCTACTTTATGTCCCAGTCCTACCCTGCAGCCATTTGAGTAAATAATTTTCAAACATTTCTTGCAGGGATAGAATCCCCTCTTATTCCACTTTTTTATTTCAGGGTCTGTCTCTTCGCTCGCTCGCATGTTACATTTATCTCTAAAGTTCCCGCCCTACCAATTTTAAAATCCACCAGC
Organism: Calotriton arnoldi; assembly: GCA_963921515.1. Lineage (NCBI taxonomy): Eukaryota > Metazoa > Chordata > Amphibia > Caudata > Salamandridae > Calotriton > Calotriton arnoldi. The sequence continues at coordinate 337,885 of CAWUFW010007689.1, read as the reverse complement.
CGCCACTGGGACTACTGCAACTCATTGTATCTGGGAGCACCTAACTCAGTGTTACTGAAGTTGCAAAGGATTCAGTCTATAGCAGCCAAATTGGCCCTAAATAAGCAGGGTAGATCCTCAACTACTCTGGCTCTGAAGGACCTTCACTGGCTACCAATCTGTCAGAGAATACAATTCAAAGCCCTCTGTATTGTGTTTAGAGCAGTACATGGACTGGGTCCGAGATCCTTGCAGGAAAAATTTACCTGGTATACTCCCAGGCGAAACCTGCGCTCATCAAGTACAAATCTGGTGACCACCACGAGATTTAAGAAGACAAGGATGGGTGGCAGAGCATTTGGTGTAGCAGCCTCACGACTCTGGAATGATCTCCCTTAAATATCAGACAAATCCAAACTTTGCTCCCATTTAGGAAGAGTCTAAAGACATGGCTTTTCCCGAGGGAGGAGTAATAAGAGTTAATCAATACGTGTGGGCAGGTCATCTATATATACACTGATAACAGGGTAAGTCTCAGCGCCAGGATACCCGTGGGGTGACAGTATGCGCTATTCGAGTCTTTTTTACATTACATTACGATGTTGCATCTTGTGTGTAAAAGCGGATGGCACCGATATAGCAGCAACCGCTAAAGTGGCGACGGTCGCTTACCCCCTCGCAACCATGTTTAATCAGGTGGACATTACCCTGGGCGACCGTCTCATCACACAGAGCGATAACATGTACGCCTACAGGGCCTACCTGGAGACGATTCTCAATTACAGTAGCGACGCACTTGACACGCAGCTTTCAGCGGGGCTCTTCTACAAGGACACATACGGGCACTTTGAAGACACGGGTCTGGACGGTGACAATCAGGGTTTCGTAAAAAGAGCAAGGTTTGCAGCAGGCAGTCACCACTTTGACCTCCTGGGACATTCAGACCTCTTCTTCCAAGATAAACTGCTCATCAATGGAATTGATCTTAAGATCAAGCTCACCCGCAACAAGGACTCATTCTGTCTCGTCAGCGGGGATGCGGACCAGTACAAGCTGGACATACTGTCAGCGAGTCTGTTTGTAAAGAGGGTGAAAGTGTCCCCGGGCGTCAGATTAGCTCACGCCGACGCTTTGCAAATATCAAACGCAGAGTACGCGGTGGAAAGAGTAGCTCTGAAGGTATTCAGCATCCCAGCTGGTACCCGATTAACTCAGCAACAGAATTTATTTCTGGGCCAACTACCCAAGCTTATCATCATCGGTTTTGTGGACAATACAGCGTTTAGCGGCGTCTACGCCTTTACGATCTCCATCCCTTAACACTGGGCAGCCCGCGGACATCGCTCCCTGAGGTAGTCATTTTACTTGAGCCTTTTCAAAAAAGGCTCAAGATGTTGCAGATGAAAAGCAGACAACGTGCAGGCGCTGCTGAAAGTGTCCCGGTGTTTGGAAGTTACACTGGGACGTGTTCAGCACATTATTCATTGGGGCCCAAATTCTTGGCAGGGTGGACAGCGTTCACCCTGTGAAAAAAGTGGGTGGACGCCGTCCACCCGCGTGTACCCCCGACTCGTGCCCTGGTTATAAGATTAACCCTTACAAGTCGGAGATTCTTAACCTGACGCTGGATGCTGGCAAGGTGGCTGACCTGTCTCCCCACTTCCCCTTTCGTTGGGCCTGCGTGCCGCTCTGCTATCTCGGAATCTAACTCACTCCTCAGGTTGCCGGACTATTTCAGGCTAACTATCCCCTCTCTTTGCAGCTGTCACTAAAGACCTCCAGCTATGGGTCCACCGTCCGTCTCACACTCTCGTGGTTTGGCCGAGTCAATGCTCTTAAAATTAATATACTTCCATGCCTTCTCTACTTATTTTCACTCACGATCTCTGTGAATCCCCCGTACCTTCAGCATGTCCAACACAAATGTATGTCCTATATATATATGGAGGGGGAGAGCCCCGCGGCTGTCTGAACACTTATGACCCAACCTATACAGGAATTAGGCTGGCAGCCCCCAGTGTACCTCACTGCTATGCAGCTGCGCAACTGTGGCCAGTGGTGGAATGGATCACCATGATCTCTGAGAAACCCTGGGGGCAAATGGACCACGCCATTGTCTGCAGACATACACCTCTTAATGCCTACCTCAGCACCCCGGTAGCTACCACGTTGAGGATGTGGGCTAGGTACATGGCCGCACAGGTGCTAGTGTCCTAACCCCCATATGCATCGATTCACTTTAACCCGGTATTTCCTCTGGCGCTAGACGAGCAGGCCTTACTTCGCTGGTAGAAGGTAAGGTGCAAAATGATAGCTGACTTCTACAAGCAACTGTCCCCAAAACCTTCCCCCAGTGCCAGCACACTTACGACCTCCCACACATTGAGCGGCTTTACTGTATGCAACTCCGTCATCCATCATTGTATTACCCGACAGGATACGTGCTGGAGCCATTAGACCCAAAACCGCCTTTGAGCTGCAGTTCCCCAAACTATTTGGCACTGAGGGCAATATTGTCACTTAATCAGCTCCTCCTGACACACAAGGTTCCACAGGCCTGGCGACAAAACGCAGAGTGGGAAAGGGTGCTCATGCTCCTATAGGCTCTAAGCTTATGAATAGACTGTGCAAGAACTTACAGTTCTCTTCCGTGTCTGCTTATAGTCCGGAGATTCATTATAAAGTATGGCTTGGCTGTCATTATACCCCTCAGCATTTACATCACATGCATCGTAACGCACCCCCTTGATGCTGGAGGGGATGTGGCGCCATAGGTGAAGCATTACACATATGGTGGGACTGCCCAAAGATACAACCCTTTCGGGGGAGGGTGGCCATGCTGCTCTGGCGGGTTCTGACCTTCCTTGTCCCTGTCAACCCAGAGCCAATGCTTCTAGGACTGAAGTGCCCCCCACCCCCACCTGGCAAACCTGACGAGGTCAGAGTGGAATATGTGTTGACAGTGTTTAGGGGCAGGAAAACTCACAATTGTTCATAATTAGAAAAAACAGACACCCGCCGACTTATTCAGTGACACCGACAACTATGGGCCCTGCCAGCCATGGAGCGTTTAATGAGCAGCGTGCAGGGCTCGAACATGGCATTCCAGCATCAATGGAAACCCCTGGTTATCTGTTTGAGTGGGGCGGAATCCAGTCTGGCACTCCCACCATGATGGAAGGCGCTGAACCTCTTCCATTGCCAAACTGAAGGGGTGTGGTGGTGCTCACCTTGGCGCAGAAAGGTTGTGACTGTTTTCCCCACTGTAGTGAGATGACAAACACTACTTTAGGTTTAGGTTACCGTAAGGGAAAGAGACTGGCAGGCTGGGTACCCTTCTGTAGGTGGCGCAGGCAGACAGGATGAGTGGGGGGAGGGTGGGAAGCAATTTAATCATGTGGCCTCTCTGTTAAGAAATTTGCTGTACTCTCCTTATATTCTGCCTTTCTGAGCATTCTGGGGCTTTTTCTCGCTAGTGTCGACGTCCATGTTGACTGTGTTGTACTTACTGGACTATGGCCATATTATTGTACTTGTTGTTCTAGAAAATGGCAATAAAAATGTTTTATAATAAATAAAATGATACCAGAACAACAATAATCTAAGTAGAAGAACCAAAGATATTGAATTTGTTTTGGGTAAAAATAGTGCGAAAAGGTGCAACTCTCTCAATGGGGGTATTTGGTCACACTAGACCTGGACAAAGTTACAAGTTCAGGCCAACCGCGATGGCGCATAGGCCGTGCACAATACTGAGTTCGATCCATTACAAGCTGATCTTTGGTTCGAAGCCTGCGAGGCAGTGCTCTGTTAGGGTACACGTTGCTCTAAGTTGAGTCTGATGATGCTCTAAGCTGTACAGCGAGGCTTTGCGTCACTTGGCGTATGTCTTGTTGAAGCTGTCAGTTGTGCGGTGAGGTTTTAATGGGGCTTTTCATCGCTGGGCATCTGTTCTGATAATGCTCTCAGGTGTGTGGCGTGGCTTTGCGCCGTTCTGCGTCACTTGCGATTAAGCTGTCAGCTGTAAGGCTAGGCTTTGTGGGGCTTCGCGTCACTTCAGATTTGATGGACCCTTCAGTTAGGCAGGGAGGAGTTCTCAGTGATGCAGGTTAGGCAGTGAGGAGTTCTCTCTGATGGCGGGAGGTAACTCTTGGGGATCAGGACTCATTGCAGTAGAGGTCAGCAGCAGGGCTCAGGCAAGTTCACTTGCAGATCCAGGCAGGTTTAGTTGCAGCAGGTCAGCTGGGCAGTTGCAGGCAGGCCTCTGAACCTTGTTGTGTACCTCTAGCTCACAAAGAAGTTCGGTCAACTGACCCTTGAGGTCACTCTGGGTAGTTTGGGATGAGGACAAGCAGGTCCAATCTTCCTTTTCAGACAGCAAGGCAGTCCTTCAAGAAGCAGGGGAGTCCTCCGCCAGCAGGGCAGGTGGTCTACTGTAACTTCCACAAGTCTAGGAGTGTTCTGAAAAGTGACTCTAGTGGTCCAATATTTATACTGTGTGCCAGCCTGTGTGTGAGGGGGAGGGGGGTCTCCCTGTCCAACCCCCACATCTGGTTCTAGAAAGTTCTTCCCATTCCCCTGTCTAGGTTCAAAAGTGTCTGGGGGTGACAAAAGGCAGGGCAGACCTAGTGTTAGGTTCCTTTGTATGTGAAGAAGGCAAGGCCTTTTGAAGTGTAAGTGCAGCTGGGTAAAGCCCCTCCCCAGTCATCCTGCCGGGTTGGCCCTTCCTGTCCACATCTAAGCCCTCTTTTTGGTACTGTTCGGAAGAAATACACAAACCCCAACAGCAGAGCCATTTACAGTCATGTGATCCAGGACACTGGCAGAAGGCACATTTGGTTGTGACGAGAAAATGCCAACTTTCTAAAAGTGAGAGATTGCCCGGTGCGCCGTCGCGCACCAGATTCAAGATGCACTGCTATTGTAGGCAAAAGCCAACCAATGTTGACCTATGACACCAATCTTTTTGCAAAATAATCCAAGTAATCCATGTAGTCCAAAGTACTCCAAAGTAAACACGGAGGCGGCGTAATATCAAACATTTAATGTTGAAGATATGCCCATCCAGGCCTTATCCTACAACATGTTGAATTCCACTATTCGTCCTGGGCATCCTAACAGTCATACATTCCGCCAATGCATTTCGGACACGTTCAGTCCTTCGTCAGGGGTAACTATGATGTAAAAACAAAAAGCGCATCAGCTACTCAAATAAACATAGAAATGACATAAATTTAAACAGAATGCTCATTATAACAAAGTGTAAAATATTCACCAGCAAAATCTGTCTACCAAACATTCCTCAAATCATAGTGCTCCCCACTACACAATCAAAGACATTCTCATTTCAAAGCAACGTATTTAAAAGGAAAAAAACCAAGGAATTATACAGTAGTGAATCGATGTGCCAATGCACCGTATCTGACCTAAACCATATCATGCTGTAAGTAATGCACCATCTCATATGGTAAACCCAATCATTAATAGTCAATCAGTTCTATTTCAGTTGTAAGCATCAAAATTTTCTTTCACATCAAAACATCAAGATTTTCAATGTTGCTGCGCCGTAACAGGCTGCTTTACCTCTTCCTCTGGCGTCCATTCTCCCAGAGACACTGTGCTCGAAAGAAGCAAGTCTATGGTAACCCGCCATGAGTAACCCAGGTGTAACCCCTCCCTTCAATCAAACCATTGGGTTTAAACAGAACCACGCGATCTTACGTTCTACTACACTTGATAGACAAAAACGAAATACTTTAACATCAGCGTACTACCATGTTCCTCCCCATTCTCCATTATGATATTCAAATAATAATATGATCAAAGATACAATAAAACAAAATGTGCGAAATATACAAAAACTGCAAATGTATGCGTACGTAAACTAGATCAGCAAAAAGATATGCAAGCGTCAACTTAAAAGAAAAGATGGATTGTTATTTTGATTGATAGGTGCTCTTGAATAATATCCTGTGAAATAATAGAACAACGTCCACTGATGAACTTTATGCAACCCAGTTCTCCCAGGCGGCCTCCGGCATGATGTTAATACTGTCAGTTTCATCCTTGATACGGGTGCAGACAATCGGATAGGGGCAGTGTTTAGTATTGCTTCTGACTGTAATTGATCGAGTGCACTCCAACTTTAAACGTTCATCCTAGTTTAATGCGTGCTCAATGGCATAATATTTAGAATGTTAGCGTGCAACCTTGAAGCGTGCTCTACCCCTGTAGCACGCTCATGAAAATGAGAGATTGCCGGTGCGCTATCGCGCACCAGATTCAAGATGCACTGCTATTGTAGGCAAAAGCCAATCAATGTTGACCTATGACACCAATCTTTTTGCAAAATAATCCAAGTAATCCATGTAGTCCAAAGTACTCCAAAGTAAACACGGAGGCAGCGTAACATCAATCTTTTAATGTTGAAGATATGCCCATCCAAGCCTTATCCTACAACACGTTGACTTCCACTATTCGTCCTGGGAATCCTAACAGTCATACATTCACCCAATGCATTTCGGACACGTTCAGTCCTTCGTCAGGGGTAACAATGATGTAAAAACAAAAAGCGCATCAGCTACTCAAATAAACAAACATTGATTGTGTATTGGGGAGCACTATGATTTGGGGAATGTTTGGTAGACAGATTTTGCTGGTGAATATTTTACACTTTGTTATAATGAGCATTCTGTTTAAATGTATGTCATTTCTATGATCTGAAAGAGACACGTTAGTGATAGATTCCCTACCTTAGAATATCCCCAGGCGTCAGGCTGGATCCGGAAAGTTTTGCGTAGCAGTACCCTTGCGCGTCGGTAGGTGGCGTCGTGCGGCTCCGCGTCCGTCGTCGGCGTCGTGATCGCCGGGATGACGTCGCGGGCAGTACTTAGACGCCGCCCCTGCGCGCTGACGTCAGTTCTTCTTTTTCCGCGCCAGTAAGCGCAGATCCGGGAAGAGCAGTGCCCTGGTCAATTTTTGACCATACTTTTTGGTGATTTTTTCACTGTCTTTTTCCACCATTCAGGTGTCGTAGGGATGCCCGGCTTCAAGCGATGCGGCGCCTGTGCGCGGATGATGTCCGTCACCGACCCGCATTGGGAGTGTCTCTTCTGCCTCGGCCGAGGCCACGACACCGAGTCTTGTCCCGAATGCCAGGCCCTCAACCCGAAGGCTTTGCGAGAGCGGTCTCGAAAGCTCCTCGAGGCCCGGCATTCGGCTCCGCGGAAGCCCCGGTCGCGTGAGAGGTCCAGGGGTCGCTCGCGGAGTGCACACCGGTCGTCGGCGTCGAAGTCTTCTTCGTCCGGTAAGTCTCGACACAAGAAGTCCAAGAAGCATCGTCGCTCTCGGACTTCGCCTCGCCGGTCTCGCGACTCGGCTGAGGCCCCTCCCGGCACCGCTCCCGCCCCGCGGCCCCGGACTTGCCTGTGGAGTCGCCCCGTCATACCCGCCCTTCCCGGGTTCGGGGGCGGATCCGGCCAAGGTACAGGAGTTCCTGTCGGCCATGGCCCGCCTCTCGGGCCTTCAGGCCCCTCCGGTGCGCCTTCGGCCCCGCGGGCCCTGATGGGGTTGATCCGGCGTCACCGGCGGCTCCGGCCCCGGCGTCGCCCGAGCCTCCAGCCTCGATCCCGGCTCCGGCTCCGGCCCCGGCCTCGATCCCGGCTCCACAACTCCCATCGACGCCGGTCGACCTCACGACCCCTCCGCCGGCGCCGATGTCTCCGGTGCCGTTCTCGACGCCGCCCTGGGCTCCGGGCGGCGTCGTCCCCCAGTTCCTTCCGGCTCCGGACATGGTCCCGGAGCGACGTCGCTCGACGCCGGCTCCGGCGCCGATGGGACCTTGGGTCCCAATGTCCCTCCTCCTCCTTGTTTTGAACCAGAGGAGGACCAGGAGGACTGGGAGGGGTCTGATGACCCTCTAACACGCAACTGTCAGTATGATGAGGACTGGACAGAGAGTCTAGGGGAGGCCAGTGGTCTGGATACTTCTCCTGACACTGGCATGCTGTCTCCTCCCGTGGCTACGGAGGAGGGGGCCAATTTTGGTACGGTGTTGCGTAGGGCTGCTGGGGCCTTACGTCTCCAGCTCCCTACTTTGACGGTCAAGACTAACATCTTGACAGAGGTGCTTCAGCCGGCAGCCTCCTCTGCGGAGACTGTGCTGCCGTTTAACGACGCCCTCACGGACGTTCTTTTGGGCGCCTGGTCCAAGCCCAACACAGGGGCTCCTGTGGATCGGAACGTGTCACGACGCCATCGCCCCGCTCCGGGCGACCCCCTGTTTCTTTCTGTCCACCCCACTCCTGAGAGCTTGGTTGTCCAAGCCTCCGCTTCCCAAACCGCCTTCCCTACCGCTCCTCCGGATAGGGAATCCAAACGCCTGGATCAGTTTGGGAAGAAAGGTTTTTCTTCCTCCAGTGCTGGCTTGCGGTCCGTTAACACCGCTTGTCTTTTGGGCCGATATACCCACTCCCTGTGGGATTCGGTGGCGGATGTTTTGCCCCAGTGCCCTGAGGAGGTCCAGGCACTGCTTTCCCGCGCCATTGCGGAAGGAAGGGATGCGGCCAAATACACTATCCGTTGTGGCCTTGACACCGCCGACTCGCTGGGCAGGTCGATTGCAACGACGGTGGCGCTCCGGCGCCACGCCTGGCTGAGAACCACTGGTTTTTCAGGGGATGTCCAGAATACTCTCATGGACATGCCCTTTGATGGAGTCGGTCTTTTGGGTCCAAAGCAGACCATGCGTTGGAGCGCTTTAAGGACTCACGGGCTACTGCAAAGTCCCTGGGCCTTTCTGCTACACGCCCTCCGCTGCCTTCTGCTTTTCGCCCCTATCGTGGCCACGGTAGGGGCGCCCTTCACGTCAGCAGCCCAGCCACCGGCCCGCGCAGCAGGCGTCTTCGCGTGGCCGAGGACGTGGATTCCGCCGTGGCGGATCGGGCAACCAGCGTGCGGGTCAGGCCACCACCTCCAACCCGTCCGCGGCCTCCAAGCCCTCCTAGTCCCTCCTTTCAGGTGCACGGCACGCCAGTAGGGGGCAGGGTCCGCCATCACCTTCCCCACTGGCGCACCATCACCTCGGACAGGTGGGTCTTGGACATTGTCCGAAGGGGCTACTCCCTCCCCTTCGAGACCACCCCCAGCCATGCCACCTCAATTCCACCGCATGTCAGGGGATCACTTGGTGCTTCTACGGAAGGAAGTCACGGCCCTCTTGGCCAAGAGGGCCATCGAGCATGTTCCGACCCCAGAAGTAGGGCGTGGTTGCTACTCCCACTACTTTCTGGTGCCCAAAAGGGACAAGGAGGACATGCGTCCTATCTTGGACCTCCGGAACGTCAATCGCTTCCTCCGGAAGGAGAAGTTCAAGATGCTCACCCTAGCTCAGGTCTTGACTGCCCTCGACCCAGGAGACTGGTTGGTAGCGTTGGACTTGCAGGACGCGTATTTCCATATCCCCGTCCTGCCGGCCCACCGGCGTTACCTTCGGTTCACGGTAGGCCCCGAGCATTTTCAGTTCACCGTGCTCCCTTTGGCCTTACAAGTGCCCCTCGGGTGTTCACGAAAGTGATGGCGGTGGTCGCAGCTCATCTGCGCCGGGCAGGGGTCTCAGTCTTCCCCTACCTCGACGACTGGCTGCTGAAGGCGGGCTCGTCCCAGGCAGTCGTCTCCCCACCTCCAGACTACGGCCGAACTCCTGCACTCGCTGGGGTTCTCCATCAATGTGCCGAAGTCGCATCTGATTCCTTCTCCACAGCTCCTTTTCATCGGAGCAGTTCTGGACACGACGCAGTTTCGGGCCTATCCTCCCGAACGGCGAGTCCGGGATATTCAGGCTATGATTCCGATCTTTCGGCCTTTATCCTGGGTTTCGGCACGGATGACCCTGAGGCTGCTGGGCCTCATGGCCTCCTGCATCCTGCTGGTCAATCATGCCAGATGGCATATGCGGGCTCTGCAGTGGGACCTGAAGTTCCAGTGGGCGCAGCACCAGGGCAACCTGTCCGATCACGTCCAGATCTCGGAGGGGACTGCAAAACAGTTGCAGTGGTGGCTCTCGAACCGGCAATGGGTCATGGGCAGATCCCTCTCCCTTCCCCAGCCAGAGCATACAGTTGTGACGGACGCGTCCCTTCTGGGATGGGGCGGTCACATGGGAGAGGCGGAGATCAGAGGCCTCTGGTCTCCGGCGGAGTCCCGGCTCCATATCAACCTTCTGGAGCTCCGGGCGATCCGGCTTGCACTCAAGGCATTCCTTCCCTCTGTCAAAGGTTTTTCACTATTCCAAGATCTATCTTTTAAGTTAAATTTCCCATTGGGAACAGTTAGGGATTTGTAGTTTGGGGTCTCTGAACTCGCAAATTAAAAGACTCGCAGGCTCCGTAGGTAGCGGAAGCCCAGCTGGCGTGAGAGTTCTCGTCGAAGGACCTGCAATTGAGTTGTATTATTTGAGGTCTATATACCTATTTTTAAGTCTTGTGCAATCAGTTGTACCTTATAGATGGCACACAGCACATAATTCAACAAATCATCATTGTTTGCATTCAGGAAAACTAATATTAGAATTTGAACATCCGTTGGTGGACAGACACCTCTCACCATGTGAACCCTGTTATAACACATAAGGAGGAGACTCATCAAGTAAAAGACAAAGACAGATTATAAATTTTGATTTCCCCATATTGATTCACCATAGGATATGGTGTTGATTGTGTAGTCCTGATGAAGGTGGTTTGACACCATCCCTTTCCACCGAACCATGCATTAATTGTATGTTTGGGAAACCCTAGTCCACAACACAACAACAAAAGAAATTGGAGATTTCTCCCATTTGTAATCTATGTTGTATGTGGTATGAGGCTGGGGTATGAATGTGTTTGCTTGGTGATTGAAGGAGTGAGTAATTTGGTATCTAGGGCAGTGCACATAAATTAATTGGTGCTTATCAAAGTGAGATGAAGAGTGTAAAAAGTGTGTAAATCAATGTATGATTTAATGTGTTTTGGTTTTGTATATATGTAACACATTTTATCAAAAGTGTATATGGCTAATATGATTACAAATAATGTATTTAATATGTTATTTGAGTAGTGTGGTAGGATTGCCACTAAGATAAAAACAAATAAAAAATGAAATAAAAACACATAAACAAATTCCATGTTGTTTTTCCTGTAGGGTGGTCAGGACATTGGGTATTTTGAGCCATTATTGAAGTTGAAGATGTATATCCTTTTTATAACATGGATTCCATACACCCTCTGTATCACCTTTGAAAAGAATTTCAAGATGGAGAGGTTCCATCCAGCTCATCAACCAGCACCAGATCAACAAGCCGGATGATCTTCTGACCCTTAAGATACCAGTACACTGAATACATTTTGGACTGTATGAAGAGAATCTGATTATTTGAAGGGAATGGAGCAAAAATAAGGATATACCAAGATTATGCTAAAGCAACTATTGCACGCAGAAAAGAAAGGTTTTCTAGCCTTAAGGGATACTTTGAAATAGCTTAACATAACTTCCTCCTTTGCTGGTCCTTCCAAAATGAGAATATTTTATGAAAAAAAAAAGTGAAATTTGCGGACCCTACGGAATTGAACCAGTTTATTAAAAACCTAATGTAGTCCCAAACTGACATATAAGGGTTTGCTTATATGCAGTTGCCTTCTATCGCATTGTAAAGACAACACTGCATAAACACATTTACATCTTATCACTGACATTGCCACACTAACTAATGAAATCACCCATAGTTTCCAAAAATCAGAACTGCCTTATATCTTAATACCTCTGCTTAACTGAAGAATCTGACTGTTTAATCTTTTATCATAATTATATGCTTAGAGACAAACAATGAGTTAATGCTCTTGATAGATCTCCTTGTCAGCACTATTAACACAATACCTTTCTGTAGGAAGTTGGCTCTCCATATACTATACCAAAAAGAGGTATAGTGTGCAGAGAGTCCAGTGGATCCCCAGAGGCTTTACAGAGGCCAAAGTAGATAATACTAATGCTCTATTTTGTAGTAATGTGGTCGAGCAGTTAGGCTTATTAGAGGTGTAGGAAACTCAGATTTTGTTGCAATACCCCCCCACACTTTTTGCTTGGCTTTTGATGCAACTTTGACTAAAGAGCACTGGTTCCCTGCTAACCGAGCCCTCAGTACCAGTGCTCTTTCCCTAAAACTGTCACAATTGGCCCCACTTTAGTACCCCCCTGTAAGTCCCTAGTAAATGGTACCCCTGGTACCGAGGGCAATGGCACTGAAGAGGGACCCCAAGGCACGGATTCTGCCACCATAGGGTCCCCTCACCAAGGCCATGCATGCTGCCATTGCAGACTGCATGCCTTGGTGCAGACTAAACTGAAGAGTCGACATGGCACACATCCCGGTGTCCTTAAGGGGGCCAAGTAACCCAGGAAACTTGGACTCAGTGTGCACTGCGTGTGAATGTATCTTACAAAATAAAACAATTGTAATGATTCTTATACATTCTCAACACTTATTATTTATTCTAACAATACAATAGCTTGACCGTTCGCCAATACAAAAACTCATCCTGACCTAATGAACCTCAGTCCATAATTCTCAACAAACAATATATGTTGATAAACTAAAAATTGATTGTGCCCAATGCATTATGGGACAACGTCCCTTCTTCGGGGGCCAATCTAAAAAAAAGAAACAATTGTACAGGTACGGTGTTACCACAGCAGAATATATTTTTGGTTATGTATATTAGTCCTTTTAGAGAAATACATACAAAGGACAAACATTTAGACAAAATACCACAATGAGACTTTGAGACTCATAACCAACATACCAATACACTTGTGATAGAAAAACTTGTTTAGATATAGAAAAAAAATGAATGGATATAGGAAAAGACAAGAACATCAACCATAGCCTCCCAACAATGCAGTGAAAGTCCAAACCGTTATAACGTGATGTGATACCATGCAAATAATACCACTCAGCTGAATCCCTTGTTTGTAATATAAGCACACAGAATTCAATATTTATGCGTAAACAATGGCTTCACTCCATTTGAGTTTAGAATGCTATCTGTAGGAATAAAACTAGATGTACTATAAGGAGTCACAAACACCTGTACAATCACAATATAGATAACCAATGGTTAATGCGTACCTCTCAGCGAAGTAAAAGGAATATGCCTGGATCACCAGGACACATGGGCTGACTATGACTGAAAAGATGCAACCGTCTTCGAGGAAGCAGCCGAAAAATAGGACTGTGAACAAAAGAAAAAGCATCCCGTCAAAGATTGATATTCCCCAAACTGTGCTGTGTGAGACTTTGGTGAACCCTACCGTCCTGAACATACCTTATGACGCTGATAGCTGTTGGTTTCACAAACTCTCTCTATTCTGTAATCCAAGAGACTGGCTACCCAGTGTAACCACTAATGTTTAACTACAGCACACCGTACATCTACCAAATAATTTTTAACCACCACTCATCCACGAAGACCACAGCTATATATGGTGCCAAAAAAATCCACAAAAACAGCTTGGATCCGCCATGTCGTCCTATTGTGTCTGGCTGCAGTTCGTTATTTTAACCATTGGGAAGATACTTGGATGTCTTTTTTTTACAACCCTTTGTTCAATCATGGAGTCCCTACGTTAAAGACACCACTGATTTGTTTACTTAGGTTGGGAGAACACTCACAAAAAGTTACTAACAAATGTTGGCTTTGTACAATAGACGTCACAGCCTTATGTACATCTATTCCTCACCAAGAAGGTCTTGAAGCTATTGAATGGGCACTATTGAAACAATCAGAAGTGAGAGCACACAAAGTCTCTCTCCTTGAGATTTTGCATTTTTGTCTACACCAGTTACTTTAAATGGGATGAGCAATGCTTTCTTCAACTCAGTGGTACATCCATGGAGTTTGTGGGAGCACCAGCGTATGCAAATAGGTTTATGGTGAAAATTGAACACGACTGCATACTCGAAGATCCTACATGGCAAGAGAATTTAATGATTTATTGTCAATACATTGACAATATTATTTTGATTTGGAAAAACACCAAGGAAAGTTTTGAAGATAACATTCGATTGTTAAAGACAAGAAATCCCAGGATCCAATTTGCCAAGACCATCAGCGACGTTCACCTTTCATTTTTGGATGTTTGGGTGGAAATGCTAGAAACCGGAGTTACTACAAGAGTAGTATACCAGGATACCCTTGCTCATCATGCGTGTCCTTAAAAGTGACAGGTGCCCGCCCCCTCGATGTGTCCTTAAAAGTGACAGGTTATGTCCTTAAAAGTGACATGTGCCACACCCTAGAGAATGAACTGAAAGAGTCAGGTCCCAAACCCTAGTGATTGATGTAGGTGACCATTTGACTCAAAGGGGCGGCCTGCCACAGGGCAGGGCTGTTTTTGGAGACATCAGCGAACCAGAGCCCTATGACGTGGGATGTCCAAGTTGGGTTGTAGAGGTGCACGCCTCTTTTAGGGGTTGCTTAGAATACATATAAGGCCTCCTTAAGAGACTTGTACAGCAAGCAGGCGCCTGAATACGGAAAGCTGCCCATAGCAAAATGAAGAGATACAGCCCGATCGTGAAAAGGGCCGTGTTGGCTGGAGAGCAGCCCACTATCGATAGATATTACCGGAGGTTATCACCCTTGGTAATGGACGAGCATGCTCAATCGGAAACCCCTAAGGATATGGGCTGTGACGTTACTGGTTTTGGCGATGACCTTTGCCGGCGTGTGAAAGCACTCAGTCTCAAGGATTGGCCGCGACGTGTGTCTCTGATTAAGGTCGACAGGTGCGAGAGTGAGGGATCGAGTGACGGCAGCGCGCATGAGGGAAGCAGTTTCTTGGAGATGGACGAGGTGGAAGATTCGATAGTTCCAACTAACTCCCCCGTCTAGGAAGACATGGGCTTTCAGGAGGATACGGTTCCTGAGAAGGTAGTTGTACAACAGCCGGGTACAAGCGTCGAAGATGATGGGGCATCGCAGGACATTAGCGACTCTCAAGATTTCAGAGCAGCCGCCGAGGGTGGTGAAAATGCGGAGGTTAGTAAAAATGTTTTGAGCAGTCAGCGTACATGAAGGTTTGTTTTATTTTTTCAGCAGGCTGCGCACTCGTGTCTGTGCGAATCATACAGAGAACGAACAATCCGGTATATATGTAGTTTGTTAGACCCGTACAAGGTGTATAAGCTGCTAAGGGTGGTGCACGGCCTGAGCGCTGAAAATAAATATGTCCACCCTGACATGCTGAAGATCTTGGCGGCGACACTCAAGGAGATACGCTATGCCAGCGATCCCTGCGCAAAACTAAGAGGTATACCAGGGGTATGTGCGTGTTGTGATAGAAAGATGATAGAAAGATTCATAGAAAGGCGCATGCGTAATCTGTATATAAAAAATAGAAGAATAGTGGCTTTGGCACCACGAAGACTATTTTAAATAAATAAGGCCTTATTTAATGTTACATGATAGCGTGTATTTAGAACAAACCAGTAGAATGTTACACCGCTAGGTGGCTAGTTGTTAATTCACCCTTACTACGTTACTATTAAAAAAATGTGAAGAACCTTTTGTTTGTGTTTTGTTAATATTCTTCATTTTTAGGTCGAGCCTAGAGTAGCGCGCAAGCGCTACTTCTGGCGAAGACTTTAAGTAAGGGGGTTTCAAAAGCAGTCCAAGCGCTCGTGCGTCGTGGCTGGCCTTTTGGGATGGTTACGCGCGGCAACATGTGTTTCCAATTATCGTGCCCAGACGCGTGCGCGATAATTGGAAAAACATGCCGGCAAAAGGCCATGACGCACGAGCGTCTGGTCAGCTGAGCAGGCTGCCGCGCTCGCCCCCGCTCCTCTCGTTTGGTGTCCCAATCCACTCACATGTAATGTAAACAGTGAGAGCAACAAGCTCTGTGTTGCTGCTGAAAGGGGGAAAACAGCACGAAAACATCCTACAAGATCCGCCTTCATGACAGCCATGCACTGCCTGCAAATGGGAAAGGAATGCACAGCCCCAGTATAACGAATACGAAAAAAAGAATGGGGTCACTGCACAGCCTCCTCCCGTTCACTCTTATCCTACGTCTTCTGAAAGTGTGACATACTGTTTGTGGCTGTAAGTCACACAGACATTAAACTGATTACGTCCCGGTATTTTAATTTTTAAGAAAATATCGGCAAACTGTGCTGCTTTTGTCCGCAACGATATTCGTTCCGTTAAAAAATGCAGACGAATCAATGTTTAATTGCAGCCCTGAGTGAACAGCGCTGAAACTCCACACACTGGAAGCGTTGTATCACTGTGTCTGGGGTGGGCAGCGCTCCTCAGTCTACACCATGATTCTAAAGCCTCCCCTACTAGCTGCGGTTTGCCCCAATCCTTCTGTGTACTGCCCAGAACCTACCGGCTGCACCAAAACTCGTTTGTATGACCAACGGCGGCACTCTTGCCAAAACAACTGATTGCAGGAGAAACTGTCTGGCCGAGCAGTTGTCATGCTGACGTTTTTCAGTAACTCCATCTCCTGCACCCATCCGTGCCACCCCTCTTTCTGTGCTTCATCCTCAACTCATACAAACTTAAAACCACTGTGTCAATGCACTCATGGCTTGGAGATAAGTACTCCACATCCCACTCTTGTATACAGCTCCCTCGCGCAAAAGACACAAAGCACATTACACAAACAGACCACATTCAGAAAAAAGCAACACCACACACACAAATACAGAATCCATTAAGACTTCCATGACAACACAAACAAAGATCACCAGTGCACACACCGCAGCAACAAAAGCATGTATAGCAGAGGCAGGCGTGCACTCGTAGCAACACACATGTTCCTGCACATATATAATGCAGAAACATGCATTTCTCAGAACCCAACCACACTCACAAAACTCATAAATCACACATTGCCATTTATACATGAGTGTACAGCGTGAAGACTCGGTACACCGTGCACACTAACAAAAAACACCTAAACCTTCCATACAACACACACCACGCACCGCACCAGGCACTTACAACATTTAACAGTCAAACATTGGCAAAGTCAACAGCTTGTCACTGCCACTATAGAGGCGAGAAATGTTGGCTATGCCAATGCTTTTTGCTCCTGTCCTGCTGCAGCAGAGCACTTACTAAGCCCACAGAGCACTTACTAAGCCCATTCCCTCGTAAAAAAAAAGATTTCATTTAGACTTTTTATGAACAAGTTAACTTTTTCCCTGTGGCTAGTTCACCGCTCACTTTCGGAGACAACTCGGCTCCGAGTCAGCAGGGTGGGAGGTGCATGCTGGGGGTGTGGGGCTGATGGACCCTTCATGATTCCAGCGCCCTGAAGCTGCACAGCCGAGATCCGAGAGCTGCAAACTCGGAGCCCAGGCTGAGTCCCAGCTGCAGAGTGATAAGAATGACCCCGATGGTTCTCTCTGATATTGTTTCCTTTGCAGAGCTATGGGCTGAACGGAGTGAAGACCGCACCGCAGCCGTGGGGGCGGCTCAGTCATTGTCAGTGCTTGAACGAGTCACCAAGACTGAAGAGTCACGAGTTATAGGACTTTTTAGAGCTCTTTTCTCCATATTGAATTGAAAACGGCAACATTGTGAAAGTTTGAAACCCGGTTCTTCCTCTTCTGTTTTTTTAGTCAGTTCAGTTTGAAAGACATGAAACCCCGAAATCGGAGGCAGCCAGTGTGTGCAGGAGCTGTGACGATTAACCGCACCCACCGCAGCCCACCAACTGTGCAGCCCTGAACCCCGCTCTACCGCGATCTGCCGCAGTGTCTCAACTTTCCAGTAACGCTGCAAAGAAAATGTTTTTTACCCCCACAGATTCAAGACGATATTAACACACACTATTTGTTTATTTTATTTAATGCATTTTTATATAGCGTGGACTTTACCCAAAGGTGTCAGAGCGCTTCACGATAGAACCAAGTACGTTACATGAGGAGAATTTTACATATTTACACGTTACAGAAACAATCTAGACAGAAGAAAAAGTAAAATAAAACAATAGATGGCAGTCACACAAAAAACAAGCATTGGCATAGCCAATAGGTCTCGCCTTTGGGACCTTATAAGTGTTTAGCCATGCAACAGTTAATGCTGTTGCAGTAAGGATATTGTGCTGCATAACTAAATACTTATAAGGTCCCAAAGGCGAGACCTATTGGCTATGCCAATGCTTGTTAATAAAATGTCCTTACACAAAACGATCGTCTTTCATTTCATGGGTTGTAACGGCTGATAACATGTCGGGGAGCCTGTTAAGAAAACGTTATTACGATACAAGGGGGGTTGGTAGCTTGGGAAGGGCCGAAGCTCTATATGGAAGGGCTGTAGATGAAAACGAACCGGTAAGCAGAGACCTGGTGAAGACATGGTTATCGGGAGAGGAGGCATATTCACTCCATAAACCCTCCAGAAGACGTTTTAAGAGGCGCCCTACAATTGTTAATGCGCAAATAGATTATCAATGGCAAGCGGACATAATCAGCCTTCAAGATATAGCAAAACATAACGGAGCTCGTTATATATTAACCGTCATAGACGTGTTGTCCAAGTACGCCTTCGCAGAAGCGCTACGCGATAAAAGTGGGGCTAGCGTCACAGCAGCTTTTAAAGCCATCTTCGAGAAGGGGTGAATTCCTCAAAAACTACAAACGGACGCTGGGAAAGAATTCTTAAACAAGGCTTTCCAGAAATTATTAAAGCACCACGGTGTTCAACGTTTTGTAACACACAAGGAGGTAAAAGCAGCGGTTGTAGAGCTGTTTAACAGAACTTTAAAGTCTAAGATGTGGAGGTATTTTACGGCCCACAACACCTACAGATACGTTGATGTTCTACAGGCTTTTTAGCTGTATATAATGCCAGTTATCACAGGACCATCAAAACAGCACCCGTAGAGGTAACTCCTAGTAATTCGTTAACTGTTTGGAGAAGGGTGTACGGGTGTAATTTCGCTACAAAGGTGAAGAAGCCTATTTTTAAAAAAGGTGATCACGTAAGGATTTCAAAATTGAAAGGGGTCTTTACGAAGGGCTACCAACAGACTTTTAGCGACTAAATAGTTATAGTGGAAAGTGTGGAGCTTAAAGAAAGGCTGTATATTTACAGGTTAAAGGACTACGATGGGGAAGCGGTTTCGGGGGTCTTTTACAAGGAAGAGTTACAAATGGTACCCGACGATCTGCACAGGTCGAATAGGGTTGAAAAGTTTCTGAAAAGGAAAGGTAGCGGGGCTAACAGCCAGGCATATGTCAAATGGAGGGGCTGGCCAGAGAAATTTAACAGTTGGGTGTTGGCCAGCTCCATGAAGGGTGTGTGAGCAAGGGAGCGTCTAAAAGCTGTTGATACGATGGAGACAACGCCCTTTTATATCACCCTGCCGTCGAACGCTTCTAAGGACATGTTCCCCGACAACCAGATTTCTAATTACACCGTGAAATTGGCTAAGCCTGTGGATCTGAAAGGGGATTGGGAGGTAGCCCTAACCAAAATCCAATACCCTAGAACCTGGAATACATTTACACCGAGCAATGCCAAGTTTTATATAAAGCGTGAGCAGGACCCGGTGAGCATACACGCGGGCATCCCATACGGCTACTACCCAACCGTTTCAAGTGTTGTCGACGCCATCAACAAATCCATAACCAGCATCAAAACATATTCGAATATTCATCTGTCGCTAGATAACGTCAGAAGGAAGGTGTTTCTTATAGCCCCGAGTCGCAACACGATGTTTAACTGCTCTGGTAAATTAAGAAGAGTTTTAGGCACAGTACAGCATGTGAAAAGTCAGGTCGAACATGATCACACGTGCCCCGATATTAACGGGGGGTTCTACACGCTCTATGTGTATAGCGATATTGTAGAGGCCCAGAGGATCGGCGATAGTTACTCGCCGCTGTTAAGATGGGTCCATGTACAGGGCGAAAATAATACGATGGTCAATATTCAATTTAACAAACCTGACTACGTCGCAGTTTCTAAAAACCATTTTGACACTATTTCAATTATGATCTTCGATGATCAGTCCGTGCCGGTGTCCTTTAAATACGGGAAGTTATTGTTAAGCTTCATTTATGGCCAAGACGCGACAGAGGCTATTAAGCAGGCATCATGGTGGTTGTGAAAACATACGGGGACCCGTCTATGTACAGGGACTATTACCGAAACCAGGCCGGATATGGAGGGCCCCTGTACTTTCAAGGTTCCCCGGTTATGTATGGGGCTGGTCTAGGGGGGTTTCTTCCGCAGTCTTTTTAGAAGAGCTATGCCCTTCTTGAGAAGAGGCTATGAAATTGCAAAACCGCATGTTAAGGCGGCGGCTACGAACATTGCCCAGGATGTGATTGGCTCTGTTACTTCGGTGGTTGCCGAGCGTATGAACAAACAACCGCACGAAGGCCCGGGTTTGGTGTACAAGCCGCGCGCAAGTGTTAAAAGGAAGCACCGCGCTTCAAGATGCAGAGGACCGCCTGCCCCCTATAAAAAAAAGGAGGAGTTCTTCAATGCGCGCTCAGAAAAGAAAAACGCCAAGAAGGAAGAGAGCTTCAAAGAAGAAGAGAACCGCCTCTAAAGTAAATATTTTTTAAAGCGGCGTAACCTGAAGCATGGCCTTTGTACATTGTGCATCGGGCGAGTGCGCCAAATCAGAGTTAGACTTGTTTACTCTAAAGCCCACGCAGACAAGCATCGAAAACAGTTTCTTCATGGAGGTATCACCTTTAGCCGCTTTGACGCCTCTGGCCCCTATAGAGTTTTTTGTATCGGGGTCCACAGATATGTATTTGTATCTCAACAACACGATGTTGCATCTTGTGTGTAAAGTCATAAAAGCAGATGGCACCGATATAGCAGCAACCGCTAAAGTGGCGACAGTCGCTTACCCCCTCGCAACCATGTTTAATCAGGTGGACATTACCCTGGGCGATCGTCTCATCACACAGAGCGATAACATGTACGCCTACAGGGCCTACCTGGAGACCATTCTCAATTACAGTAGCGACGCCCTTGACACGCAGCTTTCAGCGGGGCTCTTCTACAAGGACACATACGGGCACTTTGAAGACACGGGTCTGGACGGTGACAATCGGGGTTTTGTAAAAAGAGCAAGGTTTGCAGCAGGCAGTCACCACTTTGACCTCCTGGGACGCATACATTCAGACCTCTTCTTCCAAGATAAACTGCTCATCAATGGAATTGATCTTAAGATCAAGCTCACCTGCAACAAGGACTCATTCTGTCTCATCAGCGGGGATGCGGACCAGTACAAGCTGGACATAATGTCAGCGAGTCTGTTTGTAAAGAGGGTGAAAGTGTCCCCGAGCGTCAGATTAGCTCACGCCGACGCTTTGCAAATATCAAATTCCAAGTACGCGGTGGAAAGTGTAGCTCTGAAGGTATTCAGCATCCCAGATGGTACCCGATTAACACAGCAACAGAATTTATTTCTGGGCCAACTACCCAAGCTTATCGTCATCGGTTTTGTAGACAATACAGCGTTTAGCGGCGTCTACGCCTCAAATCCCTTCAATTTTAAGCACTACAACATCAACTACGCGGCTCTGGTCCACGAGGGTGCTATGATTCCTGCAAAACCCTACACACCCAGTTTTATAACTTCCAACTTTATCAGGGAATATCAGGGGCTGGTTTCGATAACAGGAAAGCACCTACGGGACTGCGGGGTAGTCGTGTCAAGAGAAAGCTATGGGGCCGGATCCACGCTGTTCGCATTCGACCTGACTCCCGACATGGAAGACGGCAATCACTACAACCTGGTCAAAAACGGAAATCTAAAAGCTGAAGTACGATTTAGTAATCCATTGCCTGTGAATGTGAACATTGTCGTATTCTCGGTATTCGACAGCGTCATTCAGATCAACCACGCCAGACAGATTTTGTTTGACTATCTTTAAAGCATTTGTGAAATGGACACTGTGCAGATACGGGACTTCTTAAGCAGGCATAATTACGCTAGGAAATAATTTTTAGGTGTTTTCCCTAGCAATGGGTTACCAGTCAAAATAGGGGCTGAAAGACCACGTACCCTAGTCTTTAACACAGATCCTCATTACAAGGGTGGAACACACTGGGCGGCCGTGTTTATAGATAGTGACAAGGTTACAGTGTTTGACAGTACAGCTAAGTTCCCCGAGCACAGTATCTATACACAACCCATATTCAAGTTTGTGAAAAAAGCTGCAGCGCGGGTGGAGTATAACAAGCTGAGGGTCCAGGATTCGTTAGCCATCACATGCGGGGAACACTGTATTTATTTTATCAGTAAAATGTCGGAGGGTGTGACGTTTAGAAATTTCTTAAATCTATATTCGAGTGACCTTGTTAGCAATGACAGTCTAGTTGTGAAATATGTAAAAGAAAACACACGGACCTCGGTCAGACCTGTGAAAACAGAATATAGCGTTTGTCAAAATTGTAAGGCCGTGTAACTTGTGTGTGCTTAATGATGAACGTCTAAAATAAAGGCATTTTTAAAACACGCATTCGGACTCTGTATTTCAATGATTACACATGCACCATAATTAAAAAATTTTAAAAGACGACTGAGACGGGATGAAAAGTTATAAAAGTGTTTATTACAAACAGTTATGTAGGGTGTGCATTACCTTGACAACCTTTCCTAAAGAAATATATGAAGAAAAAATCAGACATAGCTATACATACACGTAATAGGCACAATTATTCAGAAAGTCTGTAGAAACATTAAGGCGTAATCCACGTATGGAATTTAGGCAGTGTCCTTTTTCTCTGTACAGCCGCCGCAGGCGGGATGCTCCAAGAGGGGGATAGCCGTGGAACGTCAGAGGCGGCTGGCGATGGAGGGAAGGGTGCCTTCAAACTTTCAAGCATACAGCGATGATCGTTATTACCCACGAGTGTGGATGGGATGTTGAGTTCAGCAGCGGCTCGCAGAAACTGATCCCAACCTCTAGGAGTATTTTGCGGCGTTAGGGTTTTGGGGTGCATGAGACCTTTGACTAGATCGTACATGTGTGAACTAAACAACCGACTGCCCCTTGTAGAGAAATTTGCCTCGTTCATTCCACGTTGTTAGGTCTTTAGAAGCTGCGAGTTTACTCATCAACATTTGCGCGGCCCCCCTGTGCCTCTGACATATATTTTTTAAGAGGTCGTCAACAAAGATATCTGGGGGCGGTGCAAGGGCCGGCGGCGGCTGCTGGGGCTGAGGAGCAGGCGTTGGTGCGGGTGGCTGCTCAGAGTCCGGGGGATATAGAGTTCGCTTATTTTTCTCGGTATTCCACTGTTTGTAGTAGCTTAAAATTTTTTTAAGGGTGCTGGTGTAAAGGTTAGCTTTGTTGTACGGGTTTAGATCTGTCCAGTTCAAAATGTCTTTAATTTCAGCATCCAGTCGTAGAGTCTCATTTCGACATATATCCCAGGCATTGTCCGCAGAAGAGCCCAGCTGTTCCAACTGCTGTCTTGGAACCAAATACATCTTTGAGGCATGCTCCATCAACGTCCCGAGAGGAAGCTTGTAATTATGGGTATAGCTATGCCCAACAAGGAGCCTATAAAACCCCCAGACTGTTTCACCAGTTTCTTCTTGGTAATAAGTGAGGACCTTTTATTACTGAGCTTCTTGATAAGATGTTGCTTCTTCTTCAGCACCTGTAACTGACTCTATGATATAGGGACGTTACCTATATGAAAGAAACACATAGTGATAGATTCCTTACCTTAGAATATCCCCAGGCGTCAGACTGGATCCGGAAAGTGTTCGTCAGCAGTACCCCTTCGCGTTGGTAGGTGGCGTCGTGCGGCTCCGGGTCCGTCGTTGGCGTTGTGGTCGCCGTCGCGGGCGCTACTTAGACGCCGCCCACTTGCGCTGACGTCAGTTCTTTCTTTTTCCGCGCCAGCAAGCGAAGATCCGGGAAGAGCAGGAACCCCCAGTCAATTTTTGACTGACTTTTTTGAGGCTTTTTGTCTCTATTTTTTTTCGAGTCATCGACTCCTGGTGCAGTAGGATGCCCGGTTTCAAGTCCTGTGGGGATTGTCACCGCATGATGTCGGTGACGGACCCGCACCGTGTGTGTCTTTTCTGCCTGGGTTGCGACCACGACCCCAAGTCTTGCCCCGACTGCCGGGCCACGGCGCCGAAGACTTTGCGGGAGAGGTCCCGAAAGTTGCTGGAAGCCCGGCAGTCGGCTCCGCGCTGTACGAAGTCCCGGTCCAGAGGAAGGTCAAGGGACCGTGCGCGGAGTCATCATCATCATCGGTCTTCGGGATCCAAGTCTTCGCACTCGGGGTCAGGTAAGACGAAGCACAAGAAGTCGAAGAAACGCCATTGTGGTACTGAAAATTCTGGACCTGTGTCATTAACATCATTGTAACATGACGATTTTGGTATCAGCAGACCGGTAATGACAGGTATGCTATATCTGAGTATTTGCGTCATATTCGAGTGACGGGATCACTCTAATATTAACGATTCCCTTGTGAACCCTCGGGTTCCATTTTGTGTACGGCAGCCATTTTGTGGTTGCCCTCACATAAGGCAATGACTAAAGCCAAAACGCGCCTTAGGGGACACGTACACTTTCAGTGACCTGGGCAAGCTGACTCCACTGTCCAGAGCCAGAACCTGTTCGGCCAGTTTTAGTTCCCAGTGGCCGATCGAGATTAGGGGCCCAGGTGCAGCATGCCATAAACCCTTCATTGCACACATCTATATCTAAATCTTATTCACACCTGTCACTGCTCTTTCTTTATGACCTGCTTTACGAGGAGGAGGTGCCCGGTTTTATTAGGGGTCCAGATTATATCTGTTGCAGGTGTTGGGCCTCACTGGGTATTTGGTTGTGGGCTGGACAAACTGAAAATGGGCTTGTCATCATGAATCTGTTTTTTTTGTTGTAAGAAATATGTGAATGACTCACTGTAAAAATAAGGAATGTTTGCCTAAAGCATAATATTCTGTATAAAAGAGATAGCTGGTTTGCATGATAAAGGCAGTCTCCTGAGAACATACACATTGTTGTACTTCTAGGATACCTGTTGCTGGCTGCAGCCAATAAATTGATCTTTGAAGCCACCAAGAAGACTCTGTGTTTCTGTAGTCTGAGACAGGAAGAACTCGAGGTCATTGGGTGTGTTCCCTGGCACCGCTGGGTCCAATAAAACCCAGTACTTCACCATCGTTCTTCGACTTCCCCTCGCCGGTCGCGGCTGTGGGTGTGGGTGGTGCCACACCCGCGGCTCCGGCGGAGCCTATGCTGTCGCCGCCTGACTACCCGCCCTTCCCGGGGTCGTCGGCGACTCCGGCCCAAATACAGGAGTTCCTGTCTGCCATGGCTCGCCTCTTTGGGCCGTCGGGTCCCGCCGGTGCGCCTTCGGGCCCCGTGGTCCTGCATGGGTGTCCTCGCGTTTCCTCACCGGCGGCTCCGGCCCCGGCGTCGCTGTCGGCTCCGGCCCCAGCACCGCAGGACACCCTTGGATCCAGGCCTGGATCCCGGTCGATGCCGGTTGACCTTGTTACGCCTCCACCGACGTCGACTCCACCGGCACCAGTTCTGACGCCGCCCGCTCCTCGGGACAACGTCGACCTCAGTTTCAGCCCCGAAGTGGACGCGGCGTCGAGCCGGCGTCGATCGATGCCGTTCCCGACGTTGCTTGGGGATTTCTATCCCCATGTCCCTGCTCCTTATTTTAGACCTGTTGAACAGCCTGAGGAGAAAGGGGAGGACAGGGAGGGGTCTGAGGACCCTCTCGCTGCAGCCTGCGAGTCTGAACAGGACTGGGCTGAGGAATTGGGGGACGCCAATGGTCTGGATACCTCCCCAGACCTTGGCATGCTGTCTCCTCCTACCGTGGCTACGGAGAAGAGTGCTAGTTATGCTGTGGTGTTGCGTAGGGCGGCCGAGGCCCTACACCTCGAGCTCCCTACTGTGGCCGTCAGGACTAACCTCCTGACAGAGGTGCTTCAGCCAGCAGCTACTTCTGCGGAGCCGCTGCTTCCTCTCAATGAAGCCCTTTCTGACGTTCTTTTGGGCACTTGGTCCAGGCCCACCACAGGGGCTCCTGTGGATAGGAACGTGGCCCGACGCCATCGCCCGGCTCCGGGTGACCCCATTTTCCTCTCCCAACACCCCACCCCCGAGAGCTTGGTTGTCCAAGCCTCTGCTTCCCCAACTGCCTTCCCTTCCGCACCACCGGATAGGAAATCCAAGAAGCTGGATCAGTTTGGGAAGAAGATTTTTTCTTCCACCAGCTCCGCGCTGCGGTCCGTGAACACCGCATGCCTCTTGGGCCGTTATTCCTACTCTCTGTGGGATACGGTGGCGAACGTGCTGCCCCAGTGTCCGGAGGAGGCCCGGCCTGCTCTCTCCCAGGCTGTTGCAGAGGGGGGAGACGCAGGAAAGTTCATGATTCGTTGTGGCCTAGACACCGCCGACTCACTGGGCAGATCAATTGCAACGACGGTGGCGGTTCGCCGTCACGCCTGGTTGAGGACCACTGGATTTTCGGATGTCCAAAACACCCTTATGGACATGCCCTTTGATGGCCGTCGCCTTTTCGGCGACAAAGCGGACAGCGCGTTGGAAAGGTTTAAGGACTCACGGGCTACGGCCAAGTCCTTGGGACTCTCGGCAGTCCGCCCTCCTCCGCCTTCCGCTTTTCGCTCCTTTCGTGGCAAAGGAAGGGGCGCCCTGCAGCGTTCGCAACAGAGCCACAGGCCGGCGCAGCAATCATCCCAGCATGGACGCGGGTTCCACCGTGGCGGACCAAGGGGCCAGTGGGCGGGTCAGTCCACCACCACCCCGGCCACCACTGCCTCCAAACCTTCCTAGTCTGAACTTTCAGGCCCATCAAACGCCAGTGGGCGGCAGGTTTCGCCATCACCTCCCCCACTGGCGCACCATCACTTCGGACAGGTGGGTTTTAGAGATAGTCCGGAGGGGCTACTCCCTCCCCTTCGAGACTACCCCTCCAGCCATGCCACCTCAGTACCACTGCATGTCGGGGGATCACTTGGTGCTTCTTCAGCAGGAAGTTGCGGCCCTCTTGGCCAAGGGGGCCATCGAGCGCGTTCCGACGCCAGAAGTAGGTCGTGGTTGTTATTCCCACTACTGCCCAAGAAGGACAAAGGCCTGCGTCCTATCTTAGGCCTCCGGAACGTCAATCGCTTCCTCCGCAAAGAGAAGTTCAAGATGCTCACTCTAGCTCAGGTCTTGTCTGCTCTCGGTCCACAAGACTGGATGGTGGCGCTGGACTTGCAGGACACCTATTTCCACATCCCCGTCCTGCGAGCCCACCAGCGTTACCTACGGTTCACGGTAGGCCACGAGCACTTTCAGTTCACCGTGCTCCCCTTTGGCCTTACCAGCGCCCCTCAGGTGTTCACCAAGGTGATAGCGGTGGTCGCAGCTCATCTGCGCAGATCAGGGGTTTCAGTCTTCCCCCTATCTCGACGACTGGTTATTGAAGGCGGGCTCGCCCCAGGCAGTCGTCTCCCACCTCCAGACTACGGCCGACCTCCTGCACTTGCTGGGGTTCTCCATCAACGTGCCGAAGTCGCACCTGATCCCCTCTCAGAAGCTCCTCTTTATCGGAGCGGTTCTGGACACGGCGCAGTTTCGGGTCTATCCTCCGGAGCAGCGAGTCCGGGATATTTGGGCTCTGATTCCCATCTTTCAGCCCTTGTCCCGGGTTTCGGTCAGAGTGACTCTGAGGCTGCTGGGCCTCATGGCCTCCTGCATCCTGCTGGTCAATCATGCCAGATGGCATATGCGGGCGCTGCAGTGGGACCTGAAGTTCCAGTGGGCGCAGCATCAGGGGAACCTGTCCGATCATGTCCAGATCTCGGAGGGCACTGCACGACAGTTGCAGTGGTGGCTCACGAACCGGCATTGGGTTGACGGCAGATCCCTCTCCCTTCCCCAGCCGGAGTTTACAGTGGTGACGGATGCGTCCCTCCTGGGATGGGGCGGCCACATGCGAGAGGCGGAGATCAGAGGCCTCTGGTCTCCAGTGGAGTCCCGGCTCCACATCAACCTTCTGGAGCTGCGGGCGATCCGGCTTGCACTGAAGGCATTCCTTCCCTCTGTCAAGGGGAGAGTAGTGCAGGTGTTCACAGACAACACCACCGCCATGTGGTACTGCAACAAACAAGGCGGGGTGGGGTCGTGGACCCTCTGTCAGGAGGCTCTGCGTCTCTGGACATGGCTGGAACATCAGGGCATGTCCCTGGTGGTTCAACACCTGGCAGGTTCTCTGAACGCCAGGGCGGACGAACTCAGCCGCAGGTGCATGCTCGATCACGAATGGTGTCTTCACTCGGAGGTGGTGCAAGGTCTCTTTCAGCAGTGGGGAGAGCCTTGGTTAGATCTATTCGCCACCGAAGAGAACGCGCAATGTCATCAGTTCTGCGCGTTGGAATTTCCAAGGCGGCACTCGCTCGGCGACGCTTTTCGTCGCGAGTGGAGTTGCGGTCTGTTGTACGCCTTTCCGCCTATACCACTTCTGCCCAGAGTGCTGAAGAAGATCAGGCGCGACCGGGCCCAAGTCATTCTTGTGGCTCCGGACTGGGCTAGAAGAGTATGGTATCCTGAGCTACTCAGTATGAGCATCGATCCTCCGATCAGACTGCCTCTTCGGGAGGATCTTCTGTCGCAGCAGCAGGGGACGGTCCCCCACCCGAACCTGTCCAGCCTCCACCTCTTTGCGTGGAGATTGAGCGGCGGCAGTTGATTCCTTTCGACTTGCCTCCTGAAGTTAGTGACGTTATTCTGGCAGCCAGGCGTCCCTCTACTAAAGTGGTATACGCCTGCAGGTGGAACAAGTTTGTGGCATGGTGCACAGCAAAGGCTGTGGATCCCCTTTCTGCCCCTCTTTCTGAGGTCCTACTGTTCCTTCTCTCTTTGGCCCGGCAGGGCTATGCTCTGGGCACTATCAAGGACTACCTTTCTGCAATTTCTGCCTTTCTCAGGCTACCTGATCAGCCCTCTCTTTTCAAGTCCCCTGTTGTAAATAGATTTCTTAAAGGCATTACACACCTTTTTCCTTCTATTCCTTTCGTGATGCCTCAGTGGGACTTGAATCTGGTTCTTACATACTTGATGTGCGCTCCCTTTGAGCCCCTTCACAACTGTCCTCTTCGTCTTTTGACATTGAAGACTGCCTTCCTGGTGGCCATCACCTCCACTAGGCGGGTGAGTGAGCTCCAGGCTCTTTCTTGTAAGCCTCCTTTCCTTTCAGTCCATCCGGACAAGGTTGTGCTCAGGCCCCGTCCTTCCTTTTTGCCAAAAGTGGTTACGGCCTTTCACATTGGGCAGACTATTACCTTGCCCACCTTCTTTCCGCCTCCGCATCCTTCCAGAGAGGAAGAGAGGCTCCACCGTCTGGACCCAAAACGTGCGCTCTCATTTTATCTCAACCGCACACAGCAGTTCCAGGTGGATGACCAGCTCTATGTTGGCTACGTTGGCACCAAGAAAGGTCGGGCGGTACACAAGAGAACTATCTCCTGCTGGGTTGTCTTGTGCATCAAAGCCTGTTACTCTTTGGCTAAAAAAGAACCTCCGGTGGGGCTGCGTGCTCATTCCACCAGAGCTACTGCAGCCACTACTGCATTGGGACGCGGCGTCCCCCTGCAAGACATCTGTCAGGCAGCCACGTGGGCCTCGCTGCACACGTTTACCAAGCATTATTGCCTGGACAGCCAAGTCCGGAGAGACGGCTTCTTCGGCCGTTCTGTTCTCCGCGATTTTCTGGTGTGATCTTAGTTCGCAGACCCACCACCGGGGTTGGTATTGCTGGGGTATCTATTCTAAGGTAAGGAATCTATCACTATGTGTTTCTTTCAGATGAACAAGTTACTTACCTTCGGTAACGATATATCTGTAAGAAACATTAGTAGTGATAGATTCCTTACCGCCCCACCCATCCTCCCCGTTTTGCGAACTGATTTCTAGGGTTAAGGTCACCCCTTTCAGGGCCCTAGTTTTAATGCACCAGTGGTCAGTATCTTGCATGGCTCTGCGTTCCTGGCGCGGAAAGTCGTGTACAGAACTGACGTCAGCGCGCGTGGGTGGCATCTAAGTAGCGCCCGCGACATCATCTCGGCGACCACGACGCCAACGACGGACGCGGAGCCGCACGATGCCACCTACCGACGCGCAGGGGTACTGCTGACGAAAACTTTCCGGATCCAGTCTGACGCCTGGGGATATTCTAAGGTAAGGAATCTATCACTACTAATGTTTCTTACAGATATATCATTACCGAAGGTAAGTAACTTGTTCTTTAGGGTGTTTAGGGCTATTTCTGAAATGGCCGCCACTAAATCGTCAGAAGCCGCGCACAGGATGGCCTTTCTGTGTTGGGGACTGGCTGTAACCAGCATTTTCAGGAGAGCTAAATTGCGGCGTAGGCGGTCAGACATGGTCAACACCGGGTGTTATAAGGGCCGGACTGCAAATGTCTCTAAAGTCTTCCGCGCTGCTTTTTATAGGCTCGGGACTTGGTCTTAGGGGTGTAAGCGACCGGGAGATCAGGGGGAAAAATATCAGACCTCAGTCTGTAGTCTTCTAGAGTATTATTTTTTAAGTCGACCAGCAGGTAGCCATGGGGTTTTGCTGTAGCATCGTTAAAGGCCTCCATGAAGAAGTGAGTGTTTCCCGGGTACATCTGTTTAGCTATGATGGATATTTGTTGTTTGTCACGGGGGGTTTTAAATAAAACAAGGTATGAGGCGTTTTGAGCTATAGAGCGACTGCTCTTACCCTTGTAAAACAAGTCCTGCACAATGTAGCATATGCTGAGATTGCAATGATGGGAATATTGAGTAAAAGCTCGCTCTAGCTCGGGATGATCCACACCTTCAAGCATTAGGTCATCGACAATTACCATGTTTACAAGGGCCGGGGGCAGCAGCTCATTGTCGTTGAGATTATCAGGGATGCCTTCTATAAATCTGATATGGGGGAAACTACGGGACAGGTCGGTATAAAGATCTTGCCAGCATGAATAAAGCCACACAATGTTATTACGTGTTTGGGATAAAACACCGGCAGCATTTTCTAAGAGCTTTTTTATAAAGTAGCCTTTACCGCAGTTTGAGGGCCCTGCTAACACGCAGGAGAACGAATGCTGTAATCTGGTGTCCATAGTGCGGTGGCGACCTCTCTAATGTGTCTAATAACCGTACGGCAGTGTTTTATAGTCCGCAGTCAGGACCCTTTTGTCAAAAACAACGCATAAGGTTTTATGTAAGGGCTGGGTTGTAATTTCCCACTTCTTTTTGGATCTGACTATGCAGGGCTGATTCACAACTATGGTTTTATCATTCGCACGGTCGTGCGATGCAGAGTTTTCGTGCACCAGATCCTTCAGGCTGTCAAAATTGATATTTAGGGTGTTGCTGACATTTAACATTATACCTTGGACCTTCAACGTTATACCTTTGACCTTCATGCACACTTTGTTGTTGTTTGTTTTTTACGAGTAGGTCTTAGGTCCGGAGGAGGTGAATTCTATTATATGTTCATCCTTATCGAGTTCGCTGGTTAGATTACCCAGATAATCCCCAAGAGGAGGGTCTTCATCCCCCGGTTTACTCAGAAAAATCACAGAGTCGGTATCATGATACAAACAGCGGTCCTGGAGTTTATCCATAACCCCGTAAAGCTCTAGACGGGCATGTGCGGTCGTGAAGCACGCTATGAAGATGTTTATGTTGTTAAACGTTGTGGGGTACTCTTTTGTGTATTTCCAACACAGCCGCGGTCTCGTCATCGATAAACTCGCCGCTGGACACCTCGTAACAAGGGGCAAAAAGGTACTTAAACAGCTCGTCAGGATCTGTTATTAAGATCGTGTTTGACAGGTTTGTACACTGTGCGAATTTTCCCCATAAGGAGTTGAGGCAGAGTTTGGCTAACTGTCGGCGGGCAGGGTTGACCTCTATCAAATGGGGGCGTAAACGTATACCCTCGTGAGCGTAGTAGTCGTCGATGTATTTCTGCTTTGCAGACTGACTAGTACACCATTCGGGATACCCTGAGGCCTCCTGTTTGTCTCTGAGAAACAAATTAATGTAGGGGGCAAAGAGCCGTGTTGTGGTCCTCTTAAACTGCCACACTTCGGGTACTCTCCCGAGCCTGTAGCCTTTCTCTAAGGCAGCTTGCACCTCGATGCTACACCAGGTCCCTGTGAGCATCCTTTGTTCATCAGTGTGTCTACACCCACCAACCTCTTTAAACACTGCACATGTTCGACAGAGGGGGAACAACAGCTTACCATCGACTCTGTATGGTAACACTGGAAAGTAAAGCTGCCTTGGAGGATAGAGTTCGCATTTGACTAGCCCAAAGTATTCGGAAAGGGGCTTAAAGTCTCCATATATGATGGTGGGGTGCCCTAAGGGGTATACCTTCATTTTGTTCACAAATTGGTACAGACTGGTGAAATCGTAGTAATGTATTTTCTCACCCTCACCAACGGCCCTGTACAGCTGTATGGCATTTGTACAACCCCCGAATAAGGCGTCACGGGGCTCCAGAGGTTGTGGTAAATCACGACTCTTAATGAAAGAGCAGAGGTCTGGGCGGATGTTAGCATATCTAGCCACTCATGCTCCCATAGGGTTCTCATAGCAAAGCCACATTTTTCAACATATTGGGACTTCAGCAGAGTGCGTCTGTGTAAGTGCTCAAATTTGGCACCCAGCAATTTGTTAAACTCGTGGGGTTTGTAACACTGAGGACAACCGTGGTAAAAACACCCGTTGTATTCAAAAGCAGTCGGAACCCCGTTAATCACGGTGTACCCGTCCAGATAATAGGGACCCAGGCGGCATTCGCCCCCCTGTAAGGCGTGTTGAATATGTATGTCTTCCTTCTCAGAGACGTACATGAGCCATTGGATAGAGGGGGTTGAATAATGTTTCTGTTTACCGTTATAGAGGTCTGGCGGTACTACAGAGATACTTTTTGGTCTTTGAAACATGTGTTTGTAGATGGACATACACATGGAGGCCAAAGTGATGTTTTGAAATGGGTCTATGTATTCGACTGTCTTTGTCATTTGAGGGGTCTTGGGCTTCAAAACCCTTACTTTCTTAGTCATAGACACCAAAACGTCTCTGAAGAGGTTGCAGGCTTTTCGCAGGATCAGTACATCATCCTGACAATAAGCTTTCAACTCTGTTTGAAAATTAAACTCCTTTTCACGGTTTTCAGAGTACCATAGTAGAAAGCTCTCTTTCTCGGCAGACATCATATATTGAACCCCGTAGCTGTCCGGAGGCGGCATGGGCCCCACATAATCCTGGTTCGCCCAGGTGTTAAAAAAGTGTGGAAAATAACCTTCACACCCTGGAAAACCAAAGGCTTTTGGCAGCTTGCTCAATTTCATGGGCAGGAAATTCAGGGTGTCTATGAACCTTATTTGTAACTGTCCATCCGTTAACAACATCAGCTTGGAACCCTGAGTGATGAGTTCTACTTGTACCTTTTCACGAATCATATTTTGTAAAATAAAGAATGAGTCGTATGCTTTTGAGTTATGAGCCAGCATGGTATACCCTTTGAATTTTTTTTGAATGACCGTGTTAAGGAAGTCAGCCACGCACGAGCGTCCTTCAAACTCCCAGCTGTCATCGGAAGTTAGATGGTGGGCGTAAATATAGTTAGGTTGGTGTACCCCCGTCTCTTGTGTGCACTCTATATCAAACACTATGTAGTCTTCGGTTTTGGTCTGTGGTCAGCCTTTAACCATGTACAACGGTGATTGGTTCCTGCCCTAAAAGGAGTCTGACACCTTGGGCATTTCATGCCTTTGCACTTGTGATCTGCTGCCACATACCGACCACACTCAAAGCAATCCATTTTAGGGATGCATTTAACAGCTTTGTTGTGAATGCTCAAGCAGTCTTGCGAGCGACAAAACATCTTACAGGTGCGACACCTCACCTTCAGGGTGGCGTCTACGATGCAACCGTCCCTCTGACACATCTTACAGTGCATTTCACACTGATGATGTACCTTAGTGTTGTATATGTGGTTGCAATGTGTGCACACGTACTTGACTCCCAGAAAACTTTTAAGGTTCAAGATACCGTAAAAGTGATTTTCGTGGTGAAGGACATATACGGTCTTGTTTTTCACACGTTCCCCGGTTGTAAAGTACTTCCAAGAACCGTTGTGATAAAGAACTTTCACCGTAACGCCGAAATAGTTCTCAAAAAGACCTATGTCGCCAAAGCCGACCATGCGGTCTGGAGGCATTTCAAGAACCTCATGGGCTTCAGCCGCTCTAGACATGATGACAGCGTCGGTGGTGTTGCGCCCCATCAACAACCCCACGATGCTGGCCGCCAGACACGTGTTGGCTGCTCCGTTGTTAAAGTTGAGCAGCCAACGTTGTTTCTTACCAATTATCTTGCTGTATAGTACGCTCTTTAAAGGCCTGGAAACACCGCCCTCACGACCCCGTACAATGAGGGCTATGACTCTGAAAGTGCCATAGGCGACTAGTTCAGCCTTACTCTGTAAAAGCCTCGAGAGGTTTTCTAAAAATTCCACGGCGTCAAACGCAGCGTGGGACTTTCGTTTGGTGAACAAAGGACTGTCAAAAACCCTGCCCCTGGAATCGTAGTTGGAAAAAATCATTAGGACCCACATCGGGTAACAACCTTTCTATGAGTGTTTGCACAGCCTGATGTATGGCTAAAACCCCATGATCGGAGGACCTTATCTGGTGATGGTTAACAAACCTAAACTCCTCGTAGTGTTCTGTAGCATTAAATCTCTCTACAGTACCACTGTAGCTTCTAACACTCTCTAAAAAGACGTCCTCTGAATCCTCATCTTGAGGAATTTGACTTGTTGCGGAGTTCGTTGTTGTATCATTTTGGGGATTCTGGCTTAGCACGGGCTCTGTGGGGCTTTTAAGCCGACGTGTAGCGCATATTCTGGCTTTCTTTAGTTTACTTACTAAAAGCCTGCGCTGCTTAGCGCTATTAGCCCACTTTTGCTTTTTACGGGCCCATGCTTTTCTAGATAGCCTTCCCCATCCTATCTGAACGGTATGGTTTGTACCTGTGTGCGACGTACTCATAGAGGCCTCTGCTACAGACCCACCCCTTCTGTGTGTTCCGGGTGTTGGAGTATTGCCGTTCTACCCCTCGAGCCCTTCAAACGCCCGACCCGCGGGATGTTCTCTCCTGAACTTATGTATTGGCGGGTGCATGATACTGATGTATGTGCTTCAGGCGCTGATCGTGAAACTGTATGACTTTGTTTGTGGGGCTCTATGTACTTTTTACGCCTGAGCAAACGTAAGAAGCGCAGGGACTTTGTCAGTATAGTATGGACCTTACTGCTATATTTTGATTTGTGTGTACTTTTATTAATACCCGGGGCATGGAGGGTCTTTAGGGGTCGGCGTAGGCCTAGTCACGCCGGTATACCCCATATGTCTGACACAGTTGCTTGACACGTTTGGAGGATCACCCTTTTACACCAGTCAACCATTTGCAGTATCTTCCGCTGTGCCTCCATCTTGACTCTGTCCTTGCTACCACCCATCCCCAATTTTAAGGTTGCGGCGTTCGCTTGGCGTTTTAGCTTTCTGACCACCAGCTGTATATCTTTCACATGAGCACCTAGTACCTCTTTTGGGTTTACAGAATCATATTGCGGCGGATTAGGGATGAACACCCCGCGTGGTTGTATAACGCCCTCTCTCACACCGTCCGCCACAACACCATTCTGTAACGGAGGACCCGGTGGGATCATGGAAACAGGGTCCCAGTGCGAACACCCTGGGGCGGCCGTGGAAGGGTCCTCACTAAATACGACCTCCAAACTCTGATGTGGACAGTCGCCCCAGCCCGTACTGTTATCGGCGTATATTGATGGGGGTGATGTGGGGGTTACACTGGACGCGGGCTGGTTGGGTCGTACGCTCCTGGAGGGGGGATAGGGGACCTAGGGCACGGGGAGTGTAAATGGCGGTCGAAATAATCGATGGTCCTAGTGGTGTAGGAATTGTCGGGGATGGGGTCGGGTGAATGTGTAACCGGCATATGCAAATCCCCATTGTACGTGTTAGAAGGCCCCTCGTGCACTGCTTCTGTGGGTCTATCAACGCTGTCTACCAACCCCGTCAGCGCCTTGAGACACCCGCTGCTGGCGGTATAAGGTGCTCCTAAGGGTTGAGCATTTTCAGGCGCTGAGTTCCTAAGCCTGTCAGGTATGATTATAGACGGTTTTGGGGCCTGGTCCAGGGGGAGCTTCTCTACCTGTGCCGCTAGTTTATTTGAAACTACAGAGGGCTTCAGAGTATGGGAAGGGTCCTGCGGTGTAATGGGTTTGATTAAGGGCCCTTCTACTGTTTCTACTTGTAACGCCGGGACCCCGTGCTTCTTCTTAAGATATTTTCTTGAGAGGCGGTTCACTTTAGGGGCTTGGGGCTGCAACAGCTCTTCTGCAACCGGCATCTGAAAGAGACACGTTAGTGACAGATTCCTTACCTTAGAATATCCCCAGGCGTCAGGCTGGATCCGGAAAGTTTTTTGCGTAGCAGTACCCTTGCACGTCGGTAGGCGGCGTCAAGCGGCTCCGCGTCCGTCGTCGGCGTCGTGGTCGCCGGGATGACGTCGCGGGCAGTACTTAGACGCCGCCCCTGCGCGCTGACGTCAGTTCTTCTTTTTCCGCGCCAGTAAGCGCAGATCCGGGAAGAGCAGTGCCCTAGTCACTTTTTGACTATCTTTTTTGTGAATTTTTTCACTGTTTCTTCAACGAGTCTTCACGACTCCTAAGGTGTCGTAGGGATGCCCGGCTTTAAGCCCTGCGAGGCCTGTGGTCGCATGATGTCGATCACGGACCCGCATCTCGAGTGTCTCTTCTGTCTCGGCCGAGACCACGACACGAAGTCGTGCCCTGACTGCCGGAAACTTCATCCGAAGGCTTTGCGAGAGCGGTCTCGAAAGCTACTCGAGGTCCGGCAGTCGGCTCCGCGCCGCACCAAGCCCCGGTCCCGGGAGAGGTCGAGGGACCGGTCGCGGAGTCCCCGCCGTTCGTCGGAATCCAAGTCTTCGCGCTCCTCCGGTAAGTCGAAGCACAAGAAGTCTAAGAGGCGTCATCGCTCTAAGACTTCGCCTCGCCGGTCTCGCGACTCGGCTGAGGCCCCAGTCGGCACCGTCCCCGCCCCGCGGCCCCGGACATGCCTGTAGAGCCGCCCCGAATTACCCGTTCTTTCCAGGGTCGGGGCGACTCCGGCCGAAATACAGGAATTCCTGTCGGCCATGGCCCGCCTCTTCGGGCCTTCAGGTCCCTCCGGTGCGCCTTCGGGCCCCGCGAGCCCTGATGGGGTTGCCCCGGCGTCGCCGTCGACTCCGGTCCCGGCGCCGCCTGTCCCACCAGCCTTCATCCCGGCCTCGGCTCCGGCCCCGGCCTCGATCCCGGCTCCGGTGGTACCGCAACCCCCATCGACGCCAGTTGACCTAACCACGCCTCCGCCGACGCCGATGTCCCCGGTGCCGTTCCTGACGCCCGTCCGGGGCTCCGGACGGCGTCGGTCCCCAGCTCTCTCCGGCTCCGGACATGGAGCCGGACCGACGTCGCTCGACGCCGGCTCCGGCGCCGATGAGACCTTGGGTCCCAAATGTCCCTCCTCCTCCATATTTTGAACAAGAGGAGGACCAGGAGAGCTGGGAGGGGTCTGAGGACCCTCTCACACAACAGTGTGAGTTTGACCCGGACTGGGCTGAGGAACTTGGGGATGCCAGTGGTCTAGACACCTCCCCTGACACTGGCATGCTGTCTCCTCCAGTGGCTACGGAGGAGGGGGCTAATTTTGCAACGGTGTTGCGTAGAGCAGCTGGAGCCTTACATCTCCAGTTGCCTACTGTGGCCGTCAGGACTAACCTCCTGACAGAAGTGCTTCAGCCGGCGGCTTCCTCTTCGGAGACTGTGCTGCCGTTTAATGATGCACTCACTGACGTTCTTTTGGGTGCATGGTCCAAACCCACCACAGGGGCTCCTGTGGATAGGAACGTGGCCCGACGCCATCGCCCTGCTCCGGGCGACCCCTTGTTTCTCTCCCAACATCCCACCCCTGAGAGCTTGGTTGTCCAAGCCTCTGCCTCCCAAACCGCCTTCCCTACCGCCCCTCCGGATAGGGAATCCAAACGCCTGGACCAATTTGGGAAGAAGGCTTTTTCTTCCTCCAGTGCTGGCTTGCGGTCTGTTAACACCGCTTGCCTTTTGGGCCGATATACCCACTCCCTGTGGGATTCGGTGGTGGCTGTTTTGCCGCAGTGTTCTGAGGCGGTCCAGACACTGCTTACCCGCGCCATTGCGGAAGGGCGAGATGCGGCTAAATACACCATCCGTTGTGGCCTTGATACCGCCGACTCGCTGGGCAGATCGCTTGCGACGACGGTGGCGCTACGTCGCCACGCCTGGCTGAGAACAACTGGTTTCTCGGGTGATGTCCAGAATACACTCATGGACATGCCCTTTGATGGAGTCCATGCGCAGACCATGCGCTGGAGCGGTTTAAGGACTCACGGGCTACGGCCAAGTCCCTGGGCCTTTCTGTTGTACGCCCTCCGCTCACCTCTGCTTTTCGCCCCTTTCGTGGCCACGGAAGGGGCGCCCAGTCACGTCAGCTGCCCAGCCACCGGCCCGCGCAGCAAGCGTCTACGCGTGGCCGAGGACGTGGATACCGCCGTGGCAGTTCGGGCAACCAGCGTGCGGGTCAGGCCACCACCTCCAACCCGTCCGCGGCCTCCAAGCCCTCCTAGTCCCTCCTTTCCGGTGCACAGCACGCCAGTAGGGGGCAGGGTCCGCCATCACCTTCACCACTGGCGTCCCATCACCTCGGACAGGTGGGTCTTGGACATTGTCCGAAGGGGCTACTCCCTCCCCTTCGAGACCACCCCCAGCCATGCCACCTCAATTCCACTGCATGTCAGGGGATCACTTGGTACTTCTGCAGAAGGAAGTCACGGCCCTCTTGGCCAAGAGGGCCATCGAGCATGTTCCGACCCCAGAAGTAGGGCGTGGTTGCTACTCCCACTACTTCCTGGTGCCCAAAAAGGACAAGGAGGACATGCGTCCTATCTTGGACCTCCGGAACGTCAATCGCTTCCTCCGGAAGGAGAAGTTCAAGATGCTCACCCTAGCTCAGGTCTTGACTGCCCTCGACCCTGGAGACTGGTTGGTAGCGTTGGACTTGCAGGACGCTTATTTTCACATCCCCGTCCTGCCGGCCCACCGGCGTTACCTGCGGTTCACGGTAGGCCTCGAGCATTTTCAGTTCACCGTGCTCCCCTTTGGCCTGACAAGTGCCCCTCGGGTGTTCACGAAAGTGATGGCGGTGGTCGCAGCTCATCTGCGCCGGGCAGGAGTTCCAGTCTTCCCCTACCTCGACGACTGGTTGCTGAAGGCGGGCTCGTCCCAGGCAGTCGTCTCCCACCTCCAGACTACGGCCGAACTCCTGCACTCGCTGGGGTTCTCCATCAATGTGCCGAAGTCGCATCTGATTCCTTCTCCACAGCTCCTTTTCATCGGAGCAGTTCTGGACACGACGCAGTTTCGGGCCTATCCTCCCGAACGGCGAGTCCGGGATATTCGGGCTATGATTCCGATCTTTCAGCCTTTATCCTGGGTTTCGGTACGGATGACCCTGAGGCTGCTGGGCCTCATGGCCTCCTGCATCCTGCTGGTCAATCATGCCAGATGGCATATGCGGGCTCTGCAGTGGGACCTGAAGTTCCAGTGGGCGCAGCACCAGGGCAACCTGTCCGATCACGTCCAGATCTCGGAGGGGACTGCACTACAGTTGCAGTGGTGGCTCTCGAACCGGCAATGGGTCATGGGCAGATCCCTCTCCCTTCCCCAGCCAGAGCACACAGTTGTGACGGACGCGTCCCTTCTGGGATGGGGCGGTCACATGGGAGAGGCGGAGATCAGAGGCCTCTGGTCTCCGGCGGAGTCCCGGCTCCATATCAACCTTCTGGAGCTCCGGGCGATCCAACTTGCACTCAAGGCATTCCTTCCCTCTGTCAAAGGGAAGGTAGTGCAGGTGTTCACAGACAACACCACCGCCATGTGGTATTGCAACAAACAAGGCGGGGTGGGGTCGTGGACCCTTTGTCAGGAGGCTCTGCGCCTCTGGACATGGCTGGAACATCAGGGCATGTTCCTGATGGTTCAACACCTGGCAGGTTCCCTGAACGCCAGGGCGGACGAACTCAGCTGCAGGTGCATGATGGATCACGAATGGCGTCTTCACTCGGAAGTGGCGCAAGGACTCTTTCTACAGTGGGGAGAGCCTTGGTTAGATCTATTCGCCACCGAAGAGAACGCGCAATGTCATCAGTTCTGCGCGTTGGAATTTCCAAGGCGGCACTCGCTCGGCGACGCTTTTCGTCACGAGTGGAGTTGCGGTCTATTGTACGCCTTTCCGCCTATACCACTTCTACCCAGAGTGTTGAAGAAGATTCGGCACGACCGGGCCCAAGTCATTCTTGTGGCTCCGGACTGGGCTCGAAGAGTTTGGTATCCCGAGCTACTCAGTATGAGCGTAGATCCCCCGATCCGTCTGCCTCTTCGGGAGGATCTTCTGTCGCAGCAGCAGGGGACGGTCCTCCACCCGAACCTGTCCAGCCTCCACCTGCTTGCGTGGAGATTGAGCGGCGGCAGTTGATTCCTTTCGACTTGCCTCCCGAAGTTTGTGATGTGATTCTGGCAGCCAGGCGTCCCTCCACTAAGGTGGTATACGCCTGCAGGTGGAACAAGTTTGTGGCATGGTGCACAGCAAAGGCTGTGAATCCCCTTTCTGCCCCTCTCTCTGAGGTTCTCCTGTTCCTTCTTTCCCTGGCCCAACAGGGTTCTGCCCTGGGTACCATCAAGGGCTATCTTTGTGCCATCTCGGCCTTCCTCAGGCTTCCTGATCAGCCCTCCCTTTTCAAGTCCCCTGTTGTTAACAGGTTTCTAAAAGGCATTACACACCTCTTCCCTCCTGTTCCATTTGTGATGCCTCAGTGGGACTTGAACTTGGTTCTTACCTTTCTTATGTGCGCTCCCTTTGAGCCTCTACATAACTGTCCTCTTCGTCTTCTGACTCTGAAGACTGCCTTTCTGGTGGCCGTCACCTCCGCTCGGCAGTTGAGTGAGCTCCAGGCTCTATCATGTAAACCTCCCTTTCTGTCTGTCCATCCAGACAAGGTTGTTCTTAGGACGCGTCCGTCCTTCTTGCCAAAGGTGGTTACTGCCTTCCACATTGGGCAGACCATCACTTTGCCCACCTTCTTTCCGCCTCCGCATCCTTCCAGAGAGGAAGAGAGGCTCCACCGTCTGGACCCAAAACGTGCGCTTTCCTTTTACATCGACCGCACACGCCATTTCCGGGTGGATGACCAGCTCTTTGTTGGCTACGTGGGCGCCAAAAAGGTCGGGCGGTGCACAAGAGAACCATCTCCCGCTGGGTAACCTTGTGTATCAAAGCCTGCTATTCTTTGGCTAAGAAGGAGCCTCCTGTTGGGCTGCGTGCCCATTCCACCAGGGCAACGGCTGCTACCACGGCTTTGGGCCGCGGTGTTCCGCTGCAGGATATCTGTCAGGCAGCTACGTGGGCCTCGCTGCACACGTTTACAAAGCATTACTGCCTTGACAGTCAGGTCCGGAGGGACTGCTTCTTTGGCCGTTCTGTCCTCCAGGACTTCCTTGTCTGATCTTTGTTCGCAGACCCACCACCGGGGTTGGTATTGCTGGGGTATCTATTCTAAGGTAAGGAATCTGTCACTAACGTGTCTCTTTCAGATGCACAAGTTACTAACTTGTGTAACGATATATCTGTAAGAGACAGTAGTTAGTGACAGATTCCTTACCGCCCCACCCATCCTCCCCGTTCTGCGAACTGATTTCTAGGGTTAAGGACATCCCTTTCAGGGCCCTAGTATTTTTCAGACACCTATGTCAGCTTCTTGCATGGCTCTGCGTTCCTGGCGCGGAAAGTCGTGTACAGAACTGACGTCAGCGCGCAGGGGCGGCGTCTAAGTACTGCCCGCGACGTCATCCCGGCGACCACGACGCCGACGACGAACGCGGAGCCGCACGACGCCGCCTACCGACGCGCAAGGGTACTGCTACGCAAAAAACTTTCCGGATCCAGCCTGACGCCTGGGGATATTCTAAGGTAAGGAATCTGTCACTAACTACTGTCTCTTACAGATATATCTTTACACAAGTTAGTAACTTGTGCGTCACAGCCACTGGCCCCTTAGAGATCGTGGGGGTAGAGGGCTCATTCCCCGGCGTAACAACATTTTTTAATGAAAGATCTAAAGGAGTAGTTTGGGGTTCGGGGCCCACAGGTTTCTTCTTCCTGAGATCTAAAGGCGTAGTTTGGGGTTCAGGGACCCCAGGTTTCTTCTTCTTAAGGTCGAAAGGGGCTGTTTGGGACTCTGGGAACACCTGATTCTTCTTCTTGAGGTTTAATGGACCATATTGGGGCTCAGGGTCCATCCACTTCTTCTTAAGGGAGGGTTTGTTTGAGATGAGATTCCCTTTTGAGGCCTGGAGAGGGTTCATCATGTTGGAGGGGTGATTGATTTGACATTTCACGGCTGTGCCGGTTCTCTGTTGGATGTGTGTATTGTGAGAAGTTGGCCTGGCATATGCTGTCCACTAATTATAGTGGGCACCTTGCACCAGTCCAAACAACCCCTTATTGGAGATAGGTTAAAGACAACCTTTATTGAAAGCTATCCTAGTGGTAGCTATGGAGAGCAGCCTTCAGGCTAAGTCTTGAAGGAATGTAAAGCAGCTTGTTTTACCAGTCTATAATCTCTTGTGTGACCAAATGAAAGAGGACCACACCAGGTATATATTCAAAATATATGTATTTATTACTAAACACACCCCTCTAGTCTCTTTATGAGGCTAGAGTTCGAAGTACATAAATTATAAGTTAGTTATCTACAGTAATAGCACAAATACACGTTTGAGCCCCAGGGGCGTACCAAACCATATACCAATAAAGTGGTATAAGAACCACGACTGAGCTAGACACAAGGCCTAGAGCCTGTAGAAGTGCTTGGACCACAAGGAACCACCCAAGGCAGTGACACAGGGGACCCACGGGGGACGCGTGCAATGTATGAACACAGCCGCGAACCACCGTTAACTTCTATGGGGAAAGTCGCGATTAGAATTTAAAAGAAAAGGGACACTTAGAGGAGGACTTGGAGCAAACCCTTTGAGAACTAGGCTGTTCTAGTGTCAATACCCACGGGAGCACCGGAGTACTCGAGTTACCTCACCCAGGGGAGCCGGGTGCATAGGTGTCTTTCGGGGTCGGGTTTCGTCGTCGCTTTCAATGGCGATCTGCTGCAAAGTGCTGCTGGCGACCAAGTCGAAAGTGTTCGGGTGGATCCAAAGGTGGATCGAAGATCTGAAGAACCTGAAAGCAGAGGGGGCAGAGTCTGGGTCACTAGCCAGTGACCAGGAAGGCGATGAGCAGATGCCCACCGATGTCGAGTGCTTCAGGTAGGTTGACGGTCGTCTTGACTCTTCAGCCACGAGGTCCAGGAGGCGTCGACGACAACCAGGAGCTGGATTCGAGCTGTCCCACGACGTCTGTCGATTGCAGGGGTGTCGGCGACCGGATTGGACCCAACAAGCCTTGGCAACGGCAAGTCTCGTGGAAATAGAAGAAGGACGATGATGCAGACCAGCAAGGTCTGGGGGACTCACCCAGCGAGGATAAGTCAGGGCACACCTGGAGCAACCAGGGAGCCCAAGCAGAAAAAGATTGGCCTTCGGGAGGGCCTACTAGCCAATGGACTAGCGACCGCGAAGGAGCCTCGAGACGATGCACGTGGAGCTGGCTCACAGGACACTCGTGGAGTGGAGGCCAGTGATCTTCGGTGCAGTTAGTGCTGGAGGCTGGGGCTACTCGGAGCCCAAAGCACGACTTCGTGGGAGACCCAGAAGAGGATGCACTTGCAAATGCGTTCGGTGTCCAGGGGTCACGGTTCCACGTTACCCACGACAGCTACGGGCCTCAGCTTTGCTGGAGACTCAGGGCAGCCTCGGGGAAGTCTGGAAATCCACCTCTGGTGATGCAAAGACTTCGGCGTCCGACGGGAGCTTCAGCGATGCAGACCGGACAATTGCTTCTTTGGTGCCTGCCAAGCAGGGGAGTCACTCCTTGACCCCAAGGGAGATTCTTCAGTCCTCTAATCTTGAAGTAGAGCGTCGAAGGTCCAGGATTCTGTATCAGAGTTTCGTCCAGGTAAATCTAAAGTCCTAAGGACTGGGTTCCCCTACTTATACTAAGGTAGGGGGTTGGACATACTCTGTGGCCCCACCTATGGGAGGGTCAGGGCAGAGGGGTGGTTACACCCCTTTCCCTTTGTCCAGTTTCACGCCAGAGCAGGGGCTGGAAGCCCCTGAGCCGGTTTGAACTGGGGTATGCACAGGG
The DNA here is from genome assembly GCA_963921515.1 of Calotriton arnoldi. NCBI lineage: Eukaryota > Metazoa > Chordata > Amphibia > Caudata > Salamandridae > Calotriton > Calotriton arnoldi. The sequence goes on along the minus strand of CAWUFW010007689.1, from coordinate 293,390 downwards.
ACACCAAGTGTGCCCCCAGTGCAGGATTTCAAAGCACCCGAGAGTGCTCCCGCCCAGCCCCAATACACACTATCCTGTCTGGGGAGGTGGTCACACCTCCCTGGGACAGGAAACCTATTGTCCAGGCCTCCCCTGCCGGAGTTTCGGTCAGCAGCAGGAGGCCAGACTCGTGTCTGTGGCAGCGGCATCCATTTTGTGATGCCAGGGCTCTGGAAAGTCAGTACCGGGTATACCGGTGTGTACATGTCTTTCCCTCTAGAAGGGTGGAATGCTACCCCCGCCGCCAGAACTGGCGGGGGGTAGTATTTCAAGATGTTTGACACCAAACACGACATGTTTCCGTGCAGCCATCCCAAAGTTAGCATTTAACGCGAGGTTATAATGCGCTTAAGAGTATATGGTCAGGCTGCACTACAAACAGCATCAGAGAAGGGTCTCCGAACGCTGCAGAGGGGCCCAGCTAATGCAGGGGCACCCTCTCACATAGGAACCACGCACTCTGCCTTCAGGATTGATAAGGCCTGCCATAGGAGTGACTTATAGGTTTATATGTGTGTATGTATGTAGTGATATAGGTAGCCTATATCACAGTAAGGGGTGCATGCACCACCTTACCCAGGCTGCAGTAGCAGACCTGTGGTGTCAGTTTGGATGGCCTTCCAGGGGTGGCACAATACATGCTGCAGCCCCTGGTAGGCCTCTGAGGTACCTATGCCCTGGGTACATAGTATACCATATACTAGGGACTTATAAGGGCACTCCAGATTCCAATCAGAGATGTGCCTAAGGCACATGGAAACCATTTTAAAGAGGAAGCAGCTAGGCTGGGGTTCTCATTAGCAGGGCCCCAGCCAGACTAAGGTCGAAAAACAGTGAAGCATCAGCAAAAAGTGGGGGTACCCATGTGAAGCAGATCCTACTCTCCTACACAACCCCCCCCAAACGTAGGGACATTAAACTAACCTTGCCCAGTTAAGTCTTCATGTTCTAAGTGGAAGTACCTAGAGAGTCCATCTGCATTGGCATGGTTACTCCCAGGTCTATGTTCCACTGTGAAGTCCATCCCCTGTAGGGAAATGGACCACCTAAGCAGTTTGGGGTTTTCACCCTTCATTTGTTTTAGCCATAAGAGGGGCTTATGGTCTGTTTGAACAAGAAAGTGAGTACCAAACAAGTATGGCCTCAACTTCTTCAGAGCCCAGACCACAGCAAAGGCCTCCCTCTCAATGGCTGACCAACGTTTCTCTCTAGGGGTCAGCCTTCTGCTAATGAAAGCTACTGGCTGATCCTGACCTTCATCATTCAATTGTGACAGTACAGCCCCTACCCCCAATTCAGACGCATCAGTTTGAACAATGAACTTCTTGGAGTAATCAGGACTCTGTAGAATGGGAGCAGTGCACATGGCCTGCTTCAGGTCATCAAATGCCTTTTGACAGCTAACTGTCCACTGAACCTTTTGGGCATTTTCTTGGAAGTCAAGTCATTCAGGGGTGTCACTATTGATCCATACCCCTTGACAAATCTCCTATAGTACCCAGTCAGGCCTAAGAAGGCTCTCACCTGAGTCTGGGTAGTTGGAGCAGTCCAGTCCATGATGGTCTGGATCTTGCTCTGCAGTGGTTGAACCTGGCCTCCACCCACAAGGTGGCCCAGGTACACAACCTGACTCTGCCCTATCTGGCACTTGGTGGCCTTGATAGTCAGGCCTGCTTTCTGCAGGGCCTGTAAAACATTTCTGAGGTGGACCAGGTGATCCTCCCAGGTGGAGCTAAAGACAGCAATATCATCTAGATATGCTGCACTATAGGCTTCCAGACCTGTAAGGACTGTATTCACCAGCCTCTGAAAAGTGGCAGGTGCATTCTTCAGACCTAAGGGCATCACCACAAATTGATAATGCCCACTAGGGGTTGAGAATGCTGTCTTTGGCTTTGCATCATCAGCTAGTCTGATCTGCCAGTAGCCAGCTGTCAGGTCAAATGTGCTTAGATACTTGGCTGAGGCCAAAGTGTCTATTAGCTCATCTGCCCTTGGTATTGGATGGGCATCAGTCCTAGTGACTGCATTGAGACCCCTGTAGTCCACACAAAACTTCATCTCTCTTTTCCCACCATTGGTGTGAGGTTTTGGCACAAGGACCACTGGACTAGCCCAAGGGCTATCTGAGGGTTCAATAACTCCCAAATCCAACATCTTCTGGACTTCTGTCCTGATACAGTCCCTGACATGGTCAGGTTGCCTATAAATCTTATTTTTAATAGGCAGACTGTCCCCAGTGTCCACTTCATGAGTGCACCAGGTAGTCTGACTGGGTGTCAGTGAGAATATGTGTCTGAACTGATTGAGCACCTGTCTGCAATCAGTCTGCTGCTGGGTAGTGAGGCTGCCTGCCAAGGCTACACCATCCACTGACCCATCACCAGGGTTCTGTGAGAGCAGGTCAGGGAGTGGGTCACTCTCTTCCTCCTGTCCCTCATCAGTAGCCATGAGCAAGCCCATGTCTGCCCTGTCCACATATGGTTTTAACCTGTTGACACGGAGAACCCTGTGGGGACTCCTGGGTTTTCCTAGGTCCACCAAATAGGTAACCTCACCCTTCTGTTCAACAATGGTATGGGGTCCACTCCATTTGTCTTGGAGAGCTGCTGGGGCCACTGGCTCCAACACCCACACCTTCTGTCCTGGCTGGTAAACAGTCAGTACAGCCTTTGGTCATGCCAGGCTTTTGAAGTTCCTGGCTAGCCTCAAGGTTTTTAGTTGCCTTTTTCATATACTCAGCCATCCGGGAGCGGAGACCAAGTACGTAGTCCACTATGTCTTGCTTTGGGGGCTTGAGAGGTAACTCCCATCCTTCCTTCACCAAGCACAGTGGACCCCTGACAGGGTGACCAAACAAAAGTTCAAAAGGGCTGTAGCCAACCCCTTTTGAGGCACCTCCCTGTATGCAAATAAAAGGCAGGGCAAGAGTATGTCCCATCTTCGCCTAAGCTTTTCTGGGAGCCCTTTAATCATGCCCTTCAAGGTTTTGTTGAATCTCTCAACTAAACCATTGCATTGTGGGTGATAGGGTGTGGTGAACTTGTAAGTCACTCCACACTCCTTCCACATTGCTTTTAAGTATCCAGACATAAAGTTTGCACCCCTGTCTGATACAACCTCCTTAGGTAAGCCCACTCTTGAGAAAATTCCCAGGAGGGCCCTTGCCACCACAGGTGCTGTAGTGGTCCTAAGGGGAATAGCCTCTGGGTACCTGGTGGCATGATCCACTACCACCAGGATAAACCTGTGCCCAGATGCTGTTTGGGGATCCATGGGACCCACAATGTCAATCCCTACCCTTTCAAAGGGAACCCCCACAACAGGTAGTGGTATCAGGGGGGCCTTTGTAGTGCTACCTGCCTTGCCACTGGCCTGGCAGGTTACACAGGAGCGACAAAACTCCTTGGTGTCTTCAGACATGTGGGGCCAGTGAAAGTGAGGGACAATTCTGTCCCAGGTCTTGTTCTGGCCCAGGTGACCTGCTAAGGGAATATCATGGGCTAGGGTCAATAGGAAGCCCCTGAACTTCAAAGGTATAACCAACCTCCTGGTAGCACCAGGCTTGGGGTCGCTACACTCTGAGTACAAGAGTCCATCATCCCAATACACAGTATGGGGACCACTAGCTTTCCCAGCAGCCTCAGCAGCAGCTTGCTGTCTGAGGGGTTCAAGAGAGGGGCAGCTCTGCTTCTCCTGGCTCAGATCTGCCCTGGAAGGTCCCCCTGTCCCCAAGAACTCAACCTGGTCAGGTTCAAGCTCCTCTGGGACAGTTCCTTCCTCAGGACTGAGATCATCCCCCTCAAGGGACTGATCTTCCTTCTGAGCCAAGGGGGAAGGCACTGCCTTTACCCTACTACTCCTCTTCTTGGAGGGCACTTGGTCCATTATTCCAGAATCCAAGGCCTGTTTAGTGCTAGACATTTTGGCTTGTGACCTGGTCACAGCAAACACATCTGCAGGGATCCTCAGCATTTCTGCATGGGTCCTGAGCTCCACTTCTGCCCAAGCTGAAGTTTCTAAGTCATTGCCAAGCAAGCATTCAACGGGTAGGTCTGCACTTACCACAACCTTCTTAAGGCCAGTTACCCCTCCCCAGGAGAAGTTAACAACTGCCAGAGTATGGTCTGTTCTGACGTTGCTAGCATTGGTCACTTGGTACATTTCACCAAGTATTATCTGCCCAGGATTCACAAGGTCTTGTGTCACCATGTTGACACTTGCCCCTGTGTCCCTAAATGCCAAAGCCTCTCTTCCATTGATTAAAGGCTGTTGTCTGTACTTGCCCAGATTACTGGGACTCACAGAGGAGGTCATATCCATGCCTCCATCACAGACTAGGACAGCCTGAGTGAGTTCTCTGACTAGGTCAGAGCTCATCTCTTTACCCAGGGTCAACCCTACTAAACCCTTGGCTTGTGTAGTCCCACCACCAACTGTAACTGCACTAGGGGGAGCAGGTGCCTTAGGGGCATTGGTGGGGGCTGGAGTAGAGTCTTTGGACTTGGTGCAATCACTGGTCCAGTGGGTCTTTTGCTTACAGACCTTGCACCATGGTTTCCTTTGGCCTTTCTCTTTGGTAGACTGTGAATCCCCACCTGAAGAAGATTTTTGGGGGCCTTGTGAAGACTTTTGATCTTTACCCTTCTCCCCACCCTTATCAGAGGTTTTCGAATCTTGCTTCTTAGGGTCACCACCTTGGTTCTGTACCTTCTGCTTCACCCTGGTTCTGACCCATTTGTCTGCCTTCTTTCCCAATTCTTGGGGAGAGGTCAGATCAGAGTCTACCAGGTGCTGATGCAACAGCTGATTTTGACAGTTATTAAGAATCTGCTCCCTCATTATCAGATTGTACAATCCTGTGAAGTCACATACCTTACTGCCCAATAACCAACCTTCCAGAGCCTTGACAGAACAATCAACAAAGTCCACCCAGTCTTGAGTCTGTGCTTTTGGGTATCCCTGAACTTTAACCTGTATTGTTCAGTGGTTAGGCCAAACCCATCAATTAGAGCACTCTTCAAGACTTTGTAATTATCAGCATCCTCCTCTCTAACAGTGAGGAGCTTGTCTCTACCTTTGTCTGCAAAGGAGAGCCACAAGATTGCTGCCCACTGCTCCTGAGGGACCCTCTGTACTTTACAGGCCCTCTCTAGAGCAGTTATCCATTTGTGGATGTCATCCCCACTCTGGTAGGGAGGGACAATCTTGCTCAGGTTTCTATGGTCATAAGACCTTTCCCTATCTTTGGGGAAACTGCTGCCACCATGCGACTCTAGTCCCAACTTTTGTCTCTCTCTATAGAGATCTAGGGACTCCCTGTCTATAGCCAATTGCTGTTTCCTGAGTTCAAGCTGAGTTTGCTCATATTGAATCAGTCTCTTTCTCCTCTCATGAGAGGATTCCCTCCTATGAGAGGAGACAGAGGTCCCTATTGAGGTGTCAGAGTGGTTAGACTCCTGAGAAGGAGACCTAGACCTTCTGGGCACACTCAGAACTCTTCCTGGGGGGACAAAGGGGAGGTCATTCTGATCCTCTCCCTCTCCCTCCTCCTCATCCACAGGAGGAATTGGGTTTTCCAGGACAAGGTCATTTTCACCTTCCTGGCCAGTTTCAGAGGGGGGGGCCTGGGTTTCTTCACCCCTGACCCCTTCCTCATCTTCTGCCCCACCCTCTTTGCCTACCCCTTCAGACCCTAGGGGCCTGCTGAGATCATCAGCTAGTAACACCTCCCTGAGGTGTTGGGTGCTGGCACTTTTGCCTGCCTTCAACTTCCTAGTATTGCATAATGCTCTCAATTCCAAGAATGGGAGTTTATCATACTTGGAGGGAAGAAGCCCACTGGCTTCTGGCAAGGACTCACTGGGTCCTGGCTTTGAAGACATTACTAGTGAGGTGTGGTGTATGCACTACCTACTCTAGTGTGGCCTACTAAACTCTCTTGAGTTGTAGAAAGGGTGTGCTGTCCCTTAACACACAACTCTAAGTTCAGTAGAACTTACTGTATTACTAAGCTTGATTTATATGTACCTTAGGTACCCTTAGTGGTTTTCTGTTGATCAATTCAATTGAGATTATCTGGTAAAACAATAGCAAGCTGGAATCCCACACGCTGCACACCAATGTGAGAAGTTGGCCTGGCATATGCTGTCCACTAATTATAGTGGGCACCTTGCACCAGTCCAAACAACCCCTTATTGGAGATAGGTTAAAGACAACCTTTATTGAAAGCTATCCTAGTGGTAGCTATGGAGAGCAGCCTTCAGGCTAAGTCTTGAAGGAATGTAAAGCAGCTTGTTTTACCAGTCTATAATCTCTTGAGTGACCAAATGAAAGAGGACCACACCAGGTATATATTAAAAATATATGTATTTATTACTAAACACACCCCTCTAGTCTCTTTATGAGGCTAGAGTTCGAAGTACATAAATTATAAGTTAGTTATCTACAGTAATAGCACAAATACACGTTTGAGCCCCAGGGGCGTACCAAACCATATACCAATAAAGTGGTATAAGAACCACGACTGAGCTAGACACAAGGCCTAGAGCCTGTAGAAGTGCTTGGACCACAAGGAACCACCCAAGGTAGTGACACAGGGGACCCACGGGGGACGTGTGCAGTGTATGAACACAGCCGCGAACCACCGTTAACTTCTATGGGGAAAGTCGCGATTAGAATTTAAAAGAAAAGGGACACTTAGAGGAGGACTTGGAGCAAACCCTTTGAGAACTAGGCTGTTCTAGTGTCAATACCCACGGGAGCACCGGAGTACTCGAGTTACCTCACCCAGGGGAGCCGGGTGCATAGGTGTCTTTCGGGGTCGGGTTTCGTCGTCGCTTTCAATGGCGATCTGCTGCAAAGTGCTGCTGGCGACCAAGTCGAAAGTTTTCGGGTGGATCCAAAGGTGGATCGAAGATCTGAAGAACCTGAAAGCAGAGGGGACAGAGTCTGGGTCACTAGCCAGTGACCAGGAAGGCGATGAGCAGATGCCCACCGATGTCGAGTGCATCAGGTAGGTTGACGGTCGTCTTGACTCTTCAGCCACAAGGTCCAGGAGGCGTCGATGACAACCAGGAGCTGGATTCGAGCTGTCCCACGACGTCTGTTGATTGCAGGGGTGTCGGCGACCGGATTGGACTCAACAAGCTTTGGCAACGGCAAGTCTCGTGGAAATAGAAGAAGGACAATGATGCAGACCAGCAAGGTCTGGGGGACTCACCCAGCGAGGATAAGTCAGGGCACACCTGGAGCAACCAGGGAGCCCAAGCAGAAAAAGATTGGCCTTCGGGAGGGCCTACTAGCCAACGGACTAGCGACCGCGAAGGAGCCTCGAGACGATGCACGTGGAGCTGGCTCACAGGACACTCGTGGAGTGGAGGCCAGTGATCTTCGGTGCAGTTGGTGCTGGAGGCTGGGGCTACTCGGAGCCCAAAGCTCGACTTCGTGGGAGACCCAGAAGAGGATGCACTTGCAAATGCGTTCGGTGTCCAGGGGTCACGGTTCCACGTTACCCACGACAGCTACGGGCCTCAGCTTTGCTGGAGACTCAGGGCAGCCTCGGGGAAGTCTGGTGATGCAAAGACTTCGGCGTCCGACGGGAGCTTCAGCGATGCAGACCGGACAATTGCTTCTTTGGTGCCTGCCAAGCAGGGGAGTCACTCCTTGACCCCAAGGGAGATTCTTCAGTCCTCTAATCTTGAAGTAGAGCGTCGAAGGTCCAGGATTCTGTATCAGAGTTTCGTCCAGGTAAATCTAAAGTCCTAAGGACTGGGTTCCACTACTCATATTAAGGTAGTGGGTTGGACATACTCTGTGGCCCCACCTATGGGAGGGTCAGGGCAGAGGGGTGGTTACACCCCTTTCCCTTTGTCCAGTTTCGCGCCAGAGCAGGGGCTGGAAGCCCCTGAGCCGGTTTGAACTGGGGTATGCACAGGGACACCAAGTGTGCCCCCAGTGCAGGATTTCAAAGCACCCGAGAGTGCTCCCGCCCAGCCCCAATACACACTATCCTGTCTGGGGAGGTGGTCACACCTCCCTGGGACAGGAAACCTATTGTCCAGGCCTCCCCTGCCGGAGTTTCGGTCAGCAGCAGGAGGCCAGACTCGTGTCTGTGGCAGCGGCATCCATTTTGTGATGCCAGGGCTCTGGAAAGTCAGTACCGGGTATACCGGTGTGTACATGTCTTTCCCTCTAGAAGGGTGGAATGCTACCCCCGCCACCAGAACTGGTGGGGGGGTAGTATTCCAAAATGTTTGACACCAAACACGACATGTTTCCGTGTAGCCATCCCAAAGTTAGCATTTAACGCGAGGTTATAATGCGCTTAAGAGTATATGGTCAGGCTGCACTACAAACAGCATCAGAGAAGGGTCTCCGAACGCTGCAGAGGGGCCCAGCTCATGCAGGGGCACCCTCTCACATAGGAACCAAACACTCTGCCTTCAGGATTGATAAGGCCTGCCATAGGAGTGACTTATAGGTTTATATGTGTGTATGTATGTAGTGATATAGGTAGCCTATATCACAGTAAGGGGTGCATACACCACCTTACCCAGGCTGCAGTAGCAGACCTGTGGTGTCAGTTTGGATGGCCTTCCAGGGGTGGCACAATACATGCTGCAGCCCCTGGTAGGCCTCTGAGGTACCTATGCCCTGGGTACATAGTATACCATATACTAGGGACTTATAAGGGCACTCCAGATTCCAATCAGAGATGTGCCTAAGGCACATGGAAACCATTTTAAAGAGGAAACAGCTAGGCTGGGGTTCTGATTAGCAGGGCCCCAGCCAGACTAAGGTCGAAAAACAGTGAAGCATCAGCAAAAAGTGGGGGTACCCATGTGAAGCAGATCCTACTCTCCTACATGTATAGTATGACTACAGTTTGTCTTGGCGTACACTCCTACTCACACATTTTGCTGCAGGCACGGTGTTCTGGACTGTCTTTGTGATGTCACTTAACGGTGTCGCAGACCTCTTAGCCTTACACGTATCTTCTCCAGTGCTCTTATGAGCGGCTCCTATAATGTAACATAAAAAATATATATATTAGAAAAAATAAGGAACCACAGACACCCCACCTCCACAATAATTTCTACACGTCCCCTTTATACATCCGGTACTACATGCCGCTGGCCCTTTCTGCTTGAGAGAATAAAACCCAAAGAGTTATTTTTTTCGCACCCTTTTGTAAAAAAACACACCTGTTAGAGGTCTTTTCCCAGTTCCTTTCTTTGTCAACGAGCCCTTTTTAGATGCTGAAGCTTTCCTTTTTAGAGGGCTTTCTTTTGTTCGCGGCTCTGCAGCCTCTTGCACATCCCCGCCGTCCGTGCATGACTCCGCTGGCCCTGTAAAGAAAAAATAATCACATTTACAGTATAAACGAGGCCTTAGCAGTCCCTTCTGAGGAGCCCTCCTACAGTTCACCGCTGTGGTTTTGGACTAATACCGCGTAAGTCTTAGACAGTTTAAAGAACACAGGCATTTTTTTATTTACCTGTAAGAACTGTGTTATCCTGCACACTCAATGCCACGCCTTGAGCCTCCATGTAGCATTCTAGACCGTCAAGAGCTAGTTGTAGTTCAGTATCATAATCTATAAAATCATACATACATGAGAATACCATTAGAAAAACAGGGCTTCTGAGACACCGTTGTGCAAAAACTACTCAGAACTATACAACTCTAAATACATATACCTGGCTGCAGGGCGCGCATTTCTTCGTCTGTGACCGTTAATTCCGGGAGGGCCTGTGGCTGGGGTTAGATGAAAAACGGCTGTTTTAAAACTAGCGCTCATAAACATTGCATTACCGTTTGTTACATTCACCATAGCAAACGCAAATACATATTACATAGAGACAGGCATCCTTACACAGGGCATACACACTATATAATTAGGTGTGGCTCTGGTAATACATAAGAGACATTTCAGCAGCCAATATCTTTAATGTCGTATTTAAATAGTTATACACCGCCCCACCTTACAGCCTCAGGATGCGATGGACCATTTTGCAACACATACAAAATACCCGGTGCCCAGGACCCATACCTGTGACATGTAAATTAGAGTCTAGGAAATGTTACATAACCCTAGGTCTATAAGTTGTAGGACCAACTTGGCATTCCTACTGGTAAACAACCTCGTTAAAGTCTGTGAAGCACAGACTCATAAGTGAAAACGACCCCATGCATTTACATTTTTTTTTTTTTTAATAAGAAACCCTGAGTCCTACCCACAAACCCAGCCGCAGGTACAGCCGTAATCTATGCGCATATCTATATATTGGCCTGTGCCTTCTGTTCTTTGCACACCATTAATATCCACAGCTCTATGGCAGGGATTTTTAACTTATAAACTACAAGTAACAATAGGCTATCTCTTAAGAAAAACAGTCACAGTCTGCCTCAAATACATTAATGCGCGTCGTGGTCTACAGGGTACACATCTGAAAGAGACACGTTAGTGACAGATTCCTTACCTTAGAATATCCCCAGGCGTCAGGCTGGATCCGGAAAGTTTTTGCGTAGCAGTACCCTTACGCGTCGTGCGGCTCCGCGTCCGTCGACGGCGTCGTGATCGCCGGGATGATGTCGCGGGCAGTACTTAGACGCCGCCCCTGCGCGCTGACGTCAGTTCTGTACACGACTTTCCGCGCCAGGAACGCAGAGCCATGCAAGAAGCTGACATAGGTGTGTGAAAAATACTAGGGCCCTGAAAGGGATGTCCTTAACCCTAGAAATCAGTTCGCAGAACGTGGAGGATGGCTGGGGCGGTAAGGAATCTGTCACTAACTACTGTCTCTTACAGATATATCGTTACACAAGTTAGTAACTTGTGCATCTGAAAGAGACACGTTAGTGACAGATTCCTTACCTTAGAATAGATACCCCAGCAATACCAACCCCGGTGGTGGGTCTGCGAACAAAGATCAGACAAGAAAGTCCCGGAGGACAGAACGGCCAAAGAAGCCGTCCCTCCGGACCTGACTGTCAAGGCAGTAATGCTTTGTAAATGTGTGCAGCGAGGCCCACGTAGCTGCCTGACAGATATCCTGCAGCGGAACACCGCGGCCTAAAGCCGTGGTAGCAGCCGTTGCCCTGGTGGAATGGGCACGCAGCCCAACAGGAGGCTCCTTCTTAGCCAAAGAATAGCAGGCTTTGTTACACAAGGTTACCCAGCGGGAGATGGTTCTCTTGTGCACCGCCCGACCTTTTTTGGCGCCCACGTAGCCAACAAAGACCTGGTCATCCACCCGGAAGTGTTGTGTGCGGTTGATATAAAAGGAAAGCGCACGTTTTGGGTCCAGACGGTGGAGCCTCTCTTCCTCTCTGGAAGGATGCGGAGGCGGAAAGAAGGTGGGCAAAGTGATGGTCTGCCCAATGTGGAAGGTTAGTAACTTGTGCTTTATGCATTGGACAAATTAAACCTCTATACACTTTTATTACTAGTCAATACCTCCACCGCACAAAACACTCTCCAGAATAAACATTAACCATAGGTTGTATCTGGACATTTATTTACTTGTTGCAGGGAATTGCATGAGACACTGAACGCTGCATGAGGTACTTTAAAAAAAAAACAAAAAAAAAAACGCCGGCTCAACATCCTGTGATTCTGGGCACATCCCTTAATCTCTCCATGCCTGCCTAAAATGCTTGTGCTTCTGTAACGTAGCCGTTGCTCCTAAAAGCGCTCCAAGACCTTCGGGTCGAGTTTGCGCTATATAAATATACCCCAATATAAAAAAAAGAAAAGAAAAAAAAAAAAATGAAAACCGCAGGGACGCTGCTACACGGTCCCAGCGGCTGTAAATACATTTTTATATTTTTATTGGGGGCCCTTGGGGTTGTAAACCCCTCCGTACAGCCACTGTGGAGGAATCCCTGCAGGGAACTTCCTCTCCGTGTTTGCGAGGGCCGGGCCCGCCCCTCTGTGATGTCATCACGGGGACCCCCCCTGCCGTCACGGCGGAGCTTGCCCTTCCGACGCAGACACGGAGAGGAAGCTCACGGCGGCCATGAACCACGAGAGTCCAAGGAAGCTCCGCCATCCACCTCCCAACCCCACAGAGCACCGCCTTTGGCAAGCGGGCTCTAGGGCATATTTATTGAATCGGGGCCTCGAGCCCCACACCACTGCCAATGACCGCACAAGCCACCCCGGAGCTCCGCATGGAACACAGTGGGCTCTGGGGGGCTTCTATTTTAAAAACAATGCGGCCGCAATCCCCCAGAGCACCGACAGTGGCCAGCGTGCTCTGGGGCCTTTATTTTTTATAAATACAGGGGCCGCGAGCCCCACACCACACACCGACCGCAGGAGCCCCCAGAGTCCCGCACTTGGGAAACGGACTCTGGGGGCCTTTGATTTGATAAAAACTGGGCCTCGAGCCCATGCTGCACCTCGCCCCAGAGCCCTCCCGGATCGCCGAGGGCTCTGGGGATGTCCCAGCACACCGGACCCTGCCTCACACCCCCGGAGCAGCGCCTTCCACAAGCGGGCTCTGGGGGCTTCTATTTTATGAAAACCGGGGCCTCGAGCCCCATGCAGCACTTCGCCCCAGAGCCATCCCCGAATTCAGAGGGCTCTGGGGCTACCCAGCACGACGGCCCCCTACCACATGCCCCCAGAGCCCCCGCTCGGACCACAGTGGGCTCTGGGGGCTTTATTTTATAAATACCTGGGGCCTTGAGTCCCACACCACGGCCACACATGTCCCCAGAGCACCGCCCTGGTCACAGCGTGCTCTGGGGACTTTTATTTAAAAACATTGGGGCCTCGAGCCTCACACCGGAACCGTCCACATGGGACGCATCGGCCTCTGGTGGGCTTATTTAAAACATTGGGGAGCTCGAGACCAACATCGGCACCTGACACACCCACCCCAGAGCTTTGGACCCTTGTACCACAGCCATGGCTGCAGCCCCCACACCCGCTCCCAGAGCCCCAGCATTGAAGCATCGACCTCCTTGACTCAAGCACTGTGACCGGGACACAAACCTTGGAGGAACACCATGCGCCTGAACCAGCGCCACAGCAAGCCTGATCTCCTGCATGGACAAACGGCCTCTGGGTGAAGAATAGGCCTGCCATTACCCTCAAACATCCGGAGAACCAAGCTCCAACTGGGCCTTAGGCATGAAACAACACACCGGGGACACATTTGGGTGAGTACAAAACTGTATTATTTATTTATTTTTATTTGTAAATTGATTAATATCTTTTGCATGTTCTGGACCCATTAAAACAGCCGTTCTTCATGTAAAAAATGTTTCTGGTGCTGTAAAATATTATGGTTACCTCTGCATGTACCCTGCTAAGGTCTCTAGTATTATGCACCTTAAATACACACCCCTACAACCTCTGCGCCACCCCAACACCCCCAGCCTTATTCACATTAAATGGGTGCACACATAGCGCTAAACTCCCTGCTTCAGAAACACCATTATTCACTTCAAATACAATCCATATGTGTTTTAAACAACCTTTAAAGCCTTAAGTTGCGAACAATTACCGCCTCAAAGCCTCTAGCATTATCAACATTAAATACCAGACACATCACGGAAAAATGTTTCTATGAACTGCATAATCTTATGGTTACAACCCTGTGCCCCAACCAAAACCCTCCGCATTATTCACGTTAAATACACGCCCCTTGCGCTTAGCGCCGTTTAAAAACCTTAACAATACAGCCACATTTCACCACAACACAGCCAACATTATTCACCTTAAGCATCCTACCCCCCCACATTAAACATTCATTAAAACAGCATGAACACAATCCTACATAGCGCTAAGTACCATTTAAAAATACCCCCATGTTCACCTTAAATGCATTCCCCAATACTTTAAATAAGCCCTTAAATCCTTAAGACTGCAACAATGCGCCATCCCCTATTTATTTACCTCCATTAGCGTGTAGCGTGTAGCATCAATCTGTGAGAAGTTGCTCTGCTCCATTATTCCCTTTAAATTCTTGGGCTGGGCCTGTACCACTGCAAATCCTCAATACACAGTTCCAAATGGGCTTTTGAATGTCTGTTTGTGCTGGAACCTAGAATATGCTTTTTATACTTGTCCAGGCATGCTAATTAGAAGCCCCTCACCCTTTAGGGTGGGTAGGGTTTAGAACCAGGTAGTGTGTGGTCATTGAAGGACCCCTTTTCAGACCGTCGCCTTATTTGTTAGATACACCTTTATCATTTGACATCTGCTAACCTTGCCTGAGCCCCTGGCTTGGGAAGAGCTTTGTAAAAGCTGCTTAAACCCATCTCTGGGAAGGATGGCTCCGGCTGAAGTTTGGGGATATGACGAATGACCAGCACCATGCTTGCTGTGGGTGACATTTTTATAACACCCTAGTGTGCTATACCATTTGAGACTCATGGGAAGTTTGAGACTGTGCTGTTTAGTTTTTCCCCTTCTCAGCCCTGCTCTGGTCCTGTGTACCTTTAGCATTTGACATCTGCTAATCATACCAAGCCCCTGCGTGGGAATCTGGGGATCAGTTTCAAGGTTTTGAGTTTTTGGCTTCCCAGCATTGTCCTATGTGTAAGGGGCTGTCTGATTTATAACAGGTTATATGTTACCGTGTTTCTCATGGGAAGCTTTGGCTCTACATTTGGCTCGGTTTTTTCCACTTCTCACCACCCTTCTGGGGGCTGTGGTTTGTTATTTTATAACAGGCCTTGTATCATCCTATTTTTGAGAATTGCCCTGGGAAGTTTGGGACTGGTCATTCGTCATGTCCCCAAATTTCAGCCCTGCTCTGCTCAGGACTGTTGTCACTTCATCACTTTGACACCTACATGCCAGAGCCCTGCCTGGGAAACTGGCCTTTTGTCCTTTTGTTTTTCCGTCCTGACTTGTGATGCTTACAAGGGCTTCCCCCTCTAACATTTTACAGCTGCACCCCACCCCTTTTCAGACCCATAACGGCTAGTTTTCTACCACCAGCTTTGGCGGGGACACAATTCAAATTGCCACAGCTGTTTCTAAAGAAAGACACTTTTAAAAAAACACCTCTGCGCAGCAAACCACGGTGTTAGACAGCCACGCTGCCTTGGGGGTGGGGAACTTGGGGGCTGCCTGCTCATTCACAGCTTCAGCTCAGCTTGCCCAGGCAACATCTGTCACAGCACTGCAGTCACCGTTTTTAAAACATGCACAGGCATTTCCCTCTTACATGAAGACACTTTTGCGCACACATTTAGGGACACATTTTTCTTTACATAACCCTAAATGCCCTGCTAACCTAACACCGCCTTCAACACATGCTCACACTGACACAAACCCTGTGCCACACCCCCAGCTCAGCTCTGGTTAGGGCTGTCACACATACATCATGTCCACATATTTTTTGCGCACAAACTGTCACTTTTAAGGACATGCACGACCTGTCACTTTTAAGGACATGCATGATGAGCAAAGGTATCCTGGTATACTACTCACAAGTGTGTACAGATAGAAACAACACTCTATTATACTAAAGGTTCCATCCATTCAGTTTGACCCGAAATTTACCATATTCACAGTTTCTGAGAATCAGAAGAATTTCTTCAGACTTAAAATCTTGCAAACACACCCTGGAGGAACAAAAACAGAAATGTACAGCTAGAGGATATCCATCAAAGATATTAAATGACTCAGAAGCTCGAGCTATGGCAATTGAATGCAGAACTCTGCTACATAAGAAACCCACAACTACACCAGAACGGGCAATTTTCATATCAAGATTTTCTACGAGGTCAACAGCAATCAGAAAAATCATCAATAAACATTAGGAACTACAGTTCATTCATAAACCTTTAAATACCTTTACCAGATCTAAAAATCTCAACGCCACCAGAGATGAAACTAGCTGAAGGCACAAAGAAGTGCCATAACTGCATCCATTGTAACAATGTGGTGACAGGCAAAATCATCATGCATCCAAGAACGGGAGGAGTGGTCAATCTGACTCACTCGGCTAATTGCAACTCCAGCAACTTGATTTGCAGCATCAAATGCCCATGCGGGCTCATGTACATTGGCAAAACTGAAAGAAAAATAAAACTCGGATTACGGGGCATTAAAGCATGATCCGCAACAAAAATATGAATTCCAATCTGGCCTCGCATTGGGTAGAATCTAGACATACTGTTGCTCAGTTGCACTTTCAAATCATAGAAGTACTTAATAGCAACCCTGGTTGTTATAATTTTAAAATGTTGCAGAGAGAAATATATTGGTTAAAACGTTTTGACACCATGACCCCAAAAGGTCTCAATGACAAAATTGACATTAGCTGCTTTCTCTAATTAGACTCTATTTTTTTCACACATTACACACATCGGGAACTTGAGTTATGTGTATTTCATTTATATTTCTAAGCAGCAGCACTCTTTTACACGCTGATGGTAGCCTTTATTTACCATTTACTATATGTAACAAGTTGAAATTGTGTCATGAAATTGTTGTATGTCCATTGTATTTTACATGTTGTGTCAATGTCTTTGTATATTTGTGGCTTGCTCCGTGCTTTCGTTGGGCTTATACTGATCTACTTTAGCAGATTCACCACAATATATTCATCTGGTTTTTCTCACGTATCATGTACCCATGTCCTGTTATGATCAGATACAATTATGTAGTGTCGGGATTGAGTATTATTATACATCTGGTGACTAGTACCGTTATGGTATGTCTGAGTGCCATAGATTTAGACATGTCTATTTTAGTCCGTCGTCGATTGTTACTATTAAAGGTGCTGACGTTGCATGGTAGTTAAACGTTAGTTGTTACACTGGGTTGCCAGTCTCTCGGATTACAGAATAGAGAGAGTGTTTGTGAAGCCAACAGTTATCGGCATCATAAGGTATGTTCAGGATGGTTGAGTTCACCTATGTCTCATACGGCACATTTTGTGGAATATCAATTTTTGACGGGATTTTTTTTCTTTTTTTCCCAGTCTTATTTTTCACTGCCTCATCGAAGACCGTTGTGTCTTTTCAGTCATAGTAAGCCTATGTTTCATAGTGATCCAGGCATATTCCTTTTACTTATAGTACATCTAGTTTTAATCCTACAGATAGCATTCTAAACTCAAATTGGAGTGAAGCCATTGTTTATGCACGGATATTGAATTCTGTGAGTTATGTGTTTGCATGTTACAAACAAGGGAGTCAGCTAAGTGGCATTATTTGCATTGTATCACATCACGTCATAACAGTTTGGACTTTCACTGCATTGTTGGGAGGCTATGGTTGATGTTCTTGTCTTTTCCTAAATTCATTCATTTTTAGGTCTCGCCTGAGCCAGCGCATGCGCTGCTCTGGCCGAGACATTTAGTAAGTGGGCTTTTAAAAGTCCGACCACACGCTTTTGCTGGCCTCAAGCTTGCGGTTACGCACGCGGGCACGCGCACAGGCGCCATCTGGCTTTCCTCTCGCTCTCGCAGACTGCTCTCCCAAGTGTGCGCTCCTCGCTCCGCCTCTCCGTCTTGCTCGCGCTTCAACGCTCCTCCACCTCCCCCACCACAGAGCGCGTCTCGCGGCTGCGCGTCTTGTTATTCCCCTTGTATTAGCGCAGACCGGAGGTTCCTAGAGGCGCTGAGTTTCAGCCTTCCCGCCAGGTTCCCGCGGCCAATGCTTGTTTGATGTTTTGGCACTACACCGTTTATTGCGAGCCTCCGTCAGGGTTGGTCCCGGGCTCTGGCGTGGCATCCAGTTGCTGATACTTGTTATTTCCAGCGCCTCATGAGCGCTTTCACTTTGAAAATGCTGGCCCCGCCCCTTTCTTTCAACAGGGCTGGCTCGTCTGCCATCTGGTACTGGACATGGTGCGACTCCCGTCCTGTTGTGCAGCCTCAACCTTTTCCAGCTCCGCAGGCATGGCTTAACCTGAGTCCTCTGGGACCCGAGAGCTGCCCCTCCCAACCAGTCTGGACGGGACACGGTGCAGGAATAGTGTTATGCTCACCTACCTATGAACCCTGCACCTAAAAGTGGCTTCCACCGGCAATGGCGCCTGTGCACCTACTCAGCACAATATTTCTGTTGGTCAATCGTGCGCCATGCTGGGCATTCACTTTAGCAATGCACCCTGTATTCACTTTAGCGATGCACCCTGTATTCACTTTAGCAATGCACCCTGTATTCACTTTACCAATCTGCTCTAAAATTCACTTTAACAATGCATCTGTGCGTGCGCCTAATCAGATAATTTCTTTCCCCTTCGACAAAGGATCAGCGCGCCACGCCCCAGTTTCTTTCCGGCCTCTCGTCACAGCAGGTTGCACTTTAATTAATCTCTGGCTTTCCACAACACTTCCCAACCCACACTCTGCATTCAAATAGGCGCGTTTACAACTAGGCAGCCCAAGCTGGCCCCAGCAGGGAATGAGTTAAGCCAATGCTGTTTGCTATGAAACACATACGGCAGCCAGGCGAGCAGAGCAGCAGATGTAATCTGGTGAGTTTTATTTACTCTCCACATGGCATTTATTCCCCTGCGATTGCGGTGTAGGAGTGTGTGTCTGAGAAGTGCGTGGAAGGGAGGAATGGATCTACTCCACTGCTCTCTGTACAAAATGTTTTATTGCCGTGTTGCATACTACATTTCCAGTAGAATTGGCATTTCTGTCTGCAGATTGCTTGCAGCATATTTATTTTCTATGTCCAGAAACCAACTCCATACCACCCATCTGTTCTAACATTATTATTTAAATAGAATGAACTGGGCGGGATCGGCAGGGCACAGCGTGTGCCTACTTTAATTTAATGGAAACCATTCTCCTACTGTTTTATTTTTAAACATGCATCCCAGAGTGTCAGATATAGCCACTGCCTATAGATAAGGCTCGGCGGCGGGGAGGGCAGAGAAGCAAAAGGACTCGGTCTCTTCCTTCTTGCCTAGCCAGACAAGGACAGTGTTTACTTCTCCTGCTCTGCCTCTGTCAGCCTCCCTCTCCCTCTTTCTTTATTTCTCTTCTTCTTTCTGTCTCTCTCTCGCTCCTCCTCACTTGCTGAAAACCGCGACTTCAAGACACGGTTCTTACCCTCTCTTTCCTCTCCTTTATTTCATTTGTTCCCTTGTGAAATGGATCCCCCCCAAAAAAACACTTTTGCTGGGAATGTTGTCTTTTTTCTGTCATTTTTAATTTTCTCTTCCCTTTGGTTCTCTTTCCCAGATTCCAGGTCCTTGCGTTTCTTCTCTTCCTTCGCTCTGTCTCCCCGGCCGGAGGTTTGCTCTCTCCTGCGCCCTCAAAAGCTTTCCAACACCCTTTAATCTTTTATGATCTAGTTCATGTCTTCCAGAACAGTGAAACCAGGAGCAGCAGGAGTCTTCCTTGATGCAGTCTCAGTTCCAGGCGAAGTCCAGGGAAGTCCAAGGTGCCCAGACGGTTGAAGTTGTAGTGGTTTCGAGTTTGAATCTTGTCCCACAACAAATCCAAAGAGCCACCCACAGGTAAGCCCTTAAGTACCCTAGGGAAAGGGTTGGGATGATTCAAGGGTCCCTCCCAGAGGAGGGGCTGGACAGATGGGAGGATACTCTCATGTCCTTTGTCCAGTTTTGCACCAGAGCGGGAGCCAAGGGCTCCCTGAACTGGCTCAAACTGGGGCATGCAAAGCAGTCTGGTGGCGCTGGCAAGCGCCTCCACCCCAGCCAAATACACTAAGTCCTGTCTGGGGAGGTGGTCACATCTCCCTGCGACAGGAAACCTATTATTCTACCTTCCCCTGCTTGAGCCTGGCTCAGTAGCAGGAGGGCAGAATTGTGTCAGTGGTTGGCAGCAGCACTAGCTTGCTGTTAGACCCTGAAAGGCTGGTACCGGGAATACAGGGGGACACCCTAGGAGAGCCCCCCAGTACACGGGATCCTACATCCAACACTGGAATCGGTGTTGGGGTAGGATTCCAACATGTTTGATACCAAACATGACCAGTTTCAGTGCAGCCAATATATAGTTAGACATCTCATAATTGACTTGATGTCCACTATATGTATTATTAAAATAATTACAAAGCCTGGAAAATCGACTCTGGGGTTTGTAGGGGTACCCTGCTGATGCAGAGGCACCCTCACACTTGTAACCAAGCACCCTGTCCTCAGGACTGAAGAGCCGGCCATAGGGGTGACGTATAGGTTTTAAGTGTAGTGACCGCAGATATAAGGAAACTTATATCTGTGGTGAGGGGTGCAAGCACCCACTCACCAGTCACAGTTTGAGTGGTCTCTCATGGGTGGCAAAATACATGCTGCAGCCCAGGGGAGACCCCTGGTGTACCTATGCACTGGGCACCTTAGTACCATATACTAGAGACGGTCATGGGTACACCAGTAGCCAATTGTGGAGGTACAAAAATACTTACCATTGTCAAATTTAGGGAGATAGCACAGTCACTAGGGTCTTGATTAGCAGGTTCCCAGTCAGACTAGTCAGAAAACAGCATAACACCAGCAAAAAGTGGGGGTAACCATGAAAGCTGATCCTACTTTCCTATACCGTAAAACAGCCAAACATTTATTGAGGTCAAGCGGTGTTTCCGTTGCCATTGTGCTGGCCTTTTCGAGGTCTGGGACCCACATCTTAACCCCTAACAGGATTCCATAAGGGGTTCTCCCACCCAGGGATTTTCTTGGCATGTTATTTAAAGCCCTCTGGACCCTATATAGGTGATGCTGTTAAAGACTGCTTTAGATCACGGTTTTTCATCTCCACAACCGCGTTTCCCTCAGAATGGTATGGAGACAGGAAACGCAGGGTCACACCCAAAGTTCTCATAGCCTCTTTGTAAGCCCGAGAGCTAAACTTTGGACCCTGGTCAGAACGTTATTTGCCAACTGCATATGTCCCGAAGAAGACTCGCAGATCCTTTATAACAGTTCGAACTTCAGCCGATCGCTGATGGCCAAACCCATAGTAATCAAGAGCAGAAATCCACTGCCACCAAGATATACTTTTAAGCCCAATCTGATGATAGGGGGCTGTAATGGTCCATGTAATACAAGCCAATGGCTTGTTTGAAATCAGCAAAGGTGTCTGTGGTGGGCGAGCCACGGTGGAACCCTTCATCTGCTGGCAGTTGTCCCACCTAAGGAGTAAGTACTTGGTCTGTTTGTAAAGACCCGGCCACCAATAGCATTGCTGCAATAGTGAAATTTTAGCTGCCACCCCTGCGTGAGCAGAAGCAAGACCCTCAGGTGCAGCTAGAATTAATCCCAGTCTGCGATCACTATTTGGTATTACTCTGCCTCCCACTCCTACAATCTGAGCATATGGTGTGTTTTGTGCATCTAACTTGTAGGAGTACTTGAGTGGAAAGCTTTTGGCAGGTGTGTCTCATTGTGAGAAGTATTGACGACCACCATGATGTCTCTGTCTATCCTCGTACTAGAACAAGTGATTGCAGCAACCGCTGCAGTGCGAACTGTCGCTTTTGAGTCTTCATCACCCATTAAGTTCCCTGCAACGTGAACACCAATACGTTGATGACTCAGTGTGTGAATGACATGAGCCAGGGGCAAGCATTCTTTCACCTTTACCACCTGTTCCCTAAGCGGCTTGTTCTTCACTGTGCAGCCTTTTGAATCTCTGAATCCATTGTGGCTTCAATAATGTGGCAACTAATTATATGACTGTACACAGTAATAAGAATCACACACTATAATTGTGGGGAATCCAGCATCTGTGTTCTGTAGGGCCAGTACTAGAGCCTTCAGTTATGCCAGCTGCCCTGTGCAGTCACCTAGTGATTGTGCGTAGATTTTCTCAGACTGGAACTCTCCATCATGCATACGCCCTCTTACAACTGCACATGTGGCTGAGTATTGGTGTTTTGTTTCTGAGCAGAACCATCAGTGTAAATGATGTAGTCATAGCGATTTAAAGGCATGATTTCATTAGGCAGAGGATATTCTTGTTCGTATTGCAGAAATTCTTGTGTTTGTAGTGTAAAATCGAATCTGTAATCTACATCTGTTGCAGTGAGTGAGTTAGCTCATTGTATCCATTGTGGATGTAGAGCTTTAGTGTTAGGAACGCTTGCTCTGGTGACCGCCTCTAAGGTCGGTACCGTTGTCATGACAATAATTTGTTTCCCTTGAGCCAGGGTTTGCTCTCTCACTGCAGCAGTCTATACCTCTGTCAGTATTTTTTCAGTAGGTGCAAAACACATTTCAGCATTGGTATATAAATGCGATTTATATGCTACTGGTACTGTGTCACCTTCATTGAATGTGACATATGTATATCCTGATGTACTCGTGATTACACTGATCACCAAGTTTGTAGTGTTTACATATGTGTGTAAGTGTTTGGAAGCTATCATGTCAGCTTGTACGGAACGTATAATTTCTGTATGTTCCTGTGTGCTTGAAAAGTCTGGACGTATGAAGTTGTAGAAAGGTTTAACCCATTCTGCGTAATCTGGAATTAGGTTCTACCAAAATTTGGATTGTAGTCGTTTTAGAGTCATTTGAGGTTGAAGCAGCGTGCATTTTTCTAAGAAATGGGTTGCCAGGCTTTTGCCTTCACTTGACAACTCGTATCCCAAAAATTGGACTCTGAAGTGAGCAATTTTTTTTTTTTTTAATTAAATCTAAACCTCTTGTGAGCAAACCCCAGGATTATGCAGTCCGCTGTAGTCAGGTGCTCCATGAGGTCATCGTCCGTCAAGTATATGTTGTCGATATAGGACAATGCCTGGTCTTCAAATTCTCAAGTAGTTCTGTAACTCTGGCTGAGAACAGCCCATGGCTATTCTTTTACCCTTGAGGTAAACAACAGAATTGTTTCTAAGAACCTTGCGCCATGAAGGCTGTGAAATATCTGCTTCCAGGCTCTATATTTTGGCAGAAAAATCCATTTGAGATAGCTAGTGTTGTTTTGTATTTCTTCCTCACAATGTTATTCATTAGTGCAGCACTGTGTGCGTTTTGTACTGCAAATGTGCGAGTAGCTGTGTTTAAATGTCTGTAATCTAATACTAGACGATATGACTGATCTGGTTTCATTACTGAAAACAAAAGATTGTTCATTGAAGAGGTGCAACTTTCTGTTACACCTTGGTATTCAATTGTTCTAGGATTTCCCTAACTTGTTGTTTTGCTTTGTTCTTTATTGGATATTGTCTTTGAGGTTCTGGGGTCGTCCTCAATGGAATATCGTGATAAGGTAAACCATCATCCCACCCCACATGGTTGCGGAATAACGCAAGAGCTAGCGCTAGAGCCCACTCCTTGGCGTATGAATGTTTAATTGATTCTGGAACGTGGTCTGAAAAAGCTGGTAAACTTACCATTTCCCCTTTTGGGCAAATCCATTACAAAATCAGGTGGCTAATCTTTTTCGGTCAAAAGAATATCATCCCCTAGAGTGAGTTCCTCCCAAAAGAGGATGTTAATGAACTTTGGTACGTCCCCCTCCAACCGTGGTTGGACTTTCGTATAAGCAATGTGGAATGCTTACCCTGGTATTTGGTGTTTCCACTGTTACGTACTCACTCAACGCTACTCACATCAGACAATCCATCAGGTTCTGGTGAACTATCGTGACTTCTGCCACGCTGTCCAGCACTGCCAATGTCCACTCCCCGTTCAGAAGCAGAGTCCTCAATATCCGGGCATGCCTGACCTTAAGTCCGGCTACCTTCTTCTTTTTTTAATTGAGGTTACGACGTTTTAGACTTGTCTTTTGCCTAATTATGTAGACAGACGAGCATTGTGAGTCCTTTCTTGGTTTCACGTGTTCCTCTTATCTGCGCTCTGACCGTCCTCCTGTCTCCGAACGTTTACCGGATGAATCCTTTAAGGAACAAGAGAAACATGTATCAGTATCCTGATACCTGTCAGGCGGTTTAACATTATCACGGTTCCGTAAGTTATAATGTTTCTCAGTGGTTTCCTGTGTAGGAGACCCACCCTGTGATTTTATTTTGTCCTTGCTTTTCTTATTGTCCCACTTCTTCATTGCCGAAGAATCAGATGCTTGCTTAGAGGTATCCTTTTCAGAATTACTCTTTAATTGTAGTTTCCCAGGTAGGGCCCCTAAATTATCTCTACTCAGTGTAGCATAGGTTTTTTCCGATAATTTTAGGTGTTTCGTGCTCCTACTCTGCAGGAGTCAAATCCCTTAGGCGTTAGCGTAAAGCTAGCACTGCTCCTTCCCTTTTAATGTTGCTCAACATTATGGCGGATACTGTGGCAAAGTTGCCCATCAGTTTCATTCCCAAGTCCAGGGCAGGTGCCCATTCTTGGTCTGTTTCAATACTTCAGGTAGAACTGACAGTGAAGGGGTACCATGCGTTCTGGCATATACTGCAGCAAAGACAGTACCTCAAGTAGCACAGTCCTCTACCAGAGGAGCCATCCCCATCGGCAAGCAGATCGTCAATATTATGTGTTTTTCCTGTGGGCCCGTATGGGGAAACACTGCTTCAATCTGATTAATCTTCTGTGTAATCCAAAAATGGAACTTATTCCCTCTTGGTGGGAATTTTCCCCATGACTGCGTTCAGTGTTTGCAGTTTGGGCGACTCCTCCATTAAGGCGGAGGAGTGTCGCCCCACAAAAAATTTTCCCCCAGAGATAGAAAAATAAAATGGTAATAAAGTGCATTTATTACCATTTTAATTTTCAAAACCCCGTCCTGAGCAGCGTGTCAGGAAGAGGGGGGTGTCTTTCTGATTTCTGCTGCTGCCAGTCACGCAGCAGCAGAAAGCAGTGACAGGCAGCCAGACATGCACATTTTAAACCTCTCTAATCCGGCTGTATTAGACAGCTGCGTTAGAGACAGCATAAGGCTCTAGTGTCCTTAGGAGTACAGAAGGAGTCCACTCCCTCCAATCCTGTAACCCAGGAGTAAAACACCTCTGTTCTATATGTTTTGTGTGCCGCTACCATGAAGGTAGCATCCTCACAATCTAGTGTGAGGCCATTTTGTAGTAGTTTCTGAGTGACTGCATATCTGCAGTTCTCATTGATGTTTAGCACCATATTATGTAAGATATGAATTACAGAGTTCGGCTAACACAGTGGGAACTTGATTCTTTCACGCCGGAACAACCAACAGCCAATACATAGGGTATACCTACTCAGCTGAGGAGGTATTCCCTACCACCATGGACGTCTCTGATTAGAAGGTATATAGGGGTCTTTGAGAAAGCACGATTGAACTTCTCAGTTGATCCATACAAAATAAGAACCTAACCAGCGTTGGCGGCGCCATGTCGTGAGGTTTCCACTAATCAGTAGGAACTGCGTGTTTGTGGATGACATAAACGTTGGGAGGGTGCCAGACTGATTCTGTGCACCCCCATAGGATATGTTGTCCCTTGGACCAGCTAGCTCACGGTGCCACTAGGGAGCGAATGGTTTTGGCAACCACTAACCATGACAACCCTTACCCCTTAGGAATCATGGTGACAGATCTAGAACCTTTTGCTTATACTCTCATCCTCCCATTTGCTCAGAGAAAATATACAAAGAATACACAAAGGGACATGTTTCAATATTTATTGAACCAAAGTTATTCTTGTATAGAATATATGTGCGCCAATGATCAATAGACAGAAGCAGATGAAAGTTATAACGAGCATCAAGACAGTGAATAAAATGAAAAGGTCTACCATCTTGCTGAAACAGCATATATATATATATGCAAGCATATAGAAATTATATAACAATGTGGCATACTCCTTCTATGCAGACCCTAACCTATGTGTCTAGGGTGTATGTGTATTTTTTGTCAAGAAACCCCACTACTGGATGATCCAACCCCATTACCTGGTGGGTAAGAATGTAGGACTCTGTCTTGGCCACGAACTGGACACTCCTCATGGAGATGTCAGTCAGCTGCTAGGCAAAAGCTTCAGCATGTAGGGACCTCTTGAAGTCAGCAGAAGTGCCTTCTCTGACTGTACCCGGAAACAGATGTTTATATATAGAAAAAGGAATCTTTGCCTTGGACCAAGATTGTGATCTGCCTGCCATTGTTTGTGTTCTGTAGATAGCGGTGCCGCCATATGGACTTAAATAAAAAACACATTGTAGGAGGCTGGCTTAGTATATGGTGCTCACTTATTTAAGTGAAGCACCCTGCACTAATACAGACAACTCTTATGGTGAATTTAGTGGTCTTAGACAACCTTAGAAAGCTCTCTAAGTGGTAGCTGTGGAGAGCAGCATTCGGGCTTAGTCCAGAAGGAGTGCTAAGGAGCTTGTTTTACCAGCACTAATGATATAGTGTAGGTTAAACGAAAAAGAACCACACAGTGTAGTTATAAAAATAGTAATATTTATTATACACACTCACTAACACATTGGTATATCTCCTACCCGGAGATATAAACACAATGCACACAATATTTCCACAGGAGAACAGGTAAGTAGCACAAATACACAGTGGTCTCCAGGGAGAGACCAAACCATATACTAATAAAGTGGAATGCGAACTGTGCCTGAAGTCGAGACTTGACCCAGAAGACTAATAAGAGCTGGGGACCCAAGGAACCACCCAAGGTAAGTACCCAGGAACCCCACGGAGAACGTGTGCAGAGTAGAAACGCAACCGTGTACTCAATGCAAGTCAATGGGGAAGTCGTGGTTGCAGTTTAGGAGAAGGACCCTTCCCAGAGGACCCTGAAGAAACCCCTTGGAAGATGGAAGGTTGGAGAGTCACCCCACCCGTTGATACCCCCAGGAACCAGGATACTGTTGGAAAACGAGGCAGTATCTGTGAGGCCTGCACAAATAACATGTCACATTTGTCCTTCACTGGGACCCAAACACCCTATTGTAGCACTTGACTCTCAGAGGGTAGCGTTGCAGAGCAGTCTAAGGCTTACTCAAGGGAGGTGGTGTAGGCTAGTAATCACCATTTACAGGCACACGGAAATACCACTCAATAATTGATTGTCCAGTTTGTACTTTGCTTTATGAAAGTAAGAGTACATTTATTAAACGCACACACCACTCAATACTATGCACCAATTTACAAATATACATAAGCTGTTGGAATTACTTTGTGACATTGCATAACATCTCCACCCCTCCCGCGGGGGGTGGGGTCTAGTACCACCACTCCCATGTATGCACATCATCTTGCCCCCTAATGCAGTGGGTTGACACAACCTGGAGCGAGGGCCTTTTCCAACTGGCACCATCCCAGTGGCGACCCACCCCACCATCTCAACAAGCATTAAAAAATAGGTACACAGGCCTTGGGGACACATAACCCTGACTGAGCCTCTCATACTGTCCATACAGTTTGCACCTCTACATCTTAGTGGCTAACAGCATGGGTTGTTCTTCCCCTAACGCAGTAGCAAGAATACATGTTTGGGCATCACTTTAAATGAGGTACTTATCATCGCTGATAACAGTTGTAATGCATTTCAATCACAGCCCCTAAAAGGCATCACAGTTATAATCACAGGATTAAGCATATACAGCCAGACACCCTAGCAGGAAAGTCCAGCCACATAACCCCACTTGGCTTATGAATTCACATTACACGTGTGACTTACAGTCCCCTCATGGAAATAACGTTGGTAAATGCACTTCTCGTGCAATTGCACCTCTTCACCTCCAGGGGATGCCCTTCTCCAGTCATCCCCAGCACAGCCTTCCACACATTGAGGCAATCCTTAAGGCATCCCCCAGCTATAGAACAAAAGTTCCAGCCCAGGTGAAAGTTGATTGCTGGCTGCGCCCTTGAGGGGTTATCGAGTCCCCCAGAGACTGAGGGTGGGACTTATTATAGTCGTGCTGGGGGAGACTGCGTTGCTCCTGCAGCTCCCCCTGCACCTTTGCACACCAACAGCGGTGGCCCCATCTTCCTGGGGCCACCACACGTCGAAATAGCCAGGTTTCCTTGCAGGCTTCTGTAAGCCTGGCAAGGCATTATGGGGCGCTTCTCTCTTTGCCGTGCATATTATAGCAGCGGCTCTCCCGCTGCTCCAGGGAGAGCTGCGCTGCCCCCGGCGGCCTCACGCCGGGTCTCCAGGCTTCGGTGGGGGGCCCGGTCCCACCCGGACCCTCAGGTGAGTTAGGCAGCTCGGGGAGCCCACCCCGGCTGCTTTGGCTGGTCTTCGGGGGCCCGGTCCCACCCGGGCCCCTGGCACCTCTTCCGCACTGGAGAGCCGCTCGGGGACCCCACCTCCGGCGGCTCCCACCGGCTCCCCGACTGGCCAGCACCCTCGCATGCTGCTGCGGGAGCCGGCCCTCCTGTTCTGACCGCTCGGGCAGACACGAGTCCGCCTCCGGCCTGGCGGGTCTTCGGGGGAGTGCGACGGCATTCCCTCCGCGGCCGCGGGGGAGTGCGACGGCACTCCCTCCTCCTCTGCCGTCATCGGGCCCGGAGTTGGGATCCCGGGCCCAAGGGAACCTTCGCCGATGGGGGCGATGGCGCTCCCCGGCATCCATCGTCGTCGGGGGCCAGGGTGGGCTCCTGGCCCCCTGTTGGAGCTCTTCACGTGGAGCGCGACGGCGCTCCCCGACTTTACTTCTTCTGGGGGCAGCCCCCGGGACCTGACCCACCCCGGGGGCACATCTAAGACCAGCGGCGGTTCCCCACGCGCTTTGTCGTCGGTCCCAGTAGAGGTCAAAGGTCGCCTACCTTCTGGGGGGCATATTTCAGCCCCCAGGGTACCGATCTGCACCATTGTCACCTCATCTTGCTCCTGGTGGCGCTCCCCAGCCACTGGGAGCACTTTCTTTCACCCTCTTGGTCTCCAGGAGGGTGAATTCAGCAGGGAGTGGTCTTCACTGGCTCCCTGCGCCAGCCTTTCGCCTGGCTCTTCTCCTGGGCCTCTCTTCTCCTTGTGCAGAGGCCCAGGCTTCTGCTCACTGGTTCTGGTCTTCCCTTGTGGCACAAGTTAGGGTCCTGGGCCAATCTGGAGGTTTTTCCTTCCAGCTGCCATGGCGCCAGGCTCCAGCACTAGTCTTCCTCAGCAGACCACACCCCAGAGAAAGCTCCTCTTCCTGTGCAAGCTCTTTTAAAAGCATTTGGAGGGGGCTGGCAGGAAGTCTCTGTTTGCCCTATCAAACAGCGACACATCACCTCTCTGCCCCTGCTCCCTCCTTCCTGCCCAGGCCTCTGGGTTAGTTCAAGATGGCGTCGTCCAGGGGTCTCATGCCACATGGTCTCTGAAAGCCCCTTCCCCCCTTTCTGCCTTCTCTCCAGAGCAGCTAGGTGCCTGGCACCAGGTGACAGCTGCTGCTGGGTTAACCTGTAGCTCCACCCATCTTCTCTTCTTGGAGAGGAGGCCTTCGCCCTTGGAATACTTGTTGTGAAGGGCAAGGCCTCTGATGCTACAGCTTGGGGAGGAAGGTCATTAATCCAGCCTGGCAGTGTCAGCCCCAGCCAGGCTCTGGTTATGAGCTGACTCAGAGGAAATGACATTTCTGGATGACCCAAAAGCAGTACAGATATGACTTTGGACTCTGCAGAATACTTCTTCTCACCTAAGTTACAGTGGACTTTAGTGCGTGTCTGGAATTTGTAGGCCCTAGGGAAGTGAAACTATCCCAAATGGTCCCCATCCTCATAGGGGAATAATGACGTGGTCTTTCAGTGAAAACAGTAAAGCACACTGACTTTCCCTTACATGTTTCTTCCCATTGTATAAAGCCTATTCCATGTCACCACCCAGCTCTGCATAATTCCTGCCACACCATTCAATTTGTAGCTGCTCCTGGGCTGCGCACGCCAGGAATCTCCCCGGTGCAGCCCTTACACTTGTGCACATGAATGTACACACGTGTCTGCATGTAACCAGACCGGTGCCCCTTACTCAGGCTGCAGCGCAGCGGCCTACTCTCACCTAAGGGACACCGGTAAAATCTACATGCACTCTCCTTCATCATGAGTGCACTGTGGGTGAGTCCCAACTTATGAGGCTTTCCCACAGTAAAAGCTCAACAATTAGGTGTTCAAAAAGCGAAAAATCCGGGCGGCTCAGATGGGCAGAACCACCTTCTAACACACGCCGCGCCCAGCTGATTCCTACAGGGAAGAAGTAGCCACTCTACATGGGTACTCTTCCCGTAGTCCACGATAACTAGTTATAAGGGGTTCTGACGAGACCCCCCTTACTCACCAGTTATCCGCACAGATCACCTACTCCTTCCATCCATGGGACCTCCACCCATTACAGGGATCCCAGACTACCCTATGAACCCCCCGGGCTCTAGGTTAGATACCTCTAGGTCCCTCACGGTCTACATGGACTCAGCCTAACCAGGCCTACCTTTGCCCTTGGTCACGCATTACTATGCCTACCACTTCTCTGGACAAGGGTACAGTGCCTCAGCACCGATGCGGTCTTCTGGGATAGGTATACAGCCCATCCCCTGGGTCACTAGCTGGTCTCCCTTCTGGAGATTGTTCCAACCAGTACCCTCTCTCCTTTTGGTCCTTGCACCCTAAAGATGCAACCTCTCTGGACCCTCACCCTCAGCCTGCCGCTGGGGTCATTCAGCTGCCACCACCCTTTCGGGACGACTTTCTTCCCTAAAGAAAGCACAGCCACTCGTACTTTCCCCACACAGAAAAGCACCTCCGACCACTGGCCTGGCTTCCTGCTTGGACCTCAGACCGGCCTCACTACCACACTGGCAGTGCCAGGGAGGAACACTGCGGGTGCCTCGTCAGACATCCTACAGCTCATTCCCCCCGTCAGTAGCTCCCCACGGAAACTACCCCGGGAACCTAGACCCCTTTCTTGTTCTCCGCTGCGAGAACAGGGCCTATGCACCCTTCCCTCCGAGAGGCGCGCTCTCCTCCCGGAGTACCCTTAGAGAGCCCGTGGGCCCCGAGTTAGCTACACCCAGGCCCACCTCTCAGAGCTCTCCTCGGTCTCCCGGAAGCGCCTGGGAGACCGTCCAGGGACCCGCATGATCCCTGGGTGGCCGGCACCACCCCTTCCTGAAGCGCAGGGTCCCTTCACTTAAGATAGGCCCCACCTGCCTTCAGGGTGGTACTACCACACTCAGCCAGGGACCCTCAAGATCCCGGCTAGGCCTGTACCACCCCTCTGGGAAGCACAGGGTCCCTTCACTTAAGATGGGTCCCACCTGTCTTCAGGGTGGTATTACCTTGCAGAAGTCCACCTCCTGCATCGAGCTAGGGGAACACCCCCATGCTCCTGGGGTCCAAGCCCCCAGGATCTACCTGACTGGTCCCCGGCTAGGCATCGCCCCAGCCACCACTTCAGGTTCACAACACAAGCTTCAGAATGACATCCTGTTGCTTCCTTGGGTAACCACCTCCCCGACCCTGACACCTCAGGGTCCACCACTAACCCTTCACCTGGAATCCAGGGAGCAGATCACCCCCTCCCAGATCTCCACTGGGTCAGTTACCTAGCCCACCTAGTGTACCTAGGGGCTACCACTACACACCCTAGCTCAAGAACTACCCTCCTTTGGGGCCACTCACTACCACGGGCCACCCCTGGGTTGCTCACCCCCCCCCACCAGTTAACCCGGGGGGGCCTGCCCGACACACAACTCTACCACACCCTCCTCCCACTGTGGGAAAAGTTTCTTGGGGTCCCCCACCATGGGAACCCCTGGGGTGTTACTACCCGGGGTAAAGAAACCTCCTGCCCCACCCTTCCAGGGGTTTTGGCCTACGCCAATGGCAAGAAACTTTCAGCGGGGGAAGGATATCTGGGGCCCCTTCTGTGGAAACCCTGCCTGCCCTTAAAAAGCGCGGGAATCTCCCAGGACCCCCTACCTCTTCTGTCCCCCCAAAGTTCAATCCACTCCTACACCCCCATCTGTGATGTAGGTATCAGTTACTGTCCCTATCTCTTGAGAAGACACCCTCCTCATGCAGGTGTATTGCATGTAGTGTTAGGGTTCAAAGGTGTACAATATGGCTTAGAACACTTGTATGCAATCATTTTCCTGGAAAGCAGCATCCCGCTATCACGATAATCAACATATCTGAAAGAGACACGTTAGTGACAGATTCCTTACCTTAGAATATCCCCAGGCGTCAGGCTGGATCCGGAAAGTTTTTGCGTAGCAGTACCCTTGCGCGTCGATAGGCGGCGTCGTGCGGCTCCGCGTCCGTCGTCGGCGTCGTGATCGCCGGGATGACGTCGCGGGCAGTACTTAGACGCCGCCCCTGCGCGCTGACGTCAGTTCTTCTTTTTCCGCGCCAGCAAGCGCAGATCCAGGAAGAGCAGTGCCCTAGTCATTTTTTAACTAACTTTTTTGGTGAATTTTTTCACTGTTTTCTTCAATCGACTCCAAGGTGTCGTAGGGATGCCCGGCTTTAAACGTTGCGACGCCTGTGCTGGGATGATGTCCATCACAGACCCGCATCTGGAGTGTCTCTTCTACCTTGGGCGAGACCACGACACGAAGTCGTGTTCCGACTGCCGGTCCCTAAACCCGAAAGCTTTGCGAGAGCGGTCTCGAAAGCTCCTCGAGGCCCGGCAGTCGGCTCCGCGCCACACCAAGCCCCGGTCGCGTGAGAGGTCGAGGGGTCGGTCGCGGAGTCCTCGCCGGTCGTCGGGATCCAAGTCTTCGTCGTCCGGTAAGTCCAAACACAAGAAGTCCAAAAGCATCATCGCTCTAGGACTTCGCCTCGCCGGTCTCGCGACTCGGCTGAGGCCCCTCCCGGCACCGTCCCCGCGGCCCCGGACATGCCTGTGGAGTCGCCCCCGCAATACCCGTCCTTCCCGGGTTCGGGGCGGATCCGGCCCAAATACAGGAATTCCTGTCGGCCATGGCCCGCCTCTTCGGGCCTCAAGGTCCCTCCGGTGCGCCTTCGGGCCCCGCAGGCCCTGATGGGGTTGCCCCGGCATCGCCGACGACTCCGGTCCCGGCGTCGCTCGTGCCTCCAGCCTCGGTCCCGGCTCCGGCCTCGATCCCGGCTCCGGTGGTACCGCAACCCCCATCGACGCCGGTCGACCTGACGACGCCTCCGCCGGCGCCGATGTCTCCGGTGCCGTTCCTGACGCCGCCCGGGGCTCCGGGCGGCGTCGTCCCCATGTACTCTCCGGCTCCGGACATGGAGCCGGACCGACGTCGCTCGACGCCGGTTCCGGCGCCGATGAGACCTTGGGTCCCAAATGTCCCTCCTCCTCCTTATTTTGAACCGGAGGAGGACCAGGAGGACTGGGAGGGGTCTGAGGACCCTCTGGCACAACAGTGTCAGTATGATGAGGACTGGGCAGAGGAACTAGGGGATGCCAGTGGTCTAGATACTTCCCTGACACTGGCATGCTGTCTCCTCCCGTGGCTACGGAGGAGGGAGCCAATTTTGCAATGGTGTTGCGTAGGGCAGCTGGAGCCTTACATCTCCGACTCCCTACGGTGACGGTCAAGACTAATCTCTTGACAAAAGTGCTTCAGCCGGCAGCCTCCTCCTTGGAGACTGTGCTGCCGTTCAACGATGCACTCACTGACGTTCTTTTGGGCGCCTGGTCCAAGCCCAACACAGGGGCTCCTGTGGATAGGAACGTGTCCCGACGCCATCGCCCAGCTCCGGGCGACCCCTTGTTTCTCTCTGTCCACCCCACTCCTGAGAGCTTGGTTGTCCAAGCCTCGGCTTCCCAAACCGCCTTCCCTACCGCCTCCGGATAGGGAATCCAAACACCTGGATCAATTTGGGAAGAAGGGTTTTTCTTCCTCCAGTGCTGGCTTGCGGTCCATCAACACCGCTTGTCTTTTGGGCCGATATACCCACTCCTTGTGGGATTCGGTGGCGACTGTTTTGCCCCAGTGTTCTGAGGAGGTCCAGACACTGCTTACCCGCGCCATTGCGGAAGGTAGGGATGCGGCCAAATACACCATACGTTGTGGCCTTGATACCGCCGACTCGCTGGGCAGATCTATTGCAACGACGGTGGCGCTACGTCGCCACGCCTGGCTGAGAACCACTGGTTTTTCGGGTGATGTCCAGAATACACTCATGGACATGCCCTTTGATGGAGTCGGTCTTTTTGGTTCCAAAGCAGACCATGCGTTGGAGCGTTTTAAGGACTCACGGGCTACTGCCAAGTCCCTGGGCCTTTCTGCTACACGCTCTCCGCTACCTTCTGCTTTTCGCCCCTATCGTGGCCACGGAAGGGGCGCCCAGTCACGTCAGCAGCCCAGCCACCGGCCCGCGCAGCAGGCGTCTTCGCGTGGCCGAGGACGTGGATACCGCCGTGGCGGTTCGGGCAACCAGCGTGCGGGTCAGGCAACCACCTCCAACCCGTCCGCGGCCTCCAAGCCCTCCTAGACCCTCCTTTCAGGTGCACAGCACGCCAGTAGGGGGCAGGGTCCGCCATCACCTTCACCACTGGCGTCCCATCACCTCGGACAGGTGGGTCTTGGACATTGTCCGAAGGGGCTCCTCCCTCCCCTTCGAGACCACCCCCCCAGCCATGCCACCTCAATTCCACCGCATGTCAGGGGATCACTTGGTTCTTCTGCAGAAGGAAGTCACGGCCCTCTTGGCCAAGAGGGCCGTCGAGCATGTTCCGACCCCAGAAGTAGGACGTGGTTGCTACTTCCACTACTTCCTGGTGCCCAAAAAGGACAAGGAGGACATGCGTCCTATCTTGGACCTCCGGAACGTCAATCGCTTCCTCCGGAAGGAGAAGTTCAAGATGCTCACCCTAGCTCAGGTCTTGACTGCCCTCGACCCTGGAGACTGTTTGGTAGCGTTGGACTTGCAGGACGCCTATTTCCACATCCTCGTCCTGCCGGCCCACCGGCGTTACCTTCGGTTCACGGTAGGCCTCGAGCATTTTCAGTTCACCGTGCTCCCCTTTGGCCTTACCAGTGCCCCTCGGGTGTTCACGAAAGTGATGGCGGTGGTCGCAGCTCATCTGCGCCGGGCAGGGGTTTCAGTCTTCCCTACCTCGACGACTGGCTGCTGAAGGCGGGCTCGTCCCAGGCAGTCGTCTCCCACCTCCAGACTACGGCCGAACTCCTGCACTCGCTGGGGTTCTCCATCAATCGTGCCGAAGTCGCATCTGATTCCTTCTCCACAGCTCCTTTTCATCGGAGCAGTTCTGGACACGATGCAGTTTCGGGCCTATCCTCCCGAACGGCGAGTCCGGGATATTCAGGCTATGATTCCGATCTTTCAGCCTTTATCCTGGGTTTCGGTACGGATGACCCTGAGGCTGCTGGGCCTCATGGCCTCCTGCATCCTGCTGGTCAATCATGCCAGATGGCATATGCGGGCTCTGCAGTGGGACCTGAAGTTCCAGTGGGCGCAGCACCAGGGCAACCTGTCCGATCACGTCCAGATCTCGGAGGGGACTGCAAAACAGTTGCAGTGGTGGCTCTCGAACCGGCAATGGGTCATGGGCAGATCCCTCTCCTTCCCCAGCCAGAGCACACGGTTGTGACGGACGCGTCCCTTCTGGGATGGGGCGGTCACATGGGAGAGGCGGAGATCAGAGGCCTCTGGTCTCCGGCGGAGTCCAGGCTCCATATCAACCTTCTGGAGCTCCGGGCGATCCGACTTGCACTCAAGGCATTCCTTCCCTCTGTCAAAGGGAAGGTAGTGCAGGTGTTCACAGACAACACCACCGCCATGTGGTACTGCAACAAACAGGGCGGGGTGGGGTCGTGGACCCTCTGTCAGGAGGCTCTGCGCCTCTGGACATGGCTGGAACATCAGGGCATGTTCCTGATGGTTCAACACCTGGCAGGTTCCCTGACCGCCAGGGCGGACGAACTCCAGCCGCAGGTGCATGATGGATCACGAATGGCGTCTTCACTCGGAAGTGGCGCAAGGACTCTTTCTACAATGGGGAGAGCCTTGGTTAGATCTATTCGCCACCGAAGAGAACGCGCAATGTCATCAGTTCTGCGCGTTGGAATTTCCAAGGCGGCACTCGCTCGGCGACGCTTTTCGTCACGAGTGGAGTTGCGGTCTGTTGTACGCCTTTCCGCCTATACCACTTCTACCCAGAGTGTTGAAGAAGATTCGGCACGACCGGGCCCAAGTCATCCTTGTGGCTCCGGACTGGGCTCGAAGAGTTTGGTATCCCGAGCTACTCAGCATGAGCGTAGATCCCCCGATCCGTCTGCCTCTTCGGGAGGATCTTCTGTCGCAGCAGCAGGGGACAGTCCTCCACCCGAACCTGTCCAGTCTACACCTGCTTGCGTGGAGATTGAGCGGCGGCAGTTGATTCCTTTCGACTTGCCTCCCGAAGTTTGTGATGTGATTCTGGCAGCCAGGCGTCCCTCCACTAAGGTGGTATACGCCTGCAGGTGGAACAAATTTGTGGCATGGTGCACAGCAAAGGCTGTGAATCCCCTGTCTGCCCCTCTTTCTGAGGTCCTTCTGTTCCTTCTTTCTCTGGCCCAACAGGGTTCTGCCCTGGGTACCATCAAGGGTTATCTTTGTGCTATCTCGGCCTTCCTCAGGCTCCCTGATCAGCCCTCCTTTTCAAGTCCCCTGTTGTTAACAGGTTCTTAAAAGGCATTACACACCTCTTCCCTCCTGTTCCGTTTGTAATGCCTCAGTGGGACTTGAACTTCGTTCTTACCTTTTTAATGTGCGCTCCCTTTGAGCCTCTACATAACTGTCCTCTTCGTCTTCTGACTCTGAAGACAGCCTTTCTGGTGGCCATCACCTCCGCTCGGCGGGTGAGTGAGCTCCAGGCTCTATCTTGCAAACCTCCCTTTCTGTCTGTTCATCCAGACAAGGTTGTTCTTCGGACGCGTCCGTCCTTCTTGCCAAAGGTGGTTACTGCCTTCCACATTGGGCAGACCTTCACTTTGCCTACCTTCTTTCTGCCTCCGCATCCTTCCAGAGAGGAAGAGAGGCTCCACCGTCTGGACCCAAAACGTGCGCTCTCCTTCTATATCGACCGCACAAAACACTTCCGGGTGGATGACCAGCTCTTTGTTGGCTACGTGGGCGCCGAAAAAGGTCGGGCGGTGCACAAACGAACCATCTCCCGCTGGGTTACCTTGTGCATCAAAACCTGCTATTCTTTGGCTAAGAAGGAGCCTCCTGTTGGGCTGCGTGCCCATTCCACCAGGGCAACGGCTGCTACCACGGCCTTGGGCCGCGGTGTTCCGCTGCCGGTTATCTGTCAGGCAACTACGTGGGCCTCGCTGCACACGTTTACAAAGCATTACTGCCTTGACAGTCAGGTCCGGAGGGACGGCTTCTTTGGCCGTTCTGTCCTCCAGGACTTCCTTGTCTGATCTTTGTTCGCAGACCCACCACCGGGGTTGGTATTGCTGGGGTATCTATTCTAAGGTAAGGAATCTGTCACTAACGTGTCTCTTTCAGATGCACAAGTTACTAACTTGTGTAACGATATATCTGTAAGAGACAGTAGTTAGTGACAGATTCCTCACCGCCCCACCCATCCTCCCCGTTCTGCGAATTGATTTCTAGGGTTAAGGACATCCCTTTCAGGGCCCTAGTATTTTTCAGACACCTATGTCAGCTTCTTGCATGGCTCTGCGTTCCTGGCGCGGAAAATCGTGTACAGAACTGACGTCAGCGCGCAGGGGCGGCGTCTAAGTACTGCCCGCAAAGTCATCCCGGCGATCACGACGCCGACGACGGACGCGGAGCCGCACGACGACGCCTATCGACGCGCAAGGGTACTGCTACGCAAAAACTTTCCGGATCCAGCCTGACGCCTGGGGATATTCTAAGGTAAGGAATCTGTCACTAACTACTGTCTCTTACAGATATATCGTTACACAAGTTAGTAACTTGTGCAACTCAGTCACATCAATACAGTTTACATTTAAACCATAATATCTTCACATGACATATATGTGCGCGGGGCTTTCCTTTCCCATACCTTTTTGTTCACATAACCAAAACTTTGAACCCTTCTCTGAGCCTTGTGCTCTTCCATTTGCTCATTACTGCATAGGTAATGTGTGGCAAAACTGGACTCATCAAATGCTATAAATGCGTACCAGAATGGGATACTATGTCTCCTGCCGCTAGACACCAATGTTGGCAGTATCTGTGAGGCCTGCACAAATAACATGTCACATTTGTCCTTCACTGGGACCCAAACACCCTATTGTAGCGCTTGACTCTCAGAGGGTAGCGTTGCAGAGCAGTCTAAGGCTTACTCAAAGGAGGTGGTGTAGGCTAGTAATCGCCATTTACAGGTACGCAGAAATACCACTCAATAATTGATTGTCCAGTCTGTACTTTGCTTTATGAAAGTAAGAGTACATTTATTAAACACACACACCACTCAATACTATGCACCAATTTACAAATATACATAAGCTGTTGGAATTACTTTGTGATATTGCATAACATCTCCACCCCTCCCGCAGGGGGGGTGGGGTCTAGTACCACCACTCCCATGTATGCACATCATCTTGCCCCCTAATGCAGTGGGTTGACACAACCTGGAGCGAGGGCCTTGCCAACTGGCACCATCCCAGTGGTGACCCACCCCATCATCTTAACAAGCATTAAAAAATAGGTACACAGGCCTTGGGGACACATAACCCTGACTGAGCCTCTCATACTGTCCATACAGTATGCACCTCTACATCTTAATGGCTAACAGCCTGGGTTGTTCTTCCCCTAACGCAGTAGCAAGAATACATGTTTGGGCATCGCTTTAAATGAGGTACTTATCATCGCTGATAACAGTTGTAATGCATTGCGATCACAGCACCTAAAAGGCATCACAGTTATAATCACAGGATTAAGCATATACAGCCAGACACCCTAGCAGGAAAGTCCAGCCACTTAACCCCACTTGGCATATGAATTCACATTACACGTGTGACTTACAGTCCCCTCATGGAAATAACGTTGGTAACTGCACTTCTCGTGCAATTGCACCTCTTCACCTCCAGGGGATGCCCTTCTCCAGACATCCCCAGCACAGCCTTCCACACATTGAGGCAATCCTTAAGGCATCCCCCAGCTATAGAACAAAAGTTCCAGCCCAGGTGAAAGTTGATTGCTGGCTGCGCCCTTGAGGGGTTACTTCTATTGAGTCCCCCAGAGACTGAGGTGGGACTTATTATCTTCGTGCTGGGGGAGACTGCGTTGCTCCTGCAGCTCCCCCTGCACCTTTGCACACCAACAGCGGTGGCCCCATCTTCCTGGGGCCACCACACGCCGTAATAGCCAGGTTTCCTTGCAGGCTTCTGTAAGCCTGGCAAGGCATTATGGGGCGCTTCTCTCTTTGCCGTGCATATTATAGCAGCGGCTCTCCCGCTGCTCCGGGGAGAGCTGCGCTGCCCCCGGCGGCCTCACGCCGGGTCTCCAGGCTTCGGTGGGGGGCTTGGTCCCACTCGGACCCCCAGGTGAGTTAGGCAGCTCGGGGAGCCCACCCCCGGCTGCTTTGGCTGGTCTTCGGGGGCCCGGTCCCACCCGGGCCCCTTTCACCTCTTCCGCGTTGGAGAGCCGCTCGGGGACCCCACCCCAGGCGGCTCCCACCGGCTCCCCGACTGGCCATCACCCTCGCGTGCTGCCGCGGGAGCCGGCCCTCCTGTTCTGGTCTGCCTGCTCCTGTGGGCAGACGCGAGTCCGCCTCCGGACTGGCGGGTCTTTGGGGGAGTGCGACGGCACTCCCCCCGCCATCCCACGGCCGCGGAGGAGTGCGACGGCACTCTCCCCTCCTCTGCTGTCAAGTCGGGGCCCGGGGATGGGGTCCCAGGCCCCAGGCCAATTCTTCACGGGGAGCGCGACGGCGCTCCTCGACTTAGCTTCTCGCGTCGGGGCCCGAAGTTGGGGTCCCGGGCCCCTGATGAGTCTTCACAGGGAGCGCGACGGCGCTCCCCGGCTTATCTTCCCTCGTGAGGGGGGTTGCGCGACGGCACGCCCCCCTCCTCTCTGCCACCATCATCGGGCCCGGAGTTGGGATCCCGGGCCCCAGGAAACCTTCGCGAGAAAGGGGGCGCGACGGCGCTCCCCGGCGTCCATCGTCGCCGGGGGCCAGGGTGGGCTCCTGGCCCCCCTGTTGGGGCTTTTCATTGGGAGCACGACGGCGCTCCCCGACTTTACTTCTTCTGGGGGCAGCCCCTGGGACCTGACCCACCCCGGGGGCACACCTTACACTGGCGGCGGAGCCCCACGCGCTTTGTCGTCGGTCCCAGTAGAGGTCAAAGGTTGCCTACCTTCTGGGGGGCATATCTCAGCCCCCAGGGTACCGATCTGCACCATTGTCGCCTCTTCTTGCTCTTGGTGGCGCTCCCCAGCCACTGGGAGCACTTTTTTTCGCCCTCTTGGTCTCCAGGAGGGTGTATTCAGCAGGGAGTGGTCTTCACTGGCTCCCTGCGCCAGCCTTTCGCCTGGCTCTCCTCCTGGGCCTCTCTTCTCCTTGCGCAGAGGCCCAGGCTTCTGCTCACTGGTCCTGGTCTTCCCTTGTGGCGCAAGTTAGGGTCCTGGGCCAGTCTGGAGGTTCTTCCTTCCAGCTGCCCATGGCGCCAGGCTCCAGCACCAGTCTTCCTCAGCAGACCACACCCCAGAGAGAGCTTCTCTTCCTGTGCAAGCTCTTTTAAAAGCATTTGGAGGGGGCTGGCAGGAAGTCTCTGTTTGCCCTATCAAACAGCGACACATCACCTCTCTGCCCCTGCTCCCTCCTTCCTGCCCAGGCCTCTGGGTTAGTTCAAGATGGCGTCGTCCAGGGATCTCATGCCACATGGTCTCTGAAAGCCCCTTCCCCCTTTCTGCCTTCTCTCCAGAGCAGCTTGGTGCCTGGCACCAGGTGACAGCTGCTGATGGATTAACCTGTAGCTCCACCCATCTTCTCGTCTTGGAGAGGAGGCCTTCGCCCTTGGAATGCTTGTCGTGAAGGGCAAGGCCTCTGATGCTACAGCTTGGGGAGGAAGGTCATTAATCCAGCCTGGCAGGGTCAGCCCCAGCCAGGCTCTGGTTATGAGCTGACTCAGAGGAAATGACATTTCTGGATGACCCAAAAGCAGTACAGATATGACTTTGGACTCTGCAGAATACTTCTTCTCACCTAAGTTACAGTGGACTTTAGTGCGTGTCTGGAATTTGTAGGCCCTAGGGAAGTGAAACTATCCCAAATGGTCCCCATCCTCATAGGGGAATAATGACGTGGTCTTTCAGTGAAAACAGTAAAGCACACCGACTTTCCCTTAAATGTTTCTTCCCATTGTATAAAGCCTATTCCATGTCACCACCCAGCTCTGAATAATTCCTGCCACACCATTCAATTTGTAGCTGCTCCTGGGCTGCGCACGCCAGGAATCTCCCCGGCGCAGCCCATACACTTGTGCACACGAATGTACACACGTGTCTGCATGTAACCAGCCCGGTGCCCCTTACTCAGGCTGCAGCGCAGCGGCCTACTCTCACCAGGCGGACACCGGTAAAATCCACATGCAGTCTCCTTAATCATGAGTGCACTGTGGGTGAGTCCCAACTTATGAGGCTCTCCCACAGTAAAAGCTCAACAATTAGGTGTTCAAAAAGTGAAAAATCCGGGCGGCTCAGATGGTCAGAACCACCTTCTAACAGATACCTACACCAGGGAAGCCTGGCATTGGTGCAAAGTGACGTTGGAAACCGCCATAGACCACAATGGAGGACTTCAGTGAAGATGCCGCTGGCGAAGAAGGTGAAAGAGTCCAGTGGAATCCAAGGATGGATTCTTGAAGTGTGGGGGTGATATGGGGGATTCTTAAAGAGTGGCATCTAAGTCGTATTTCTCTGTACAGAGGAGGAAGACGGGTACCGAGGAAGGTGGTGAGTTAGCGGATGATACCGGTTCTGTAGGTAATAAGAGAAAGTCTCAATGGTTGCTGGATGAATGTCCTGATGTCCACCTTCCTGGTTTGACTTTGACGATTGCTAATCACTCCGTTGAGGTGGAGTCACACGAAGTAGATTTACACGAACATGTAGAAGTAAAGTAAAGGAAAGGAGACCTGGGCGAGTTATCAAAAAAACCCTTGGGGTTCAGGACTATGTTTGTGGTTAATTGTGTCTAATATTTTTATATCCTTGTTTTTATAAACATTGTTATCGTTTTATTTTGTTTCATTTTGTTGTAAGGGGAAAGATGTGTTGTATTTAGGTTTTGTCCCTTTGATACATGTTTGTCCCTTTTATTCCTCCATAGTGTTAATGGAACTAGAACTAAGAGTTTAGTGGTAAGAATGGTATGGGGGATTTTTTATATGGGATTTGACTAAAGCAGTCCATGGTTATGCTGCTCCCTTTGCTGGGGTTTATGCTGTAACTGAACAAACCTACTTTTGAATACTAATCTGCATACAGCATTACTACAGCCATGTTGTACAGCAGAAAATGCTATGACGCGGCCAGCATTGACCATGCTGTAACACTTTTTTTTTAAATGTACTTACAACCATGCTGCATGTACAACACGGCTAAAAAAAAGCAGACAAAGCCAAGAGCACAGGCGAGACCTAGTGGCTTTGCCAATGCTTGTTTCTTTTCTTTTATTCTCTACTGGGAAAATAGGAAGGGGGTGTTTCTGCTTGTGCAAATCTCTGACAATTTTCAGGGTGGGAAAGAGTCAGGTAGGAGTTTTAGATCTTGACCCACAGGATCCCTGCTTCATCCTATTTCATAAATGCTTCGCTTGCACTGGAAATGGACAAGTGAGACCGTCCATCGCTCTGGCCCGCTGGGAGATCACGCAGCAGAGCCCGTGCCCATGCGCACTTTCAATAGCTTTCTCTCCTCACTTCTCTTCTCAGGGACAGGGCTGGGAGGAGGGATTTGAGGCGGGGCTTGGGTGTGTTGGCTGATGCCCTCCTCTTCCTTTAATTCCTGCTGCTGTTCCCTT
Organism: Calotriton arnoldi; assembly: GCA_963921515.1. Taxonomy (NCBI): domain Eukaryota; kingdom Metazoa; phylum Chordata; class Amphibia; order Caudata; family Salamandridae; genus Calotriton; species Calotriton arnoldi. The sequence goes on along the minus strand of CAWUFW010007689.1, from coordinate 250,607 downwards.
TCTCCTTCGCCAGGGTCCCCTCTGCTGGAGCCTTCTCTCCGTCTCTGCAGCCTCGTTTTCCCGGTGCAGATGCTGGTCGTTATCCTGCCCAGGAGCTACCAGAGCCGGTGTGGACACGAGGTAGGTAGGCTGTTGGTGCAAAACTGCTCCTCTCCTATTTTATGATGATGCGAGATGCCGGGTGCTGCGCTGGTAACGTTAGCCTGGGGGTGGAGGTAAAAATGAGGGAGGGGTTCCCACAAACACATGGACTCTCACCCTCTGGGGCTACGGCTACATCACCCAGTGCCCAGCTGCTTTATACAGAAAGTGATTTAATCCCCTCCCTTTCCCTTACCCAGCAACTCCGATTAAAATAGGAAATTGTAATCCTCTCACGCCCTGTGTCGCCTTTCCATTTCAAACCGCTAATTCTGACGCCTCTCTCCAGGTTATTTTCTTAGACATATTTTGAATGGAAGCATCTAAAAAATAAAGCGTTTGTTTTTCTGAAAATCCACGCGCGGTGCCTAGCAACAGGGCGGTGCTCTACTCTTCGGCGTGACAGCCGCGTGATTTGTGTTTTTATTCCGATGTTTGTGGCTTTTTACGTCAGCTGTTGTGTTTTTTTTTAATGAATGTAGTTATGTGCTTTAAATACAGAGGACCCACGCCCGCCCTTTAAAAGGATATATGTATTTTCCAGGCGCAGGCTTCCCCAGGGTTGTCAGTGGTGAGGGTGGTGCCGGCACGTTTCTTCCTCCTTCCGCATGTGTCCCCACCTTCGCTGTGGCCGCTGACAGGTGAGCGTGCAGCCTCCTGCAGGAACAGCGATGATGTTGCAAAACAGATTACGCTGGAGCGTCATCGGGAGGCTCCCTGCCCACGAGGCGCAGGGCAGTGACACGATGCTCTCTGCAGTGCCAGCCTCTCCACTGCCTGCAGTGGACAAAACTGTTGATGTGTTATTAATTTGTACGTTTATATAGCGCTTTGTGCTTTAGTCAACTGTGGATATATTGTACAGGTTCAACTGCAGGGGGATGTGGCTTGTGATTGTTGCTATGCATCGTCTCCATAGTTCTCAGTTCTGTGCTGCTCAGCCAGTGTGTGTGTGAGGTCACGGACTATTGAGGAGTGCCTGGTTGGTGTGAATGTCAGTTGGAGAGAGTGGGCTGAGCAGCAAGGATGCTGCTGTTGGTGGGGTGTCACCTTAAACTTGTAACCTGTAATTAAGTATCTGAAAGAGACACGTTAGTGACAGATTCCTTACCTTAGAATATCCCCAGGCGTCAGGCTGGATCCGGAAAGTTTTGCGTAGCAGTACCCTTGCGCGTCGGTAGGCGGCGTCGTGCGGCTCCGCGTCCGTCGTCGGCGTCGAGATCGCCGGGATGACGTCGCGGGCAGTACTTAGACGCCGCCCATGCGCGCTGACGTCAGTTCTTTCTTTTTCCACGCCAGTAAGCGCAGATCCGGAGAGAGCAGTGCCCCAGTCATTTTTTGACTGAACTTTTTGTGATTTTTTGTCACTGTTTTTCTCGAGTCGTTCGACTCCAACGGTGTCAGTAGGGATGCCCGGCTTCAAGCCATGCGACGCCTGTGGTCGGATGAGGTCGATCACGGACCCGCATCAAGACTGTCTCTACTGCCTCGGGCGCGACCACGACTCCAAGTCGTGCCCTGACTGTCAGGCCTTGCATCCGAAGGCTTTGCAAGAGCGGTCTCGAAAGCTCCTCGAGGTCCGGCAGTCGGCTCCGCGCCAATTCAAGCACCGGTCACGAGAGAGGTCGAGGGGCCGGTTGCGGAGTCCTCAGCGTTCTTCGGGTTCAAAGTCTTCGCACTCCTCTGGTAAGTCGAAGCACAAGAAGTCGAAGAAGCGTCATCGCTCGACGACTTCCCCTCGCCGGTCGCGCGACTCGGCTGAGGGTCCTGTCGGCACTGTCCCCGCGGCTCCGGGAGTGCCTGTGGAGCCGCCGCCACATTACCCGCCCTATCCGGGTTCGGCGGCGACTCCGGCCGAAATACAGGAGTTCCTGTCGGCCATGGCCCGCCTCTTTGGGCCTCAAGGTCCCCCCGGTGCGCCTTCGGGCCCCGCGGGCTCTAGTGGGGTTCCTACGGCGCCGCCGGCGACTCTGGTCCCAGCGCCGCCAGCGACACCAGCCCCGGTGCTGCCACAACCCCTGTCGACGCCCGTTGACCTAACGACACCTCCACCGGTGCCGTTCATGACGCCGCCCGGGGCTCCGGACGGCGTCGTCCCCAGGTTCTCTCCGGATCCGGACTTGGCGCCGGACCGACGTCGATCGACACCGGCTCCGGCGACACCTTGGGTCCCACATGTCCCTCCTCCTTACATTGACCCTGATTTGGAGGACGAAGAGAACTGGGAGGGGTCTGAGGACCCTCTCACTGCCCAATGTGAGTATGATCAGGACTGGGCTGAGGAACTTGGGGATGCCAGTGGTCTTGACACCTCTCCTGACATTGGCATGCTGTCTCCTCCTTCCGTGGCAACGGAGGAGGGAGCAAACTTTGCTACGGTGTTGCGTAGGGCAGCTGAGGTCCTGCACCTCCAGTTACCTACAGTGGCTGTCAGGACTAACATCCTGACGGAAGTGCTTCAGCCGGCGGCTACCTCCTCGGAGCCACTGCTGCCGTTCAACGATGCACTTTCGGACGTTCTTTGGGCACCTGGTCCAAGCCCACCACAGGGGCTCCTGTGGATAGGAACGTACCTCGACGCCATCGCCCTGCTCCGGGCGACCCCCTGTTCCTTTCCCAACACCCCACCCCTGAGAGCTTGGTTGTCCAAGCCTCTGCCTCTCAAAGCGCCTTCCCTACCGCTCCCCCGGATAGGGAATCCAAAAACTGGACCAATTTGGGAAGAAGGTTTTTTCTTCCACCAGTGCTGGCTTGAGGTCTGTCAACACCACTTGCCTCTTGGGCCGATATACCCACTCCTTGTGGGATTCGGTGGCGCAGATTCTGCCCCAGTGTCCTGAGGAGGCCCAGGCACTGCTTTCCCACGCCATTGGGGAAGGAAGAGATGCAGCAAAATATACCATCCGATGTGGCCTAGATACCGCCGACTCGCTAGGCAGATCGCTTGCGACGGCAGTGGCGCTGCGCCGTCACGCCTGGCTGAGGACCACTGGTTTCTCGGGCGATGTCCAAAACACACTTATGGACATGCCCTTTGATGGTGTCGGCCTTTTCGGCAACAAAGTAGACCACGCGCTGGAGCGCTTTAAGGACTCGCGGGCTACAGCCAAGTCCCTGGACCCTTCTGCTGTGCGCCCTCCGCAACAGTCTGCTTTTCGCTCCTTTCGTGGCCACGGAAGGGGCGCCCAGTCACGTCCGCTGCCCAGCCACCGGCCCGCGCAGCAAGCGTCTTCGCGTGGCCGAGGACATGGCTCCCGCCGAGGCGGGTCGGGTAACCAGTGTGCGGGTCAGGCCACCACCTCCGCCCCGTCCGCGGCCTCCAAGCCCTCCTAGTCCGTCCTTTCAGGTCCACAGCACGCCAGTGGGGGGCATGGTCCGCCATCACCTTCACCACTGGCGTGCCATCACATCGGACAGGTGGGTCTTGGACATTGTCCGAAGGGGCTACTCCCTCCCCTTCGAGACTACCCCCCCAGCCATGCCACCTCAATGCCACCGCATGTCGGGGGATCATTTGGTGCTTCTTCAAAAGGAAGTTGCGGCCCTCTTGGCCAAGGGGGCCATCGAGCGCGTTCCGACCCCAGAAGTAGGGCGTGGTTGTTACTCCCACTACTTTCTGGTGCCCAAAAAGGACAAGGAGGACATGCGTCCTATCTTGGACCTCCGGAACATCAATCGCTTCCTCCGGAAGGAGAAGTTCAAGATGCTCACCCTAGCTCAGGTCTTGACTGCCCTCGACCCTGGAGACTGGATGGTAGCGTTGGACTTGCAGGACGCATATTTTCACATCCCCGTCCTGCCGGCCCACTGGCGTTACCTGCGGTTCACGGTAGGCCTCGAGCATTTTCAGTTCACCGTGCTCCCCTTTGGCCTTACCAGCGCCCCTCGGGTGTTCACGAAAGTGATGGCGGTGGTCGGAGCTCATCTGCGCCGGGCAGGGGTTCCAGTCTTCCCCTACCTCGACAACTGGTTGCTGAAGGCGGGCTCGTCCCAGGCAGTCGTCTCCCACCTCCGGACTACGGCCGAACTCCTGCACTCGCTGGGGTTCTCCATCAACGTGCCGAAGTTGCACCTGATTCCTTCTCCACAGCTCCTTTTCATCGGAGCAGTTCTGGACACAACGCAGTTTCGGGCCTATCCTCCCGAACGGCGAGTCCAGGATATTCAGGCTATGATTCCGATCTTTCAGCCTCTATCCTGGGTTTCGGTACGGAAGACCCTGAGGCTGCTGGGCCTCATGGCCTCCTGCATCCTGCTGGTCGATCATGCCAGATGGCATATGCGGGCTCTGCAGTGGGACCTGAAGTTCCAGTGGGCGCAGCATCAGGGGAACCTGTCCGATTACGTCCAGATCTCGGAGGGGACTGCAAGACAGTTGCAGTGGTGGCTCTCGAACCGGCAATGGGTCATGGGCAGATCCCTCTCCCTTCCCCAGCCAGAGCACACAGTTGTGACGGACGCGTCCCTTCTGGGATGGGGCGGTCACATGGGAGAGGCGGAGATCAGAGGCCTCTGGTCTCCGGCGGAGTCCCGGCTCCATATCAACCTTCTGTAGCTCCGGGCGATCCAACTTGCACTCAAGGCATTCCTTCCCTCTCTCAAAGGGAAGGTAGTGCAGGTGTTCACAGACAACACCACCGCCATGTGGTACTGCAACAAACAAGGCGGGGTGGGGTCGTGGACCCTATGTCAGGAGGCTCTGCGTCTCTGGACATGGCTGGAACATCAGGGAATATTCCTGATGGTTCAACACCTGGCAGGTTCCCTGAACGCCAGGGCGGACGAACTCAGCCGCAGGTGCATGATGGATCACGAATGGCGTCTTCACTCCTAGGTGGCGCAAGGACTCTTTCTACAGTGGGGAGAGCCTTGGTTAGATCTATTCGCCACCGAAGAGAATGCGCAATGTCATCAGTTCTGCGCGTTGGAATTTCCAAGGCGGCACTCGCTCGGCGACGCTTTTCGTCGCGAGTGGAGTTGCGGTCTGTTGAACGCCTTTCCGCCTATACCACTTCTACCCAGAGTGTTGAAGAAGATTCGGCGCGACCGAGCCCAAGTCATTCTTGTGGCTCCGGACTGGGCTCGAAGAGTTTGGTATCCCGAGCTACTCAGTATGAGCGTCGATCCCCCGATCCGTCTGCCTCTTCGGGAGGATCTTCTGTCGCAGCAGCAGGGGACGGTCCTCCACCCGAACCTGTCCAGTCTCCACCTCCTTGCGTGGAGATTGAGCGGCGGCAGTTGATTCCTTTCGACTTGCCTCCCGAAGTTTGTGATGTGATTCTGGCAGCCAGGCGTCCCTCCACTAAGGTGGTATACGCCTGCAGGTGGAACAAGTTTGTGGCATGGTGCACAGCAAAGGCTGTGAATCCCCTTTCTGCCCCTCTTTCTGAGGTTCTTCTGTTCCTTCTTTCTCTGGCCCAGCAGGGTTCTGCCCTGGGTACCATCAAGGGCTATCTTTGTGCAATCTCGGCCTTCCTCAGGCTTCCTGATCAGCCCTCCCTTTTCAAGTCCCCGGTTGTTAACAGGTTTCTTAAAGGCATTACACACCTCTTCCCTCCTGTTCCGTTTGTGATGCCTCAGTGGGACTTGAACTTGGTTCTTACCTTTTTAATGTGCGCCCCCTTTGAGCCTCTACATAACTGTCCTCTTCGTCTTCTCACTCTGAAGACAGCCCTTCTGGTGGCCATCACCTCCGCTCGGCGGGTGAGTGAGCTCCAGGCTCTTTCATGCAAACCCCCCTTTCTGTCTGTCCATCCAGACAAGGTTGTTCTTAGGACGCGTCCGTCCTTCTTGCCAAAGGTGGTTACTGCCTTCCACATTGGGCAGACCATCACTTTGCCCACCTTCTTTCCGCCTCCGCATCCTTCCAGAGAGGAAGAGAGGCTCCACCGTCTGGACCCAAAACGTGCGCTTTCCTTTTACCTCAACCGCACACAACAGTTCCGGGTGGATGACCAGCTCTTTGTTGGCTACGTGGGCGCCAAAAAGGTCGGGCGGTACACAAGAGGACCATCTCCCGCTGGGTAATCTTGTGTATCAAAGCCTGCTATTCTTTGGCTAAGAAGGAGCCCCCTGTTGGGCTACGTGCCCATTCTACCAGGGCAACAGCTGCTACCACAGCTTTAGGCCGCGGTGTTCCGCTACAGGATATATGTCAGGCAGCTACGTGGGCCTCGCTGCACACGTTTACCAAGCATTACTGCCTGACAGCCAGGTCCGGAGGGACGGCTTCTTTGGCCGCTCTGTCCTCCGGGACTTCCTTGTCTGAATCTGTTCGCAGACCCACCACCGGGGTTGGTATTGCTGGGGTATCTATTCTAAGGTAAGGAATCTGTCACTAACGTGTCTCTTTCAGATGCACAAGTTACTAACTTGTGTAACGATATATCTGTAAGAGACAGTAGTTAGTGACAGATTCCTTACCGCCACACCCATCCTCCTCGTTCTGCTAACTGATTTCTAGGGTTAAGGACATCCCTTTCAGGGCCCTAGTATTTTTTCAGACACCAATGTCAGCTTCTTGCATGGCTCTGCGTTCCTGGCGCGGAAAGTCGTGTACAGAACTGACGTCCGCGCGCATGGGCGGCGTCTAAGTACTGGCCGCGACGTCATCCCGGAGATCTCGACGCCGACGACGGATGCGGAGCCGCACGACGCCACCTACCGACGCGCAAGGGTACTGCTACGCAAAACTTTCCGGATCCAGCCTGACGCCTGGGGATATTCTAAGGTAAGGAATCTGTCACTTCTGTCTCTTACAGATATATCGTTACACAAGTTAGTAACTTGTGCAATTTCTACTTAAATAATACTACCTCGCAGAGCCGGCTGGCATGGCTCGGGGGTGGGAGCGCGGGTGGGGTGGGGGGGAGGTGAGGGGGTTCGGCCGCTGGTCAAAAAAAATAAATAATAAATACAAAATAAATAAAACTTACCTTGCCGCTGCCGCCGGGTCCCGCGTCTTCTCTCCTGTGTCCGACTCCAGGTCGGAACAGGAAGCAGGCTCCCACCCCAAAGCCAATCACAACGATTTGGAGCGTTGTCATTGGTCTGAACGCTGTGACACAGCGCTCAGCCAGGGGCTGGAGGGGTGGGTATGTTCTCCATGCAGCCTGCATGGAGAACAGGGGAGTGCGCATGACTGGTTGGGGTGAGAAAGCAGTGGGGTGACGCTCCTCCGCCATAGCGGAGGAGCCGTCACTGCTACATCCTACAATCTAAGAGACTTGACTACTTGCCCAAAAGAGTGTATCTTCATTTACAACACAGGGCTTAAAGTGAGGGTGGGTCCTGCCAGGTCTCTGAGCCAGCAATAGTTAAAACTGATTTTGCAACAGGTCTATTCCAGGCCCCAAGTTCATGTCCTTAACTTCACAGGCAAAAACACTAATCGATTCCTCTGCAATGACGATAAAACCCTTAAGATAATTTAAAGTGTCTAGCAGTGCGAGAGACTACAGAGGAAACTGGTGTGAAGGGGAAAACTGGGGTGAATGAGAGACACTCAGAAGACTACCACCTCTTCTACATACATTAGTAATGGTTTATTCACACTCACAGTTTCAATTCTAGGTATTCACAACAAAACCATTGTTGCTCATTTTTAGGTCTCGCCTGAGATATCGCACACGCTCTCAATGGAGAGATCTTTTGTTAGCTTAAAAAAATTGTAAAATGGCTTAAGCTCACCCATTACTTACCATTGGTTGTCTTCATTGTCACTCTAATTTCCTTGCTTCTTGTTGGTCAGCAGCTACTGGTTACACTACTTCTTTGTCACCAAGTAATGAATAATATGTTTATTGGTGACCTTCCTCAGCACACTCCGATTGAGGTACTTGTTTTTTTCTCCCTTCCACACTCCCCCACCCATCCCTCGACCCCCTGATTGTTGCTGTCTTTTGTCCCACCTCACGCACATTGTTTATGGATTCTGCGTTTGGGGAGGTTGCATTTGGTTACAGCAAGAGCAACCAAGCACAGTCTGTTTACTCAATATACCAGACTCGCATAGGTCTAGAATGCTTATTAACTTTTGGATTGCCTTTATGCGGTGTCCATATTATGAGTGTGTAAATCCTACCATTATCTACGTGGTTTAGTGAACCCGTCCTCTTTTCTGATCACTTTTGGTGTCTACTCCTTACATTAAGTGGTTTCCATGGTGATAATGTATGCAACACTACCCAGGGAACAGCTCTCCTAATTCATGGGTTAATGTCGCACGTCAATGAATCAAAATCTAGTACGTTGCTATCCTGTTTGAGGAGCGGTGACCAGACAAACTGGAATCTGTGTTTACATTCATTTAGCAACAGCATGTTTCAGTATCCAGCAATTTGAAGAGCCTCTGTTTAGAACTTTTCACTTATTATTTTAAAACTACATCTCATTATAATTAGCTACTGAGAGGATGCAGTAGATGTTTAAACACTATAGGTTTTTTGAAACCACGTGAGTGGATTTACACGTCTCATATTAACCAAAGGAACTGCACTTCCTATCCACCACATTGGGCTATTTGCAAGGACCTTATTACCGGGTGTTGTCAAACGATGTAGATGGAGGAGTGAAGAGGGCGCCTCATGATGGTGTGTTTTTTTTAACTATGGAGGAGTGAAGAGGTGGTGGTCTCATGGTGGTGTTTTTTTTTTTTTACTTTCAGACATGCTGCACAGCAGCTGTGTCGGTGTGGGCAACATGGCTACAAACATTGACAAAGCCAATAGGTTGCTTTGGTGAGACTTATTGGCTTTGCCAGTGGCAGTTCTGATACTGCTAGGAAGCAAACAGTTTGGGCATGTTTTAGACATATGTTTGTGTGATATGTCTGGATGCTATAACAACTCTCAGAGAGGCATCGAAATACTGGTCAAGCAGCACTATGTGAAGCAGAGGATTTTAGTTCACATGTAAACCAAACCCTTAATTACATTGGCCACACCTCTTGGAAAGGCTTCCTTGTTGTGCTACTTTGGCCTTCGCCTTTTTAAAATCTCTCCTCCTCCTCCCCCCCCCCCCCACACACACACCTTTTTCCTTCCTACTAAAGCATTGTGCAACAGGAACTGTAACAGTATATAATACTTGAGAATGTGTTACATATTTACTTTTCACAGAATTACACGATTACTGAGGATTAGAATCAAAAGAACATAAAATAATTTACATTCTGTTAGTGCTTATTTACTGGGCAGTCCTGGAAGAAATTGTGGCTTCCTTGGCTCAAACCAATTTAAATGGTCAGGATGCGGCCAAATATGTGATTTGTGCTGGCCTTGTTAGTACTGATTGTCTGGAAAGTGGATGTGCTCTATGGATTTCTTAGGACATGCAAATGCCTCCCGTATAAATATGCCTTTTGATGGCTCATGTCAGTTTGGCGAAAAAAGCTGATTCTGCCTTGGAACAGTTTAAGGAAAGTAAGGTGCGGCACGGTTCTGGGTCTTTCAATCCCTGCCAGACAGTTTCCTCAACAGATCAGGAAACTCTGAGGCTGTTCCAGGGGGTTGACGTACAGGCAACACCAATCTCCCCAGATCCCTCTGTAGTCACCCCAGCGCTTTCATGGCCAAAGATGTGGATCAGGCAGGCAGCTCGCGGTCCATCCCAGGCATCAGTCCTCCCAGTAGACCCCCTCCTCCCCCAACGGCAGCAGCCTCCAAGCCTCTTCAGCTTTTCTTTAGCAGTGCAAAAGTGATAGCGGGAAAGATACGGATGGTGTTTATATGGTACTAACATTGCGCAAAGTCAAATCTCTGCTATGTCCACTGGGATGGACCTTAATGTCGAACTGAGGTTAAAATCGAAAATGCAGCAATATATCAATGATAGTTAAGTAGAATTTGCCCTACATGAATGACTGAGCAGGGAAACTTTGCAAACCATGAAGATTTATTAAGAATTTTGTAAAGTTACCATCTCAAAGCAAATCAGTTAAGCATAAATCAATAGTCTCCTGAATACAGCATGTATAAATATAATCCAGGCAATTCAATTCGGCAAATGCAAGTACATGTTATTTCTGACAATTTATGCAAAGTGAGAATAGTTTCTGTTCCAATAAAGGGAAACTCCGTAATGCTAAGCAAAGGTTCAGAAGCAGCAGGTGTCAGCAAATATAAAATTGCAAGTAGACTAATTGAAGGTACCAGTCAAGAAAAGGAGAAATGTACTCGCTCTAGAAAGTAAGTCTATGAGCAGAATTATAAGGAGCACTGGGTCTCAACAAAGGGGAAAGAGGGGAGGGGAAGGAGATGTCCACCTGCAAAGCTGGACAGGGGCAAGTCTTGGCTCTTAACTTAAGCCCCACCATACAATTAATCATCAAATTTAGGAGAAAATACATTTTCCAACATAACAAGAACCAATCAAAAATCAGAGTTCCCCATGTACTTAGTGTCAGCCTCCTTTTCACGGATAATACAGTGCTGGATTCTTCCATCATCACGGCCTTCACAATATCTCACAAAGGTGTATCCATCTCCTCTGCCTCCCATCCTGTGCTGAGAATCCTCGTCCAACCAATTAATTGCAACAAACATGACCTTCAAACAACAACCTAAAAAATGAACACAATTGTATAGACACAATCGCTTATTATTAAGAGTTTTATTTAAAGGTCAACATAAAAACAGCATAACATTGCAATGTATGCAGTGATAAGGCGCATGCAGATGACAGCAGATCTACACAATTACAGAAGTAACAAAGCACTGAAAGAAAAGGGTAATGTGACAAAGTACATTTGCAAACCAGGTGCAACTGGATAGCTCGCAAACAGTCCCTCAGCCAATTACATCAGCTTTGTCGCCATGTTCAACCCCGCAGCCTCTTTACACATATCATACCCAGTGGTGGGCAGGCTCCGTTCCACCAGAAAAGAAGAACATTTGTGTCTCCCTCTGTGTTTCACCCAGGCAAAGGCTCGCGCTCCGCCCATAATCAGTCAGTGTATTGGTGTTTGCCAAGTAGGATTATAAAGGGTCCCAGATGTCCTTCAACCTGCTGGTTTGTGTCAGGGTAGAGTAGTAGAGTTCCAATTGGTCTTGACAGTGACCCATGTCTAGCAACCATGTTCTGACAATGGGGGTTTTATCCTTTCCCCAACTGCATGCCACCCATCTCTTAGCCAAAAGAGTCACTAAGCGTTGTATGCTGCTCTGGATGCCGGCTCTACAACACAAAAGCTCCAGCTTGGGGAGGGTTCCAAGGATAGATCAACCATCTTCGGAAGATATCAAAGATTGTGGTCCAGTTGTCTTATATGGTTGGGCAGTGCCAGGCTGGGTGTATGAAGGCTGCACCCATTGGCCCACACCTCAGGTAGCGGGAGTCTGGATGCGGCGAGATTTAGCAAGGTCAAGATGCGAACAGTAGCGAGAGGCGGTGTACAAATTAAAAATGTATGAGGCGTAGCCTAAGTCTGGGGGACAATGTCCTAGTTTGTCTACAGCAATATGCCCACTCTTTGTCCCTAATAGTCTCACCAATATCCGCCTCCTAGCCGGGTTTGACCCAGTGAGCCACTGTGACTCAGGGGCTGCAGTGGAGTCATAGTCCACAGAGTAGCCTGTCAGGATAGACCTCTCCTGTCATATGCATTGCAGATTTTCTGAGCCTAAGGAAGGCCAGCGGTTCCTGGGTAAGCTGAATTAACAGATAAGCGTGTGGCTGCACTGGGGTATCAAGCATAAGGAGTTTCAATCTGATGCAAATATTGTCCAATGCTCTTTGGGTATACGCCACTGGGCTGATTTCACTGCGTCCGCACATTGATTTTTGGCCAACCATCACCCCCAGAGGGTGAGGTAAAGCAGTGTCATGTTCGTTTGCTACATGCGCCATGTGGAGTGCAGTCAGTAATGGGTAAAGTGAGCCTGTGGGCAATTACAATAGAGGTTGTAATCAAGCGCCGCAATGCCGCCCCAGTCGTAGGGCAATGTATTTCCCAGCAAATCCACGGTTGTTTGTCTGCCTAGGCAAAAGAAATCGTGTGAGCACAGTGTTGTGAAAAATTGCTTGTTCAGGCACATGGGGCAATGTGGAACAGGTACAGCAACCAAGGTACGATAACCAATTTCATCAAGGCAAGACACCCCATCAGTGAAAGAGGCAAATGCAGCCATCTATCAATCTAGTCCTATGTTTTAGCCACTCCCTTACCATAGTTTTAGTTTAGTAAAACAGCCAGGGGATAGAGGGAAAACTGAATTATTGTAATTAATGGTAATGCATGACAGCGCTCTCCTAACAGCATGAGCTCCCTGTTAACTGGGCTATGGTTACCATCCAGGTCATGAAGGTATAAAGTGACATCATCCGCACATGAGGAGATTTTTTGGGGGGTGAAGTTTAGGCTGTGATGTGCATGTAGCTGTTGCAGTGCATATGCCAAGGGTTTCGAGGCAATAGCTTAAAGTAGTGGAGAGAGGGGACATCCCTGCTGAGTGCCCTTGCCCACTGGGATTGGGTCAGAGAGATTACCTTTTATTCACACCCTAGCTGTTGGTCAGGTGTATAGGAGCTTTACCCAGCGAACATAGCTGGCAGGGAAGCTCATCCTAGTGAGGACGGCAAAAAGGAACGGCCACTCCAGGGAGTTAAATGCCTTTGTGGCATCGGGGGAGACTGCAAAATATATAAATTGGGGGTGGGGGGCAAGGGCAAATAAAGGTCCGGCACACATGCCCCAACACTTGAACTTATCAATAACAAGGTGTGCTGTTCCTAGCAGAGGGAGCCGGATCAGTGCAGAAGGGGGATGGGGGGGGGGGGGTAGCTCCTACAAGGAGCAAGGGCCCTCACACAATCTCATGTTCATCATAGGGCAGCCCCTCGCTGGGCCGGCGCTGCAATGCCCAACGGGCTCCACACGGGGCCTCTTTGCCGGAGATCTTTTACCTGCGGGCTCTGCCGTAGATGAAGTAGGTGTGTGTGGGATCTGTGGTGTATGTACAAAAGTGAGTAGAGTGTGGGGTGAGTGGAGTTAAAAATAACTATAGGAACTCTGTGAGTTCACTTTATTTGGCGGGTTCCATGTTCTGATTAAAAACCTGTGATGCTTGTTTTGGGAGATAGTCAATGGTCTCGTCAAGCGTTGTAAATCGCGATAGTGGTCAACATGTTTCATGCCTTGTTTGTCATATCGATCGTGGCATTTCTTCAGGACCTTAATACCCTATGTTCTACTCCAAAGAGGGATGGTAAGTGTAAATGTGTATAAACTTATAACCATTCCCTCACCAGAATACACAATCTGCAACCAGGTTCCTCATGAGTAGAGACCTAGATAGAGAGAAGGGACAAAAAAAAAGGGGTGGGGGGAGAGGGTACAGGAGGGGGAAGGAAGGGGAGGGGCGGGAGAAGGGGGTGGGGGATAGGAGCGGGGATGGGAGGGAGGAGGGGAGGAAGGGAAGAGGTACAGCTGAACGGCGGCAGACTGCCACAGCATTTAATTTCAGGATAAGCCAGGGGAGCATGGCAAATTCAGTACAGAGGGTGCGTGAGGTGGATCTGCCAGAAGTAAATCCTGCCTGGTGTGTAAGGATGATAACATGCTGTAAGAGCAAAAGCTGATTTGCCAAGACCGTGGCAAGTATCTTTGTGGTTAACATTTATAAGAGACAGAGGGCGGTAGGCATTGCATTGTGTTGCAGACTTGGCAGGTTTTAATAAAGTAATAAGTGTGGCTTCCCTGAAGGAGGGAGGAAGTATGTCCTTTTCCAGCGCCTCATTATATACTCTTGGTAGTTAAGGGGGCGGGGGTTGCCAATGAGTAGGCTTTATAGAACTCCACGGGAAGGCCATCGCTACCAGCTGCCTTGCAAGTCGGGAGTCCTGAGATCACTGCAGTGATCTCTTCCAAAGTAAGAGGGGTATCCAGGAATCGCCTATGTGGGACCTCAAGCCATGCCATAGCAACACGGTTGAAGTATGCTATGTATTCTCATGAGGGAGCGCTGGTGTGAGTGGCATATAAAGCAGAGAAGTGCTTTACAAATGGGGCCGGAGCTGCGCGATGGTCGACAGTAGGGCTGCCAGCGCCCGCTTGGTCGCTCAGCCTCACCATGGGCTCTTGCCCTAGAATATTTGTGAAAATGTTTCTGATCTTGGTCTGCGAGTGTGATGAATATGTCTACTTTGGTGTGCAATCTAGTTAGGCCTTGTGCATTGGGGCACTGCGATAGATGGCCCTTGAGGACCTTAAGTTCTGATTCGTGTTTGTCAAGCTGGGCACGCGGGGCTGTGTCGATTATGTGTTGTTTAGAAATGCATATACCAGGCAGGTAAGGCTTTCCAGGTTGTGCCTACAGAGTCCGAGTCCTCATTCGCCTGGAGAAGTGCAGCATTCCTGTCCACACTTCCTCCCTGATTGCATCATCAAGAAGGGACAGCAGGGATAGCTACCAAGGAAAGGCCCGATGAGTCCGTAATTCCAAAACGAGTTTCACTGTAGCATGGTGTGATAGTGTGCGAGGAAGGTGCTTCACCTGTGTGTATACCGCTTGTGTACTCAGCCTATAGTCCAGTCGTGGCCAAGTTACATGTGCAGTGGATATGAGTTCCCCTCCCTGTCTTCTAGGTGTCTTAGGGGGCCATATATCTACCTGACATCCAGTTTCCATAATAGCAGCTAGTGCCGATGCGTCCTTATGATGCAATCTGGTTCGGGTTTGAGCAGTCAGCTTGTCTGTTTGAAAGGAAAGTACAAGAATTATCATTGAAGTTGTATTTATATAGTACTTACTACCCCTGACGAGGCGTTGAAACTCTTTTCGGCAAGTAGCACTCTACTCCGGAACACAAAAGGATCAGTGGTGAATTAGTATAGAGAACTAGGAGTTAACTTGAGCGGTGGACATGTGAGTCTGTTAGTTGGATCGAAAAGGAAAATGGAGGGATAGAAGAGGGAAGAGTCTAGAAAGTGTTTATTGGGAGATCGTAGTAGGAGGAGATTTGGATGAGTAAAGTAGAGCTGGAGGAGGGAAGAGTCTCTAGAAATGGATTATGGTGATCATAATATAAAAAGAGTTTTTGGACGAGTCTAAGGAGGAATACACGAGGGAAGAATTTAGAAAGGGTTGTTTGGGTGATCATAGTAGTACAATGAGGTTTGGGGTGATGCAAGGCGGGATATTATTAGCTTTGACTAGAAAATGGAGAAACCCTAATGTGCCTGATGTGCAACTAAAATGAATGACAGCAGAATCTGGTTGCTGCCTTGCAACAGGCCTGCAGAGGGCACATTTGGGGAGGTCAGGCTTGAAGGACCTGGCGAACATGGATAAATGAATACTTGTTTGGGCCATAGAGTAAAGCCAGCAAGGCAGCGCCAGTAGCAGTACTCTGAAAGAATTGCCAGCAGTAACTCCATTAGGGAAAGATGTGGTTGGAGAGTAAAGCCAGAAACACTTGTGGTTATCTGCCGAAAGGAACTATTTTGCCTGTCAGACTGGTGCTCAGTTGTTCCCTAAGTAGAAGCAGCATAAATAGGCAAAATGCAGCCCCTCACAGTGAGGGGAACCAATAGATGAAGTTGGCTGATCTACTGCCCTATGCTGTGATGGGAAGAAATAAAAAATGTGAATGATACCTGTACAGACCAATGGATAAAGAGGTATTTTTATTATGATTTTTTGGAAATGTGAGGCTGGTCAGACCGCTAAAGCTGTCTGTAGGCCAGACCTAAAAAGTAGCAACTCCAGTAGTGCACTCTTCTTTTTTGAGCAGGGTGGACTGGTTGCACCGGACATGGATCTCTATTATAATTGTGCGCAGGCACAGTTTGCGTTCCACTGGCTATACCCTGCAAAGTTCATACCCACACTGCACCTTAGCAGGATCATGCTGAGCCCTGCCCACTTCACATGGTGTTCTATCAATCCCCACAACGACCACGAGCGGTGCTTGATAGGGTTGGCTGTACGGTTTGGGCATGGCATGAGCTGCGTAAGCATGCGGGACGCAATGCTTTGTTCGCCTCCTCGATCCCTCTGACTAGACACCCAGCCTTATTCTTCACACATGATGCTGGTGTATGCGACAGGCTATGACGGCTGCAAATCACCACTATGGGAGCCATGTTCCTGGAAGGCTCTTTTATCACGCCGCAGCATGCCCTACAATATTGCAACCCAACTGTCCTAGACAGGTTTACCTACTACCAATTGAGAGCGGCCATGCGTGCTCATCATGCCTCGCTCCCCGTGGGGCCTCCTTCGCTGCAGGTGCCTGAAAAACTCCTTGGGAACACCTCCCCACGCAGGCTCATAACTAGATTATATGCGGGGAATGCAGGGCACTGCGCCGGTTGGGATTTCTACAGTGCAGCAGGAGTTGGAGAACTAATTCGGCATTTTTATCTCTGAGGCACAGTGGAGCTTCTGCTGCGCTCAAGCGAGAACATTATCACCCAATTATAGGCTCTGACTGGTGCATTTTAAATTCCTGCACAGGAATTATAGATCCCCGGAGCGATTGTTTAAACTGGGGTTATTAGATGAGGCCCGGTGCATTAGGTGCTCGGAGCCCTGCGCAGACTTTATTCATTTGGCTTGGGCATGCCCTGGAATAGAATGATACTGGCAGTCCATTTTCCGCATAATTGATGAGATAACAGGCCTGCAGATAGAGCTCACCCCCTTAGTCGCACTGCTAGGCTATGTTAAAGATGTCCCCCAGAACTACGGAAATTGACCGCTCTCTCGCTCCTTTTAGGTTAGAGACGGGTCGCGATCTGCTGGGGTCGTCGCCCACTTCCCCGACTGAATGACACGCTCAGAAACGCAACTTATTGCCTAGACCAGTTAACCACATATTATGCCAGTCCGATCATGCCCCAAAGATACCTGGTCCTCTCTTGAATCGTACCTGCGGCTATGAGATGCCACGATAGATGAGTCCAACTCTCACGATACCAACTAGGCCAATTGAAATCTGTCACACACCCCCACGCGTGTTGCCCTTGGTGGCGATGGGCCTGAGTTGGAGCTTAGTGGCCGTCGCCCGCCCCCTCTCATTTACTGCCTGAAGATATCACTGCGAGAGCCCTTGTACCCCTGTTTTACAGTGTGACTATTCTCCCCCTCCATCTTTCCCGTGCACTTCATTCCTCCTTCGCCCTGCTGTTTTTTGATCGTACTATATTGTATATTGCTGATTCTACTTGAGACTGCCGCTGCTATCAGTGTAACTTACCAATCTTACCATGTAAAATAATCCCAAAACCAGTATTGGACAAGTATTAAATAAATCCTAAAGTCCAATTAGTTACTAAACACGAGGATGTTATGTTATGTAGCTTATAGAGCGCATGGCTACCCCCAACGGGAGTGTCCCGGCGCTTAAGACAGAAAGAGAGGTGGGGGGGATAGAAATAGTGATTTCACAGGTGCTAAGGAAGACTGAAGAGCCATGTCTTCAAAAGTTTCCGGAAGCATAGCTCCGTATTAGCCTTTCTGATGTATACGGGCAGAGAGTTCCACAGAGTTGTGGTTCTAACGGTAAAGGACCTTCCTCCTGTTCTAGCCTTAGCAAAACGAGGGATGGTAAGAAGTTCAAGATGGTTAGATCTTAGGTTTCTTGCTTGATAGGATTTACGGATTCTTTTCCGGAGATAGAGGGGGCCACTTCCGTTTATTGCCCGATAGGCAAGAGTGAGCGCCTAATATGTAAAACATTCAAATAGTCCAAAAAGTAATCAGTTGATAATTCCTTGTCTTTTTAATGGTTTCCTAAAGATTCCCAGCACACGATTTAGCCGACACGTGTTTCGTCTGTACTCAGACTTTTTCAAGGCAAGATGGGAATATTGACGAAATATAGTCCAATAAGGATCTGTCCATGTAGTACGTCTGATAGCGTAATCCAAAAATCCACAAAGTTAATACGTTTGGTCGGATGGTCTTACAAAATAAACAACAGTGGTACGTCAAACGACACAATAAAGAGTCACAAATTCCAATTTAGGAACTATATGCTGCTACGGTCTTAAGTGTACATTACGAGCGTTCACACGTGCTTGTGCTGTGGAGATACTATCGTCTATAGGGTTGCATACTTACCAGGGTTGTGCCTCGCGCTTTAAACGATATATATGGTCTACATTATTATATTTTTTCTACTTGGAGACATAAATGACAAAACTTACGGGTCAAGACCGTAGCAGCATATAGTTCCTAAATTGGAATTCATGACTCTTTATTGTGTCGTTTGACGTACCACTGTTGTTTATTTTGTAAGACCATCTGACCAAACGTATTAACTTTGTGGATTTTGGATTACGCTATCAGACGTACTACATGGACAAATCCTTATTGGACTATATTTCGTCAGTATTCCCATCTTGCCTTGAAAAAGTCTGAGTACAGACGAAACACGTCGGCTAAATCGTGTGCTGGGAATCTTTAAGAAACCATTAAAAAGACGAGGAATTATCAACTGATGACTTTTTGGACTATTTGAATGCTTTACATATTATGTGTCTTATTGTATTATCCTCATGTGTTTAGTAACTAATTGGACTTTAGGATTTATTTAATACTTGTCCAATACTGGTTTTGGGATTATTATACATGGTATGGGTGTGCTGTAACAGCTTCTTTTTCTGTATATTGATATGCATGTTATTTTGTAATGGGCTGATAGCACCTCTGGGTAGTAGGTGTTCGAAGCTACCTTAGCACCCTGTTGCAAATATAGCAACATATATGATATTTCTCACGCTTATTATTGTCAGTTACAGATACGATACGTTGATCTCATTGATGTGCGGTTATTTCCCTCATAGGGAACACTACTACCTATCAGCCTTTATTCATATAACTTACCAATCTTGATTATTGCACACTGTACGGTCTCTATAAATGTTCTACATTGCAGTTCTGTATTTTCTCTCTTTGTATTTGAGTTGCAAACGTAATAAAAAAAAAGTGCACGGTTGTGTTCCATAGGGCATGGGACTAGCCACCTAGAAGACATCTGGCATTCACTGACCTCTGAGCAAGGCTCTTAGAGGAGAAAATCCAGTCGCCAAAAAACTCTATCCATTTTGACTTACAAATCCTGAAGAGTGGCAGGGAAGGTGGGGTGATTGACTTGACTTGTGGACGTCTGTACCAACAAACTCTCGGTCATCGAATGCTGTCTTCGTAAGGTGGGGTTGCCCAGTACAGGACAATGACAAGCAACCTGGTAATTAACAAGTGGATCTGAAAAATGTTTTGCTGAAGTGCCAAGAAGGGTATAACAGAGAACCTCCTTAAATGGCAGCGGCAGTGGCTCTGAGGGAGCCTGGCTGCAGTACCTAGTTAAAACATTAGCTCTAACCTCCACAGTGGGTAGTTCTAGGTCTAAGACTTCTGCTGCCCTTCACATCACAAATGTGAAGGAGACGCTTTGCTCCATAGCAGGGCCAGGGAGAGACAAAGCCAGTATCTGGAGAAATATCCAGATCACTGGCATCTTGGAGTTCTTCATAGCAGTTTTCCTCATCATAATGTGGGATGTAATCATCCCTTTTATAATAATTGTCATTGTCAGAGTCAGCACCCAAAAGATTGTGCAGCATTTGGGCCCCACCGTGTGGCAAGGGCAATGTGTCAGAATCAGAAGGATTGCCTGTTGGCTGCAAGCCAGTTGGAGCCTTTCATGGCCTCAGTCGAGGTTGTGGTGGATGCTGCTCAGAGTCGGATTGCCCAATGGATGGCAAATCCTCCTCCGAAACTGGTGGCGTCGATGCAAAGGGAACCGGCGCAGTAGGTGGTGCCAAACCAAAGTCGACACAGTTGTTGACCCTGATTTGGGTTCAAGGGGCACAGACTGCGCTGAGCGCAGAACCGCTGGTGGAATTTTGACATGGAGGCCTCAGCCGATCCTTGGACCAAAGACGTGACATAGGGAACTGGTCAAGTGCCAAAAATGTGCAGCATGCCCTCCCTTAAAGCCTCTACTTGCTGTGACATCACCGACAGACCCAGAAAGTCAGGGTAAGCCAGGACTAGACTCTGAATCTGCTCTGATGAAGACCGGAAGAAAGACGAGGAGGCACGTTGGCAACCTTGCACCCTCTCTGTAGCCCAAGAGTGGCTGGAGTGGGCAGATTCTCACTTCAACTGTCCACGTTTTTTTTTTTGGACTTACCTGAAGACTTCCATCACAGCGAAGATCAGCCAAAGGAATGACTTCAGCAGCTGAACTTCCTTTCGAATTCTACCGGTCATTCTTAAGATGCACCAGATGGAAAAAGAGAGTGATCTGATGTGGAAATCTGTGTATAACACTTTACTAAACCAGGTTAAGCATACACCTGCATTTAACGTTGTGGGATTGAGAACCATCAGATGCGCAGTTCAGTCCTCCGGGCCTCACATGTGCTACATGTCTTGTTAGTTATTCCTCTTCATATTTTTCTCATAGTTCAATGTTTATAGTTGTCTGTGTCAGGGACGCAACTAGACTCCGAGTTCAGGGGTGGGGGGAGCTACTGCTTTGCTTAATGGCAGCATCGCCATTTTGAAAAGCTGGGTAACAATGGCTAGTTAAGGTTCCCTTTACTGTCGTGGTACGTTACATAATCTGGATAGCACCATAACAACACACTGAATGTTGAAGCTACATTCAGTGGTACTACATGGTAACCCTGAATTCCAGCTTCCGTCGTGCATTTATGCTTTTGATATGCTTGGCAAGTACCATAGCCTGAAAGTAACTCATATTTGTAAAGATGTTGGTGCTAACAGCACATGATGAAGCACAGAAACTGAATATAAAGTATGATTATCACTGGTGCATCTACTGCACAAAATTTGAGTTATCCAGTGATGGCTGCTGCAGCTGTCAGGATATGTGCTAACCATGGCAGTGTCTTTGGTATTGCTGCTTTTGAGGTTCATCAAGGCAGTTGCTGGTTCAGAAACTAAACATAGCTCTAAAAGTCCTGAACTGAGCAATCAAGAGGAGAGATGAGGTCCAGGGTGGGTCAAACGATCAACCTTGTATTGCCATTCATGGTCAAAGAGTGGGCAATGTCTGGTCCATTTTGGTACTTTAGTTGTTTGAAGTCCATGACTGCACAAACCAACACCCAAGCAAGCATCCCATATATGAACATTAGTAGCAGGAGAGTAATACATATTATGATTTCTAAAAATAGTAACAGTGCAAGACAAGGAAATGCTACATTCTTAAGTCTGTGCAATTTCTACAAAATGTTTTTACAGATGGTGTAGTGCATATATTAAATTGAAATGCTTGAGTAGGAGCAAAAGTATTATGAAATGTGACTTCTTGCGATAATGCTAAGTGAAAGCATAACAATGTAATTCTTGTAACAAAGGTAGTGTGGATTCTTACAGCAGTGATTTTTAAATCGGAACAATTGAGAAAATGTTTTTGGATAAACAGCAGTAATTTGCATGGCTTCTCTTGCAAACCTAACCTGCTTCAGCCTAACTCTTAAACAGCTATTAAAGACCTAAAATCTCCAAAATTAATGGTCTCTGTCCTCTCAGGTCAGATCTTCTGCCAACACTTCAATAGTGGGCACACAGTGAAATGTAACTATTAATAGGAGTCTCATGAGAGGTTGATGTGTAACTATTGTGGAGCAACTGGACAGTTTCCTGCCTCAGTGGGACTCTATCAGAGCTACCTTAGTATCTCCATAAGATTTACAAAGCTCTGACCGCATCTGATTCTTCTCACCGTCACCCCAACTTCATTCTTCACTAATCCCTCCTGCCACTCATTGTTTCGTATTTTCTGTACGGCATAGCTGTTGGTCAGCTGCTTAAGGCTGGTTACCCAAAAAGCACTGCTGTGTGTCTCGTGCGAGACCAATGTCGTAGAGAATACCCACTTCAAATACAAGGCTCATTCTCTCTGCCTTGTGTTCTTCCTTTCCTTTCTCTCGCCTTATTTTCTCTCAATCACGCCCTCTGTTCTTCGAGGCAATTATATGATGGCTTAGTAGCTATACAGAAAAGAAAAGTGTCATCCTAAGGCAATCGGAGACATAAAAGCATAATAACATCTTAAGGCAACCAGAGACGAAAACTTAAGTCCCCTTGTGCTAACATTCTAAGTTAACATATTTTTTAACTTTTGAAGCACCCTTTTTTCTCTCTCTCTTTCTTGTGATCTTACACTATCTCTAGGTTTTTGCCGCTCTCCTTGGATCTCTCTTTCTAGGATTTGTTTGTCTCATTCTCTCTCACCCCCTCATCCTTCTCTTAGTTCTTCCTCTGCTCGTCATCCTGCAACCACTTAGTACTTCCTCTCTCTTTTTTTCAATCTCTCCTTATCCATTGACTTACTCAGTCTACCTTCATTAGATCCACCAAAGAGTCTTTCCTCCTCCACCGCTTCTTAGCTATTCTCATTCCATCACTATCTGCATCCTTACCAACTTCATCACCTTTTCCTTCCTCCACCACAGTTCCTTCTACTCATCTCCCCTATTACTTACTTCCACCCCTCTTCTCCACCCCCAAATCATTTTGCTTTCTTCATCAATTTTTACCTCAGACCTCCACCACATCGGCCTACTGGGCCTGCTACGAAACAACCTGGGAGAAGGTTTCTCTCAGGTGAGCTGCAAGTGCTAATTGCATCGAACATACATCCCACAAAGGCTGAATTTTGGACATTCCAGCTGGAGTGGATGCATGTTGCCAGGTGGTCACCATGCCCCCTGCCAGCAACTTGATCTAAAATAAAAGGTTGTAGTACAACCACTATACTATGTGGTTCATTACCCTATTCTACCCTCTTAACATGAAATGCTACTTCATAGGTAGTAACAGCATTGCAACTTCCAAAAACACACTAAACCTGCACAGCACAGCAAGTACCATTCATGCATGTTTTTTTCCCACACAAAACATTGCATCATTGGCAACAAGAAAATATACTATCTCACAGACAGAACAGGTACAGCAGGGACAGCAGAAAGATGAGCCTAGGAGCTCCTGACACCAACAGTGTATGAAAGCTGGTGTGAGGGACAGGGTTATACTATGGGGATCTTCCCAGCATTAAAGTGTGTGTTTGAACATCGGGTAAGTGCAGAAGTCTGCTTCGAGGTCCACAGCAATATATGCAGAAAGGGAGAGTAGGGGTAAATGCCAACTCAGAGTGTTGGGTCAGTGGGCTCCTGCTGACACCTCTGTCATCCCCCAGAACTCTGTCATCCTTAAGTGCTTATCTTCAAACAACCCAGCCAGTTACATTTTTTTATTCTGGTCCCCAGGACACGAGCAGCCAGCTGGGAGGTGTGTTTGTAAATCTCATCACATGAAAACAAAGACTGTCAGATGGCAGATAGTCAAGGTGGTAAAAGCAGTCAGGGTGTGAAGGTTACAAGGCCCAGAGTAACAACAAGGGAGGAGCTAAAACACCCAGCCCATAGCTGATAGTAAATAGTCAACAATTGGCACACATTTCTCACTGTGTGTTAGGAGTGGAACAGAGGCCAGAACATGTAAAAGACCAGAATGTCATAATAGTCTCACTTGCACCAGGAAGGCCAGGGTACAAACTCCAGCAAAATCCATCGAAGCTTTCTATGTCATTCAACAAATATATAATGTTGTGTTCTACGTAGTGATTGCTACAGCAGATTTTGCAAAAAGCAGAAACGTGCTGTGTGGAATCCTTGAATTAATCTCAACCAGTGGTAATTACTCAGGACCTCATTCCAGTGCATGATATTTTTGCCTACCATACCACCCCAGACAGAAACGAGCAAATCAGCCTTGGCCCTGCTTCAATAGGAATTGTTCAGCTCCGACTGAAAGGCCAGGACTCCTCTGAACAAGAGCACAAGCAACACTACAACGGTTTTGGCCCATTCGGACTAGTCAATCGGGTGTATGAGTCCTATTATATAGTGAGCACAGGACCCAGGTCTGGGCTCTTAGAGGGTGGTGCTGTAGAAAGCTTGAATTAATCTCTGCTACGGGCAACTGACTGAGCCGGTGTTCAGTCCATCATGTTTTGTCCCCCACCTCTGACTGGAACCAGTCATATGCAAATCAGCCTTAGTGCTGCTCCAAATTTTGCATTACTGTGAATGTGTTCTATCCTTAACTCAGTAATATCCGTTTTATCAACTTATGAAAGGTTGGAATTTGAACTTGAATTCCAAATCTCTGCAGGTTGCGCATCGATGGCATATAAAACTACCTACATACACCCAGCTGCATATAAAGCACAGTACACAGGTTTATAGATTAAAGGCTCTTTTGTTTTGTTTTATTTGATGTTGTAGGAAAGTAGGATCTGCTTTCATGGTTACCCCCACTTTTTGCTGGTGTTATTCTTTTTTATGACTAGTCTGACTAGGATCCTGCTAATCTGGACCCGAGTCACTGTGTTTTCTCCCTAAATTTGACAGTGGTAAGTACTTTGGATTCTTCCCAATTGGCTACTGGTCTAAGTCCCTAGTATATGGTCCTGAGGTACCCAGGGCATGGGTACACCAGGGGTCTCTCCTGGGCTGCAGCATGCATTGTTCCACCCATTGGAGTCCACTTAAACTGTGACCAAGGCCTGCCATTGCAGCCTGTGTGAGTTGGTGCTTGGGACTTAGAACATGCCCTTAACATTTGCCCCCCCACACTGGCCAGGGACAATGACAAAGCAGCTTACCAGTTTGATAACTGGATCCGTATAGCGGTTAACCGTTTAGAGCCTGAAACAACCATTTCAGTTAAAAGCGGCTCAGCAACTGCACCATCGTATGGGCCAGACCTTAAACGTTTAAAGATCAACTGTAGGAGAAGTGAACGAATCTGGAGATCCGACTACAGCAAGGAGCATAAAGTGGCCTATAATTTAAACCTAGAAAAATATAAGGAGGCCATTATGGAAGCAAAATGGGTCTACTTCACTACAAAAATTGAGGCTGCCAGCAACTCCTCCAAGGAACTTTTTAAATCCATTCAACTGTTAGCCAAACGCAGACTAATCAGTTTAGACCGGACCAAGCCTTTTGTAACAAACTGGCTACTTTCTTTCAAAGCAAGGTGCAATCGATCTTTAACGATCTCCTTAACACGTCCGGTGCTTCGGATGGCTGTAACAGTCCATCAATGGCGGAGAAGGTAGCTCACGGACAGCTAACCCGTTTCCGGACGCTTTCTCAGGAGGAGGTCACCAATTTCCTTCTATCTACTAAGTCGGGTTCCCCTAACGACCCTTGTCCCCCGGCCACTAAGCATTTGGTATCCGGGAATATCAGTGCACAGTTAACCCCCCTAATAAACCAAGTCGTAGAGTCTGGCACGTACCCTAGTGCCTGGAAAAAAGCATGCATCAGGCCAATCCTTAAAAAACCAACCCTTGACCCCACCGAGACAAAAAACTATTGTCCAATCTCAGGGTTGCCGGTTGCTGCTAAGATTCTCGAGAGAGCTGTAAACGAGGAGCTAACCCAACATCTAGAATCCAACCATCTGCTTGACCCGACACAGCACGGCTTTAGGACATGCCACTCCACAGAGACGGCCCTGATAATGGCAACCGAGGAGATACGGAAAGTAATGGACGGGGGGGTGCTGTCCTTATCCTCCTAGACCTATCAGCAGCATTTGACACCGTGAACCACACGGTGTTAGTGCAGCGGCTAAGGGACGTGGGAATTGAGGATACAGCTCTGGCCCTTCTCTCCTCCTTCCTAGTAGCAAGGGAGCAGAACATACACTGGGACAGCTTACAGTCTGACACCTTTCATCTCCCGTGCGGAGTACCACAGGGTTCTGCTCTGTCTCCAACACTTTTTAATATATATGTCACCCCTCTGGCCACACTCGTCAGAAAGCATGGATTTTCCCTGGTCTCATATGCTGATGACTCCCAGCTCATAATATCGGTTTCTAAACAACCAGAGACCGTTGCCAGCGGCTTCCATGCCTGCTTGACAGATATTATGAGCTGGATGAGCCAAAACTTCCTTAAGATAAACACCGATAAGACAGAGGTATTGGAGTTCGGTAAGGGCTCTTCACTGTGGAACAAAACCTGGTGGCCAGCAGAGGCAGGTGACTGTCCTTGCCCTACTACCAAAGTCAGGAACCTTGGAGTGATCTTCGATGATCAGCTCAACTTTTCGGCCCAGGTGAATCGTCTGACCTCCTCTTGCTTTTTCTTACTAAAAAGTTTACGTTAGATCTTCCCCTTCATTCCACAGGAGCTTCAAAAAACTGTTGTAGTAGCGCTTTTTCTTTCGAAATTAGACTACTGCAACGTGCTGTTCATGGGCATTGACAAGTATCAGAGAATGAAACTACAGTCATTACAAAATGTGGCGGCTCGACTGTTATTAAACATACCTAAAGGCCACTCCACCTCGGCGGGCATAAGGTCTCTATATTGGCTTCCTGTACAGCAACGAGTGGAATTTAAGGCCCTCTGTATGGTGCACAAGGCTCTATATGGAGGTGGGTAGGTGGAGATCCAGAATTTGTTTTCCTGGTACTCTCCCACTAGAACCCTTAGATCCACAAACTCGGGCCTCGTCCACACCCCCAAAATTCGTAGAGCAAGGTGGGGGGATAGAAGCTTATCATACTGTGCAGCCAAGCTATGGAATCAATTGCCCACCACTATGCGACTTCAATCCAATCGGATGAGCTTTAGGAAAACGCTGAAG
This sequence comes from Calotriton arnoldi, assembly GCA_963921515.1. Lineage (NCBI taxonomy): Eukaryota > Metazoa > Chordata > Amphibia > Caudata > Salamandridae > Calotriton > Calotriton arnoldi. The sequence continues at coordinate 223,813 of CAWUFW010007689.1, read as the reverse complement.
ACCTGGCTGTTCCCTTCAAGTTAGACCTCTGGTTCTACAGTTCAGTCTCCCCATGCACACACTTAGCGCCAAGACGCCACGGCATTCGAGCGCTTTAAAAATAACTATCCTATCCTATCTCATAGCAGATATAAGTTTCCTTATAACTGAGGTCACAACCCTTAAAAGCTATGTCACCCCTATGGCAGGCTCTTAGGTCCTGAGGGCAGGGTGGTTGGTTATAAGTGTGAGGTTGCCCCTGCATTAGCAGGACACCCCTACAAACCCCAGAGTCGATTTTCCAGGCTTTGTAAGTGCTGTTAGCCATTTAATACATATAGTGGACATCAAGTAATTTACGAGATGTGTAACTATAGATTGTCTGCACCGAAACCGGTCATGTTTGGTATCAAGCATGTTAGAATCCTACCCCAACACCAATTCCAGTGTTGGATGTAGGATCCCATGTACTGGGGGGCTACTTTAGGCTGCCCCCCTGTATTTCCGGTACCAGCCTTTCAGGGTCTAACAGCAAGCTAGGGCTGCTACCAACCACAGATAAGGTTCTGCCCTCCTGCTGCTGAGCTGAGCTTGAGCAAGGGAAGGTAGAACAATAGGTTTCCTGTCCCAAGGAGGTGTGACCACCTCCCAGACAGGGCTTAGTGTATTGGGCTGGGGTGGAGGGGTTTGCCAGCGCCACCAGACCGCTTTGAAGGTCAAATTTGGTGCCCTCCTTGCATACTCCAGTCTGAGCCAGTTCAGGGAGCCCTTGGCTCCCGCTCTGATGCGAAACTGGACAAAGGACATGGGGGTATCCTCCCCTCTGTCAAGCCCCTCCTCTGGGAGGGACCCCTGAATCTTTCCAACTCTTTCCCTAGGGTACTTAAGGGCTTACCTGTAGGTGGCTCTTCAGATTCGTTGTGGGACAAGGTTCAAACCTGAAACCACTTCAACTTCGATTGTCTGGGCATCTTGGACATCGCTGGACTTTGCCTGGAACCGAGACTGCACCAAGGAAGACTCCTGGTGCTCCTGGTCTCGCTGTTCTGCAATTCGTCTTCGTCGTCTGTGCCTGTGCTTCTTCCAGGTTCTTCTCCAGGCCAGTGGGCATCAAGGAATGGTAATCTCCCTCGGAGTGAAGGAGTCACTGCCCTCCATCTGTAGGCACTGCAACGAAGCTGCCCGGTCTGCTGCTCCTGATGTCCCACGGACTTCGAAAGGCTCAGAAACACAGGCGGTGGTTCTACAACTCTATCGAGGCCTGACCTGTCCTCTCAGCAAGTTTGAGGCCAACTTGTCGGAACTGCTGGAACAGAACCCCTATGCACCACGTCGACTTGCCGTTGCCTAGGCTTGTTGACTCTGTACTCCAGAGATCTTCCGGTTACAAGAAGCTCCAGTCTTCAGCATCTCTTCCTGCCAAGATCTTCGTCCTCACCACATCCTCTGCACCGTGGGCCTGCATCTTTGGTAAGCTGGTCGAGGTCTACTTGCGACTACTGTGCCTTCGGCCTGTGGGTTCTCTTGAGGGTCTTCTTTTGCTTCAGTGGGCTCCCCTGCTTGCTCAGGGCCTGCTCTGACTCTCCTGCAAATGGTGAGTCCCTTGGACCTTGCTGGTCCCAATGTTGCACCTTAATAGTTTGTTGCTGCTGCCAAGGCTTGTGGGTGCTCCCGCCGGACACTGACCCCCTCGTTCTCGACTTCCGATGTAGGTCAGCTTGTGAACGGTTCCTGGTCTTCCATAGCGCTGCCTGGTCCTCACAGCTGCAGCGACAAGGTCACCGTCTTCACTCCTGCATCTTCCGTCATCAGTGGTCATTACTCTTCCGTGTCTCCTGGTCACTTCTGAGTGGCATAGACTGTCCCTTCTGCTTGCAGGTTCTCCACTTCAAGAATCCACTCTTGGATTCCACCGGACTCTTGCACATTTTTCGCCAGCAGCATCTTTTATGAAGTCCTCCATTGTGGTCTACGGCGGGTTCCGAGGTAACTTCAGACCTATGCGCCCGGCTTTCCTGGTGCAGGTATCCCGGTTCCTGGGGTGCCCACGGGTGGGGTGACTCTCCAACCTTCTGTCTTCTACGAGGTTTGTTCAGGGTCCACTGGGAAGGGTCCTCTTCTTTAAAACTGCAAGCGTAACTTTGCCATTGACTTGTATTGAATACGCGGCTGTGTTTCCACTCTGCACACAGCCTCCATGGGGCTCCTGGGTACTTACCGTGGTTGGTTCCTGGTGTCCCCAGCTCTCCTGATTCTCCTGGTCCAAGTCCCGACTTCGGTCACAGTTCACATTCCACTTTATTAGTATATGGTTTGGTCTCCCCATGGAGACCACTGTATATTGTGTTCACTTACCTGTTTACAGTTGAAGTATTGTGTGTATTTGTGTTGATATCTCCGGGTAGGAGATATACGAGTGTGTTAGTGAGTGTTGTGTAATAAATAGACATATTTTTATAGCTACACTGTGGGTTTTTTTGTTTTTTTTTAACCGACAGTACAAGATTAGATCTGGTAAAACAAGCTGCTTAACACTCCTTCTGGACTAAGCCTGAAGGCTGCTCTCCACAGCTACCACTTGGAGATCTTTCTATTGTTTTCTAAGACCACTAAAATCACCATAAGGGTTGTCTGTATTAGTGCAGGGAGTTTCACTTAAATACGTGTACACCGTATACTAAGCCAGCCTCCTACAGATGTCAAAATGCAATCTTTTTTTTTTTGTGCATTTTAGATTTAAAAAGTGCTACACAATATCACTGGTTTCACAGCATAAATAAATAAACTAAACTTTATTACAATGCATTCTGTAATTCTAAAGCCCTCCCAGCCCAATGGTCGTTGCGCTCGTGGTCTGTGTTGCATTTTTCCACTGGTGCATGAAGGATTCGAGTTTCAAGTGCTCAGGCGGTTTTCACCCCATAAATGGGAGGAAATACGTTTCAAAAGCTGCTACCCTTTTTATGTCCGATTGGAATTTATGGGCTTTGGCTCCACCCAGACGAGTATTATCCTCTCGCCACTTGCTGTTTTGTGTACCATTCCACCTTCTATGAACTGTTTTCAACACAAAGTACGAGGGACTGTTTTACAGTTGAAAAATACACTGTCAACACACATTCATTTCTTTATCTCGGACAAAAATGATATACAGAAAACAATCGTTCTGTAGGTTTTTTTTTCTGCAGTATGCTTTTTTATTAAATGTTTTTGTTAGTAATCGGATGCGAGTGTAACTTTCTGATGGTCACATGATTGCTTTTTTTGCTTTAAAACCGGTCTGCTTCTTTTTAGTTCATTCTAACCATAAATCACCACCTCAAGTACCACCATTACAATAATAATCATCTCTACCTCCATTAGTCCTGCCATCACTACCATATCCATTCCCATTAGCACAGCAATTACCACCCCCACAATTATCACCACTCTTACCATCAGAACTACTACTGATCGCATTATCTGAAAGAGACTATTAGTTATGGATTCCTTACCTTAGAATTACCCCCAGGCGTCAGACTGGATCCAGAGAATTTTTTCTCAGCAGTACTCCTGCGCGTCGGTAGGTGGCGTAGGTCGACTCCGCGTTCGTCGATGGTGTCGTGGTCGCGACGTCGCAGTATCTACTTGGACCCCGCCCCTGCGCGCTGACGTTGGTTCTTTCTTTTTCTGCGCCAGCCAGCGCAGATCCTGGGAGAGCGGTACCCTTAGTACATTTTTGACCATATCTTTTTCGACTTTTGTCGACATCTTTTTTCGAGTCTTCCGACTCCTGGTGCACGTAGGGATGTCCCGTCCTCGGACCGTCTTCAAGCCTTGTGACTCCTGTCACAAGTTGATGTCCGTCACGGATCCACACCTGGTGTGCCTCTGGTGTCTGGAGTGCGACCATGACCCGAAGTCGCGCTCCGACTGTCGGGCCATGGCCCCGAAGTCGGTGGGAGCGGTCCCGAAAGCTTCTGGAGGCCCGGCAGTCAGCTCCACACTGCTCGAGGTCCCGGTCGAGAGGGAGGTCGCGGGACCGGTCGTGGAACCACCACCACTCTTCATCAAAGTCTTCGTCTTCGGGTAAGTCGAAGCACAAGAAGAAGTCGAAGAAGCACCCTCGCTCTTCGCCTTCTCCCCGTTCGTCGGCCAACGCGAGGCGGGATGCGGAAGGTAGTCGTCCTGCGGCACCACCCACGGAGCCTGCTGGGTCGGCTCCGAGTTTCCACCCCTTTACGGGAGCCAGAGCGACCCCTGCCCAACTTCGTATATTTTATGAAGGCCTCCACTCCATCTTTGGGCAGCCCGACTCCGCCGGCGTGCCTTCGGGCCCTGCAGACTCAGTTGGGGGCTCTAGGCCTTCGATGCTGGTGGCTTCGGTCCCGGCGCCGCAGGGCCCCCGAGGATCCAGGCCTGGAACCGGATCGGTGCCGGTCGACCTCACAACACCTCCTCCGGTACCAACACCTCCGCCGGTGCCCGCCGCACCCCCTGCCGGCGTCGTCCCCGACCCTCCCCTTGACTCGGAACTGGAGCCGGACTGGCGTCGACCGACGCCGGCAGGCAATTTTGTGCCTATTTTCTATACTGGCGTTTCCTTTCGCCCTGAGTGGCGGCCAGATGACGAGGAGGAGGACTGGGAGGGGTCTGGAGACCCTTTAACAGACGAGCTACAAGAGCCGGACTGGAGAGAGGAGTTTGGTGATGCCAGTGGTCTTGACACGTCACCAGACCCTGGTATGCTTTCTCCCCCGACCGTGGCTACGGAGGAGGGAGCTTCCTACACTGTGGTGTTGCGTAGGGCAGCTGAGGCCTTGGGCCTTGAGCTTTCTATGGTGGCGGTCAGGGCTAACCTCCTGACTGAGGTGCTTCAGCCAGCTGCAGCCTTTTTGGAGCCCCTGCTGCCTTTTAACGAAGCCCTCACCGACATCCTACTGGGCACTTGGTCCAAGCCCAGCACAGGGGCTCCTGTGGATAGAATGATTGCCCGACGCCACCGCTCGGCTCCGAGCGACCCACTTTTCCTCTCCCAACACCCTACCCCTGAGAGCTTCGTGGCCCAAGCCTCAACGTCCAAAGGCGCGTTCCCTACTGCTCCCCCGGATAGGGAATCCAAGAAGCTGGACCATCTTGGGAAGAAAATGTTTTCTTCCGCCAGCTTAGGACTGCGGTCGGTGAACACCGCATGTCTCTTGGGCCGTTATTCCCACTCCGTGTGGGATTCAGCCGCGCAAGTGCTGCCTCAATGCCCGGAGGAGGCCCGGACTGTACTCTCCCGTGCGCTTGGCGAAGGGAGGGACGCAGCAAAGTTCGCCATCTGCTGTGGGCTGGACACCGCCGACTCGCTAGGCAGGACAATTTCAACGTCGGTAGCCATGAGATTCTATGCCTGGCTGAGGTCCACTGGCTTTTCGGGGGATGTCCAATCGACCTTTTGGACATGCCCTTTGATGGTCGTCGCCTGTTTGACGACAAGGCAGACAACGCGCTCGAGCGTTTCAGGGACTCTAGGGCTACGGCCAGATCATTGGGCCTCGCTACCACCTCGCGCCCCATGCAGTCTGCCTTTCGCACCTTTCATGGCTACGGAAGGGGTGCCCAGCCACATTCCGCCCAGAGTCACAGGCCGGCGCAAGCTACCCAGCCTCTGCGCGGCCGGGGACGTGGGACCCAGCGACGTGGGTCTGGGGGACAGCGGGCGGGCCAGTCCTCCAGTGCCCCCTCTGCTGCAGCCTCCATACCTTCCTAGTCAGTACTTTCAGGGCCACCAGTTGCCAGTGGGCGGCAGGATCTGCCATAACCTCCCCACTGGCACAACATCACGTCGGACAGGTGGGTTTTGCAAATAGTCCGAAGGGGCTACTCCCTCCCCTTCGAGACTACTCCTCCATCCATGCCACCTACATCCCATAGCATGTCGGAGGATCACTTGGCCCTTCTCGGTCAGGAAGTTACGGCTCTCTTGGCCAAGGGAGCTATCGTGCGCGTCCCTGTCCCAGAAGTAGGTCGTGGTTGCTACTCCCACTACTTTCTGGTACCCAAGAAGGACAAAGGCCTGCGTCCTATCTTAGACCTCAGGGATGTCAACCGCTTCCTCCGGAAGGAGAAGTTCAAGATGTTGACATTGGCTCAGGTCCTGTCTGCCCTCGACCCTGGAGACTGGATGGTAGCGTTGGACTTGCAGGATGCTTATTTTCACATCCCCGTCCTGCCTGCCCACCGGCGTTACCTACGGTTCACGGTAGGCCACAAGCATTTTCAGTTTACCGTGCTCCCCTTTGTCCTTACAAGCGCCCCTCGGGTGTTCACGAAAGTGATGGCGGTGGTCGCAGCTCATCTGCCCAGATCAGGGGTTCCAGTCTTCCCCTATCTCGACGACTGGCTGTTGAAGGCGGCCTCGCCCCAGGCTGTCGTCTCCCACCTCCAGACTACGGCGGACCTCTTGCATTCGCTGGGGTTTACATTCAACGTGCCGAAGTCGCACCTGACCCCCTCCCAGAAGCTCCTTTTCATCTTAGCCGTTCTGGACACAGCACAGTTTCGGGCCTATCCTCCCGATCAGCGAGTCTGGGATATTCGGGCTATGATACCGATGTTCCAGCCTCTATCCCGGATTTCGGTACGGATGACCCTGAGGCTACTGGGCCTCATGGCCTCCTGCATCCTGCTGGTGGATCATGCCAGATGGCATATGCAGGCTCTGCAGTGGGACCTGAAGTTCCAGTGGGCACAGCATCAATGGAATCTGTCCGATGTCGTCCAGATCTCGGCAGGGACTGCACATCAGTTGCAGTGGTGGCTTACGAACCAGGATTGGGTCCAGGGCAGATCCCTCTCCCTTCCCCAACCAGAGTTTACAGTGGTGACAGATGCGTCACTTCTGGGATGGGGCGGCCACATGGGAGAGGCGGAGATCAGCGGCTTCTGGTCTCCGGCGGAGTCCGGGCTCCACATCAAACTTCTGGAGCTCCGGGCAATTCGTCTGGCACTGAAGGCATTCCTTCCCTCTGTCAAGGGGAGAGTAGTGCTGGTGTTCACAGACAACACTCCAGCCATGTGGTATTGCAACAAACAGGGCGGAGTGGGGTCGTGGACCCTATGTCAGGAGGCTCTTTGCCTCTGGAAGTGGCTGGAACATCAGGGCATGTCCCTGGTGGTTCAACACCTGGCAGGTTCTCTGAACGCCAGGTTGTACGAACTCAGCCGCGGGTGCTTGATGGATCACGAATGGCGTCTTCAATCGGAGGTGGTGCAAGGTCTCTTTCAGCAGTGGGGAGAGCCTTGGTTAGATCTATTCGCCACCGAAGAGAACGCGCAATGTCAGCAGTTCTGCGCGTTGGAATTTACAAGGCGGCACTCGCTAGGCGACGCTTTTCATCGCGAGTGGAGTTGCGGTCTTCTATAAGCCTTTCCGCCTATACCACTTCTGCCCAGAGTGCTGAAGATGATCAAGCGCAACCGGGCCCCAAGTCATTCTTGTGGCTCCGGACTGGGCACGAAGAGTCTGGTATCCCAAGCTCTTGAACATGGCCATCGATCCTCCGATCAGACTGCCCCTTCGGGAGGATCTTCTGTCACAGCAGCAGGGGACGGTCCTCCAACCGAACCTGTCCAGCCTCCACCTCTTTGTGTGGAGATTAAGCGGCGACAGTTGACAGCTTTCGACCTTCCTCCCGAAGTCTGTAACGTTATTCTGGCAGCCAGGCGTCCCTCCACGAAAACGGTATACGCCTGTAGATGGAACAAATTTGTGGCTTGGTGCGCAGCAAAGGCTGTGGATCCAGTTCCTGCCCCTCTTTCAGAGGTTCTCCTCTTCCTGCTTTCTTTGGCCCAGCAGGGTTCTGCTCTGGGCACTCTCAAAGGCTATCTTTCGGCCTTCCTTATCAACCTTCTCTTTTCAAGTCCCCTATTGTAAATCGCTTCCTTAAGGGCATTACTCATCTTTTTGCTCCCATTTCTTTCGTAATGCCCCAGTGGGACTTGAACCTTGTTCTAAAATACTTGATGTGCACGCCCTTTGAGCCGCTGCATAATTGCCCTCTCAGACTCTTGACTCTGAAGACTGCTTTTCTGGTTGCCATCACCTCTGCTCGCAGGGTGAGTGAGCTCTAGGCTCTTTCTTCTAAGCCTCCTTTCTTTGCTGTTCATCCGGACAAGATTTTCCTTAGAACTCGACCTTCTTTTCTTCCCAAAGTAGTTACCTCTTTCCACATAGGACAGACCATCACTTTGCCCACCTTCTTTCCGCCTCTGCATCCTTCTAAAGAGGAAGAAAGGCTCCACCGTCTGGCTCCAAAACGTGCGCTTTCATTTTATTTGGATTGCACAAGACAGTTCCGGGTGGATGATCAGCTCTTTGTTGGATATGGTGGCGCCAAGAAAGGTCGGGCCGTGCAAAAGCGCACCATCTCTCGATGGGTCGTTCTTTGCATAAAGATCTGCTATTCCTTAGCGAAAAAGGAACCTCCAGTAGGGTTGCACATCCATTCCACCAGGGCGACGGCGGCCACTACTGCTTTGGGACGTGGAGTCCCCCTTCATGATATCTGCCAGGCAGCTTCATTGCACACATTCACTAAGCACTACTATCTGGACAGACAAGTCCGAAGAGATGGCTTCTTTGGCCCCTCTGTTCTTCAGGACTTCCTGGTGTGAACTTGGTTCGCAGACCCACCTCCGGGGTTGGTATTGCTGGGGTATCTATTCTAAGGTAAGGAATCCATAACTAATAGTCTCTTTCAGATGAACAAGTTACTTACCTTCGGTAACGATATATCTGTAAGAGACATATATTAGTTATGGATTCCTTACCGCCCCACCCATCCTCCCCGTTATGCAAACTGACTTCTAGTGTTAGGGACTCCCTTGCTGGGCCCTAGTTTTGTGCACCAGTGGACAGTGTCTTGCATGGCTCTGCGCTTCTGGCGTGGAATGTCGTGTAAAGAACTGACGTCCGCGCGCAGGGGCGGCGTCTAAGTAGATACCGCGACGTCACAATGGCGACCACGACGCCATCGACGTACGCGGCGTCGACTGACGCCACCTACCGACGCACAAGGGTACTGCTGAGAAAATAATTCTCTGGATCCAGTCTGACGCCTGGGGGTAATTCCAAGGTAAGGAATCCATAACTAATATAGGTCTCTTACAGATATATCGTTACTGAAGTTAAGTAACTTGTTCACCACAACTACTACCACCATTAACACATCCCCATAGCCACCATAACCATGATCACCTTTACTACTATCACTACAGCCACCCCACCACCACCATTAACACTTTATTACAACAACATCAAGCAAAGCCATTACCACTACCAACAAACCCAATAAGTCTGCTTTAATGATCTAACATATAAAAATACAAGCTTGAACAAATGGTGTTTGCATATATCCGCTCATTAAGGCCAGATATTTTGGCTTTGCCAGTGCTTTTTTTGTTAACTGAGTGTTTAATTTGGAGATATTGCAGTTGGTCATGCTATTCTATACGCACATCTTGTGTTGCGACATTCATGTGATTTACTTCTGTTTCTTTCAGATACGTCTGAAATAGTTGCAAGTTGGGAGGGGGGCTTGCTTACTATCAAATAACACCTTATTGTAGTGAGCAGAAACCCTGGGCTGATGTGTGTAGGTGTATGTGGGATAGTGAAAGTTGTCAAGTGCAGTTTAGGGAACAGCTAATTCCGGTTTCTTCTGTCCTTGGGCGAGTACTCATTTTTGGGCTTGTTCCATTTTTTCTAGTTAAATTAAGTCTTATAGTAGCATTTCGTCCTGGCCTGATCCTTCTTGGTTCTGAATTTCCCTGACTGTTTGAGTGTCCCTTTGAACAGTGTGCACCATTATGCTGCATGACTGTACCGCTTTGTTTGGCACAGTCAATTCAGCGGTTAGGTCCCTTCAGCAGCTTTTTTTGCAGGCGAAGAGGGGTGCGGCCTTAAAACACAAGAAAGGCTGGACCCACCTCAGTATTCAATATGCAGAGTGTCTCAGTAAGAATCATTTTGTCTCGGGCGAACATTCAACACTATTGATCATTTATTGCAAAACAAACGTTTATAAAATTATGAATTGGAGCAAAAATACAGCGAAAAACACATGTTTTTGTTGGATATCTATAGCATTCATATCTTAACTTTTTAGTTCTATTCAATAATTAATTGATCTGTACAAGTACTCATTGTTCCCATTTCTGCACCCTGCTATAAATCACATGGGGGACTACTGAATAGGTCTGAGACTGACACATTGGGCATGATTTCAAAAGGGTTTTAGAACCACTGTTCCATCAAAAGTCTATATATTTTAGAATCTGTACAAGGATATTTGTCCTATCACACTCGCATCCTTTATAAAATTACTTTTACTTAGACACTATTCTTCTGCTACTGGTGACTATCTTACATTTTTTCTTTGCTTTGAACTTCACTAGATCATCACATTGAGTATTAATAAAACGTTAATATGCAAATACTGTAGATATCCAAGAAAAATGGTTTCTGTTCAATGTTCTTCCCGAGACAAATGGATGCTTATTGTTTGTCTTCTTTGAATGAAGTGAATAGAGAGTAACCGAGGCACACTGTTTTTCTAACCTATTATATGTGATTTCCAACATATACATGTGACACACTAAAGGAAAAACAAATACAATGCTGTAGTCACCACCATGGCCATAGGTCTTCCCCACACACTCATAGGAAGAATGTATGAAAATGCCTACGTGCAGGCCCGTAGGCCATAGTACTCTACCCGTTTCCCCCATATGCGCTCGCATTTGCAAGGGCAGTCCTGTGTCATGTAAACTGGTTCATCCAGTGTGGCACATTGGTCCAATCTCTTCTTACACTCAGTCATCATCGGTGTGGTGGGTAGTTTCCGTCTGTGGGCAGTGTCTCTTTTCCCCACTACCGTGCCCATCTCGATGAGCCCCCCCCCCCTCCCTAGTATTGCCCAGGTTGTCCAGTATGCCTAGCAGGGTCTCTCTGGCCATCAGCGTAAGTGTGTATCCCAAAACCCAGGAGAGGGCAGAGGTTATATGTTCCCAGTATGTGAGGATTGGAGGGCATGAACTTGTCATGTGAAAAGTCTGCATCTGGGCTAGGGCAGTTGTAACAGGTAGAGGTTGATCATTTCCTTGCCTGCCACAGCTTCCGGGGGGGTTATATGTGTGCAGTGACAGTAGTGCATCTGGATCAGCCCGTAGCGGGAGAATGTTGCAGTCTTTTGGGGAGCCATGCGGGCTAGTTGCCAGTCCAATTCCTCTAGCGGTGTCAGTCCAGGCCTCCCACTTTCATCTCAGGGGAGTGAGTACATCAGGGGTATCGCTAATCTGTGTGCAGTTAATATGGAAGACCAGCTGGACACATTAGTAGCTGGGCTTCCAACAGGTTATGTTCTGGGAGTGAGTTCAGGGGTTCTCTGTACTTAGAGAGAGCATGTCTAATTTGTAGATAATTATGAAATTGTGTCTTCGAGAGGGCAAATTGTCTGAATATCGTGGAAGGATTTAACGTGACTCCCTTTCCAGATGTCCCCCAGTTGAGTTATGCGTATCTGTGTATAGTGCACCAGCGCTGCTCATCTATGTACGGCTTATGAGTGGCCTTCATGAGGTCATAGGCTTGCTTGTCAGTAAATCATTCCTAAGGTCTACTTCCTGGTCTGAACCTTCCTCCACGTCGGGTGAGTCTGGAGAACCCGCAGAATGCCCATGCACCCTGCAAGATCTAGTGCACCGGCGTTGTATAGATATCTGAGGTTTGGTTCGTGTGCAGGCCCTTGATGTTGGGGAGGTCCCAGGGTTGACCTTAGTGCTACGCCAGGGCTGTTTTTCGGCTGCCCAATCCCACGCCTCCTCTGGAGTGTCAAAGAAGCAGGAGCGGCCATCGTGAGTCACCCTGAGTTTCGAATGGAACAGAAGCATATATAGCGGGTTCAGCAGGGCCCTAAGTTTTTGCTTCACTTCATCAAAGGACCGCCATTGCCATTGTGTTTCTCTGGTGTAGTCTGGAAAAATCATAATGCAGGATTCTTGCAAAGGTAGTGAAACAGCTTTGCATGCCTCACGGAGAATAGCATCAATATCATGATAATTGAGAGATCTGGAAATCAGTGGGTGCGGGGGTGCCCCCGGAGGGGCGGGGGTGCTGGTCCAGAAATCTGTGCACCCTCTCTATCACAAACTACTGAGATGAGGAGTTCTTCGGAAGCCATGATTTCAGCCAGTCTTCCTGGAAGTTTGCAGGGTCTGATGATTCTGATCCCTCCAGGCAGCCCACACATCACAGTTTTTTGCGCATCAATCTATTTTCCATATCCTTGGGTCCTTTTCTCTAGCGTGGCAGTGATAAACAGATGTTTGGTCATATTGCCTTGAGGGAGGTTACATCGTCCTCCACAGTGGAAATCCTCTTCCCCTGCTTCGGTGACTGTGGGCCATGTTATGCCAATCATGGCGTATACGCGTGACATCCACCTAGACTTCTCCCATCTTGGTTTCAACTGCCTCTCGGGATGCTTGGATGGCCTGCAACACATCAGTAAGGTTTGCTGTTGCTGTTGGATTCTGTTTTGAAGGGTCCGCTCCTGGAGGACCTGTGTTAATGCTGGTAGGAGAGGTATATCTATCCATCTTGGTTTGGGCGTGTGCCGTCGACCCTATGTCCTTACCTGTGGGGTGTGGTGAGCTCTGGTCGGAGTCTTGGAGGCGAGATTTGAGTGGTACATCGGAGGCAGCTATTGCCCGGCCTGCTTACCACCCGCAAAGAGGGACAGCACGAGCAGCTGGGGGTTCCTTCCAGGTTGTTTCAAGTGTCCACAGAGGCTGTCGGTCCCCAAGCATGTGTGAGAGTGAGGCCTGTATTCAGTGGATGGCCTGCACACAGCCCCCTCAATGTCACTCCCGCCACGGGTAGTTGCAATATTAGAAGAATATTTTCTTTCCCCCACCCCCAAGGAGCTATCCGCGCGCCCTTATGCCAATACGTTGTAAAAATGCCTGGCGACGAGGGACGGTGTCAGCTACATGAGAACATTTCCAGATGACCAGCCGGTGGCAGTATTCACAAATAGCTCGAGGCCACCCTACCGTGAATAAAATTAAATTTAATGCTGCAGGTAACCAATCTCTGCACCCCCTCCGGGTAAGACTTCGCAGTCGGATCCAGACGTTCCAGAGCAAACGCCGGGGCAGGCGAGATCGACCAGACAGGAGAGGAGAGGAATGGGAGGGGTTGGTGACATTCCCTCGATTGTTTATCTATTTGATTTGCTCCATGTTGTCGATATAATTTGTTTATCTATTTGATCAGCTCCATTTTGCCGATTATTATTCCTCGTTTGTCTACCCTATTCCTTGTCTAGCCCCCATATTTCTACCCCCCACTCTCCCAGTGCCCCCTTGGTTCCCAATCCTCCTCTCCTGCTCTACCCCCCATTTCCTAAATTTCCCCCTCTCCACTCTCTCTTCCTCTCACGTTTACCCAACAAGCCCCCTCACAGCATTGACCAACACCCCCAGGACCCTACTCTCTCCAAACATGGCCCCAACTCATGGACCATTCTCTACCCCCCCCAATCTCTCCAAACATGCGAAGAAAAACTTCAAACATAAACTCCTTATCCGTAACCCTGAAACACTCATTGTTGATAACTACCTCAGCCTCACCTCCCCCATTATAACCAACTACATCTTTTACTCCAAACGTCCTTCCAAATGGAAAAGCATCTTCCTACAACACCTCCCAATCTCTAAATCAACTAAAATACCATATGGATTCAAAATATCCACCGCTCCCTCCCCAGCCTTTCATGGTGATATTGATATCTCCATCTTCAAAACAGGTAACATCCTCATTCAAGCCACGGTATCCCACCTTTCCATCTTCGAACACCACTTCAGCATTATGTCTCTCCTCCTTGACCACTCTGCGCCTAACACTCCTTCTCCCCAACTGAATAACGCCCCTCCAACCTCTCCCTCCCCCCTTCCCCTCGCTCCACCTCCACTCTCAACCATCCAGCTAACACCATCCTCCAACAATTGACTTCACCATCACCCTCCCTGGACCTCTCTACTGCAAACGACATCCCCCAACCACCGTTACCTATTTCTCATCCCCCTCTAATTTCCCTCTCTCCCCTAACTTCCGGAACTCACACTCCTCGGACCCCTCCACTAAAAACGGTAGCCCCCAATCCCTGCCATCTACTTATCATTCCCCTCCCATGACCCCCTCCTCCTGACCCCCCAACCTCTCTCCCCCCTTCCCAAACACTCACGTACTCCACCGTCCTTTCCCTTCAATTCCCTAACACAACTCCTCACCCCCTCCTCTTACCCATCCCGAACACACTCTTCTCCTCCCCATCCCCCCTATCCTGCCCCTTCAGGCCCTCCTAACTCCGCCTCCCAATCCTTTATCCCAACCCCCGATAAATACACAACCCCTCCACCCCAACATATCCGCTCTCCACTCGCTTTATGCCCTTTTATCCTCTCTGACCACATCTCCTGAAGTTCTTGACCTCCTGTCTAACCTAGCCCAACCCCTCACACCCAACAGCCCGTCACCCCTCACTCCACTCCCCTATCTCCCCCCTCACACATCAGTCCACCCTCCGCAACTAACACAGACCATTCCCTACCCCCAGACCATTCCCTTCCCCCTGCCCACGCCCCTTCAGTACCTCCCTTTACCCTAATTGCCCCGAGCCTACACAACATTGAACTCGACCTATCTAATCTGATTACTGAACCCCTCTCACCTAACAGCCCCGTCACCCCTCACTCCACTCCCACTACCCTATCTCCCCCTTCACACATCAGTCCACCCTCTGCAACTAACCCAGACGTTTCCCTATCCCCTGCCCACACCCCTTCAGTACCTCCCTTCACCCCAATTGCCACGAGCCTACACAACACTGAACTTGACCTATCCAATTTGATTACCGAACCCCTCACACCTAACAGTCCCGTCACCCCTCACTCCACACCCACTACCCTATCTCCCCCCTCACACATCAGTCCACCCTCCGCAACTAACCCAGACCACGCCCCCTCGGTACCTCCCTTCACCATAATTGCCCAGAGCCTACACAACATTGAACTTGACCTATCTAATTTGATTACTGAACTTTCTCAATTCAGGAAAGATTTTATCTTCCTCAGCTCCAGAGCCCTCCCTCACCATAAAATCCCCCCCCCAACCGCCCCCCCAAATTCCCTAACACCAAACACAATCATTGGAGATCGACTCCTCTCCGCTGCCGTATACATAGACCTCGCCGCACCTCGAACCATCTCTCCCCGTCCGACCTATGCAACTCTTACCTTCCTAGTTTACCAACCACCAATCCTCCACTCCCCTACTCCCACATCCCTGTTATCCTAGGGACAAATAGAATCCCCTCCTCCCCTGCTTCCCCCAGACCACCGCCCCAACTGACGTCGATCCACTCTTGCCCACCCACCATTTGCAACCCCACGCCACTTACATGTATGCTTGTCAACTGTCGCTCCGCAGTCCAGCATGCCACGGACATTTCGGAAACTATCCTGAGTGAATCCATTGACATTGCAATCCTCACAGAAACCTGGCTCAATGACCACTCAACGAGCATACTTGACCTACTCCCCCCCCCCGGGATACTCTATTCTTAGAAAAGATAGACCTGTCAGAGTTGGGGGTGGTCTAGCCATTATCTTTAAAAATGAACTTCAGCTATCCCTTGTCAATAATTCTGGCTACTCCTCCTGCGAATACCTGGAAGCTGAACTGACAACTCAACATTCCCACCCAATTCATCTACACAACATCTATCGCCCCCCTGGAGCCCCCCCAGCCTTTCATCGAGGACTTATCTGAGCTCCTGACTCAATCCTCATTATCCAACTCAAAAAATCTCTTTCTTGGGGATCTTAACCTCCATTGGAACGATACCGATGATCCCACGATCTCCCTCCTCAATAATCTACTTGAGATCAATGAACTCAAACAACTATACCTGTCCCCGACACACACCAAAGGAGCCATCCTTGACGCCATTCTTTCCGACTAAGATCTGGCCTCCGTGACCAATATCGTCCCCATTGACTGGTCTGACCATCACCTTATACTGTTCACCATTGCTACCACTGCAAATCTCCCCACCTCCAAAATTAACAGACCTAAGAAATTGACCAGAAATCTAAAACTTATCCCCCCGGGTGTTCTTGAGTCTAAACTCCAAGCTCAACTTCTTCTCATTTCCCCCCTCACAAAATGCTAATGAGCTCACTGAACACTTTAACAATACTGTCACCAGTATCCTCGACCAATTGGCCCCGCCTAAACTCAACCAAAGAAACACCCCCTCCAACTCTTGGTTTAATACCGAGCTTAATAACGAAAGACGGTCACTCAGACTGTCGGAAAGAACCTGGAGACACCATCCCTCTCCCTCCCATCTTGCACTCCTCAGACGTGCTAGATCCACGTACAAAAAACACATCTTCAAGGAAAAGGCATCCTTCTTCCGCACTCAACTTGATCGTGCCAAAAACAGACCTAGGGAACTCTTCAAAATCATTCGAAACCAAACTTCCCCCGCACCTCCAAATCTGATCGCCGCCTCCGCCAGATGTGAAGAAAATTCCCACTTCTTCTCGGAAAAAATAGCCAAAATTGATCAATCCTTCCTTTCCACACAGCTCCCCTCCAACTCCCAATGCAAACCTGTCTTCACCTCTAATTCCTACTCCACATCCCCTCGACCAGTTGACCCCTTCTCTCTTCCGCCCACTACTCTACCGCTCCCCAGCGACTCTCCTCACCTGCCTACTTCCTCACCCCCCCTAACCACTCCTCACACCTACCCCCTACCACATCTCCGGAAACCAACTCCCCTAACTCACAATTAAAGAATAATGCCTCCTTGCTCAACTTCCTCCCCGTGACTGAGCTAGAAGTCCTTAAAATAATTGGTAATCTTAAACTGTCCTCCCACACAAAAGACCCCTTACCCTCTAACCTTGTCCCTGCCCTTAAGCACATCATTACCCCATACTTGACCACAATCATCACCTCTCTCTCTCCACTGGCTGTGTCCCCACCTCCCTTCAACTTGGGCAAATCTCTCCCATAATCAAGAACCCCAATGCTGACCCCAATGACCTAAACAATCTCCGCCCCATCACTAACCTCCCCTCTCTCAAAGGTCCTTGAAAAATGTGTCCTACTACAACTAGACAAACACATCGAAAACTTCAACCTACTCGACCCCTTTCAATCAGGCTTCAGGAAAGGCTGCAGAACCGAAACGGCAATGCTCAATGTCGTCGATGACATCCACCACTCACTGGATAATGGCGAGACTTGCCTTCTTATCCTCCTTGATCTCTCCGCAGCGTTCGATACAGTCAACCATTCAGCCCTACTTAATGTGCTTAGGACCCGTTTCGGCCTAAATGGTACTGCCTACAAAGGGTTTGTCTCCTACCTACAACACCGAACCCAGCAAATCAAAATTCAAAACTGTCTTTCTAACCCCACTCCTGTCTCCCTTGGAGTCCCCCAAGGATCTATTCTCTCTCCCTCCCTCTTTAACCTCTTTATGGAACCCCTCACCCTCATTCTTAAGCAAGCAGGCATCAACTACCACCTCTACGCCGATGACACCCAAATCTATTACAAGATTAAAACTCATGATGACATCTTACACCTGAACAACACCCTCACCAAGATCCAAACCTGGTTCCGTTCCAATCATCTCAAACTTAACACTAATAAAACCAAAATCATTCTCTTCTCCCCTAAAAATAACCCTCTCCCCGTTCAATCCTGGATCTCTGACCTTAACGCACTCAACTGCTCACTCACCCTGTCCAACTCCGTCAAATCTCTTGGTATTTCTATCGACAACACCCTAACCCTTAACGTCCACATCAAAAACTCTGCTAAAGGAGCCCACTTCACTCTCCGTCACCTCAAGAAAATCAAACCCTTTATACCTACCGATGACTTTAAACTTGTAGTTCAGTCACTTGTTCTTTCACATATTGACTATGGTAACGCCATCCTCAACGGAATCCCCAAGGTCCACCTTGCTCCAATCAAAGCTGTGCTCAACCTTGCAGCCAGGCTCATCACAGACTGCAAACGCTTCGATCATATATCCCCGGCTCTCAAATCTCTTAAATGGCTCCCTATTGAAGGCAGATCTGCCTACAAAACTGCCTGCATTACTCATAAAGTCCTCCACCAAAACACTCCGCAGTACCTCTCCAAAACTCCTCATTGCGGGCACCACACAACCTCTGAGAAGCACCAACACCCTCCTCCTAATCCCACCACTTCATAAAATAAATCCACACAATCACGCTCCTTCTCTGGTAATGCCCCTATCATCTGGAATGCCCTCCCAAAAAACCTGCGCTGTAACCCCTCCTATTTCAGCTTCAAAAAAGACCTAAAAATCCACCTCCTCAATTATTATTGGGGATCCTAACCTGTGACCTACACTTGATCTCCAATCACCATGTTATATTTGTCCAGTAATATTTGTCCATTTCCCGAACATCATCTACCTAATTACTTGAAATGTATAGCTCTTGCCCCTGTTTATCTATTTGATTTGTATATTTCGCATGTTGTTTTCATTATCTTTTATCTACTTGTATGCCATGTTTGGCCCAATTATTATTGGGGGTCCTAACCTATGACCTGCACTTGATCTCCAATCACCATGTTATATTTGTTCAGTAATATTTGTCCATTTCCTGAACATCATCTACCTAATTACTTGAAGTACCTTGCACCTGTTTATCTATTTTGATATGTATATTTCACATGTTGTTTCATTATCTTTTATCTACTTGTATGCCATGTTTGCTTTATATTATCTTACGCATGTAAAGCGCTCTGATACCTCTGGGTCAAGCCAGCGCTATATAAAACTTTGAAAATAAAATAAATAAATAAATAAAAATAAGGGTGATCCAGCAGTGTTTGTTCCTCTTCCCACTGCAGGTCTCCAGGGCGCACTGTGCACCGGTTATTGCATCAGGACGGGCACCATGTCCCCCCAAGCGACAAGCCCATCAGATTCGCTGCTTAGTTTGTCACTCTCACCACTCTCCTCTCTGTCCGTTGGGCAGGGGAGCAGTGCCACCCCCAGGCTGTCATCACATCCATTATTACCCTGTGCAGCCTCCACAGGAAAGGGTCAACTCGCAAATGCCTCTTTCAGGGGTGTGGAGTTTAATTAAATATCTACTTGTCCATGGGACTGGTTGCTTCATAAAACTACTTGTCCTGTAACAAAATTTCCTTGTCCCTTGGTGCCATGTAGTGCGGCAACACATTATGGCAGCAATCTCATAATATAAGAGCTCTGATAATAGCTTCTCTGATTATGCCAGAGCTCATACCTTAGTAGGGTTTGAATACTAGCAATTCCCTTGTTTTGACACATTTACACAGATCTACATACTGGGGCTGGAGGTAGCGGTAAGCAATAGTTCCCCATGGTTGAAATGCACTTTGGATTCTGTACAAACCTACTAACTTGCATGTTTTATGGGTTTTCATTAGCTTGTCCCTAATATTTACCCATGCAGAGAAAGGTTGGAAATTTACTCCTGACAAGGGCGGACGTAAAATTTCTTCCAGGGTTGGGGAAAAAAGTGGTCGGTAGGAAAGTGAACTTGTTACCGCGCAACAGATTTTCGCATGAGGAAATCTACACATGATTATTTTCCAGTGCTAAAATGCAGTTCACAAATATTTTCTCGGAGTACAATTTCCCGACCTACTTCTGTAAATTCTTGTGAATTTATGAAAGCCGTAAATCTGCATTACTGCAAGGACATATGCCATGGGTGCACTTTTGTGACTTTCTTTAAGAATTGGGCCCCTATTTAGGTCTTGTGTTTTGTTTTTATTAAAATTCTCTCTCTATCTACCAGCTGGCTTGACTGTGAGTGATAGAATTCTGCTCTTTCACAAGGAGCATATTGGCGTGCAAAGTAGTTTAGTTCAGTGTTTGGAACTACTGTGGCAATGTTTGGTTTTTGAGACCAAAAATACTTTTGCCAGTATTTGTTATAATGATGAGAGCCTGGCAGCTCCCACAACAATAAAGTTTTACAAAACCCATGTCAAAACAAGGCACACATTGACATAACCAAAAAGCTGACCACCAAAATCATACCTATTGGCTTGCCAATGGTTGTTTATTTTTATGTTCGCTATAATTTTGTTGCAACTGGTTACACTGATTTTCCATTATGAAGATTTTCTGGAAATACTAACCTGCATCAACACATTTTGCTAAACGATGCTTCAAAGAAATGGTACCTAAAATTTCACAGTAGTTTAGCAAACGTTTTTTTCCTAGTTGCATTTTTTTTATGACTATTTTATTTTGAAAGCAAAGAATCATCAATCTTGCTTTCAAGCTTTTGCATTTATTTGCATCTAATCAGAGAGCATCCTAGAAGCATTATACGTAACCTTATATTGTTAGACATTGCAAACGTGTGTACACATTTTTATACTGGAACCACTGTCCGTAGTGCAGTCTGAACTTACAACATTTCTTTAAAGCGCTCACCTTAATAATAAAGGTAATTATAAAGGCATTGTATTAATGTACCTTAAATACAAGTTCGAACAGGATTAACATACGGGCACAACTTTTCCCTTAACTGCAAACCTTGCCCTTCACTGATCCATAATGTGGTAGTGTAATCTGGCAGCCGAAGGTTTTGTGCTCCAGGGGGTTGGGCCTAATGAAAAATTACATGGAAACTTCTTGTCCTTGACCCCAAACAATACAGGAATTCCACACCCCTGGACTCTTTGGCATAGACCCCACATCACGTCCCTGGACCATGCCAGGCTGTCAGGCTGCCAAGGTCCAGTCAGGTCTCCCTACTAGCCTGTGGGAGGCCAAAACCTCCCAGTCCACAGGGCTGGGGGGGTGCCGGGCTGATGTCAGTCCTTTTCACGTCCGACGAGCCATGCGTGTCCCGGGTGGGCCCTCGCTCCAGTTGCCTCAGCGACTAGGCCACCCTCCTCCACTTAACTCACTCAGCTCTCACTTGGGCAGGTGGAAGAGTGGTAGTACTCATTCAGCCCCAGCATTTCCCCGCATTGGCATCTCCGGGGCAGGCACAGGTGTCTCTTGTGGTCTTTGGGCTGGCTCAAGTCCCCGGGCTGTCCGGTCCTCCATAAGCTTTCTCATGGAGGCCGGACAGCTCCAGCCCCGGTTGGCTGATCCCCGGGACCACTGCAAAGGTCTCTCCGTTGCTGAGCAGCACACAATGGCATGGATGACAGAGGATTATAGGGATGGCTGGGAGCACACTCAAAGTGGGTCAGTCATCTTGCTTAGGCAAGTCACGCCCCCTACTGTATATATCATTTTAGTGAAAATCTTGGCAGCAGTATTGATGAAGGCAGTTGGTTAGTTGCTCAGGCTGTTTGACCATCACTTATTTCAAACATTGGGCTATTGACGCTTCTTCCATAGTGTTGTGCTACTTGTCATGTTACAGTGGTTTTCCAGCTGCGTAAGTGGTTTTGTTTGCAATCTGCAAAAGGCTTTATAGAATGTGACTGTTAACTGTCTGGGCTGTCCCATCCCCTTGCCACCTCCCCGCCCTCCCAGGACAAATACACAAACTAGTTGCACCCAAAAACTCACGAGGTTAGATCGACTTTTAATTCCTCTTCCCCCACACGCAGGTCCAATCAGTTTGGAACCCACCATCCACAGATTGACAAATTACACTAATGTGAATACAATACCACAGCCAGCTTTATTAGATCATCAAAGCGTTTCTTCCGGTGCACTACAGACGCTAATGTGTTAAAAGTTATGTTAATAGTGTTATATGGAACTACAGAAGATCGCAGCGGCATCGCTACTAATCTTATGACTGTGTCAAATGCATCAGTTATATTGTAGTATGATGTTGTACAATATTATGTAGAACTCCCATTGTTTTCGGGCTAAATTGAAAATCAATAAACACTATTCAAAACAAAAAAAACCTGTCTGGGCCTTGTCCTTTATGTAGTTTTAGGGATTTCACAAGCACAATTTTCCACCTCCTCGTAGATTTGTTGATTCAGGTCTTAACGTAATGACAGTGTTATTAAGGGGTTTTGTATGTTCTTGAGGTATTCTCCTTAGCTTTTTGGGGATTCAGCAGCAGAAGGAAAGTGTCTGGAAAACTCCACAAACGTCCCCTTTGTTATTCCTTCTTCTAGTAGAGTGGTGCTGTTTCATCACTTTGATGAAAGCCCTACATAATTTCACCCTCTACTAGGAAGACATTATCTTATCCGATTTTTTTTGTCTAACAGCATTTTTGTTTTCGTTTTAAAATTGATATAGTTTGCCTGTCTGTCAAAGTTAAGTTTCCCCTCTCAGTTGAGTTACAAGGTGCATGTTTTAAGCCTTCCCTTCTTCTATGTCCTTCTTCTATTTTCAGTTTTGCTCTTTCAATTTATTCATAGGTAGGTCTTGTGTCTGCATCCTGTCAAAGTTTAGTGCTAGTGCTATGCAGTCACCCTGTGTAAGTGCCTTGAAGGTATCTCAGAGTAATGCTTGCCTCATATGAGTCTCTTCATCAGGTATACAGTATTTTTAAATTTAGTTTTCCTAATAATGATGGGGGAACCTCCGTTTGCTTGTGCCCTATCCCCTCCTCTGAATTGGAGTGCCCCTCCCTGCTCACCCCCGTAAAGTTACTGGAGCTTGATGGGAAACACTTGTGGCTTGTATTTTTAGCTCTGCTGAGACCCACCCACTAATAGGTCATTCAGGAATACATAATCATTTGTGGTGTATGAAGCATAGGAGTTATCCATAGTGATATAATGCTTGTGAGATGTAGGTGATGGTTGCCACTGTGCATGTGCATGGAACGTGCATGTTAATGTTACGCCATTGTATTTACACGTAGTAGTGTGGGCAAGCTAGTGATTGTAGATGTTGCGGTATATGCTAGTACCGTACATCTACATTTAGACCTGTGCCTTATGTGGGTGGAGGATTTTGAGTGTGGTGTTGCAGCTGTGGGTGGCGGTGTTTGTCTAGTGCAGACACAGGATTAGGGGTTTAAAGTAGCTGTGTGGGTAGTGAAGAGTTGTATCTTGTGCCAATGTATCTTGTTCGTGTTGTTGGAGTGAGTTTTTGTGTATTTTTTTTATGAACTTATTTTTTGTGATATGTGTATCTAATGGTGATCACGAGAGTCCAATGTTTGCCTTGTGTATGTTAGTGAAGAAGCGTACTTGTTAACCTGCGTGACGGGTGTGCATCATTGACTCAGATTTTCATTGTTCTTGCATACTTTCATTATGGAATCGTTGGTGCTTGGTGCAGAGTTTGATTGGAATCGTGTTATTTGTAAGTGGAAAGATGTTTTATGCAGGTAGTGTCCCTTTTCTTTGTCTGACTCGTATCCTTGTATCTAAAGGGCTCCATGTCTGAATGTTCAGTATAAAGTCAGTTGGGAGCTACAAAGGCTACGTGCTTAGCATAAGAATTTTTTTTTTTTTTTTTAATTCTTTTTATTAAGCAGTTCATTAAACACACAAGCCTTCAAAAGCATAGCAATTTACCATCACAGGGCCGCACGCAGGGGGCCTTTCATTTCGTACATTGCATCAGGAGCCTTCCCCCACTTCTTGGGTTAGTCCCCGGAGCACCGGCACTGGCGCAGAGCACTGTCTCTCTGTGTTATGCAGTAGTGGCCTCTCCTTCTCCATTCCCTATTATGTCAGTCGTGCCCCGATATCGTTTCCATGCGCCCCATATCTTTTCAAATTTGCGTGGACAGCCCCGGGAGCGGTATACTGTTTGTTCGACTAGCTAGCCCCAGTCTAGGTCTTCTTTCCAGTCTTTGGTTTCAGGGGCCTGCCCGCCCCCCACAACCTGGCTAGATTGTGTTTAGCCACCCCCCCGGCCATTTTGAGCCAGATCTCTATATGTCTGGGCCACTTCTCTTCCTTCGGCAATCCCAGCAGTAGCCACTTCGCCTCGAGTGGCACCGGCCTGCCCGCTACCTCCCCCATTATCTCAACTATTTCGGTCCAATAGCTCTGGACACGAGGGCATGACTTGAGTGTATGGAAAAACGTGCCCACCTCACCACAGCCCCTGAGGCACTCGGCAGTACCTGCGCGACCCATTTTAAACACCCTTGACCTTGAAAGGTAGGATCTATGCAGTATCCGCAACTGCACCAGACTGAATCGGGCCCTAATAGCTATCTCCCTGTGGCTCTGAAATGCCTCGCTCCACTCGTCGTCATCGAGGGGTCCCACGTCAACCATCCAAGCCTCTCTGAGTGAGGCGAGGCAGTCCGACACGTTATTGATAATCCTCCTGTATGTCAAGGAAACTGCTCTGGAGGGCATATAGTCTAGTATCAGTCTGTCTTCCATTGGGGAGTAGTCTGGAAGGAGTTCCCCCTCCGGCAAGTGGCATTTCAAAGCATGTTGTAGTTGCCTGTATCGGAATATTTCACCCTGTGCCAATTCGTATTCCGCCTTCAACACATCAAACGCTACGAGAGTGCCTGCTCTCCAGACGTCGCCCAATTTCTCTATTCCTATTGTATGCAATTTTGTGTATTTTAGCAGCTTTTTAACCTCGACCAGGCAGTCACTATCCCACAATGGGGTTTCTGCTGTTAGTTTCCCTTCCCAACCCAGGCACCTATAGGATGCTTTCCATGCCCGCACCACCGCCAGCGTGTGGGGGTGGGAGTGAGTTCTCCCTGACAGTACTGTACAGGAGCGCTGGGAAGCCCCTGCTCCCCATGGCCAGACGATCCACCCTGGTTGCTTGTTCCTGCCGGTCCCCAAACACCCAATCGTTCACCACCGTTAACTGGGAAGCCCAGTAATAGACTCGGAGGTCCGGGACCGCCAAGTCCCCGTCATATACACCCCGCTGCAGCTTTGCCAGGAAAATTCGGGCTGCCCCCCCCCTCCCCGTCCCACAATAGGGACCGCAGGATGCCGTTAATTCTGACGAAATAGGATTCAGGAATCTTGTACGACATATTCTGAAAAACGTAAAGTATACGCGGGAGAGTCATCATTTTAAAAAGGACCACCCGCCCCATCAATGAGAGGGGCAGCGTGCGCCAGTGGCTCACATCTGCTTGAAAATGGTCGATCTGGGGGAGGACATTACGAGTCATGAATAGCTTCTCGTCCCTAGTGATACGGATCCCTAGGTACGTGAACCCGTCTGCTGTCATTGGGGCTGGGCATTGGGGTGGTAAAGACCGGAGGCCTGAGGAGAGTGGGAAAATCAACGACTTGTCCCAGTTAATTTGGTAGCCGGCATAGCTCCCAAAGAGGTCAAAGATACGCAGAATTCTAGGGATCGAGGAGAGGGGCTTTGTCACATTAAGTAGGATATTGTCCGCATAGAGAGAGATCTTTTCCTCCCAGTCATCTTCCACATTAATTCCCCGGATTAATGGGTCTCCTCGAACCCAGGCCGCCAGGGGCTCCAAGGCCAGGGCGAAGATCATGGGAGACAGCGGACAACCCTGCCGTGTGCCCCTCCGTAATTCAAAGATGCAGGAGGTACAACCATTCACTCGCACCCTGGCCCGTGGTGCTTCATAAAGTAGGCGCACCCAGGCGCAAAAGTTAGGGCCAAATCCCAGCCGGGGCAGCACTTCAAAAATATAATTCCACTCCACACTATCGAAGGCCATCCGGGCATCAAGGGAGAGAACCGATGCCTCGTCTACCCCCATATGCCTCCGTCAGGTGAAGCACCCCGTATAGTCGTCTCAGGTTCAAGCGAGTGCTTCGTTTCGGCATGAAGCCGGATTGATCCGGGTGGATCACCGATGGTATCACGTCTGCTAATCGAGGTGCAAGGACTTTGGCCAGGACTTTGGGCTCCACGTTGAGCAGGGATATAGGACGGTATGAGGCACATTCTGCCAGTGGTTTACCTTTTTTGGGAATTGCCACTATAGTGGCTGTCCGTTGGTCATCTGGTAGCTTCCCCGCCTCACTTGCCTCAAGGAACATATTTAGAAGATGGGGCGCTAACTATGTCGCTGTCTTTTTGAACAGCTCGAGGGGCAAACCATTCGGGCCGGGGGCCTTTCCCAACTGAAGTCCCTGGAGGGCCCCCACTATTTCTTCTACTGTTAAGTCCCTGTCATCCCTCCCCAGAATGTTTAAGTTCATTGTTTCTGAGCGCTCTTTACAGTCCACATTAGATCTTCCAGATTTGGAGGCATATACTTCCTCATAAAAGTCTGCGAATACCTCAGCTATGTCTTTGTCCCCGGTATGGACCACCCCTTTGCTATCTAGGATTTCGGTCACCCAACCTCTTTCACTGTCCCTTTTGCGAGCCAGGCGATGAGCTTCGTGGTCTTATCTCCAACGTCGTATAGCCTCCTCTGGATCAATAAGATATGGGCTCTTGCAGCATTCTCTGCCGTATCTCACAACTCTCGCTGCACCATGCGCAACTGGTGCATTGCGTCCCTTCCCTGCTCTCCCCCCCCCTACTAGTTCAGTTTGTAGGGTCAGCACTGTTTGTTCGAGTGCCTAACATCTGTTTCTGTCCTCTTTTTTCTTAACCCCAACTAGGGCCTGAAACTGCCCCCTTATCACCGGTTTATAGGCCTCCCAGAGCACGCAGCAGGAGTCCACCGAGCCCTCATTTTGCTGGAAGCATTGCTCAGTGCCCTCCCGCAGCCGCTCCACAAACTCCCTGTCCGCCAAGTGCCAGGCCACAAGTCGGGGCGGCAAGACACTTTCAATTGTTTGTCCCTTAAACCAGGTGGCCACAGGTGAGTAGTCAGAGATGCCCCTCGCCAGGTGGTGTGTTTCTCGGAAGCTCCCCAACTCCTACCTAAGGGTGAACAAGTAGTCAATTCGGGACAAGCTCCCGTGTTGTGCCGGGACGTGTGTGTATTGGCGTACTGTCTTGTTATGGGCTCTCCACAAGTCCATCCACCCCAGTGCCTCCACAAAACTTCTCAGGGGGGTCCCTGTTTGCGTATCTGTCTTCCCGGGCCATCGATCTTCCGAGCAAGAGACAACATAGTTCATGTCGCCTCCCAGAATAAGAGAGCCAAGCGGCATCTCTAGGAGCTGTGTCCCGAGGGCAGATCTGGTATCCCCCTGTAACTCCGGTGGGGCGTATACAGATCCCAAATTCAGAGTTCGTCCATCCCACCTCACCGTTTGGAGTACAATTCTACCCAGTGGGTCTCTCCATGTTTCCCCAGGGATGTACGCCGTGGCAGCTCTGAGAAGGATTCCTACTCCACACGATCCTAACGTGTATCCGGCTTGCACCACCAGTGTGTAGCCCCACCTATCCAGTGCTTTATAGTTATGACCTTGTAAGTGTGTCTCCTGTAGGAAGACCGCATCTGGTCTGTGTCGTCGGATAAATTGAAGCACTAGAGTGCACTTTATTTTTGACCCCAAGCCACTTACATTCCAGGATATGATTTTAAGCGTCTGCTGTTTGTGCGTTGCCATCTATTAAACATGATCCGTGATGCCCCTGATACAACTCGGAGTCTTGATTACTTGCCAGGGGTCATCCCTCCCTTCGGCCTGCCCCTCACCCTGAAGCACTGTCTCGCGCAACTGCATCTATGAATACTAACAAATAAACAAACCCCCTAACTCCCCCCTCCCTGCCACCCTGCACTGTGGAATTAGAAGTTCCCACAACCCCAATTTGCAGAGTACCTGTCGCCCCAACTTGCAAATTAACCATATTTGGGGGTTGGCTGCTCCGGTACAATTTCTCCGCAAGCCTGCTCGACTCACCGATATCTCCCCGCCCCCATGGAAGACACCCCCCTACCCGGACCACTTCAACCAATTCCCCATGTTTCCATCCCATGATTTGCGATCTGAAGGATACCCAACTCGGTCTCGAAGCATCCCCTAGTCCAATGCATCGTGTCTCTTTCCCTTATTCTTCCACCACCCAGTTTGCTTCTTGCATACCCCTCACCACCTGACTTCTGATGGTCCATCGATATCCTGCAGCCCTCGCCCATGATAGGTTTCAGGGTCTCTAGTGTCAACTGCTCCCCATACGGGGTTACAGGTCCATCTGGGACTAGTCTCCTCCTCTGCGACCTGCTTCTTCAATTGAGGACTCTCCATTGTGCGTTGTCGGAGGTTGGGATCTCTTGAGGCCCCCGTGGCGTCGAGAATCCTGTCTGCACCACCCCTCTAGCCATTCCCACGCCTCCGCTGGGGACTGAAAAAACCAGGATTTTCCTTCTGCGAGGACTTTGAGCTTGGCAGGAAATAACATCATATATTTTAAGTCCTTTTCCCTAAGGGCTCTCTTGACCTCCTCAAAGCTCCTCCTTTGTTTCTGGACCTGATCGGTAAAGTCAGGGAATAAGCGAACTGTGGAGTTCTCATAGTTAAGGTCGCCTTGTGCCCGAGCTGCTTGCAGAATGACGTCCCGATCTCTATAGTTCAACATTCGGGCTATAATGGTTCGCAGCGGGGCCCCCGGCCTCTGAGGTAGGACCGGAGCCCTATGGGCCCTTTTCACTGAAAAGAACTTTGATAAGTATTTGGGCTTCAGGTGCTTTGTGATTAAATCTTCTACGAATAGATCGACGCTTTGGGCTTCCGCCCCTTCAGGAACCCCTACTATTTGTAGATTATTTCACCTGGACCTCCCTTCCTGGTATTCGAACCTCGCCTCCAGGGCCTCTTGCTGCTTTGTGAGTTTTCGCACTTGTTCCACTAAGGACTTTGATGAGGTCTGAAGCTCGCTGATATTGGTCTCTGCTGTGTGCACCTTGTCGGACATCTTTTGAAGGTCTGCTCTGAGTAGTCCCACCTCTATTGTAACCGAGTCTATTTTGGGCTCCAGAGAGGATTGAAGTGTTTGTATCGCCGTCATTATTGCCCCCAGTGAGGGCTCTGCCGAGGCTGCTGAGGCTGCTGAGGCCGCTGGGCCTTGTCTCTTCTTCCTGATGGGGTCTGGGGACCACATATTTATCCATTTTGTTCGACTGCAGCGGTAGGTTTCCCTTAGGCTTCACCATTCCTCCAGTTCTGTACTGTTATCGGGATTGCTGTCGGGAATGCCTATGTCCCATTTCACTACTCTACCCGGTATTTCAATCCGGGGGGCGTGATGAGTTTATGGCCTCGTACCACCAGTTCGCTGAGGGTCTCTAGACTGGTTGCTTTAGTCGTTCGCCACTTTGGCCATCAATGGCCCCCACACAGGCTAATGTGACCCCTGCGGGAATGTCCTACCTTGTGGGCGAACACCTCTGCCGTCCCGCGCCTGCGGGCCCTCACTCGCAGGTTTTTTATTTACTCCGGCTCACCCTTACCGGCTTTCAGGCGTTCCCAGGACTTTCCAGTCATCTGTTTTCCAATTTGCACAATTTTGGGTGGGCCCGCAGGGGTTGGACTTTATTAATGGCCCCTAGGTATCTGTTACTTCTCCCCACCTCCTCAGGCCACATCTCCCTGGGCACCAATCCTCCTTTACTTGCACGGCCTCTCCCGGGCCTACTCGTTCTGGCAGTCTGGTCACCCGTTATTGCAGAGGAGCTCCTTGGTGCCCCCTGGGCCACCTCCGCAGTCCAACGTTTCCTCCGAGTCGCCCAGTCCCAGGTTACACACACTCCTCCTTCCTGCTCTCCCCAGCTTCCAGGGCCCTCAAAAGGTCTGCTGACTTGCGGGCCTACCTTCAATATGGCCGCCACCGCAGGCCCTCAGTCGCGTTCTAGCTCTTGCGTATTAGCAGCGAGGCTCACTGATGTTACCTGGAGGTCCCCTCTGTTCGCCCGGGTGCACTGTTCTGCCCCAATCCTGACTAGGTCGGGGGGTGCGGCAGGCACTTCCGCCACTGCGCCTCCGTCTCCCGTGAGCCCTCGAGACTTCCCTTCTCGGGCGGGGCCCCCTCACGGGCCCGCTCACTTCCACTCCGATCCGGGCTCTCGCCGGATTCCAAGCTCGGCTCAGTCCGAGCACGGCGGGTCCACCGTGTGTGTGTGGTGCCTTCCCGGAACTGCGGGGACTGAATAGGCCGACAGATAATGTTCTGCGGGCCGACGGCTCGATGGAGCTCGTCACTTAAGTGGCCATCGCGTTTGGCGTCAAGCCCCGCCCCCCAACATAAGAACATTTGTGCTTCTGTGGTGCTTATATTTTGTTCTTATATCCTGGGCTGGTTTAACTCTGTACCTCAAGTTTAAACAGTCAGTCAGAATCCACCCGTCTCCAGTCATCTTAGTGTGCAGATAGATACACTACAGTAATCAATCCTAATGTATAACCGGTGCTTGTGCAATTAGAGGTAATTGGTCGAAGGAGTAATGCTTTGTGTCAAGGTACAGTACTTCTATATGACTCAGACTCCGCTATAGGAATCTCTCGGCTAGGGCCTTTCCAGTGGCGGCTGCCTCTCAACGGGGTGGGGGTGGTTGGGGGGGGGGATTAAAAGAAAAGAGAAAAAAAAAGCTTACCTTCTCTGATGCCACAGCACGCCTCTCCTCGTCCTCGCTCTTCTGCAGCCCCGGAAGCACCCAGGCTTCCAGACTCTGCCAGCCAATCATGACTCTGCAGGAGCAGCATCGTGATTGGTCTGGCTGCTCAGGCAGTACCTGGTGAGGCTGGGCATGTTCTCCACGGAGCTGTGGAACACAGCCCAATGGAGAACATGCCAAGTGCACATGACGTTTTGGCCGGCCCTAGAGGGCCGGTCAAAGCGTCATTGCGCAATTAGGAGTGGGCACACCACTCCTACTCCCTCTGATGCGGGGAGCTCAGCCCCGCCCGACCTGGCTGGAGTCTAAAGAAAAATAAAATGATAATAACTGATTGTTATTATCATTTATTTTTATTTTGCACTGCTCAAACGAGCAGTGGGGCGACGCTCCTCCGCCTTAGTGGAGGAGCTGCCACTGGGCCTTTCTGATTGTGTGTTTGCCTAGGTCAACATGTCATGTCGGATTGAAATCTCCTGCCGATTCTTCAATTGTGTTTACTATAATGTCTAGTTTACTCTCCAGTTGCCTGTTAAAGGCTTCAGATGACATTGTGAAAATATTTGTCTCTCACTTGGAACTGATACTATGACAAATCGCCATTGCTGATCTTTCTTTAATCCCTGTAATATGAAATTAGCAATTTATGTCACGATAGGGGTAACAGTTGTTTTCGGTTTTTCATTGGCCTAGTATATTTGGGTGTAATTTGTATGCAAAGCAGGCATATTTTTTAAGAAAGTATGTATACAATGTCGCCCTTATCGGCTCTTAATAATTGACTAATACTAATCAACCAGGCAGTTCACACCTTTCATGTTCAGGTGTACTGATCTGAGCCTAACCAGTCTGGTGTAAATGTGAGGGAGCACCCATGTGTAGACTGTCATGGTGGTTGATGTGTGCCTTGCCAAAGAATCTGTTCATTCAAGGACTGGTCTTAATGCAAGAGAGCCTTTGATTTCGGCTTACAGTTCACCTATCTTATTCAAATCACCATAACCTATCTAAGAACTTGAGTTACTTTAAAAATATTTAACATTTCTCAGCCATCATCCGGTTGATCCCTTGTGGTTAAGGGTGTCTCCAATACATACCGGCGAGCTTTAAGATTTCACTTGTGTTCTTGGCCTATACCCAGGGGTCCACTCCCAGTTCCAGCTCCTTTTATTTATATTTATAGTAGAGTTGAGAGAGTTTTGCAATTACAGTTAGTTCAGGCTTTATCCTAAATGTTCATGATCGGTAGAGAGAAGATATTTATTTTATTTATTGATTTATGCCTTTTATAAAGAGCTACATGTTTCCTTTCAGTTACACCTAACCTTCGTCTTGGTTTCTTCAGGTTTGTTTTCTTTGAGTCACAAGGTCAGTGTCACAGCTGCTTACCTGCCACTGGATACACTTTGCTTGAGTATAAGATGAACCTGTGCCAGGGGGCTGAATGACAAAGTTCCTAATTATAGTAATCTAAATTGTACCAGCATTTAGTGCCAACTGAGGCTTCATTTCATTTCCCTGTCGGTGCTTGAAGCGGTTTGGCACAAGGCTTTGTGTAGCTTGCAGAAAGATGCTCCTAAGCAGGTACATGACTGGGCTTGGTAATATCTACTTCCTACCTCTCCTTCTGACTAGAGGGACTAGGTCCTCAGGGGATTGCAGGTTCTAGCTGGAAAGGCTGGGCTTTCATTACTTTAGCAGGTGCACTTTTCCCTGTGCTCACCCGTTCGAAATGGTCCAATGTATTAGCTTAGGCGGCTGGTGGATTTTGAAAGTGGTGAGCCGAAAAATGTTGTACCCTATTGTAATGAGCGAGCGAAGCGAGCGAGCCCGAACTGCAAAGGAGAGGTGGGGATTCTCCCCCGCAAGAAAATTTTGAAAAAATGGATTCAAATGGTGGGTTTTACACCACATATTTACTGCAAATGGTTGAAAAAAAGGGGGATCCAAATATAGCATTTTGAAGCACAAGTGTGAAGTAAACATTAGAATCAAAAATGTGCCCAATGCTCAAACTGGTCTGCTTGCAAAATGACCCCCAAGCCAAGCACATACAACCAACGGAAACATGCCCTCCAAGTGTTTCCCACCTGTAACACATCTCTGAACCACCTATGTTTTCATTGTATATAATGATGAAAATGCTGCAGTTTGTTCTTATTTATCTTATGCAACTTACAACCATTGACAAAGCCTATAGTCCTGGCTGGTTGTAGGTTTAATGTCACTCATATTATATATCTGGAGGCAATGACAGAAGAAGCACAATACCAGTGGGGCAACAGACTATGCGAAGTACAGATTTTTAGCTTAACAGTTTTAAGCCACGCTCATAATTACATTGGCTGCCCCTACGAGAGACCCCCCCAGTTTTTTCATCCCACTTAAAGCCCTGCACACACAGAAGTGTGTGTGTGTTTCAATTGATATATGGGGGGATTTGTGGTGTTCTCCCCTCAAGAATATTTTGAAAAGAGGAGGGCAAATAGCTCATTTTAAAGCAAACTTAATTAACCCATTTTGTGAGAAAGCAAGGTTTATGTAGCAATTTTGCATGTACACATCCTGAACTCACGTATTTGAAGGTGCTCTCTGGTATTGCAATTGCTGTTATATAGATGTTATGGCAAATTGTAGTGTTTCTCCAGTATTATTAAATTCCAGAACACATTAATCTATAGGCTTAGGGGAGGGGAGGGAGCAGTCACTGGGAGGGAGGCTGCCTGTGGCTGCTTCCTGTTGGGAAAACCTTTAACGTGGGAGTGGCCACTGCCACTATACAAATGTGACTCATCTGCTGCTTGCGTATTTCTTTTTTGGCCCCCACCACAATAAATTCATTTTATGGAGCGGACGTTCAATTCTCTGTTATTAGCTACTTACGTTAACCCCCCTTTTAAAATTGTAGAAGTTTTCTTAATGTTTTTTTACAATCATGGATTGAGTTGCCCTTCGTCGTGTCACTGGTATTCCCGGATAACACAAATAAGAGAAACATGATTTTCATGAATGCCTGACCACACTTCTTTGAGGCAATTCACTATTTGCTACCGTTACAGTACCTTGGAGAGTCACTGGCACAAACAGCACAAAGTATAAAATATGTTTTCTCTCAAATTGCAATTTTATTCCTCTACCTCCAATACAGTCATCAAACATGCTGAATCACATAATTATGGCAAACTTTTTCCAAAGCCCTCGAGATCTGAGTTGGCAATAGCACGCCCACTTTCATGCCAAGTGGACACAGGACCTGGTCAACCAATCAAAATAAAGCATGTCCCAAAGAAAAACACTTGCACGGACTGCAAACTACATGCCGCCTATATTTGAGCGAAACATGGATAATTGCATAAAGAATCACGACTGTGCAAACACACAAGTTCTCCTTAATGTACAGAATCCGTTTTTGTCAACCAGAGAACGACTTCGGCAATAACTGAACATTTCAGGACTGCCTCTGTAACCGAAAGTAGCAAAACAAGGAAAAAGAAAAATAACAACAAGAAAAAATAGAAACTAAAATTCACACCTTAGGCATTTATCTGGCATGACTTCTAATTTTCAATCAATTTGTTTGCATGTCTAAACACATCAACTTTCGAAAGAGCGCTTGGAAGATTACGTTTTTAGTAAATCATTTTCTATTAAAATTCATAGTCTAAAGTGTTTTCAAAGGAAGACAGAAATTACTAAAGTAATATGTCAGCCTTTAAACAATGTAAAACAAGACCGATAGATTACATACAGGCAAAACTCGGCATATCATTTGTTTAGTAAGACAAATAAGAAACATATATTTGTTTCCGTCTACAAGGCGGTACGTACTGTATCACTGCAGCAGCGCTCAGCCTGCTTTGTAGGTCACGGATAGCTGTAACCACAGCAGTTGTAGTGGAAGGCAGCTGCAGCAGGTCTCCCCTGAACTAAAAAGGATATTAACACACCCCAGCAGTGTTGTGCCCAGTTGTAAACAATCCAACTGTTAGACGCTACGCCCCCGCTACATTTGCGCTATACAAATACCACTGCATACATATATTTACTCCCTGCTCTAAAACACACCATCCTTGACCACAAAAAGGCGCATATAAAAACAATCTGACATAAAGAAGCATGGATTAACCATGCTGGTGCTAAGTAACGTGTTGTCTAAGAAACTAACTGGCTCATACGGCGCCAGAACACCTGAGGGCTATGGCACTGCTGGCGCGAACATTCGAGGACTCTGACGGTGCACCACATGAGCTTAAATAACCATGTTTGTGGTCAGTAGTGCAGCAAAGATGCCCTGGAGCAAGCAAGAAAAATTGCCCCACTAACTGCTTTTGGGGTAGTAAAATACAGCAGTTATCACGGTTAAATTGGCCCCTCAATTTTGTGGACCCCGGTGTCACTGCACCTGCTGCACCAATGGGACCTACGCCCCTCCCTGTTTGTGTCCCTGTTCACTTACATCATCTCCTAGTTTGTCAACAGACAGTCACAAAACATACATCGTTCTGACGATGCAACAAATCCTAGCATTTCAAGCCTCCACTGCCCCTTCAATACTGAACGCGCAGCTCCCGAGTGCTCGGGTGTGAGGTGCTTGTCCCTTTCTTGGCTTGTGGGAGACTGCCCTTGCAAAGACGCCTTTACATTCCTAATCAGGTCTGCGTACCTTTAACCTTTCAGCTAGAAATCACGGCCTCGATGAGCACCGGAAGGAACATGGCGGCCGCCGTCTGAACGGTCGCGGGAACACCTCCTCAGGCTTTGAATGGCGGTGGGGTTCTGAGACTCGAATGACCTCCAGAAACCACCCTCCAACGATGGAAGCTTTTTAGAGCTGGATCATAGTTTGATTTATTTTGCATTCTTATTTATTTCTTTTTCCTTCATTTTTGTGGCTCCTTGCTCTCCGCGGTGGTGGGCGGGGGTGCTCCTTGCACAGTCAGGCAGCAGCCGTGGCGGTTAACGCTCCAGCTCTTTCAGCTCCTCCAGGCCGTGTCCGCGTTGGCGTTGGCGTCGGTGTCAGCGGCAGAGAGCGTGGATCGGCGGATTGGGATTCAGGCTGGAGGTGGCGGTTTGCAGCAAGTGAGAGGAGACGAAGCGGGCTTCTTCCTCTGTTGGTGTGTCGTACCGGAGCAAGAGCCAGAGGGAGAGCATATAGCCTGAAATATGCATATTCTGCCTTCTTGGAGCAGGTAGGCGAGTTTGGCTTTCGGGATAGCGGTTCAGTCTCTGTGTGGATTGCTGAGAAGGGTGTTATTTTTTGTGAGTCCCTTTCGGATTGTATGGAGAGGAGGGTCGCACTCCAAGAGGGATTATCTCCCCCAAGCAACAAGATATTCATTGCGGGCAAGGGCGGCCTACTTGACATCCAATAATTTAATTATTCATCCAATCTTACCACAGCGTGTATCACCTCCAGTGGCAGAAGTTAAAAATTGGAAAAACGGACGAAACAGACAGGGGGGACTGGTTTATCTACAACATCAGGGAAATCTAAATCTCTAAGAGCCAAGGTGAAAATTCGGGAAAAGAAAGTGGCTAGTACCAAGCCCAGAATCACACCATCATTGAAAACCTTTTATCAAGTTATGTCCCTTTCTTCAGCGAAAATACCGCCCCCGCCCGCTGCTCCTGTTGGGGTAGACGGGGCTTCCGAGCTTTGTTTGGGTCTAGCTCTGAGCTCGTTCCTGTCTCCCCTATGGTATCAGCGATGCCCACTGTGCCCCCGTCTATTGTTACGGTTTCGAATATGAAGATATCGGAGGCTATTCAGTCTGAACCTCAGGATAAAACCATCTCGCAGTACTTTGTTGATTTAGTCAAACTTGCAGATGGATCGATTGGTTCGAAGTTGGAGGTACACCCGGCCATAAATCTTTCTAACAGATACTCTGTGTTAGGTCAACAAGAGGAGCCTGATTTAAGCCTGGGGTCGGACCAGAGAGCTCAGGAGAGGCTGGAAAATCTTGAGAAGACCAGGGCAGAGTGTACGGAGGAGTTGTGTAAGGGGCGGATGGAAGATCTCAGTGTTTCTGTTGATTCGGGTAGTAGAAATATACCCCTCTCCTCTGTGTTGAATTCTCACCCACATTCCCACTCTCTGGCAGATGTTCTTTTGGCCTTGAAAGAGGAGATTGCGAGTCGGTTTACTATCTCAGAGGTAAATCAAGCTGAGTTGGTGAATAGGTTCGCAGTCTCAGAGGCAAATCA
This sequence comes from Calotriton arnoldi, assembly GCA_963921515.1. Lineage (NCBI taxonomy): Eukaryota > Metazoa > Chordata > Amphibia > Caudata > Salamandridae > Calotriton > Calotriton arnoldi. The sequence goes on along the minus strand of CAWUFW010007689.1, from coordinate 187,096 downwards.
GGCCGCTATACGATCTTCATGTGATATACTTGCTAAGAAGTTGGAGGAAGTCACAGCAAGAACTGATGCAATTGAAGAGGAAATTCCTAGGATGAAGGGAGCAATTGAGTCCACTGCTTCTCAGTTGGAGGAATTAGCTATACAAAATAGAGACCTCAAAGATAATCTTGAAAGATTGGAAAACCAATCGAGAAAAAATAATTTGAAATTTTTAAATATTTTAGAGGCAATGGAGGGAGAGGATATAAAGGGGTTTTTGATCTCATTATTGAAAGGTACAGTTCTTAAGAGTTTCCCGAATGTGGATTTAGCTCATGAGATTCAGAGGGTGCATAGGGATCCCTTTAAAAGGAATATGGGTAGACAGAAACCCCGGAAAATTCTTGTTAATTTTTTATCATATTCAATCAAAGAACAGATTCTCTCTGCAGCTCTTAAAGAAGTGGTCCTGTCTTCTCCTTTTACTGATTTATCTCCCTTTTCCTTTTCTATAAGGTCAGATATTTCTCACATAACGGCTGAAAGACAGTGGGAACTGGGTAAAAGACTGGCAGAATTAAATAGCTTAGGGGCAAAGGCCCAATTAAGGTTCCCGGCTACATTGCGCGTTATGTGGAACAATCACATGCACATGATTCGATCAGTAAAAGAAGCAGATGCACTCATAGCGAATATTCAGCTAGAGAAGCGGGGAGGGTTGTAGGATGGGGGAGTGGAGGTCGTTTTGAGAACTCGGTTCTCCCACCGTCAGTTTTTACTAGTTATTACGTTATAATATAGCCTTGGGGGAGATGCTCCTGAAAAGGCGTCCGCCTATTGGAAGGTAGGGTTCCTCAGGGTAGTTGGGGATTGGGGGGGCAAGGGGGGTCAGGATGGGTAGGGAGGGAGATGGGGGGGGGAGCACAGGGTGAGGCACAGGGTGGGGGTAAAAAGGGTAAAAAATATTCCTCATCTCATAGGTTTAGCAAGTTATACTTTGTTCTTTTTGATTTAATTAGAGAACTCCCTCGAAATTTTGGTACAAGGTATTCAAGCTGCGGAAAAGTAAAATGAAGGGGGGCCGAAATATTCAATTTATTTCCTGGAACCTGAATGGTCTGAGATGTCCAAGGAGACAAAGATTGATCTTCAAATATTTAGAGCTGTCATCAGCTCAGGTATGTTTGTTGCAGGAAACTCACTTAAATAAACTGGAGTCTGAAACTATCTTTTCTAAAATCCCTTGGATACAATGTCATTGTCACTCTCAGCAATCATTAAATTGTCGTGGGGTCGCAATCTTGGTTAAGAAAGGTATTAATTGTAGGATGAAATCAGTTTTGACAGACCAAACAGGTAGATGGATAATTGCCCAGTTAGATTTTGAGGGCGAGGAGATCACTTGTTCATCTTTTTATGGTCCAAATACGGATGACCCATCTTTTCTCGTTAGGCTTCAGGATAATTTAATAATGGTAAATCCCCCCTTATAATAGGAGGGGATTTTAATGTTCGCCTCGACTTGGTAAAGGATCGATCTAATCTGACCCATGTTAAAGGGACCCCGCAGTCTCGTAGGGTCATGAAAAACTTACTTTTCAATATTAATTTGGTAGATTTATGGAGAGCCAAGATGGGGAGGTTAGATGGTTTTACTTTTTATTCTAAAAAATATCATCACTCCTCCAGGATTGATTATGTCTTGATAAATCGAGAGATCATAGATAATGTTGTTAGTATATCTGTACTCCCGAGTCATCTTTCGGATCATGCTCCTCTTTTATTTTTATACTCAACAAGTAATATTTCTTTACAGTCAAGATGGACTTTGGATAGGACAATGTTATTAGACCCAGGTATTATACAGGCAATTAAAAAGGTTTCCTTGGAATTTTTTTCTTTTAATTTAGGTTCTACTACAATAGAGTTTGTGTGGGAGGCCTATAAAGCAAATCTGAGAGGGGCGTTACGTAGTCTAATAAGCTCCAAGAATAGGAGTAGAACTTTAGAACTACAAGCTTTGGAGGGTAGAATTTTAGTTCTAGAAGAAGAAAGAAGTCATATCCCTCAGGAGACCTCAGGAAAATTGGCTCAGATAGAGAAAAAACTCGAAGGGGTAAGGCAGGATTTAAGGATCCTTCTGGACTTGAAATGTAAGGCTCAGTGGCAAGTCCGCAGTATGGAAATTTTCGAATACGGGGAAAAAGCAGGGGCCTTATTGGCTTGGAAGGCTAGGATAGATCGGGCAAAAACACCATTAATGAACTCATCATTGATGATGTTGGTACTATATCTGGTAAGCCTGTGGAAATGCAGAATTGCCTTTTGTCCCTGTTTTCGAATTTGTACAAGGAGGATATTGATCCCTCACAGGACTTAATAAGCTTGTGGTTAAGAGATAAGCTCTTACCTGTTCTTACAGAATCGGCCAGAGAGCTTTTAGATTCACCTATATCTATGGAGGAGATTAGGGTCCAAATAAAGAGGGCAAAAAATAAGAAGGCGTCGGGTCTAGATGCCCTTCCTAATGAAGTTTATATATTATTACTCGACGAACTTCTCCCAATACTCCATACTCTATTCAATTCTATCTATAGCTCTGATGGGGTGATCCCCTGTTCTTGGAAGGAGGCTACGATTGTTTTAATATTGAAGCCAGGAAAGGATCCCATGATGGCTGATTCTTATCGTCCAATCTCCCTGCTGAATGCTGATTATAAGATCTTTATGAGTATTTTGGCAGGGAGATTGGCAAAACTAGTACCTAGTCTGATCAATATTGATCAGAAAGGCTTTATGGTTGGGCGAGTCCTTCAGGAGCAAACACAACTACTCATTGGCAATATCGATCTTGCTGAAATAAGGGGGGATCCCCTGGCTGTAGTTGCCTTAGATGCCGCTAAGGCTTTCGATCGTGTCTGTTGGAAATATCTTTGGGAGTTGTTGGCGGTTATGGGTATGGGCCCAATCTTTGTGCAGACTTTAAAGAAATGTTATTATGGGGCTTCAGCTAAGATTTTGTTAAATGGTTCTCTGACTCCAAGTTTTGTAATTCAGAGAGGGACAAGACAGGGATGTCCTTTATCCCCCTTTTATTTAATATTTATATTGAGCCTCTTGCCCAAGCGATTAGGTTGGATAATATTATAAGTCCTTTTAGATCGCAAAATTACCAGTGTAAAATTGCCCTTTATGCGGACGATGTAATAATTTATACTGGAGACCCTGATGTTTCTATTCCGCGGCTTGAAATTTTGTTGAGGGAGTTCGGTTTAATTTCAGGATATCTTGCCAACTCGGCTAAAACCGAGGTTATGTGCTGGAACACAGTGTATAGTCATGGCCCTACAAGTAGAGAATTTAGGTATCTAGGGATAAAAATCGTTAAGGATTTGAATGTAATCCCTCAGATTAATCTGCTGAAAATCGAAAAAGATATTGACTATCTCTTTGCCAGGTGGAAAAACCTCCCTTTGACGATCTATGGGAGGGTCAATCTGGTAAAGATGTCAGTATTACCTAAATTAACTTTTCTTTTAGTGCGGTTCCTCTTATTTTCCCTCAGAAAAATATCAGCAAGATTCAGGGTAAAATTGGTAGTTTTGTATAGGGACAAAAAAGTGCAAGGTTATCTTGGAAAAAATTAAGAAGGAAGCTCTTAAAAGGTGGTTTAGCACTCCCAGATATTAATGGGTATTTATTGGTTTCTCAATTCAAGGGTGTAAGGATGCTGTTGGCTACTCCTGATGAAACTAAGTGGGGCAGGTTATTGGGTGAATTGGCCTTAGTAGAGGGAGATAGTGGACAAAGGGGGTTCCTATACAAATTTGGGACACCCAGATTTTTCAAGCGGGTACGTCTTAAGGTTTTAAAAGCTGCTTTGATTACTTGGTATAAATTAAGACGTATTTGGGGTATTGGTTATTTTTCCTTTTTGCACCAATTTGGGATTCTCCGGGGACCCCCTCTGCCTGGGTGATAGTTTGGCAATGCCGATTAGAAGAGCTGGTTTGGAGAGGTGGTTTGACCTGGTGGATTCAGATGGGGTTCTCCCCTGGGAGTTATTGCAAGATAAGATCGGTCCCTCTTTCTCTAGGTTTAAGTACCTCCAGTTAAGATCATGGTATGAGGCGGAAGCTCGAGAAATAGAAGGGAACTGGGAACTTGAGCAGCTATTTCAAGACTCACGCCCAAGGAAGAAAGAAATATCTCTGTGGTATTTGAGCCTCTTGGAAGCAGAGGATCACGAGGCCCCCTCTCAGTCATCGGTGTGGAATTCTTCCCCACTTGCTCAGGACATTGAAAATGTTTTTGAATTTTCTTTCAAGTTACTGTACAAATATATAAAGCCTGCTAGGCTAAAGAAAAATCATTTTTTTGTCTTGAACAGGCTTTATTATACTCCGGCCAAAATAGCTAAATTTGCACCTGCTCCAATCCCAGTATGCCCGAGGTGTTTTTTTGATAGGGCCGACGACATCCATATGTTTTTTGATTGTGCAGATTTGGGACTTTTTGGGAAAAATGTGGGGGTCACTTTGACAGCCATTTTTCGAATACATATTGAGATGGATCTTCATTTGGTGGTTTTTGGTGTAAATAATCATCTTAAAGGGCGGCTCCCTCAGACTCATATTGGTTTGTTACTTTACCTTGTAATCTTGGCTAGGAGGGAGATCTGTATAAGATGGAAAGATCCGTCTCCCCCTAATACAGAAAGCTGGTTAAAGGCGGCATTACGTATGGCCTCTTTAGAGCAAGAAGGGGCATTGGAAGCCGATAACATCTGGTTTCCCCTCCTAAGTTGGGGTCGTCACTTGTACCTGATAACTTGATAATTTGATAAGATTTTTGGCGGGTCCAATGATTACACCAGTCCTCAGGCACGAGAGGAAGGCCATGGAGTGCTAGACAAAAAGCAGTAAGTCGAGGGGCTCCCAGTAATGTATAAGTCGGCTTGTTAAAACTGCTAATGTCTTTGGTGAGATGAGGACAGACAAAAAAAAAAAAAGAAATCACGGCCTCAAACGCTGTCATTGCTATGTACGCGTATGTGCACATTTGACACAGCAAGTCGATAACTTACCACTCTCAGGGCGCCTCTTTGCACTGTGTGCTCCTGAACAGCTGGGTGTGGGAGGTGAAGGGCAGAGAAATCTGTCAAAACAGCCTGAAGAACAAGTCTGAGCAGACGCGGGCCTAGGCTGCTGTGCTCAGGCCACAGGCTCGTCATGTGAAGACAGGCAGTCACGGCCCGCGAGTCACGATGCCGCTGGCCGCGACTGATCATGGCAGTCGTGTGTAGGGGTCAAGGGGGTGGGGGGTTTATGATAAAAATAAAAACTTACCTTACCGGGCGGGTCCTGAGTCCCGCGCCGCCTCAGCTCCTGGCAGTGGCCACTCCTGCGTTAAACGTTCTCCCAACAGGAAGCAGCCACAGGCAGCCTCCCCCTCCCCCCCCCAAGCCAATCACAACGCTGCAATGGCAGCGTTGTGATTGGTGAGGCGCAGCGGAGAGCGCCCCAGCCAGGCCATTTTCTCTATGTAGGCTGCATGCAGCCTACATAGAGAACAAGCATTGGCATAGCCAATAGGTCTCGCCTTTGGGGCCTTATAAGTGTTTAGCCAGAGCTATTGACTTTGCCAATGTCTTCAAGCTGTGCTTTAGAGAAGTGTGGCTGCTGTGCAGCATGCTGAAAAGTTATAATAAAAAAGTGTCAGAAGCATTTTTGTTACTTTACATATGACCAAGAAGGCATTATGTAAAACTGAACGGCCATATTAAAAAAAGTATTTAAAATAAAAAATGTCCTCAGTTTTTTTTTGTTCTTGCAATGCTGGCAACTTGTTTCTGCCTATTGCAATGGTTGCTTGTTAAAGCTTTTTTTTTGAGGGGGCATAAACAATCGGAGGGTGAAGGTTGGGCACGAGTACCTGTATTATAACACTAGCAGCGGCCAGACGCTAGGGGAGAATCAACAGATGCCAGATTCCGAGAGCAGGCTGAGGTGGTGCTGAGTGATGCTGAGGTGGTAGTGGTGGTGGTGGTGACTGTTGCGGAGACGATGCTGAGGTGATGCTGAATGATACTCCGGTCTTGCTGAGTGATACTGCTGTGGTGCTGAGTGATGCTGTGGTGGTGCTGAGTGATATTGTCTTGGCGCTGAGTGATGCTGTGGTGGTGCTGAGTGATATTGTCTTGGCGCTGAGTGATGCTGTGGTGGCGCTGAGTGATGCTGTGGTGGCCCTGAGTGATGCTGTGGTGGCCCTGAGTGATGCTGTGGTGGCCCTGAGTGATGCTGTGGTGGCCCTGAGTGATGCTGTGGTGGCCCCGAGTGATGCTGTGGTGGCCCCGAGTGATGCTGTGGTGGCCCTGAGTGATGCTGTGGTGGCGCTGAGTGATGCTGTGGTAGCGCTGAGTGATGCTGTGGTAGCGCTGAGTGATGCTGTGGTGGCGCTGAGTGATGCTGTGGTGGCGCTGAGTGATGCTGTGGTGGCGCTGAGTGATGCTGTGGTGGCGCTGAGTCATCCTGTGGTGCTGCTGAGTCATCCTGTGGTGCTGCTGAGTCATCCTGTGGTGGTGCTGAGTCATCCTGTGGTGGTGCTGAGTGTTGCAGTGTTGGCCCTGAGTGATGATGTGGTGTCGCTGAGTGAAGCTATGGTGGTGCTGAGTGATGCTGTGGTGGCGCGGAGTGATGTTGTGGTGCTGCTGAGTAATGCTGTGGTGGCGCTGAGTGATGCTGTTGTGGCCCTAAGTGATGCTGTGGTTGTGCTGAGTAATGCTGTGGTTGCACTGAGTGATGCTGTGGTTGCACTGAGTGATGCTGTGATGGCGTTGAGTGATGCTGTGATGGCGTTGAGAGATGTTGTGTTGGTGCTGAGTGATGCTGTGCTGGCTCTGATTGATGCTGTGCTGGCTCTGATTGATGCTGTGGTTGCGCTGAGTGATGCTGTGGTGATGCTGAGTGATTCTGTGGTGTTGCCGAGTGAGAGATAGAGTGAAGATATAATGCCCAATTAGAGAGGGTGGTGAGAGAGAAAGAGAGAGAAAGGGTGTACATAGAATAAAGAGTGGAGCGGGATAGAGAGAGAGAGAAAGAAGGGGAGAGAGAGTGAATGAAGGAGTTTGAAAGAGAAACAGATAAAGGGGTGAGAGAGAATGAAAGGCTAAAAAGATAGAGAGGGGAGAGTTAATTAAGTAGAGAGAGAATTAGAGAGGGAGAGAGAGAGAAGGAGAGAGACAATAAGAGTGGGGGTGTGGAGTTTAAATAGAGTGAAGAAGTGACGCGGAAAAAGTAACCTTAAATATAGCTTTGTGCTTTGCGCGAATAAATATTTAAAAAAAAACAGAGTGAGACAAAAATACTGGTAATTAGGCTGTGACTCCCAATATAAAACAAATAGCGATATAAGGTGAAATCAACCCACCGAAGCAATATTTCTAACTAGACAAAAAAAAGCTTGCATTTCAATGCTAATCGCTGTTGTTTTTCATGTGACTGTAGTCCAGGGCCGTCAGTTGGTAATGTGAGCTGCTGCTGCGATTGAAACATCAGAGTCCAGAGAGTTAATGAGCCATGACGAGGAAATGAGGAAGAGATAGGAAACCCAGATGGCAGCTGCGCGCGTGCACGCTATCGTGAACGCAAGCTGGTCGCCAGCCGAAAGCCAGTGGGTTTGCACTTCCAAAACCCGCTTACTAAAACTCTCGGCCAGACCAGCGCAAGCGCTGGTACAGGCCGAGACCTAAAAAAAGCTTGCATTTCAATGCTAATCGCTGTTGTTTTTCATGTGACTGTAGTCCAGGGCCGTCAGTTGGTAATGTGAGCTGCTGCTGCGATTGAAACATCCGAGTCCAGAGAGTTAATGAGCCATGACGAGGAAATGAGGAAGAGATAGGAAACCCAGATGGCAGCTGCGCGCGTGCACGCCATCGTGAACGCAAGCTGGTCGCCAGCCGAAAGCCAGTGGGTTTGCACTTCCAAAACCCGCTTACTAAAACTCTCGGCCAGACCAGCGCAGCTGCAGACCGAGACCTAAAAAGGGAGTGTGCGCATGACTGCAGTCAGGGCCCATAACATTGGGCAAGCCACTCCCCCTCCTGCCCTCGAGCAGGACCGCCCACCCGCCCGCCCCCAACCAGGCACTTCTGCTTTCTCGCAGTGCGAGAAGCAGAAACATAAAATGGTAGTTTTACCATTTTATGTTTTTGCTTCTCGCACTGCGAGAAAGCAGTGGGGCGATGCCCCAACGCCCCTATGGAGGAGCCGCCCCTGTGTATTAGTTAAGACAAGTCTGTTATTTCTTGTGTTTCCTCTTTAGCACTTACAGTGGCTTTTGTTGAAAATAGATCTTAATTGCAAGAGTGGCAAAACCCCCCAAAAAAAGAATCAATCTCAAGCCATCAAGCTTGCACATTTTGAGAGGAATCCGGATTACTGATTGATCTAGTTTGCAAGTATTTGAAGTGGCCAATTAGTGGTCTCTGGCATAAGCATCATATGATGTATTCTAAAACTCCCTTCCTGAAACTTTGTTTTCTTTTCTTTATTTTTTCATGATTGAAGAATTGGCTGATGCTTTCCCAGTACTGTCCAGGGAAGACCAACAGGTGTCATTTAGTTGGTATAATTGCTACATTTGGCCAAGCAGCTAGAGTAGTGTTATGGGTCCATGCTCCAGATTAGACTTTCTCTCAGTTGCATAAGCTTGAAGCACTTGTCGCTGCCTTTGCCTTACCTTAACAAAGTATGTGCTCAGAGTACTGGTCTCGAAGTTGAGGGTAACACATTTCATTGATAGACATGTTGTAGGAGAGTAGGATCTGCCTCTTATGTTGCCCCCACTTTTTTTCTGATGTTAGCACTGGTTTCTGGCTATAGTCTGGCTGGGTCCCTGCCAATCAGGGCCCCAGCCTCTCTGTTCTCTCTAAACGACATGGAGTGCACTCTAGGTGCACTAGTGATTGGATACTGTGGTGCCTTATGAGTCCCTAGTATATGGTACCTTAGGTGCCAAGGGCATAGGTACTTCACAGGCCTACCAGGGGCTGCAGCATGTATTATGCCACCCCTGGGAAGCAGTCTAAATCTGACACCACAGGCCTCGCTATTGCAGCCTGGGTGAGGTGGTGCTAGCACCCCTCACTGAGATATAGGTTTCCTATATCTCTCCAGCACACACATATAAACCTATCAGTCACCCCTAAGGCAGGCCCTATCAATCCTGAGGGCAGGGTGCTTGGCTTCTATGTGAGGGGGTGCCTCTGCCTGAGCAGGGCCCCTCTGCAGCTCTCAGAGTCTATTCTCTGGTGCTGTTTGTGGATGCGGTTAAACCATATACTCTTAAGTGCATTATATCCTCGCGGTAAATGCTAACTTTGGAATGGCTGCATCAAAACATGTCGTGTTTGGTGTCAAACATCTTGGAATACTACTCCCCCCGCCAATCTTGGCGGCGGGTAGCATTCCACCCTTCTAGAGGGAGAAGACATGTACCTGCTGTGGAAACGCGGTAGAATCCTAAAGAGCCCTGGCATCACAAAATGGATGCCACCAGTCACAGACACTGGGCTGCCCTCCTGCTGATGACCGAAACTCGCAGTGGAGGAAGCCCAACAATAGGCATCCTGTCACAGGGAGGTGTAACCACCTCCCAGACAGGGTTTAGTGTATTGGGGCTGGGTGGGTGCACTCTTAGAGTGCTTTGAAGTCCTGCACTGGGGGAGCAGAAGGCTCCTCTGTGCATATGCCAGTTCAAACCAGCTCAGGGGCTACCTGCCCCTGCTCTGGCGGAAACTGGACAAAGGGAAGTGGGTGTAGCCACCCCTCCCTTGACCCTCCCATAGGTGGGGTCATAGAGCTAGTCCATCCCCTCTTTTTAGTATAAGAGGGGGAACCTTGCCATTGCAAAGCAGATAACCCCTGGACGACGCTCTACAGAAGAATCCTGGCCCTTCGACGTTCCACTACCTTTGGAAGACAGAAGAATCTCCCTTGGAGTCAAGGAGTGACTCCCCTGCTTGGCAGGCACCAAAAACGACAACGACGGTCGCAAACTACGCCGCTCCCGCCGGAGTCCGAAGTCCCTGCAGCCCAAGAAGTGGATTTCCTGACCTCTCCCAGGCCATCGTGAGTCCCCAGCGAAGCTGAGGCAAGTGGACCCCACGAGTAACGAGGAACCGCGACCCCTGGGTACCGTGCACTATTGTCGAGTGCAACCCCTTCACAACGTTCTACGAACTTGTACTTTGGACCACGTGTGGTCCCGACCTCCAGCAGGAATCCCTCCGAAGATCAGAGGCCTACACCGTCCCGAGTGACCGTGGGCCCCTGTTGAGTGATTCCGCCCGAGGTGTCTTCGCGATCCCTTGCCCGCCGGCTTGTGGGTCCCCAGAAGACTTCTTAAAGAAACCAAAGGGCTCCCTGGTTGCTCCAGGCCTGCCCTGACTTACCCTCGCTGGGTGAGTCCCTCAGACCTTGCTGGTCTGTGCCATCGACTTTTCTTCATCTCCCCGAGACTTGCTGCTGCCAAGGCTTGTTGGCTCCAATCGAGTTGCCGACACCGCAGTCAGCTGCAGACGTCGAGGGACCCACCGAATCCAGCTCCTGGTCGTCGTCGACACCTCCTGGACCACGTGGCTGAAGAGTCAAGGCACCCGCAACCGACCTGAATCAACCGACGACGGTGGGCATCCATCTTCCTTGCCCCGGGTCACTGCCAAGTGACTTTGAACACTGTCCCCTCTGCTTTCAGGTCATCCTTCTTTAGAATCCAGGCTTGATTCCACCGGACACTTCTTCAGCTCCCGCAAGCAGCAAGTCTTCTTTGTTCGCCATTGAAAACGACGCCGCGACCCGACACCAAAGGACACCTATGCACCCGGCTTCCCTGGGTGAGGTAACTCCAGCACTACGGTGCTCCTGTGGGTGTGGGCCCTAGAACTACTTACCCTGTAAGTGACTTGCTTGTAGGTTCTCCCGAAGTATCCTAAAACTCTTTATTTCCAACCGCGACTTGCCCCATTGAAGTTAACGGCGATCCGCGCCTGTGTATCCACACTGCACGCTGCCCCCCGTGGGTCCTTTACTTACCTGCCTTGGGTGGTTTCGTGAGGCCCCTGTACTTCTGAAGGCCCTAGGCCTTGTCTCCCTGCAAGTCGTTGTCCCTAAGTCTCTTACTTAGTATATGGTCTGGTACGCCCTAGGGCCCCAGCCATATTTTGTGCTTAACTTATTGTGAAACGTTGATTTGTGCATATGTTTGTCTTCTAATCTCATAAAGAGATTAGTAGAGAGTTATTTAGAAATAAATACATATATATTTGATATATATACCTGTGTGGTGTCTTTTCATTTGGTGATTCAAGAGATTATATGGTAAAACAAGCTGCTTTACATTCCTCCGAGACTTAGCCTGAAGGCTGCTCTCCACAGCTACCACTAGGATAGCTTTCTTTAAAAGGTTGTCTTAAACCTATCTACCATAAGAGTCGATTTGCCCTGGTACAAGGTGTCCACTTTAATTAGTGAACAGCATATACCAGGCCAACTTCTCACACATGTTCTTCCCATGACTCAGTTTGGGGATGTGAAGAAGGAACTTTCAGCCCAATTAGGGCCACTCCCCAGTTTAGTCACTGCCCAATACGGCGTTTTCAAAGAATACTTGTGTTGGGGGTGAGAGGGTGGCTCAAGATCCCAGTGTGAAATCCTAACTGATGCCATCATTCATATCCCTCCCCTCTCCACCTCGGTGGGCAACCCCCACGAGGTAACGAGACGTATCTCTCTACCCTTGTCCCCTATTCCACTTTAGGAACAGCATACCCTCCTCTTTGTACATCATTCATATCATAAAATAGGAACCTTCTGGTAAGTCAGTCATAACTTATTTATTAATATCAATAATATGATTCTTCAGAAATGTTAGTTTATAGAATTTCCTAGGTATTTAAAGAAACTGCCAGCGAATGATTTGCGTACTCGCTTCATCAGGGCTGTGAATATTAAATAAATCCAAAAAATAAAATCAAACACTAAACATTGATCCACAATACATAAACTCAAATGTAATTAGTTTCTGTACTCGCCAGCACCACACATTATTGGTTTTTGATCATTTTAAAGTACTACAGGAAATTACTTTACTCTCTTGTAATACTTTGTCGGTCATGTGACCATAAAAGTGCAGAAGCAATAAATACATATGATACATTGTTATAGCAGCCAAAATACATGCACAGTCCCATATTCAATAAATAACCAATTAATCTTGTACAATATCCTCTGATGGAGCGGTAAGCTCTAAACAACAAAAACCTCCACAAATCCTAAAACACAGATTAAAGGGGTCCGCCATGTTGTGTGCCTAATCCATACCAATCTGGGGATATCATAATCTTTTAGGGCTCATGGCTGTTTCATCAACATTATATGCTTCTTCAGTTACTCAGACCATCTGAGTATACACAATCGATAAGGGACAATAAATAACTAAAACAATATTTACCCAATTTCCACATCTTAAACCGACATTTTTTTAAAGACTTCAGGAAGAACAATTAAAACCACAGTTAATAACATACTATCATGTAATTAAAGTACAAAGTGCCACTTGTGATCAAACAATCATAGTAAAATTCCTAGAAACAGAATCCAAGCTGCCCTGTACATAATTACATCTCTAGTAGTGAAAACCACCCAAACATTCTAGGTTATAAACTTCTGTCGCCTAAACCAAACATTCAATAAAAACCTGCTTACAGCAAAGGCAATCGGATTTGATGCATCAGTCCTTACTACAGGAAATTACTTTCTTAGCGATATTCATTGTATTTGTTGCAAAACACACCTCATTGACAATGGAGAACTCTTGTCAATGGCATTATGACCGTAAAATGAGAGCGAGAGATGAGGGAACTACGATACATGCAAACATTCGTAATTCATATAAGGTATCATGTTAGAAATTGGTTCTTTATCCTGCCGCATCTTTTACAAGCAACTTCAATGTTGGCCTTAAATTTAGCCGGGCGATCTTGTGTGTAATAATAACAGTGTAAGAATTTAAACTGAATTAGCCTATGTCTGTAGTTGAATGGTATTCGTTGAAATTGAGCACAGCAATAGGCCCAAGATTTATCGGGTACCGATACGTTCAGATCCTTCAACCAGTGGCAGGTAAGTGCTGCCAGCCATGACTTCCGAATACAATAAGAGATAGACTTGCCAGTATCCGCTTGTAGGATTTAATTGGTTAAAAGCAGGAAATTCCTTGGGAGGGCTAGGAAAGCTTGAGAAAGCAGCCCTGAGGTGTATTTTAGACTCGTATTTCAACACTATAAACAATCCTACATGTATTAATATGGTTACTCATTGTTGCTTGCTTTATATGTATTTAGCTAATTTCGACATACGCTTAACATTGTGTTTATAAATTCGCTATGTTGTGTATTTGTGAGCTTTAATGCAATTGACATTGATGTACCTGAAAAATGCTAGTTTCAGATTGCCTCCTCTTTGGTCTTGTAGCCTGTGAAAAAGCCCAAACATTTTAATGTTTTTATTTCTTAAGGGGTGGATATGTTCTTGGACTTTTTCTGTGGATGTGACCCCAGTTCTGGATGAAGTCTGGTGATGATCATTTGAAGATCTTCCTGACTGAATACAGGTAAAATAAGGTAGGTTGTGGAGTGAAGTGTGGTGGTGTTATCCATTTGATTCTTGTATGGGAAGAGGGCATACATCGGCCCTGACGGTACTGGCACGGCTGATGCCAAATATGAGCATAACGCAATAGGTGTTCCTTGATGGGAATGCGTACTGCAATTGGAGTCTTGTAATCCAATGGATGGAAGTATTATGCATTGCATTAGAAGCCCTGTTATATTAGTGCTTCATGTGTGATTTGAGGTTAACTCTTAGGCATAGCAGTTGGTAATTTCCACAGTTAACATTAGGCATGGTAATGGAATAGAGCAGTTGTGATGGTCACAGAACCCCACTATTCGAGCGGTTTTTTTGGACACCACAATGTATGTTTGGCATCTGTGCTTGGTGTGTTGAAGGTGAAATTGCTTGATGTACGTGGATCTGTAAGAATGATGCTATAAATGTGACGGAGAGTACAATTATTTCATTTTGTTCTATGATATACATGCTAATTATTGATTATTAGATATGGCTTGACAGCACAGTTCTCTACGTGAAATATTTTTATCAGTTACTTAAAATATACATAGAGGGGACAATGACTCCACCCGGAAGTATGTCACTCCCTGTTTGGTTTATCATTTGGTTTATCATTCCACCTCTGTGTTTACATGTGTTGGCACGTTAGAGCTACCCTTCTTGGCCTTTCCTATGTTTGTTGTAATTGTTAGGGCTGCTCGGAACAAAACAGCATGATTGGTTGTGGTCTCTGATGATAAAATTTGATTGAAAGAGTGCAAAAAGAGATGAGGTTTTGAAAATATTTTTGGAGGCATTAATCAATCGCGGAATTTCCCAAATTTGGGAGACTGCCTGCTAGTTGGACAGTTAGTTTCCTGTTAGGTGTGTTGTATTACAGTAAGTTACCAGCTGTCTACGGCTGTTATCTAAACGGCTTTCTTATCCACTTTATGCAACTCTTTGGAAATAAATGCACCATCAAACGGGCTTATTTTGGAGTGACTGGCATACTCCCTTGTAGCCATGGTGAAGAAATTAATGGCAAAGTCTGGATAAACGAAGGGGAGCTTTTATATTTGATACGGCAAAGTAAGCATCTTACCTGACGCTGTAAAGTGCAAAGTTCACTGCTGTTTAAATCGCATATTCTTTCATTGATAATCAGGTCTGTAGGTGATCCTTGGCAGTGCTGTCTTACTCATGTGGTCATCATGTTCGATGAGGGCCAAGGCACATGCCATCCTGGCAGCATATTTATCAACAGTCTGTTTTGCAGCAGTACGCGCAGATATTGCAAAACTTTCGGGGCAAGTGTGTAGATTCAGTTGGCCTGTCTTAGCTCCCGCCACTGAGCGGCCTCTTCAATTTCAGATGCATTTTTAGCACGAAATCAGCAGTGGCATGGTTAACTGGGACAAAGAACCAAATATTGTCTGCAAACACAGTTGGCTGCTGCCTGCTTTAATAGTGGAGATGGGCGTGGAGCCAAGCCCTTCACCTACAACATCACCACACTATTTCTTTTTTGCCCTGAATTGTCATTTCTCTACTAATAGTGAAAACTTGGAAGAAATTATACGAGGCTGGACAGTTGCATTCTGATCAATCTGGAGCGAGAGCAAGGGCCGCTGGGATCTAAAAGCAAATAGTGGACTCACATGGAGGGGTGAGGGTAGGAGTGTAAGTTGGGCGGGCTATTTCAGTCTTGTTCATTCTGGGCAGCAACCTACCAAATTCTTCACGTTGCACCCTCGGATGTGCAGGGTGCCTGGTTAACCATGGTTTGAGCCACGACCTGACTAAGGCTTGCGTGACTGGTGTTGGCTCACATTTGTGAGCCTTCGGCAGCTTGAGGGGGGCTTGAGGCGCGAACACCTTATAAAACTCTTGGCCTCTTTTAGCCTGCCAGGAGTAGTTGAGGTCTGTGCAGAAATCTTCATGTAAGTAAATCCTTTTAAGAGTGCAAAACCACCTTTTGCCTTTGTAGCTAAACTTCGGCTTGTAAGTAGCTTTGAGGATTGGGCCTATCACATTTTGTCTGACCAGACGGTGCTAAATTAATTTAGATGGAAATTTCTTCTCATTGATGTTGAATGCATCCGATATATGCTCAACTAATGAAACTGAGGTGCAGCCAGATAAAGTGCCACGCCCAAGAATTTATACAGTGTGGTCATGTGCAGGTCTGTCTGTGTGATATCCTCAGTTGAGTGCCTAGCCACTGGAATAGAAGTATTGTGTGGATTTATTTACAGTAACATTTTAGAACCTTTTGTTACCAGAGTAATACACGAGACATGTACCCCAAAAAGTTGAAGTAGGAAAGAGAGCAGCTGGACATTTAGAACAATGATATAGCTATGCTTTAATCGGAACTCTGGCATAATGACAGTATTGACATAGAGCAGAGTTACTCTGGGGATTTCGGGGGACCTGTTGCCATAATGAATGCCCTATACTCAACAGGGCCTTCGATGTGCGCAGGAGCAGAATACCAGGGGAATGCAACACACCGTCTCCCCAGGTTCAGTGTTTTTAGCCATGTGACAGAGAGTGAACAATACAAGTTACACAAAGGTCACCCCTCTACCCATTTTTTTTCTTTTAGTTACTGGTACCCGGGGTGATTACAAACAAACAGCTAGGCATACTTACCTACTCCTACAGCTAAGAGATCTACTGAGATCCCACCATGGATAACAGTGCTATGTCTGCAGTGAAAGAGGGGCCAGATGATGAAGCATGTCACCTCAGTGAGTGAGAGCCTTTGTCCTTTTTAATGGTAAAACCACTTTCTGTGCTTCTCCTTCAGAAATCATAGGAGCTCCCAGTAGTGTTAAAAAACAATCCGGGTGTATCGGGTACTTTCTTGGTCAAAATAGTCATAGCTTTCCCATCATCAGTGAGCTGGTCTAAATAGAACTCCTACATTATTTGATCCTCTGCATACGGAGAATCTTTAAATATTCAAATATTTGATATAAATGGAGCCTGACATATTCAGTATAGTTTAATAAGAAAGCTTGCATAATCTCAACAGTGCTCGAATGTAAACCCTAAGACATGACCGTATGAGCACACCATAAACAGGATATTTTTCACCTCACTGTGTGCCACCTAGTGGTACAAGTGGATTTTTTACTGGATGGGTGGATTTCTGAACCATCTCGTCCTTTGGCCTAAGAGGTACATCTAAAATCCCACATCCTTGGACTATATAATTATATGTTACACTGTATAACCTCTAGGCTTCAGCTCAGGATGCAACATGGAGACTATATCGCTCTAAAAATAGGTTAACGCTCTCTGCATTATAGAGGTGCTGCTTTTGCCTCCTCTTTTTCCTTGACATATTAATGGCCGTAGATTTTATGGCCCAAGTTCTTGATGACATTCAAACATGGATGATGCAACACTATCTGAAGTTAAAACTGTTCTCGATTTACTCTTGATTTACCCCTTCCCCGTTGCTCCATACCAATTCAAAATTAGATCAACAAACAAGCACTGCTGAACTGCTGCCATAAATTTGTGGACTGTGCTGAACCTCCTGGCTTCATCCTGGAGAAATGTGTTCACTTATATGCACATAATGACTTACTGGCGAAAAGAGCTTAATTTCAGCTCTGACCCCCTGGGATCAAACAGTTCATCCCAGACCCTGATTTCGAACAAGCAGCTCAAGCCTTCATGCTTTGGAGGTTGGATCATGACAGACTGAACTAGTTGTTTGATGTTAGGGTCTGGTATATATTGCTTCATAGCAGTTCCCAAATCGCCTCTCTCCCCTCTCAACACACTCCTGCGTGCAGCTTGTCTGATCTCACTGTAGTGATACCACAAGAAAGGAACATTTACAAATTAGCATGCTTCACATATGGTGCCACACAGAGAAACAGCTAACTATCTTGCCCAGAGGTTGGGGTCCTCTCATTGGGCTTTTAAGAAGACCAAAATATTAGAGCATTCTTTAGTTCAAGCCTAAAGACTAGCGTACACAAGCTGTCTGGTTGAAAAATACATATGGTGGGCTTACCAAGAACTTACTTGTGCTTACAGCCCACTCATTGCTTATCATTGGTGGGTTTACTTTCATCCTCATTTGCTTGCTTCTTCTTCGATGGCTTTCTTTTTGCCAGCTTGTCAGTCTTGTTTTTGTCCATCCCTCTTTGCCATCTCTCTGATTGTCTGGCTTCCATTGTTCATGTTTAGAGAGCTTTCTTCTTTTTGGTTAAGCGCTCTGAGAGTGTATGTGTTTTCCAGCCCTCTGCTACTCTCCCCTGTGTGCTCCTCGTAAATGCATACCTGCCAACTCACAAAATAACTTCACTGTGTGAGGAGAGTGTGGGGCCTGGTGCCGAGAGCTATCTGAGGCGTTATGCTCCTCACCAAGTCTCCCCAACCCCTGCCAAAAAAACAAAGCGTCATTGAGGCTGTCGCTGATGTCCTGGTGTGTTTTCATACCTTTTAATGGACATTGGCTGCTTACAGCCTCCTAAATCTGAAACCACTGTTTACAGCTCTTTTTCCCTGCCACTGTGGGATTTCGGCTCCTCACCAGGTGACCATGTGAAGGGAGCCGAAATCGTGTGACACACGGTGGCACCGTGTGAGTTGGCAGGTATGTAAACGCCTCCGTGCTCTGTGTTTGTCTAATGTACTTCTCTTCACCCCTTTAGTCTGTGTTGTTCTTGGCCTCGTGTTTTTCTCCACCGCTCGCTGTGTTGCTGCCCTTCCCTCTGCTTCTGACTCTCTCATGTTTCTCCCCACTCCCCCCCCATGCTCTTCTCTACCCCGCTCTGTGTTCTCTCCATCATGTGCGCTTCTCTCACGCTCTCTCCCTCGTGCTATGCTTTCCCCTCATTTCCAGCCGCTCTCTCCTTCATCCATAAACCACCTTACCTCCCACTCCTGCTGTCTTATTTTCCAGTTTGTCCTTTTCCACTAAATTAATTTGTGCTTTTTCGTCCGCCATCTTGGAATTGTAAATAAAAAAATTCAAGTATTGGTACCCATGTCATTCTGCTGACGCGTACACATGCTCTAACACATCTGTACGTCATCACACCTGCATGCGCCAGTGGAATGACTCGACAGACAGCAGCTCCGGTCATTGTGTCTTTTTATTTATTTATTAATTTTGACGATGCTGTACAACTTCGGGTAAAAATAAAAAAAGCCCGACTCTGTACAACACCACTGAAAGGCACTAGCAAAGCCAGTATGTCCCAGAGGCGAGTGTCAGTGCTTGTTTTTGGGAAGTGCTCTAAGAGTGTGGAATTCCAGTCCACCAGCTATTAGGACAGCATCACCTTAAGAGCTAATGAAGATTTGAAGAATCTGTTACCTCGGGGTCACTTTCACCTGTAAATAATACACACCTGGAGATCGGGTGGGGCAGTAACAAAACCACTCAATGGGACTGTATGCTAATATTTCTGTAATTATTGATTATTTGTATACATTTGGTTACTTGTTTCTCACCTCTTCTGTGCGGTCAGATTATTCTGCGTCACTGTACATTATGATGATCTCATTTTTGTATAGTTCTGTTAATTTCTTTGTAAATATCGGTTACTGTTTTTCCGTGGCTTTTATGATTACCTTAAGATGTTATTGATTTTTTTTTTGTGTGGTTTTTTTTGTTCTGTGAAACCACTTGTTTATAAAACGCTTTTTTGGCATTTCTTCACACCATATAAAACTGCTAATAAATGAAATAGAGTGTCGGATCTCGATATGTAAATGCTCTTCCGTCACATTTTTAGGTCGAGCCTAGCGGCAGTGCACATGCGCTGCTCGCTCTGCGAGACTGCTGTAGTAGAGTATGGGAGAGAAGCCAGCGCCCACTCTCCTCCCACATTTTTCATTTGCTCGTGTCATTGTCTTTCGTAAATGCTGCCTTCGGATTCGTTAATAGGCTTGTTAGTCCCTCCTTAGTACGGCCTTGTCTTCATGTGTAACCTCCCATGGCTACTGGCCCCTTTACTTCGGTTGTTACACGGGACCTGTTATTTAGTCTGTAAGCACTATTTACTTTATTGAGTTTCTCTTACTGCAAGCCGGGCATGCGCTGCTTCAGCTGAAACCGCTTGTGTGTTTTTTAAGCAGCATAGCCGCCCCCGTAACAAGGGCGCCTGCTTTCAATCACTTTAAACCGGCATTATCTCAGGTCTGTTTCAACCCCCCCTACCCCACCCCCTCCAAGTAAAATAGATTTACAAATGATTAGCGAAAGTCATGTGAATTCCAGGTAGCACATAATCCTGTGCTAATGGGCTGAAGCTAACAAAAGCACACCTGTGTTACATGTCATCTGTACTAAAGCCACCTCACGGGCTGTTTTCAAAAGCCTGTTTTATTAACAACGCCGCCACCACAAAATCCACCAATACCACCACCATCAATACCACCACCATCAATACCACCGCCAATACCACCACCATCAACACCACCACCAATACCACCACCAATATCATCACCACCAATACCACCACCTCCACCAATACCACCTCCACCAATACCACCTCCACCAATACCACCACCACCACCACCAATACAACCACCACCAATACGACCACCACCAATACCACTACCAATACCACCACCTATACCACCAATAGCGCCACCACCACACCACCATTAATACCACCTCCTCCACCACCACCAATACCAACACCACCACCAATACCAACACCAATACCAACCCCACCACCAATACCAGCACCAATACCACCACCAATACCACCACCACCAATACACCACCATCAATACCATCATCTCCACCACCATCAATACCATCATCTCCACCACCACCAATAACGCCACCACCAATACCAGTACCACCACCAATACCACCACTACCACCAGCAATACCACCACCAATATCAACACCGCCAATACCACCACCAACACTACCATCACCACCAATACCATCACCACCACCAATAATACCACCACCACCAATAATACCACCACCACCAATAATACCACCACCACCACTAATACCACCACCACCAAAATCACCACCACCAATACCACCCCACCACCACCAATAACGCCACCACCACCAATACCACCACCACCATCAATACCTCCACCACCAATACCGCCACCACCAATACCACCACCGTCACCTATATCACCACCACCAATACCACAACCACCAATACCACCACCAATACCAACACCACCAATACCACCTCACCACCACCAATGCCACCACCACCAATGCCACCACCACCAATGCCACCACCACCAATAACATCACCACCAATACCACCACCACGACCAATACCATCACCACCACCAATACCACCGCCACCAATACCACCACCACCAATACCACCACCACCAATACCACCACCACCAATACCACCACCAATACCACCACCATCAATACAACCACCATCACCATACCACCACCATTACCACCACCAATACCACCACCACCACCAATACAACCACCAATACCACCACCACCATCAATACCACCTCCAATATCACCACCACCAATACCACCACCACCAACAATACCACCACCCCAATACCACTACCACCACCCCCAATACCACCACCAGCACCAATACCACCACTAGCACCAATACCACCAATACCACCACCACTAGTACCATCACTAGTACCATCACCAATACCATCACCACCAATACCACAACTACCAATACCACCACCACCAATATTAACACCACCAATACAACCACCACCAATCCAATACCACCACCACCCATACCACCACCACCAATACCACCACCACCCATACTACCAATACCACCACCGCCACTAATACCACCACCAATACCACCACCACCACTAATACCACCACCATCAATACCACCACCAACAATACTACCACCACCAATACCATCACCACCACCAATTTCACCACCACCAATACCACCACCACCAATACCACTACCACCACCACCAATACCAGTACCACCACCAATGCCACCACCACCAATGCCACCACCCCCCCAATACCACTACCACTACCACCAATACCACCACCACCAATACCAATGCTACCACCAATACCAGTACCACCACCAATACCAATACCGCCACCTCCAATACCGCCACCAGCACCACCACCAATACCACCACCAGCAATATCACCACCACAACCATCAATACCACCACCTCAGCGCCTCTCACTCACTAGTAATAGCAGGGGCACTGTACGAGGCTGGAGCTGCAGCCGAGACCGACCCTCCCTCCCTCCATGCCGCCCTGCACCAGGAGGTGAAGCCAGGGCCCTACTACAGCTGGAGTGTTTTTTATTAGGCCAAAGATAGCAATGACATTACGCAATGCCACACTGCACACTCAAATAAGGGAGAGGGCAGGAACTAGCCCCCCCGCTCTTCCTCCTGAGCCGCGACAGTGTATTGACAGAGCGAAAGGTGTTGGAGCGCTTTGTTAGTGTTTATAGCTCAGATCATATGTAACTCTCACTTCACACTTTGTGTCTGTGCAATTTACAACACTTGCACATCTTCACTGCACTATTTATCACTACTTTGAAGACGTCGCAGGCCGGTCTCTTCCTTTGATATTTACAATCTAACAAGCGGTCGAGAAGGCTCTTTATTGCAATGCTATAGGTCTCGCATTTGCGAGAGTTTAAGCTATTAGTATTGTAAATGACCATGCCTTTTATTTATCTTTTAAAACCCAAAACATAAATAAAACACATTGTCATTTACAATGCCAATAGCTCAAACTCGCGTGAATGCGAGACCTATTGAATTGCAAATGCTTGTTAGTAACAAGCCTTTACTCTCAGTTCAGTCAGTATGTTACTATTCCCTCCTTTTCATCTGCTCTTTTCTATGTTCTTCTGACTGAACCCGTCAGTGGGCTGATGCCCTATTGTCTGCTTGTTTTTGCCTAATATATTCAAGTTGATGCTACTGTCTGTGAAACTAGATCTCTTGAAGCTGATGACCTGAATATTTCTGTCTCCAGCGCCATGTGAGTCTGACACGGGTGAACATCTGCCTCCTTGAATAGGAGCTTTCTTCTGTGTGCCCAGCTCCAATGTGTGCTTTCTAGTTTTAAAATGCCTCTTTACATCACAAGGCTTAGCACATGCACTGATTTATTTCACGAATGTTTATATTGCCTGCTGACTAAAAGGCTTCTTAAATCGACGCGTGAAATGGCAGCACAGTATGAGCCTTTCCAAGAGAAAAATACCGTTTTGGTACTGATAATGGCAGTGAAAAAAATTAAGATAAATAAGCAGGAACGTATGTTTTTTTTTAAATTATAAAATGGTTGCGTTATGTTCTCCATTAACCCTGTATATTTTATTTTAATGTATTTTTATATTATTCTGTATGTTTAGTTTTTACCAATGTAGTGTACCTTTATTGTTCTTGTTTTTATTTGTAAGTCGCTTCTGCGTTCCATCACCTGTGTCACCAGGGTTCTAGATCTTGACTGGAACCAGGAGAGACCGGCTGGTCTGGAGGAGAGACGGGACGTTTTTTAGGTCGAGCCTCGAGTAGCGCGCAAGCGCTGCTCTGGCAAGACTTTATGTTAGGGGGTTTGAAAAGCTGACCACACGCTCGTGCGTCAAGGCCTTTTCCGTGCGGTTACGCGCAAGCAAAAGGCCATGGTGCACGAGCGTGTGGTCAGCTCAGCAGGCTGCCGCGCTCGCTCGCCCCCACTCCTCACTTCCCTGTAGTTGCTTTCACTTTCGCGGCCGCATTCTTACAGCGCGCGCAGGGGCCATCTGGGTTTAATTATTTTCTTAGCTAGTGGTGAACTGATCGACAGGGGAGCATTAGCTGACTCAATTAACGGAGCTCATTGGACACACAAGGATTATTGATGCCCCCGCCAGTTTGTCAAGGTTTAGTACAATATGCTTAGAACAGAGCGGAAAGTCAAGGGGTAGTTGGACTCTTAATGGCCTCTGACAAAACACGGTCTGTAATTCCCAGGCGCTTCTCAACAGGTACAATCGGTCTGTTAATTACCCCTACAGTGCAAGTCAAAAAGTTGTCAGTTGAAGATGGAGCAGCACGGTCCTGGTCTCCCATCAACGCAGTAGAATTTCTTTTGACCATGTCGGGTGAATTCCTGAGCTAAAAAAGGCCCTCAATAAAGGGTGCAATGAGGGGAGTAGGTCCAACCCAGCGTCCTTCACTCGCTGAAGGTCTCAGAACGGCCCAGGCACATCCTGACCAGCGAGAACCACCAGTGACATAGAGACATTGCTGTGATTTGAGAAACCCTGCCCCCTCTTCTTCAAGGGAATTCTGGGCCTTAGAGTTCTGGCCCCTACGAAAGTCAGCGCATCTTGCGCAGCAGGAAACACCAATGCACAGGGGCGTGGCGCGGGGGAGCCAGCAGACCAGGAGGCACCCTCTCAGCCAAAGGCTAATGAATATCTATGAAATATAGGTGACTAGGGACCCCTGATCGCATTCTGCAGGGGTGCCTCATCATTTTGCATTATGCCATTGCACTTTACAGCACCTCTGCTGCATGTGGAGGAAGCCCCGACTCCTCTGCGGCAGTCTGGGCCTTGGAGTCCTGGCTTCAACAAAAGTCATTTGGGACACAACTTGATGGACAGATTTTCTATTTTCTTTTGCGACACAGCACAGTAGCGACATGTTTACCCAGTAAACGAAATAACATTCAAAGTCAAACATGCACGCACCGCAGCTGGGTTCCGCATTCCCCAGCATCCAAACCACCATTCTCCAAACATATTGGGCTGGGAGTGCATGCTGCCTTTCATTCCACAAACCATCTGTGTGCGCTTAAAGTATGCAAACAACGTGAGGTAATCTGTGTGAAGGGAAAGCGAGAACCTACCCCCGGCGGCAGCCGTTTCCTCGAAGGCTGGAGTGACTGCACAGTTCTGGAGAAAGTTTATGTAAAATGGGTGTGACGCACTTCGAAAAGAAGAGTGTGGATTGTAAGGACCCGAGCAGGATGTGCAACATGATGTGACTTCAGACGCACTTGTAGAGCCCATTAGACTGATATCACCCTGCGCTGGAAATACACAATACAGATATCACGAAAACTGCCAGCTCTGGAAGCAGTTGGAAGCCAGTGTACATTGTTATATTCCCGGCATTTTGTTGGGCGAGATTTGGAACGGGGCTCTTTTAAATCTAAATACGCCAGCTGGCTATGGATTACTTTAAACAAAAGAGGCACAATCCTTGTACTGAAATGTCTAAATACGGCGCAAGAAGAAAGCCGCAAGACTGTCCTGCTTGATGCAGAATTTGTTTCTTAAAAGGAACACTGGCTTGGTCAGGCGACTTGTGTCAGAAGTGGAGCACTGTGCAAGTTACTTGATCTTTCTTCATTTGAGAGGAAAATTCGAGATCATTCCCTTGTGCCATTTTGGAGCGTGCTTTTGAGGAGATCCTCCATGAGAGAAAAACATGACCGTAGTATTTGCGCTTAAACGCATCTGATTTTGCATCTTCAGTTTTAGGATACCTGTGCTCATGTTCTAGAATCTAGACAATTTAAAGCCTGAGCGAAATTTGAATGGTACTGGAGTAATTGAAGTAATTTCGAGAATTTCGCGTTGCTCTTTTGAAGCAAAATTACAGAAAATTAGGCGATTGCGCTTGTTTGCGTAATTATGAGTAGTTTGGTACAAAAATCCTATCACAGGAGTACAGGAACACCAAACGTATAGAGCGTGAGCAGCTGCTGCTGTTGATCTTCTGTTGCATGTAGCGCTAATTTCTTAGCGCAAAATGCATCCTCAGGTCCATTTTGGATGCGAGGGCAAGGGTGAATTTTTGCTAAGAAAATAGAGCTAAATGCTACCTTACGCTCCTTGCATAATTCCGCGTAACCTTGTGTAATTTTGCATAATCGCGCTACAGCAAATTATGCGAGTTATGCCCACCTCTAATTATTTTATTCATTGACCGTGCTTAATTTGCAAAACAATCAGTGTAGGGTCTAAAGTCTTGCCTAGAAGCCCATGGACGGCACTATGTATATCAGTGGTGCTAATACCGAAGCTGCGTAGAATTCAGTGCACCTGATCCCTTTTTCATCCACCACCAGACACTACCTGCTCCTTTATCTTACTCTTGTGCTGGTTCTTTTCATCCCTGCTTGCTTCCTTTGTCACTGTTTTTCTGTATTTCTCTTCCTCTTTTTCACATTATTCTGTTTTTCCCTGTCTTGCTCTTGATGAAAGTCTGATTAGAAGTCTGATGCGGAAAAATAAGTTCTGTTCCCCACAGATGAGTGCCACTGGGCCCTCCTGCAACCACCGCCTCAAATTAAGTACTGTTCAGTGTATTGAATTATGTATTCATATACCTTTATTTTTATATATTTAATCGTATGCAATTCATTTGGTTGGTTTTGCTACTTAAACTCTTAGTTCAGGATTAGAAGACGATCATGAAAAATAGATTTCATTCAATCTGAGGCCAAATTCAGGTTGATTTCTTTACTACCAACTAATTAGTATCCAAGCATGAGAGTTAATTAGATAATAAGTAGCCCATAACACTCAAAGCTTCACCATTGCACATTGTTTAATTAGCAGCCTCTTTGTGAAAGCAAAACAAAGCCTAAAGCTTCTAATTACTATCAGGGCCCATTGTTAGCTGAGCATTGCAGGACCAGCTTCAAATAAATCTCCTGGCTTAACCATTCGCTATCGCTTAATTGTCCATTCTTGAAAGCTGAACATTCTAATTGCAATCAAGGTCAATTGTTAGCGTTGTCTTTCTGACAGCTTCTAAAATATCTTTCACAGACAGAAGGGGCTTTTTAACAAAAGCCTGCTTTCTCTAAAAGCTGGTTTTCATAACTGCATAATTGTATACTTGTAATAATTAATACTGCTTGACATACAATCAGACAGTATAGTCCAGTTTTTTCTGTGCTGCTTTCAGTAAACATTCTCTGTCTGGGAATAAAGCATTTTTACATAATGGTACCTGTTAGAAATGGGATCTCTAGTTGGCAAGGGCTTGCACCTTTGTCCAAGTAGGGACCCTTCTTCCTAGTCAGGGTAAGGGTTGTTACACTCGTGAAGTAACCCCTGCTCACCCTCGTGGTAGCTTGGCACGAGCAGTCAGGCTTAATTCAGAGGCAGTGTGTAAAGCATTTGCACATAACCAACAGTAATACAGTGTAAGCACTACAAACGGACACCACACCAGTTTAGAAAAATAACCAATATTTTATATACTCAAGACAAGACCAATTACGACAAAAATCCACAATACTATACTTTACGAATGAATGCTTGATACGGTAACTTCTTCTTTGCAGGAATAGCACAAAAGCAAAGTTCGTACGAGTCGGTAGCTCCGTCCGAGCCTACCGTGATGCTGAAAACCACAGAGTCTAACAGTTCCAGCCGACCGCGTCGATACGGGCCAGCAGAGTCGTGAACAGACTCGGTTACAGTACCTTTCTCGTTGTGGCTGGTACGGAGTGTACGAGCCGGTCGGCGTTCGTCGCGGTTGCGGTGCAAGACGGAGCGATGCAAGGTGCGGTGTCCCTCGATGCGGTGCAGGCAGCGGCTCGATGAGCGTCGTGCAGACGGAGTCGGTGAGTCCAAGGCGTGCGATGCAGGGTGAGACGATGCTCGATGCGGTGCTGACAGGTTGCGATGCAGGCGACCTAGCCGGAGTGCGGGAGCTGGCGTCGGACAGCGGTGCGAGTCGGAGCGGTGCGTCGCAGACGTGCGAGCGGTGCCCCAAATGCGGTGCGGTCTCGACTCTTGAGCCAGTTGCAGCGACAGCGTCGGTCTGGTCCGGCTGGCCCAGTGAAGCGATGCGATGCGAACTGCGGTGCCCACAGGTCACGGTGCAAGCAGCGGCTCGATGTTGGCGGCGTCGGACGTCGCCCACGGTGAGACCAGGGTTGCGGGGCGATGCGGTCTGCGGTGCAAACAGGTCACCGGCCAGGGAGGGATTCTGTTGACGGAGTCGGTTGCGGTTCCCTTCCTCTGTGGCAACTGAAACAGCGTTCCAGAAGCGGTACCCAGAGGCTTGTGAAGTCTTTGCAGTCCCTGAGACTTCTTAACAGGAGGCCAGCTCGGTTCCTGGCCCTTGGAGATACTCAGCACAAGTTTGTAGAAAGTTCAGTCCAGTCCTTTCACTGCCCAAGGCAGAAGCAGCAGCTGCAGGCCAACCCAACAAAGCAACAACACAGCAAAGGGGCAGTACTCCTCCTGGCAGCTCTTCCAGCGCTTCGTCTTGGCAGGTTCCTTGATTCCAGCGAGATCTAAATTCATGGGGTCAGGGCCCCAATATTTATATCCCAAATTCCTTTGTTCTCTGAAGGCAGAGAGGCCTTTGCCTAGTCCAAACCAGTTCTGGAGCACTTTGTTGACAAGTCTCCGTCCCTTCTTTCAGTGAGTAGGCCAGGGACATCAGACGCACCACAGGAGGTGGAGCCAGCATTGTGGAGGAAGGCACTGTCCTATTCAGGGCCCAGGTGCGACCCCTCCCACCCATCTACATGTAGATCTTGCTATTCAGCCCTGCGCTGACTCACCCTGTCTCCTGGCATCCCCCAGCCCCTGTCACTCACACTCCAGACAAGGAATACACAACCTCGCAGAGGCAGGCTTGGATGGTTAGACAAGAAAATACCCACTTTCTAAAAGTGGTATTTTCAAACACAGAATGTTAAAACCAACTTCACTAAAAGATGCATTTTATCATTCTGAGTCCAGGCATACTAAACTCGAATTTCTACCATGTTCCCGGGGTCAGTTAGGATTATAAACTGTAATAATCGAAACTGCCCGTTCTGGCCTAGGGGGAACAGGTAGCCTTGCAATAGTGAAAAACGAACTATGCTGTAAATCACTATCAGGACATGCCGCACACACCCGGGCATGTCCTACCTTTCGCGTACAACGCACCCTGCCCACAGGGGTACCTTGGGCCTACCTTAGGGGTGACTAACATGTAGCAAAGGGAAGGTTTAGGGACTTGCAAGTGTGTGCACTTGCCAAGTCGACATGGCAGCCCCAGGCTGCGCACAGGCTCTGCGATGGCAGGCCCGAGTTACACTTTATGGGCTGTTTGCGTGGGTGGCACAATCCAGTGCTGCAGCCCACCAACAGCATTTGGTCTATAGGCCCTGGCACTCGCAGTGCACTTTACAAGGGACTGACACATAAACCAAATAGGCCAATCATGGAAACACCAATCCATAACGCATTTTATACAGGAGCACTTGCACTTTCCCACTGGACAGCAGTGAGGAAAGTGCACAGAATCATTACACCAGCAAAAACAGAGTCAAAACCGGGAGGTCAGAAAGCAAAAAGTCAGGGGAA
This sequence comes from Calotriton arnoldi, assembly GCA_963921515.1. Lineage (NCBI taxonomy): Eukaryota > Metazoa > Chordata > Amphibia > Caudata > Salamandridae > Calotriton > Calotriton arnoldi. Next base: position 158,110 of record CAWUFW010007689.1, on the reverse strand, counting down.
ACACGCCAAAAGATGCCAAGTCTAACAGTACCAAAATAAACATGTTAAATAAAAATACGTAACATGAAATTTGTTGTATTCTTCCAGTGCCATCTCTAATTCTCTAATCGTGTTTATATATGCAGATGTACAGTGTGTAATGTGGTATTTATTACTACTGTTGAATGTGGGAAGAGTCCATGACTCATGAGAGAGGAAGCCTCAAGCGAGTCATGATGCTCTTTCCCTCCCTTAACGATGGTAATAGAAAGTTTGGAGAGCGGATGTGGCCGAACGGCTAGGGCGGTCGACCTCCAATCTGGGGAACCGGGTTTGAGTCTCGGCAACGTCGCTCAACATCCTGTGATTCTGGGCAAATCACGTAATCTCCCTGTGCCTAACAAAAATGAATGTGTCCGTCTGTAACGAAACTGGTGCTCATGTAAAGCGATCTGATACCCGATACCTTCGGTTCAAGTTTGCGCTATATAAAACTCTGAAAAAAAATGTTATAGTCTGGGCATCTACATGTATGGTTTAAGCTGTGTCATTTTTAGGTCTCGCCTACGCAGCGCGCATGCGCTGCATAGGAGGGCCTTTAGCCGTCGCTCTGCTCATTTTCAAGCAGTGCACTCGTGCTTGTGGCGGCATCCACCTTGCGGGAGCGAGCAGGGGCGCGCCACAAGCACGAGTGCAGTGCTTGAAAATGAGCTGGCTGCTTGCGCTTTCACTTTCGTTTGCTCTATCAACCCCCCCCCTTCCGCCCCCAACCGCCGCTCACCTCAGGGCTTCACGCGCCACCAAGCGTACTCTGGCGTCCGTTGCAGCGCCAACACCGCAGCTCCCAGTCTTTCACCGGCACCCTTCTTTCCAACCAAGCATTTCTTTACGCTACTACACTCAATTCATGCCCCTCTCTAATCGTTTAAATGCCCTGCATCGTCCCTGCCAAAATTCACTTCTGCACGTCGTTTATCTATGTCTTCCCTCTTCTACTGTACTCTCCCGCCCTCATCGCGCTCTATCAACCCCCCCTTCCGCCCCCACCCTCGTGTGTCTCAAACAAGTAGATGTGAAAAGAGGAAGGATAGTCACATCGAAAGATTCCAGCTGATGTGTGTACTTCACATGGCAATGGCAAAGTGTGCCCCTCGCGCGCGCACACACATTCGATCCTCGCGACCCCTACTTCAGGCTTCTTGTCTGCGTCGCCACGGGATGATGCAACTCCCCCGTCCTCTGTCTCCACGCATCGCAGGTGCCACCTGGCGGGCTCGCTTTGACGGTAAATTATTCTCTGCCAGGGCTGCCAAACTTCAGAAGAGCTTCTTTGTGCTCTTCGTAAGATTCCCTTATTATTACATTTCAGGAAAGCCTCGAAAAACTACCTGGGTTTTTAAGAGCAAAGTCTCTTTTCTGTCATTCTGAGCTCTGCTTAGCACCGGAGACGCCTCTCGAGGTATTTGTTGCACTTAAGACATTGTATAACATACCATAACTCACCCCGAGTATACAAGGGCAGCTTTTCTATTGGCTCCATCATTCATGTCTCCCTCAGTCAAGGATCGTGGTCTTTTGCCACCACTTCCTTCATTCATGTCCTGGTCCCCATGCCTCGGTGCTTAATTTGAGCCGGGGTTTCTGGTGCTTGGCACCAGCAATTGATCGTCAACACCGGCACTTATGGCAGTCTGCCATATGGTGGCGCTGTGTTTCTAAATTAGCACAATGACAGTTTATTATTAATACAATGTACATTAAAATAGCTAATGCCTGCCCCCCCCCCTGCCCCCAATCCACTCTTATAGCTTTGGGGGCCTGGAATAGTCTGAATTGTCGCACTTGTTGGAGTGTGATGGTTAGTACTGTCATTTGCATCACTGGCAGACACAATGGATGGAGCAAGCTGCTGTGGCCTCCTGACGAGCGCCCTGGCACTTTTTTTTTTTTGTTTAACAAATTAAGCACTGACATGGCTCCATCTGTTATCGTGGTCAAGTCTTCTTTTACCACTAGCTTGGTTACACTTGTTTACTGTTTTTTTTTGTATGTTATGTCTGCATTAACGTGTTAACATTTCTGGTCATTTGGACAGTGCCAGCCGACTGCATTTGAGTCAATAAAACACCTGCTTCATTCCATACACAAGTCGATGCACATGCATTCGCACTTACGTTTTCAAAACCACTTTCTTTGTACAGGGCTGCGAAACAGCAGCATGATTTTCCCACTCAATGTAATCCATCAATACTCATAGTACGCCCTGACCTTTACATGAAGCCCCCAGTTGAACATCAGCACTAGGCTGCTGTTCGGTTTACAAAGCACTAATAGTCATAAATATATAAAATAAACAGCAAGCATTTATTTACAGACGAAATGAAGTGAAATTAGAAACTTGAAAGGCATGCAATTAGAAAACAAGCATTGGCATAGCCAATAGGTCTCGCCTTTGCGACCTTATAAGTGTTTAGCCATGCAACAGTTGCTGTTGTTGTGTTAAAAGCAAAATGACAATTATGAACATTACCTGCGCCATCTTGTCTGGTGGAATTCTATGTGCACATAAGTTACAGTCATTTTAATTTATCACAGCCATTTTGTACTCTGTTGGTCACCTTTGTTTCACCCTGCCCTTACTAGCATCCCTCTGACCGACCTGGTACTGTGCTGGGGGCTATAAACTCTATTGCCACAACAAACCTCAGCGCCACTTGCTGCCACAAACTCGTTTTTCCTCTCATCCCTGTTTTCAGACAAGCCTTTGGACGCTCTACCCTTCACTACACCTAGTTACACAAACAGGTTCCAAACACCAAAAAGACTCTTGCAAAATGATTTATTGCACTGCAAACAGCAAGACTTGTTGTTACCAACAATGGGACCTGTTTTTATCAACAGAACGGACTCTTAGATCTGGCCGGTCTCACATGTTTTAGACCCTGAAGCAAGGTCCAGCTGCAAGATAAGATTGTCTGTTTGACCTGGGTGGGAAGAGAATTACTGTTGGGCTTGTGTGACAACCTGCCCGGGGCGGGGACCCCAAGCTTGTGTAACCATGCTGATCAAACAAATGCATTGTGTCAAACCTGTATAAAAGGAAGAGCCAAGGGAGTTGTCAGCAGAACACTTCCCTCAGACATCCCGGTGTCTCAGTTGACGTGATCTCCTCATGAGAAATAAACCTCTTTCTTGTCTTCCAGTTTCCAGCGCCTTGCCTCATTATTTTGATAGCGAACCCAAAGTGAATTAGAGGTGGAACCCTGCACCGGGCAGCATTGAGGGTCTTAGAAGACTCGCTGCCTTTCACAAATTGGCGACCAAGCGTAGGGGCCCATCAGCGACGCGTGGGTCCGGTAGAGAGGTCCTAACGACGGAGTGAACGACTAAACGATTGGGGTATACCTGCCTGAGAAGACCCTTGTCTGGCTGCCGATCGACTGAACTTCACCGGTTCCAAACGGACCTCTCTCGAGTGACCTGCGGTCCTGACTGGGACCTTAGAGGAACGCCGCATTGATTGTTGGAGTGAGAGGACAACCAGGCGCTGGAAGGGGAAGACTAAGAACTGTCCATACGGTCCGGGTAAGGTCGTGAAAAAACGACTTAAATTGATTGATTGATTGAATAGTTAGATTGAAATACTAGTATTCCTTTTTTGATATCGAGTTATTTGCGACATTTCCCTCTTGCAAACAACAAAGAATAGGAATATTCTCTCTCTTTGCAGGCAGCGAAGGACAGGTAGTGCAGACTTTTTGTCTAAATTGATTGATTGAGATATTCATTTTGACCGATAAATACATCATGCCTGTTTTCTCTAGATTGTTTGATTGTAATTGTTTTGGACCAGACCGTTTGTTAGAGGTCAGTCAGCCGGCACCGCCGGAAGGCACCCCTAACAAGGACATGTACGTAAAGTATGGATTAGCCAGCGTAGCTTATAGCAAACTATGGCATAAATACACTAGGAAGGACCGGGTAAATCAGTGGCCACTGACGGGATCTTTCGATCCCGCTAAAATAGAAACGTTAGAATTAGCTCTCCACAAAAAGAAAACTAGACCAGCCATGTTTGACAGTTTTGGCTTATGGCGAAAAGAGGCAGCTCAAAGAAAGAAAAGGGACAAAGCTAGACAAGATAAAGAAACGCGAAAATCAGCTTACCAAGCCTGTAAAAGATTAGAAGAAAAACTAAAAGAAAGGGAAATCGATAAAAAGGAACAGGAATCAAAAATATCAGATCAATGCCCTGTTAGAACGCCCTCGACTCTTTACCCCAAGTTACCAGCAAAACAAAGGGTAGATGATGATTTATTGTTAGGTCCCCCAATCATATACATGCCACCCCCTTACGCCCCTACTCATCCCGTAGTACAACGACAGGACCACCAAAGTATAGCCGGAGATGGCACGATCGCCTCAGTCTCCACCGCCTCTGCTCCCACCGAGTCACCCACACCAAATGCCTCATCAAAGGATACAGTAGTAGAGGTAGGATCAAAAGAAACAGGAGCGCCCAGGGTCCCGCGATTAAGTAAAAATGAGCGAGCAGGCATTGATAAAGTAGTTAAATCCCTCATAGATAGGAAGGAGACAGAAGAGTATGTAACTGACATATGCAACTCCTATGTTGAAAACCGCAAACGATACTTTATTGTACGTCTCTGTTACCACACTCTTACTGCATATGAAGAGAAGTACCAAGATGTAGGGCCCGAGCGGCTAGTGGCTCTCTATAGGAAGGTAGACACCGGAGATGAAGGCGACAACGATGTTACAGAACTCTTTTCATCCACACTGGAGGTATTCCGTCACCTCGTGGAACAAGAACGGATAGATAAGGACAGGACATCTAAGATAGCAGGACCCCCGGTGGAAAAACCAGATAGCATGATGCCGATAAAAGAAGCTGCCCCTTATTGGGTACCTCCTAGAGGACAAGGGACTCATGACGATATGAACCATCAAGATGCTAGAGGAAGGGTGGTCTACAATTGGGTGTATCAACCATGGGACAGACAGGACATTTTGACGTTCCGTAAATCTTTGCCGGATTTACGAAAGAACCCCACCGCCTTTTTCACCGAGCTAGGTACCGCTCTGGGATCAACAATAATGACACTTGCCGACATAGACTTGTTCTTCGGGTTCTGTTTGCCAGCAGTTGTGTGGAAACAGATTAGGAAAATATACCATACCGAACTGCTTGGTCATACCTGGGAACAACTTAACACACTAGATAAACAGCGGAACCCTGGTCAAAAACCGGTTAAAGCAATATTGGACCTCCCTGACAAAATAGTGCAGAAAGTGAAAACGCTGATCCTAGAGAAAAAGATAGACTGGTCCATAGTAACCGCGTGCCGCCAGAAACCACAAGAGGATGTCTCAGAGTATTTCTCCAGATTTGAAACGGTGTTCTCCGATTACAGTGGACAAGACATGTCCACCGCAACCGGACACCACTTATTTGTGCAGAACTATGTCAAAGGACTACTGCCAGATGTATCCCAGAAATTACAAGCCAGCGAAAGTAGTTGGGCAGCATCTAAACCGGCGGCCATTCTCCAAATGGCCCAGTACTATGAGCATCAGAGAAACGAAAATGACAGGGCTACAGAAAGGAAAAAGAAGGACTTGAAGGAAAGGGTAATGGTAGTACAACTCCAGGGGGCGAATACAGGAAGGGAGCAATATAGGGGAGGATACCAGCAGAATACCCCTAGAGTACAGCCACCTAGTAACAATTCATCGACATCATATGTAGGACGCCAAGACCTAAGACAGGATCAATGTGCATTTTGCAAAGAATATGGACACTGGAAAACCCAATGCCCGGCTTTGTTAGGAGCTTGTAGGGGCAGAGGGGCGAGGGAAATAGCAAGTGGACAGAGAGGAAGAAGACGTGGGAGAGGGTACACGAGTGAAGCAAGCGAGGAAAGGCCAGGAAGAGTGAACACATTTGACCATCCCAAACAGAATCAGTACCAACAGACAGATTATGACAATACGTACGACTTTGCATAGGACAGCCAGGGGCAAGGGAGGGATCCAGTCGAGCTCTATGTTGATCAGCAAGGCCCTTATGTTACCGCTGAGGTCCTGGGCACAAAGTGGAGAGGTGTGGTGCAGCGGCCAGGGCAGCTGACTTCGGAGCACAGGGTTCACGGTTCGATCCCCGGCTCCGGCGGCAGCTCAGCTCAGCACCATGTGACTCTGGGCAATAGCTCACTTAATTTCCACTACGGCCCCCAGCGCCTTGAGACCCGTAAGGGTGAGTAGCTGCGCTATATAAAAACGGACTTATTTATTTATAAGTCGCCATTTCTGGTAGACACGGGAGCAACACGTAGTGCACTATCCAAACGACTGATTTCAAGGGCACCCTTGTCAGGCTCACATGTGACCTCAATAGGATTTGACGGTACGCCCTCCACCAACCCTTTGTCCCGACCGATCTTAGCGACTGACACGACAGTTAACATATACACCGACAGCCAATATGCCTTCGGGGTGGTTCACCATTTTGGGATCTTATGGAAAGAAAGAGGGTTCCTGACTTCACACGGTACACCCATCCTGCATGGAGATTTAGTCTCCGCCTTGACGCAAGCAGTCCTCCTCCCCAAGAAGTTAGCAGTGATAAAATGCCAAGCACATAGGAAAGTGACTGATCTCATTGGACAGGGAAAATGCACTAGCAGACGTTACTGCCCGAGCCACGGCAGGAGACAGAACTACGACACGAATGTATGTGACCAGGTCACAAGCTGAACGATGGACTGACGCTAGGACCACTGTAAGGGACATACAGACTACAGGCACACAAGACGAATTGACCGAGTGGGAAAAGGTGGGACTAAAAGACGAGGAAGATTGCTGGAGAACTAAAGACGGAAATAAATGGCTGTTACCCAATGCCTACCTCATCCCCATATTGACCATGGCACATTTACCAGCACACATAGGCACCACCCCCATGATTGAACTAATCACCAGAGTATGGCATAACATCAAGATAGCAGAATCTGCAAAACGCCTAGTACAACAATGTATAGTCTGCCTACAACACAACCCAGGGAAGGGGACAGTAGTACCACGGGGAGGGTTTGGAGTCCCTGACCACCCCTTTGAAATCCTTCAAATGGATTACATTCAACTAGAGAGATGCCTTGGTCTAAAATATGTCCTGGTGGTTGTGTGCGCTTTTAGCAAATGGGTGGAGGCCTATCCCACCCGCGACAATACCGCCTTAGCCACTGCAAAAGTATTGCTGAAAGAATTCTTCCCCCGATACGGCCTTTGCAGAATTTTATGGAGCAACGACGACCCCCACTTTGTAGCCGAGGTGATACAGAACATACTGAGAGGGGTGGGGGTAAAACAAAAGTTCCATGCCGTCTTCCACCCCCAATCAGCGGGCCTGGTAGAGAGACAATGCAACGTTGAAACTAAAACTAGCCAAAATAGTTGCCACGACCGGGTTGAAATGGCCCGACGCCCTCCCATTGGCATTGTTATCGATGCGCTCCACCCCAACCAAACACCGACTGACCCCGTATGAGGTGGCCTTCGGCAGGCCTATGAGCATTTGGGCGGCACCAAGACCCACCTCCATTAACGATGTCCCGAACATATTAATGTCGGATTACTTGCATAAATTGACAAACGAGCTAACAATTATCCACCAACAGGTGCAGCAAGCCTTGCCTGACGTATCCAGGGGCCCGGGACATGAAATAAAGCCAGGCGACCATATATTAATTCGCAACTTCCAAAGAACGAAGAATCTGGAGCCTAGGTGGACGGGCCCCTGGCAAGTCCTGATCACCACCCGAACTGCCCTCCGAGTGCAAGGAAAACGAAACTGGCTACATGCCCATCACTGCAAGCGAGTCCCTCCAACCCTGGCAACCTGTGAAGGGGTGAAGGTGCAAGGCGAAGTACTCGCGAGAGACCGACCAGCTCTGAGCTGCTACCTACAAGAAGACACCCTTGAACTATCAGAATTTCCCGATCCCACGGTGCCATCCAGGAAAGGGTACAACCTAAGATCACGAAAGGAGGGAGCTCCAACGACCAGGCCACTAACTGAGTCAAGGTCTCAGATCGGTAGCACAGTCAAACAACGCTACCAGGAAAGCGCCAGACAAAAGTCTGTGGTCCTAACAGTTGTTGAGCTCCTCGAAGATGATGGAAGAAACTGAACACCTGCAAAACCACCGCAAAGACACCAAGACTGCTAACCTGCACAGCACAAAGACAATTGCACTTGTAGCTGCATTTCTCACCTGTCTCCTGCTAATGGTCGCACTCTGGATCATTGAAGAGAATGCACCTGCATACAGAACATTGTCACCCACCATGCAACCAACCACCAAGAAAGAACACTACCTGGTATCATTACCGCCACATCTCCGAGAACGACGCAAAGAATTCTGGAATAATTCTTTCGTGCAGATGTTGCACCAACACAATCTTGCCACCAATGCTACCAACTGTTGGGTCTGTGGGCTGTTACCACATGCCACTGAACATTCCATCCCTTTCATCCCTTCGCCCTTTTCTATTCACGGATCTTGCCTTGTCTGGATGATGCTCCTACAAGAAAGTTACAAAGACAATGCCACTTCCGACGGAACAATCGCCCAGTTCTACAACGAGTTCTGGCGAAACAAAACAGGAAGGACAGCCGCCCCCTTCTGCCCTCACACCTTCAATGCGACATTCCAGATTAATGTCCCCTCCAAAGAACGAGTGGAAATGCAAGTGTTCAATAATCCTAACAGAGCCACATTTTCCTACCTGAAGAAAAGAACTGCTGCAACACTGACTGTGGCCCTATCTGTGGTGAACGTCTCTGGCCTTGTATGCATTGAAGGCCGTGGGACTGAGAATGTGGGTCACAGCACCTGTAGCATTGTGGGGACTTTGAACACTGCCAACCCCCAGCGCTTGTTGCATCACCCAATATGTACTTTGTTTGTGGAACCAAAGCCTACACCTGGCTCCCAGGAAACTGGGGGGCACGTGCTACATCGCCTTTGTTCTGCCACCAACCTACACAGCCCCTGCAGAGCATCATTGAGAAAAGCGTTCTAAAGACATTGATCAAACAGACTCTGCCTCATCACAGTTCCTCGACGCAGCCTGATAATTCACCTTCTGTCTATGAAGCAATCGAACATCTCCATAGACTATCTTCAGAAATTCATCAAGGATCAGAGACTTGGACAATTGGAAGTTGGCTTTGGGGCTTCTTGAAGGAGTGGGGTTGGAAAATATCAATGATTCTCTTGGTCCCAGTGTTGACAATATGTGGTTGTTGTTTGGGTATACACTGTATACCACCTTTGTGTTATGTTTGCATAACTACCTTGCACCCTAAGACTATGGACACTCAGCTAACAAAAATGAGAGTAATGTATGATCAAGAGATACAGGACATTATGGAGATCGAAATAGACTGACAAGCTGGCTAGTTATGTTCAAAGGGGCCACTGTTAAAAGCAAAATGACAATTATGAACATTACCTGCGCCATCTTGTCTGGTGGAATTCTATGTGCACATAAGTTACAGTCATTTTAATTTATCACAGCCATTTTGTACTCTGTTGGTCACCTTTGTTTCACCCTGCCCTTACTAGCATCCCTCTGACCGACCTGGTACTGTGCTGGGGGCTATAAACTCTATTGCCACAACAAACCTCAGCGCCACTTGCTGCCACAAACTCGTTTTTCCTCTCATCCCTGTTTTCAGACAAGCCTTTGGACGCTCTACCCTTCACTACACCTAGTTACACAAACAGGTTCCAAACACCAAAAAGACTCTTGCAAAATGATTTATTGCACTGCAAACAGCAAGACTTGTTGTTACCAACAATGGGACCTGTTTTTATCAACAGAACGGACTCTTAGATCTGGCCGGTCTCACATGTTTTAGACCCTGAAGCAAGGTCCAGCTGCAAGATAAGATTGTCTGTTTGACCTGGGTGGGAAGAGAATTACTGTTGGGCTTGTGTGACAACCTGCCCGGGGCGGGGACCCCAAGCTTGTGTAACCATGCTGATCAAACAAATGCATTGTGTCAAACCTGTATAAAAGGAAGAGCCAAGGGAGTTGTCAGCAGAACACTTCCCTCAGACATCCCGGTGTCTCAGTTGACGTGATCTCCTCATGAGAAATAAACCTCTTTCTTGTCTTCCAGTTTCCAGCGCCTTGCCTCATTATTTTGATAGCGAACCCAAAGTGAATTAGAGGTGGAACCCTGCACCGGGCAGCATTGAGGGTCTTAGAAGACTCGCTGCCTTTCACAAATTGGCGACCAAGCGTAGGGGCCCATCAGCGACGCGTGGGTCCGGTAGAGAGGTCCTAACGACGGAGTGAACGACTAAACGATTGGGGTATACCTGCCTGAGAAGACCCTTGTCTGGCTGCCGATCGACTGAACTTCACCGGTTCCAAACGGACCTCTCTCGAGTGACCTGCGGTCCTGACTGGGACCTTAGAGGAACGCCGCATTGATTGTTGGAGTGAGAGGACAACCAGGCGCTGGAAGGGGAAGACTAAGAACTGTCCATACGGTCCGGGTAAGGTCGTGAAAAAACGACTTAAATTGATTGATTGATTGAATAGTTAGATTGAAATACTAGTATTCCTTTTTTGATATCGAGTTATTTGCGACATTTCCCTCTTGCAAACAACAAAGAATAGGAATATTCTCTCTCTTTGCAGGCAGCGAAGGACAGGTAGTGCAGACTTTTTGTCTAAATTGATTGATTGAGATATTCATTTTGACCGATAAATACATCATGCCTGTTTTCTCTAGATTGTTTGATTGTAATTGTTTTGGACCAGACCGTTTGTTAGAGGTCAGTCAGCCGGCACCGCCGGAAGGCACCCCTAACAAGGACATGTACGTAAAGTATGGATTAGCCAGCGTAGCTTATAGCAAACTATGGCATAAATACACTAGGAAGGACCGGGTAAATCAGTGGCCACTGACGGGATCTTTCGATCCCGCTAAAATAGAAACGTTAGAATTAGCTCTCCACAAAAAGAAAACTAGACCAGCCATGTTTGACAGTTTTGGCTTATGGCGAAAAGAGGCAGCTCAAAGAAAGAAAAGGGACAAAGCTAGACAAGATAAAGAAACGCGAAAATCAGCTTACCAAGCCTGTAAAAGATTAGAAGAAAAACTAAAAGAAAGGGAAATCGATAAAAAGGAACAGGAATCAAAAATATCAGATCAATGCCCTGTTAGAACGCCCTCGACTCTTTACCCCAAGTTACCAGCAAAACAAAGGGTAGATGATGATTTATTGTTAGGTCCCCCAATCATATACATGCCACCCCCTTACGCCCCTACTCATCCCGTAGTACAACGACAGGACCACCAAAGTATAGCCGGAGATGGCACGATCGCCTCAGTCTCCACCGCCTCTGCTCCCACCGAGTCACCCACACCAAATGCCTCATCAAAGGATACAGTAGTAGAGGTAGGATCAAAAGAAACAGGAGCGCCCAGGGTCCCGCGATTAAGTAAAAATGAGCGAGCAGGCATTGATAAAGTAGTTAAATCCCTCATAGATAGGAAGGAGACAGAAGAGTATGTAACTGACATATGCAACTCCTATGTTGAAAACCGCAAACGATACTTTATTGTACGTCTCTGTTACCACACTCTTACTGCATATGAAGAGAAGTACCAAGATGTAGGGCCCGAGCGGCTAGTGGCTCTCTATAGGAAGGTAGACACCGGAGATGAAGGCGACAACGATGTTACAGAACTCTTTTCATCCACACTGGAGGTATTCCGTCACCTCGTGGAACAAGAACGGATAGATAAGGACAGGACATCTAAGATAGCAGGACCCCCGGTGGAAAAACCAGATAGCATGATGCCGATAAAAGAAGCTGCCCCTTATTGGGTACCTCCTAGAGGACAAGGGACTCATGACGATATGAACCATCAAGATGCTAGAGGAAGGGTGGTCTACAATTGGGTGTATCAACCATGGGACAGACAGGACATTTTGACGTTCCGTAAATCTTTACCGGATTCTACGAAAGAACCCCACCGCCTTTTTCACCGAGCTAGGTACCGCTCTGGGATCAACAATAATGACACTTGCCGACATAGACTTGTTCTTCGGGTTCTGTTTGCCAGCAGTTGTGTGGAAACAGATTAGGAAAATATACCATACCGAACTGCTTGGTCATACCTGGGAACAACTTAACACACTAGATAAACAGCGGAACCCTGGTCAAAAACCGGTTAAAGCAATATTGGACCTCCCTGACAAAATAGTGCAGAAAGTGAAAACGCTGATCCTAGAGAAAAAGATAGACTGGTCCATAGTAACCGCGTGCCGCCAGAAACCACAAGAGGATGTCTCAGAGTATTTCTCCAGATTTGAAACGGTGTTCTCCGATTACAGTGGACAAGACATGTCCACCGCAACCGGACACCACTTATTTGTGCAGAACTATGTCAAAGGACTACTGCCAGATGTATCCCAGAAATTACAAGCCAGCGAAAGTAGTTGGGCAGCATCTAAACCGGCGGCCATTCTCCAAATGGCCCAGTACTATGAGCATCAGAGAAACGAAAATGACAGGGCTACAGAAAGGAAAAAGAAGGACTTGAAGGAAAGGGTAATGGTAGTACAACTCCAGGGGGCGAATACAGGAAGGGAGCAATATAGGGGAGGATACCAGCAGAATACCCCTAGAGTACAGCCACCTAGTAACAATTCATCGACATCATATGTAGGACGCCAAGACCTAAGACAGGATCAATGTGCATTTTGCAAAGAATATGGACACTGGAAAACCCAATGCCCGGCTTTGTTAGGAGCTTGTAGGGGCAGAGGGGCGAGGGAAATAGCAAGTGGACAGAGAGGAAGAAGACGTGGGAGAGGGTACACGAGTGAAGCAAGCGAGGAAAGGCCAGGAAGAGTGAACACATTTGACCATCCCAAACAGAATCAGTACCAACAGACAGATTATGACAATACGTACGACTTTGCATAGGACAGCCAGGGGCAAGGGAGGGATCCAGTCGAGCTCTATGTTGATCAGCAAGGCCCTTATGTTACCGCTGAGGTCCTGGGCACAAAGTGGAGAGGTGTGGTGCAGCGGCCAGGGCAGCTGACTTCGGAGCACAGGGTTCACGGTTCGATCCCCGGCTCCGGCGGCAGCTCAGCTCAGCACCATGTGACTCTGGGCAATAGCTCACTTAATTTCCACTACGGCCCCCAGCGCCTTGAGACCCGTAAGGGTGAGTAGCTGCGCTATATAAAAACGGACTTATTTATTTATAAGTCGCCATTTCTGGTAGACACGGGAGCAACACGTAGTGCACTATCCAAACGACTGATTTCAAGGGCACCCTTGTCAGGCTCACATGTGACCTCAATAGGATTTGACGGTACGCCCTCCACCAACCCTTTGTCCCGACCGATCTTAGCGACTGACACGACAGTTAACATATACACCGACAGCCAATATGCCTTCGGGGTGGTTCACCATTTTGGGATCTTATGGAAAGAAAGAGGGTTCCTGACTTCACACGGTACACCCATCCTGCATGGAGATTTAGTCTCCGCCTTGACGCAAGCAGTCCTCCTCCCCAAGAAGTTAGCAGTGATAAAATGCCAAGCACATAGGAAAGTGACTGATCTCATTGGACAGGGAAAATGCACTAGCAGACGTTACTGCCCGAGCCACGGCAGGAGACAGAACTACGACACGAATGTATGTGACCAGGTCACAAGCTGAACGATGGACTGACGCTAGGACCACTGTAAGGGACATACAGACTACAGGCACACAAGACGAATTGACCGAGTGGGAAAAGGTGGGACTAAAAGACGAGGAAGATTGCTGGAGAACTAAAGACGGAAATAAATGGCTGTTACCCAATGCCTACCTCATCCCCATATTGACCATGGCACATTTACCAGCACACATAGGCACCACCCCCATGATTGAACTAATCACCAGAGTATGGCATAACATCAAGATAGCAGAATCTGCAAAACGCCTAGTACAACAATGTATAGTCTGCCTACAACACAACCCAGGGAAGGGGACAGTAGTACCACGGGGAGGGTTTGGAGTCCCTGACCACCCCTTTGAAATCCTTCAAATGGATTACATTCAACTAGAGAGATGCCTTGGTCTAAAATATGTCCTGGTGGTTGTGTGCGCTTTTAGCAAATGGGTGGAGGCCTATCCCACCCGCGACAATACCGCCTTAGCCACTGCAAAAGTATTGCTGAAAGAATTCTTCCCCGATACGGCCTTTGCAGAATTTTATGGAGCAACGACGACCCCCACTTTGTAGCCGAGGTGATACAGAACATACTGAGAGGGGTGGGGGTAAAACAAAAGTTCCATGCCGTCTTCCACCCCCAATCAGCGGGCCTGGTAGAGAGACAATGCAACGTTGAAACTAAAACTAGCCAAAATAGTTGCCACGACCGGGTTGAAATGGCCCGACGCCCTCCCATTGGCATTGTTATCGATGCGCTCCACCCCAACCAAACACCGACTGACCCCGTATGAGGTGGCCTTCGGCAGGCCTATGAGCATTTGGGCGGCACCAAGACCCACCTCCATTAACGATGTCCCGAACATATTAATGTCGGATTACTTGCATAAATTGACAAACGAGCTAACAATTATCCACCAACAGGTGCAGCAAGCCTTGCCTGACGTATCCAGGGGCCCGGGACATGAAATAAAGCCAGGCGACCATATATTAATTCGCAACTTCCAAAGAACGAAGAATCTGGAGCCTAGGTGGACGGGCCCCTGGCAAGTCCTGATCACCACCCGAACTGCCCTCCGAGTGCAAGGAAAACGAAACTGGCTACATGCCCATCACTGCAAACGAGTCCCTCCAACCCTGGCAACCTGTGAAGGGGTGAAGGTGCAAGACGAAGTACTCGCGAGAGACCGACCAGCTCTGAGCTGCTACCTACAAGAAGACACCCTTGAACTATCAGAATTTCCCGATCCCACGGTGCCATCCAGGAAAGGGTACAACCTAAGATCACGAAAGGAGGGAGCTCCAACGACCAGGCCACTAACTGAGTCAAGGTCTCAGATCGGTAGCACAGTCAAACAACGCTACCAGGAAAGCGCCAGACAAAAGTCTGTGGTCCTAACAGTTGTTGAGCTCCTCGAAGATGATGGAAGAAACTGAACACCTGCAAAACCACCGCAAAGACACCAAGACTGCTAACCTGCACAGCACAAAGACAATTGCACTTGTAGCTGCATTTCTCACCTGTCTCCTGCTAATGGTCGCACTCTGGATCATTGAAGAGAATGCACCTGCATACAGAACATTGTCACCCACCATGCAACCAACCACCAAGAAAGAACACTACCTGGTATCATTACCGCCACATCTCCGAGAACGACGCAAAGAATTCTGGAATAATTCTTTCGTGCAGATGTTGCACCAACACAATCTTGCCACCAATGCTACCAACTGTTGGGTCTGTGGGCTGTTACCACATGCCACTGAACATTCCATCCCTTTCATCCCTTCGCCCTTTTCTATTCACGGATCTTGCCTTGTCTGGATGATGCTCCTACAAGAAAGTTACAAAGACAATGCCACTTCCGACGGAACAATCGCCCAGTTCTACAACGAGTTCTGGCGAAACAAAACAGGAAGGACAGCCGCCCCCTTCTGCCCTCACACCTTCAATGCGACATTCCAGATTAATGTCCCCTCCAAAGAACGAGTGGAAATGCAAGTGTTCAATAATCCTAACAGAGCCACATTTTCCTACCTGAAGAAAAGAACTGCTGCAACACTGACTGTGGCCCTATCTGTGGTGAACGTCTCTGGCCTTGTATGCATTGAAGGCCGTGGGACTGAGAATGTGGGTCACAGCACCTGTAGCATTGTGGGGACTTTGAACACTGCCAACCCCCCAGCGCTTGTTGCATCACCCAATATGTACTTTGTTTGTGGAACCAAAGCCTACACCTGGCTCCCAGGAAACTGGGGGGCACGTGCTACATCGCCTTTGTTCTGCCACCAACCTACACAGCCCCTGCAGAGCATCATTGAGAAAAGCGTTCTAAAGACATTGATCAAACAGACTCTGCCTCATCACAGTTCCTCGACGCAGCCTGATAATTCACCTTCTGTCTATGAAGCAATCGAACATCTCCATAGACTATCTTCAGAAATTCATCAAGGATCAGAGACTTGGACAATTGGAAGTTGGCTTTGGGGCTTCTTGAAGGAGTGGGGTTGGAAAATATCAATGATTCTCTTGGTCCCAGTGTTGACAATATGTGGTTGTTGTTTGGGTATACACTGTATACCACCTTTGTGTTATGTTTGCATAACTACCTTGCACCCTAAGACTATGGACACTCAGCTAACAAAAATGAGAGTAATGTATGATCAAGAGATACAGGACATTATGGAGATCGAAATAGACTGACAAGCTGGCTAGTTATGTTCAAAGGGGCCACTGTTAAAAGCAAAATGACAATTATGAACATTACCTGCGCCATCTTGTCTGGTGGAATTCTATGTGCACATAAGTTACAGTCATTTTAATTTATCACAGCCATTTTGTACTCTGTTGGTCACCTTTGTTTCACCCTGCCCTTACTAGCATCCCTCTGACCGACCTGGTACTGTGCTGGGGGCTATAAACTCTATTGCCACAACAAACCTCAGCGCCACTTGCTGCCACAAACTCGTTTTTCCTCTCATCCCTGTTTTCAGACAAGCCTTTGGACGCTCTACCCTTCACTACACCTAGTTACACAAACAGGTTCCAAACACCAAAAAGACTCTTGCAAAATGATTTATTGCACTGCAAACAGCAAGACTTGTTGTTACCAACAATGGGACCTGTTTTTATCAACAGAACGGACTCTTAGATCTGGCCGGTCTCACATGTTTTAGACCCTGAAGCAAGGTCCAGCTGCAAGATAAGATTGTCTGTTTGACCTGGGTGGGAAGAGAATTACTGTTGGGCTTGTGTGACAACCTGCCCGGGGCGGGGACCCCAAGCTTGTGTAACCATGCTGATCAAACAAATGCATTGTGTCAAACCTGTATAAAAGGAAGAGCCAAGGGAGTTGTCAGCAGAACACTTCCCTCAGACATCCCGGTGTCTCAGTTGACGTGATCTCCTCATGAGAAATAAACCTCTTTCTTGTCTTCCAGTTTCCAGCGCCTTGCCTCATTATTTTGATAGCGAACCCAAAGTGAATTAGAGGTGGAACCCTGCACCGGGCAGCATTGAGGGTCTTAGAAGACTCGCTGCCTTTCACAAATTGGCGACCAAGCGTAGGGGCCCATCAGCGACGCGTGGGTCCGGTAGAGAGGTCCTAACGACGGAGTGAACGACTAAACGATTGGGGTATACCTGCCTGAGAAGACCCTTGTCTGGCTGCCGATCGACTGAACTTCACCGGTTCCAAACGGACCTCTCTCGAGTGACCTGCGGTCCTGACTGGGACCTTAGAGGAACGCCGCATTGATTGTTGGAGTGAGAGGACAACCAGGCGCTGGAAGGGAAGACTAAGAACTGTCCATACGGTCCGGGTAAGGTCGTGAAAAAACGACTTAAATTGATTGATTGATTGAATAGTTAGATTGAAATACTAGTATTCCTTTTTTGATATCGAGTTATTTGCGACATTTCCCTCTTGCAAACAACAAAGAATAGGAATATTCTCTCTCTTTGCAGGCAGCGAAGGACAGGTAGTGCAGACTTTTTGTCTAAATTGATTGATTGAGATATTCATTTTGACCGATAAATACATCATGCCTGTTTTCTCTAGATTGTTTGATTGTAATTGTTTTGGACCAGACCGTTTGTTAGAGGTCAGTCAGCCGGCACCGCCGGAAGGCACCCCTAACAAGGACATGTACGTAAAGTATGGATTAGCCAGCGTAGCTTATAGCAAACTATGGCATAAATACACTAGGAAGGACCGGGTAAATCAGTGGCCACTGACGGGATCTTTCGATCCCGCTAAAATAGAAACGTTAGAATTAGCTCTCCACAAAAAGAAAACTAGACCAGCCATGTTTGACAGTTTTGGCTTATGGCGAAAAGAGGCAGCTCAAAGAAAGAAAAGGGACAAAGCTAGACAAGATAAAGAAACGCGAAAATCAGCTTACCAAGCCTGTAAAAGATTAGAAGAAAAACTAAAAGAAAGGGAAATCGATAAAAAGGAACAGGAATCAAAAATATCAGATCAATGCCCTGTTAGAACGCCCTCGACTCTTTACCCCAAGTTACCAGCAAAACAAAGGGTAGATGATGATTTATTGTTAGGTCCCCCAATCATATA
Source organism: Calotriton arnoldi (assembly GCA_963921515.1). NCBI lineage: Eukaryota > Metazoa > Chordata > Amphibia > Caudata > Salamandridae > Calotriton > Calotriton arnoldi. The sequence goes on along the minus strand of CAWUFW010007689.1, from coordinate 139,777 downwards.
CATGCCACCCCCTTACGCCCCTACTCATCCCGTAGTACAACGACAGGACCACCAAAGTATAGCCGGAGATGGCACGATCGCCTCAGTCTCCACCGCCTCTGCTCCCACCGAGTCACCCACACCAAATGCCTCATCAAAGGATACAGTAGTAGAGGTAGGATCAAAAGAAACAGGAGCGCCCAGGGTCCCGCGATTAAGTAAAAATGAGCGAGCAGGCATTGATAAAGTAGTTAAATCCCTCATAGATAGGAAGGAGACAGAAGAGTATGTAACTGACATATGCAACTCCTATGTTGAAAACCGCAAACGATACTTTATTGTACGTCTCTGTTACCACACTCTTACTGCATATGAAGAGAAGTACCAAGATGTAGGGCCCGAGCGGCTAGTGGCTCTCTATAGGAAGGTAGACACCGGAGATGAAGGCGACAACGATGTTACAGAACTCTTTTCATCCACACTGGAGGTATTCCGTCACCTCGTGGAACAAGAACGGATAGATAAGGACAGGACATCTAAGATAGCAGGACCCCCGGTGGAAAAACCAGATAGCATGATGCCGATAAAAGAAGCTGCCCCTTATTGGGTACCTCCTAGAGGACAAGGGACTCATGACGATATGAACCATCAAGATGCTAGAGGAAGGGTGGTCTACAATTGGGTGTATCAACCATGGGACAGACAGGACATTTTGACGTTCCGTAAATCTTTACCGGATTTACGAAAGAACCCCACCGCCTTTTTCACCGAGCTAGGTACCGCTCTGGGATCAACAATAATGACACTTGCCGACATAGACTTGTTCTTCGGGTTCTGTTTGCCAGCAGTTGTGTGGAAACAGATTAGGAAAATATACCATACCGAACTGCTTGGTCATACCTGGGAACAACTTAACACACTAGATAAACAGCGGAACCCTGGTCAAAAACCGGTTAAAGCAATATTGGACCTCCCTGACAAAATAGTGCAGAAAGTGAAAACGCTGATCCTAGAGAAAAAGATAGACTGGTCCATAGTAACCGCGTGCCGCCAGAAACCACAAGAGGATGTCTCAGAGTATTTCTCCAGATTTGAAACGGTGTTCTCCGATTACAGTGGACAAGACATGTCCACCGCAACCGGACACCACTTATTTGTGCAGAACTATGTCAAAGGACTACTGCCAGATGTATCCCAGAAATTACAAGCCAGCGAAAGTAGTTGGGCAGCATCTAAACCGGCGGCCATTCTCCAAATGGCCCAGTACTATGAGCATCAGAGAAACGAAAATGACAGGGCTACAGAAAGGAAAAAGAAGGACTTGAAGGAAAGGGTAATGGTAGTACAACTCCAGGGGGCGAATACAGGAAGGGAGCAATATAGGGGAGGATACCAGCAGAATACCCCTAGAGTACAGCCACCTAGTAACAATTCATCGACATCATATGTAGGACGCCAAGACCTAAGACAGGATCAATGTGCATTTTGCAAAGAATATGGACACTGGAAAACCCAATGCCCGGCTTTGTTAGGAGCTTGTAGGGGCAGAGGGGCGAGGGAAATAGCAAGTGGACAGAGAGGAAGAAGACGTGGGAGAGGGTACACGAGTGAAGCAAGCGAGGAAAGGCCAGGAAGAGTGAACACATTTGACCATCCCAAACAGAATCAGTACCAACAGACAGATTATGACAATACGTACGACTTTGCATAGGACAGCCAGGGGCAAGGGAGGGATCCAGTCGAGCTCTATGTTGATCAGCAAGGCCCTTATGTTACCGCTGAGGTCCTGGGCACAAAGTGGAGAGGTGTGGTGCAGCGGCCAGGGCAGCTGACTTCGGAGCACAGGGTTCACGGTTCGATCCCCGGCTCCGGCGGCAGCTCAGCTCAGCACCATGTGACTCTGGGCAATAGCTCACTTAATTTCCACTACGGCCCCCAGCGCCTTGAGACCCGTAAGGGTGAGTAGCTGCGCTATATAAAAACGGACTTATTTATTTATAAGTCGCCATTTCTGGTAGACACGGGAGCAACACGTAGTGCACTATCCAAACGACTGATTTCAAGGGCACCCTTGTCAGGCTCACATGTGACCTCAATAGGATTTGACGGTACGCCCTCCACCAACCCTTTGTCCCGACCGATCTTAGCGACTGACACGACAGTTAACATATACACCGACAGCCAATATGCCTTCGGGGTGGTTCACCATTTTGGGATCTTATGGAAAGAAAGAGGGTTCCTGACTTCACACGGTACACCCATCCTGCATGGAGATTTAGTCTCCGCCTTGACGCAAGCAGTCCTCCTCCCCAAGAAGTTAGCAGTGATAAAATGCCAAGCACATAGGAAAGTGACTGATCTCATTGGACAGGGAAAATGCACTAGCAGACGTTACTGCCCGAGCCACGGCAGGAGACAGAACTACGACACGAATGTATGTGACCAGGTCACAAGCTGAACGATGGACTGACGCTAGGACCACTGTAAGGGACATACAGACTACAGGCACACAAGACGAATTGACCGAGTGGGAAAAGGTGGGACTAAAAGACGAGGAAGATTGCTGGAGAACTAAAGACGGAAATAAATGGCTGTTACCCAATGCCTACCTCATCCCCATATTGACCATGGCACATTTACCAGCACACATAGGCACCACCCCCATGATTGAACTAATCACCAGAGTATGGCATAACATCAAGATAGCAGAATCTGCAAAACGCCTAGTACAACAATGTATAGTCTGCCTACAACACAACCCAGGGAAGGGGACAGTAGTACCACGGGGAGGGTTTGGAGTCCCTGACCACCCCTTTGAAATCCTTCAAATGGATTACATTCAACTAGAGAGATGCCTTGGTCTAAAATATGTCCTGGTGGTTGTGTGCGCTTTTAGCAAATGGGTGGAGGCCTATCCCACCCGCGACAATACCGCCTTAGCCACTGCAAAAGTATTGCTGAAAGAATTCTTCCCCCGATACGGCCTTTGCAGAATTTTATGGAGCAACGACGACCCCCACTTTGTAGCCGAGGTGATACAGAACATACTGAGAGGGGTGGGGGTAAAACAAAAGTTCCATGCCGTCTTCCACCCCCAATCAGCGGGCCTGGTAGAGAGACAATGCAACGTTGAAACTAAAACTAGCCAAAATAGTTGCCACGACCGGGTTGAAATGGCCCGACGCCCTCCCATTGGCATTGTTATCGATGCGCTCCACCCCAACCAAACACCGACTGACCCCGTATGAGGTGGCCTTCGGCAGGCCTATGAGCATTTGGGCGGCACCAAGACCCACCTCCATTAACGATGTCCCGAACATATTAATGTCGGATTACTTGCATAAATTGACAAACGAGCTAACAATTATCCACCAACAGGTGCAGCAAGCCTTGCCTGACGTATCCAGGGGCCCGGGACATGAAATAAAGCCAGGCGACCATATATTAATTCGCAACTTCCAAAGAACGAAGAATCTGGAGCCTAGGTGGACGGGCCCCTGGCAAGTCCTGATCACCACCCGAACTGCCCTCCGAGTGCAAGGAAAACGAAACTGGCTACATGCCCATCACTGCAAACGAGTCCCTCCAACCCTGGCAACCTGTGAAGGGGTGAAGGTGCAAGACGAAGTACTCGCGAGAGACCGACCAGCTCTGAGCTGCTACCTACAAGAAGACACCCTTGAACTATCAGAATTTCCCGATCCCACGGTGCCATCCAGGAAAGGGTACAACCTAAGATCACGAAAGGAGGGAGCTCCAACGACCAGGCCACTAACTGAGTCAAGGTCTCAGATCGGTAGCACAGTCAAACAACGCTACCAGGAAAGCGCCAGACAAAAGTCTGTGGTCCTAACAGTTGTTGAGCTCCTCGAAGATGATGGAAGAAACTGAACACCTGCAAAACCACCGCAAAGACACCAAGACTGCTAACCTGCACAGCACAAAGACAATTGCACTTGTAGCTGCATTTCTCACCTGTCTCCTGCTAATGGTCGCACTCTGGATCATTGAAGAGAATGCACCTGCATACAGAACATTGTCACCCACCATGCAACCAACCACCAAGAAAGAACACTACCTGGTATCATTACCGCCACATCTCCGAGAACGACGCAAAGAATTCTGGAATAATTCTTTCGTGCAGATGTTGCACCAACACAATCTTGCCACCAATGCTACCAACTGTTGGGTCTGTGGGCTGTTACCACATGCCACTGAACATTCCATCCCTTTCATCCCTTCGCCCTTTTCTATTCACGGATCTTGCCTTGTCTGGATGATGCTCCTACAAGAAAGTTACAAAGACAATGCCACTTCCGACGGAACAATCGCCCAGTTCTACAACGAGTTCTGGCGAAACAAAACAGGAAGGACAGCCGCCCCTTCTGCCCTCACACCTTCAATGCGACATTCCAGATTAATGTCCCCTCCAAAGAACGAGTGGAAATGCAAGTGTTCAATAATCCTAACAGAGCCACATTTTCCTACCTGAAGAAAAGAACTGCTGCAACACTGACTGTGGCCCTATCTGTGGTGAACGTCTCTGGCCTTGTATGCATTGAAGGCCGTGGGACTGAGAATGTGGGTCACAGCACCTGTAGCATTGTGGGGACTTTGAACACTGCCAACCCCCCAGCGCTTGTTGCATCACCCAATATGTACTTTGTTTGTGGAACCAAAGCCTACACCTGGCTCCCAGGAAACTGGGGGGGCACGTGCTACATCGCCTTTGTTCTGCCACCAACCTACACAGCCCCTGCAGAGCATCATTGAGAAAAGCGTTCTAAAGACATTGATCAAACAGACTCTGCCTCATCACAGTTCCTCGACGCAGCCTGATAATTCACCTTCTGTCTATGAAGCAATCGAACATCTCCATAGACTATCTTCAGAAATTCATCAAGGATCAGAGACTTGGACAATTGGAAGTTGGCTTTGGGGCTTCTTGAAGGAGTGGGGTTGGAAAATATCAATGATTCTCTTGGTCCCAGTGTTGACAATATGTGGTTGTTGTTTGGGTATACACTGTATACCACCTTTGTGTTATGTTTGCATAACTACCTTGCACCCTAAGACTATGGACACTCAGCTAACAAAAATGAGAGTAATGTATGATCAAGAGATACAGGACATTATGGAGATCGAAATAGACTGACAAGCTGGCTAGTTATGTTCAAAGGGGCCACTGTTAAAAGCAAAATGACAATTATGAACATTACCTGCGCCATCTTGTCTGGTGGAATTCTATGTGCACATAAGTTACAGTCATTTTAATTTATCACAGCCATTTTGTACTCTGTTGGTCACCTTTGTTTCACCCTGCCCTTACTAGCATCCCTCTGACCGACCTGGTACTGTGCTGGGGGCTATAAACTCTATTGCCACAACAAACCTCAGCGCCACTTGCTGCCACAAACTCGCTTTTCCTCTCATCCCTGTTTTCAGACAAGCCTTTGGACGCTCTACCCTTCACTACACCTAGTTACACAAACAGGTTCCAAACACCAAAAAGACTCTTGCAAAATGATTTATTGCACTGCAAACAGCAAGACTTGTTGTTACCAACAATGGGACCTGTTTTTATCAACAGAACGGACTCTTAGATCTGGCCGGTCTCACATGTTTTAGACCCTGAAGCAAGGTCCAGCTGCAAGATAAGATTGTCTGTTTGACCTGGGTGGGAAGAGAATTACTGTTGGGCTTGTGTGACAACCTGCCCGGGGCGGGGACCCCAAGCTTGTGTAACCATGCTGATCAAACAAATGCATTGTGTCAAACCTGTATAAAAGGAAGAGCCAAGGGAGTTGTCAGCAGAACACTTCCCTCAGACATCCCGGTGTCTCAGTTGACGTGTTCTCCTCATGAGAAATAAACCTCTTTCTTGTCTTCCAGTTTCCAGCGCCTTGCCTCATTATTTTGATAGCGAACCCAAAGTGAATTAGAGGTGGAACCCTGCACCGGGCAGCATTGAGGGTCTTAGAAGACTCGCTGCCTTTCACAGTTGCAACAAGGATATTTTGCTGCATAACTAAATACTTATAAGGCCCCAAAAGCGAGACCTATTGGCTATGCCAATGCTTGTTTTTCCTGGAGCTGTGCTGTGGTGTTTCAACCTGTAATAAACTCAATTTAAAGCTTCGTGGATTTATGGACATTACTTTGCAAAATTGGCGACGAGCTGTTGGAACACCAAGGAACCCGTTTTGTCTACTTTTATCAATTTCTGATCAGTGGATACATTTCTTGTTTGGTTTGCACAGCGCACCTTTTCAGGATCAAATCGTTTATAGTGTGCCGCTCGGATTACGGAGATGATTTCAACTTTGCCGTTCTTGGAAGAGCCCGTTCTAGATTTGGTAAGGGCTGCAAGATTGAAGGAGTTATCAGAACGTTGTTTGGAGTTACCGTTCTTAGTTGCCTGCAATTTTTGAATCCACATCTTTCGTATCCACGGGACCGCGCCGTGTTCGAGGTGACGCCATAGTGAAGGACTCACATTCTATCCCCTGACCTTCGCGCGTTGATCTGTTCTGGATCCCTGCAGAGATGTTCTGCGCTGCGTTGGAAGTTGCGCTTTACGACAGAAGGGGCTTATTTACAAGCCTCTTGGGCCACTTTTGCATCATTTTTGACATGGGAAAAGTGACGTACGGGTGGCGCAAGGGGCTTGTAAATAAGCCCCGAAGTCTTTAAGGGTAAAGGTCACCTACTTACATTACGCACGTACATGCCGCCATATTGTTTTTATTTTCCTGCACAGTTTCCTTAGTTACAGGGAAAACGCCGACTAAGTACTGATTGGAAGTGTTTTTTATCTTCGCATTGGGCTATAGTAAATCCTACTCAATATTTTCTTCATTATTTAATAGAACTTAAAGGGCAGTGGACTAGTCCTTTAGGTGAAGAATGGACACTGCACCTTGGTAATTGAATGAGCATTATGTTGGCTCAAGCAGTGAACTAGTCCTTTTCCAAAGGTGAAGAAAGGACGCTGCTATGGGATACTGTTTTTTTTGGTTCACATACCTTCTTTCTAACTTATCCACCACATTTACTTTTGACTTTTAATTTTTTTATGGTACACAATGACCGCACAAAATTTTGCATTGCAACCCCCTCAAGCTTTTTGGCCTGCAGGTGGCAATCCTTGTATGAAATGGGTGTAGTGGAAGTCTTATTTTTTTAATTTTTTGGATACTATAGACAAAGATGGAAAAATGTAACCAGAGAGGAAGAAGAAACTTTTTCTGCATTCTGTTGGCCCTGGAGGGTTAAAAGTGTATGTACAACTGACAAAATCTACTGGCGGGGGTCATTCAGATTTCTTTATTGATATTTTACGGGACTTTGATAACCATTTTGCGCCAAGTGTGCATAGATATTTTGAGGTTTAAGTTTTTCCAAAGAAAACAGGAGTCAGGGGAAACTGTTGATGAATATGTTGCAGCATTGAGGAAATTAGCTTCTGATTGTAACTTTGATCATCTTTAGGAACAATTTATCCGGGATCAAGTAGTTATGCATATTGCTGACACTGCTATTCAGGATCGTTTATGGATTAATGGAGACGCTGATCTCAAGGACATTTTAGCGATAGTGAGGAAAGCGGACCTTTCTAGTCGTAGTGCAAAAGCTCTGAAAGTAGAGTCTAGGGAGATAATTGAGGAAGTAATTTGAAAGATTAATAATAAGGCATTCTGCAGAGTTAAAAAGGATAGTGTGAAATCGCATGAACCTTTTAAGAGAGGTGTTATTAAAACATATGATGGTTCCAAAAAAGATGGCATTAGATGCTATTGTTGTGACAGTGGGTCTCATTTAGCCTTGAGTACATTTTGTCCTGCTCTTAAGCAGAAATGTTCGGCATGTGGGATCATTGGACATTTCGCCACGGTATGCAAGCGGAAAAAGGGATTTATGGTTACATGCATGGAAGAACCTAGTTCTAGTGAAGAGTAGGAGTGTGTAAAAAAAATTATGCATTGTAACATAGCGGCACAATGCCAACATGACATGTTTGTTTTGAATATCACTGATGGAGTGTGTGAGGGCAAAAAGAAACCTATTTGTTTGATGATGATTGGTGGGGTCAAAGTGCAAATGTATGCTGATTCTGGCTCGCCCTTCACTATCATAAATGAAGAGGAATGGAATTTAAATTTTGTACCTAAACTGGGAAAGGCGTTACAAATCCAGATATCAATCCGGAAGGTTTTTCTGGTGAGAGGATAGATTTAGTTGGGTATAGAACCTTTGTCTTCAGATTCAAGAATAGAGAATCTTTGGGAAAGTTATACGTTGCGAAGATGGATCCTTCTATTTTCGGCTGGAAGGACCAAGGCAATTTATACATCATCTTAGACCCCAACAGTTCTGATCCTGTTTTGATTGTGGATGAAAGTGAATATGTGGCTAATGACATGATAAAAAAATTTCCTCAAGTGTTCAGTGGAGAAATGGGTATGTTGAAGGGTTTCGAACATTGTATTAAAAAAAATGCTTGCCCTAAGGTACGTAAAGCTAGGAACATTCCTATTCTTTTCTTCTTAGAGGTGAAGTGGAGAAGGAGTTGGACAAATTAGTCCAAGCCAACATCATTGAACCCATTGAATCCTCTGAATGGATTTCACCAGTAGTGGTCGAGAGACGGAGCAATGGCAAAATTAGGCTTTGCATTGACTTACCCCATTAGAACAACAATATAGTGGATGATAAGTTCCCACTTCCTAAAACTTCTGAAATACTTGCAGTAGTCAAAGATGCAAATTGGTTTTCCACCATTGATTTGTCTGCTGCGTACCACCAGATTAAACTTAAGGAGGAAAGCAAAACTTATACTGCCTTTATCACACCCATGGGGTGTTTTCAATATAAAAGGATGCCTTTTGGATTGGCATCAGCTGCCGCCATTTTTCAGAGGTTAATGTTTCAACTATTTGGTAAGCATCTCCAAGCCAAATGCTTTCAGGATGATATCCTTATATTTGGGAAGGATAAGCAAGAAAATGATAAAGTTTTGATAGAAGTGTTGAGTGTAGAACATTCAAAATGCAGATTTGCTGGGCGTTCTGTGACTTATTTGGGCCAAGTCCTGTGTGGTGAGGGTGTTGGCACCAAACCAAAATTGGTGGAGGCTGTTCAAAATGCCCGATCCCTTCTAATAAGGAAGAACTCAGATCGTTTTTGGGGCTTGTGGAGTTTTTTATAAAATTTGTTAAAGGGTTTTCCAGCAGAGTGTATAACATCAGACCACTTTTAAAAAACAAAATTTGTGTGGTCAGAGGAATGCGAGAAGGAATTTGTGGATATTAAGGAGGCTATTGCTAAAGCTCCTGAATTGAAAGGCTTTGACCCACATTTTGAGAATGTTGTGACTGTGGATGCGAGCAATAAAGGATTGGGAGGCATTTTGTCTCAATTGGATGGGGATGGTAAAGAACATATTATTGCATATGCATCTCGCGCATTATCTCCAACAGAAGAAAAATTCTCTGTGATTGAGAAGGAGACCCTTGCATGTGTATGGGCATTAGAGCCTTTCCGATCGTTTGTCTGGGGAAAGCCATGTACAGTGCGTAGTGATCATAGACCGCTGGTTAAGTTGCTAACTACAGAAGGACTTTTTGATGCATCTGCTAGAATTGCGAGGATGTCGATGCGTTTACAAGATTTCATTTATAAGGTGGTGTATGTACCGGGGACAAGCAACGTTTTAGCGGACTTCATTTCTCGCATGCCTACAGAGATGCTGAAATGTGTAATAATGAATCGGAAGATATGCAAATTGCGCTGATCCATGATCGGGGTGCTCCAAGGATTGAAGAGGAGGTATTGGAAAAAGAGTGTTCAGAGGATAAAATCCTTCAACAACTCGTTGAATGGATTGAGCATGGCTGGCCTCAGAAGGCAGGTATGGATAAAGTTTTGAGGTATTTCTGGGAGGTGAGGAATGAGTGATCTGTCATTTATGGTAATGTCCTTAGGGGTGAAAGAGTTATTCAGCCATCTAAACTCAGAGAACGCATGATGAGAATGTGCCATGAAGGTCATTTTGGCATCGTAAAGACCAAACGGAGAGCCAAAAAGTGGTACTGGTGGCCTGGAATGGATATTTGTGCAGAGAGATTAGTGAGGAATTGTTAGTGGTGTGCTAATTCTGATAAGTCACTGAGGGATATTATGGGCCCTATTAGTTCACCTTCCAATTATCATATCCATGATTGATATCTTCTCCAGGTGGCCCATTGTAAAGAGTGTGGAAAGAATTGATTCTGTAGAGGTGTTACGATTTATAGATGAAGTGTTTGTGGATGAAGGATTGGCAGTTCAGTTAATCAGTGACAATGGTGTGCAGTTTTTGTCAAAATTGGCCAAGGGTTATTTTAGAACGTAGGTGTTAAGCACAGAACCACCTCTCTCTATAATCCTAGTGGGAATGGTATGATCGAGAGATTTAATAGTGTTGAAGGGTGCTATACAAATGGCAATTAAGAATGGAGTTGATTGGGAGAACCAAGTTTACAAGACAGTTTGGACCTTCAGAACCACTGTTCATGAAGCGTTGGATGTTTCTCCATTTGAGGTGATGAGAGGTAGGAGTCCGAAACTAAGTGTAATCCAGAGTGGATTTCAAGGAATACTGAGTTTAAAGTGCCTATGGAAGAAGTGAGAGCGAGGACAGTAAAAAGGCATAAGTATAAGGATGATTTTGATAAGAGAAGTTCAGGTAAGGTCAAGATTGAAAAGGGTGAATGGGTGAAGGTGAAACTTCCATGGTTGATGAAGTAAGGTTGTAGTCCATTTTCAGATCCTTTGCAGGTCGTTGAAGTCTTACGTAATACTGTACGTCTTAGTGATGGTAAAGTGTGGAACCTTCGAAGGGTTGCTGTTCTCAAGGGAAAGTGTGGTGTATATGGTGTATATAGTGATAGTGCTAGCAGTTCAGGAGATGATTTTTTGTGCTTGAATGCTGAGGGGAAAGATGAGAGTTCTGTTGATAAGGAAGTGGAACGTGTGGAGAATTGTGCAGTGGGAAACCTGGATGAAGAGGTTACTGTGGATGTTGCGGAGTCAATTATGGATAATATTTCTAGTGGAAATGACGGAGTGATTACGGATGAAGTGGACTTATGCAAAGGTGATCAGTTAGTGTGTGATGGTGTGGTTACTGACAAAAGGAATGTGGATTATGGTGTAGCAATGAGAGACAGTGTTGTTGAAGGACGCAATAGGAGAGTTAGAGCAGGACCTAAATGGATGTCTGATTTTGAGTGTCAGTAGTCTACATTAAGTTTTTTTTTTTGTTTTCTTTGTTAGAGGGGAAGAGGTGTTATGTCCTCTACTAACCTTGTATATTTTATTCTAATGTATTTTGATATTATTCTGTAGTGTACCTTTATTCTTGGTTTTATTTGTAAGTCGCTCCTGCGTTCCATCCCCTGTGTCACCAGGGTTCAGGATCTTGACTGGAACCAGGAGAGACAGGCTGGTCTGGAGGAGAGACAGGACATTTTTTCCTGGAGCTGTGCTATGGTGTTTCAATCGTAATAGACTCAATTTAAAGCTTCGTGGATTTATGGTCATTACTTTACAGTTTGGTTTACTTATGTTCATTTGCCAGTGAATAATGCCTCATCTCAACTCGCTCACAAGTAAGCGTCCAGTTCAAAATGAATGACGAAATCCCATATACAATAGACTATAATCTCTATTTCCACCTTTTCAGATGAAGAAAATAAGCGAATCGCCAGGTCTGGAGTACTCCCATACACAAAGAGTGCAAAATACTTCAGCCTGTCTCCCACTTTTGGAATAGCATTTGCCTTTGTCGACCTCTGGCCGTGATCTTGGTTAGATTGTGACACAAATTACTTTTTTCCCCCTTTCCTCAGTGGCGGTTTCCTCATTGGGGCGTGGGGGCGTGGCCCCCCTGTTTCTATTGGTGCGCGTGCCCCCAGTTGACTTAACCGTTATATACATTTGTTTTATTATTCGTTTTTTTTTTAGACGTGCGTGCGCAGAATGGCTCCGGCTTTATTACAGCCAGTTATAGGGAGCGAACGTGGGGGGGGGTAGTAGTGAGGGGGCGTGACTGGGAGCCTGAGGATTGACAGGCTCCTTAAGGTGAAGTGCGCATGTCGGGTTGGACGATGCCTTGCGCTGTCCAGCCCGATATGCTCACTTAAACCCTCCCCTACCAATGCACTGTGTAGGAGCATGGGGATTGCTGTCACAGCCCCCAAGTCTCCTAAGGAGCGTTCGCAGCGCCTGACCCAGCCAATCATTGCGTAGCTCTGCAGTGCCTCGATTGGCTCAGGCCAGGCGTCGTGGGGTGGGATAGAAGGCCAAGCTGCTGTTGCACGCTTTCAAACAGCATTTGATGCATCGGTAAGCGGATACTCTGAGTGGACGTGCTTTAGCAGAGTATCTGTTTAAAGCATATCTCTTATCTCACTCAGGAGCTAGCGAATTTCAGGAGCACTGAGGAGGCAGCAACAAACCGTGGGACTTTACTGGTAACCTCCACAATGGCCCGTGCATGCCATTTCAGGACCAGAGCAGTAGGGTCTGCCAGGTAAGCCGTGGACCAGACTGGAGCCATCACCTCGTGCGTGCCAGCCTGTGTGTTTCATGTGTCTTGTGGTGACAGAGGTATCCGTTCAGTGTACTGCTACGAAGCTGCATAAACTTTACTTTAAACAAGTCCCGAAAGCATATGGTCACAGGTTGATTATGTTGCTGTTAGCATGAGATTTCTAATTCTTGTTCCGTTAGAATTGGTTCTTGTCCTAATGTATTCTGGGGCTTGAAGTCTCGGCTTTTCGTTTGAATTCTCGTACACGAATGCAGTGATTAGTGGCTCTCGCCTTCCAAAATGGAGTCAAGTGGCACTCCTGTTTCTGTCTTTTTTCTCTGAAGGTGTGTGGCACACACCTTCAGAAAAAGAAAATGTTGTACGTCAAGCACACTTATGTCGATAGTGGATTTGTACATGCTCTGCAGTAGATTTCTTGTGTGACTGGTGCATGCGGTGCCCTTTTTGTGAGGAGTGTCTTGGTAGGACCACTAATCTCCCTGTTGCTCCTCGTAGGACTGTGTCAACAGACTGCTGGATGCTCGCGCTGAGAACTACCTGCCTCGGGGCGCTACAGCTCTCCAGATTCGTCCCTGTCTAGGAATGGGGCTAGCTGCAGCATGCTGCTTTTAGCCCTCTGCCTCAACGGATGGCTAGAGCGGCATCAAATTCACTACTGCACGTTCTGTTTCATCCCCGTTTTCTCGCTTTGTCAATGCTTTTCCTCTTCCTCCATGATCGTTCACAATGTGTTTTCCTCGCTCTTGTTCCGATGTCAATGTCTGATGAGGTTTTTATGTGTTTGGGCAGAGCCAAATGGGCTTAGGTTACCTGATTATGCAACGAGGAGGCTCACTGTTTCTAATTAAGTGATTCTGAACATTTGCAGTGCAGGTTTGCAGATGTCACATGTGTGTGTGTGGGGGGGAGTTGCCACTTGTTAAGCGTATTGTAGAGCCCAGTGCGGGGCTCAGCTTTATAATCACACCCACCGACCTAGGCATGCTATTATCCAGTTTGAGCCCCCATTAAGGCCCTTTAGGTGTGGGTCATTAAGGGGGTGTGGGGAATAGGGGGGGGGGGGGGTGCAGAAATATCTTTGGATAAGATATCGCAATTCTCTTCCCATGGCATTTTATCCAGCTTGGTCAACATTTTTAACACTTTACACATGAGTGAAACAGATCAATTCAACATGCTCACTAGACCAACATTTCAACGTTTGGTCTGCAAGTTAAACAGATCTGTGCTTTCACAAAATGCAAGAGTCATCTTGCAGGTGAAATGTACCTTTTGTCCACTCCTAAAACCATAGATTTTCAGATAGCACTTAGCTTTCCAGCGGATGTTATCTCCCCCAAGCTATCTCACCAACTCGGGGTGTCAGTTTCTGTGAGGTGAAACAGACAGTGCTTCAGGCATTCTGTGTTTGCGCAGATAGCTTGGTCATTCTTTTTATTCTTCACATTCAACCTTTCGTAACTGCATATAATGGGAAAGCAGAACTCCCAGAATGCAAAGTAATACGGGACTGGGACCCTGGATAACTTAGAGGTCAACTAGGAAACAAGCTGCCTATCAATAGATCACATATTAAGATGCATATCACTTCTCTTGAAACAAGTCCCCTTGAGGTAGGACTGCTGGCTCCACTGCTAGAGAACATCACACTGGATGCCTCATGGTAGGACTGGGGCTCAAGGGTGGCTTCAGGGTATGGCAGGGGTACAGGGTGGCTCGGGAAAGGTTGCACTGGGATACAGGGTGGTTCAGGGCAGGACTGGGGCACAGACCTGCTAAGGCAGCGCAGGACTAGGAGTACAGGGTTGCAGCGGCAGGGCAATTTTCCTTTACAAATGCATATAAGAACTGCATTTTTGATCCATTATCACAGAAATAGTGCTGGAAATTGCACGAATATACACCATTGTTAAAAAGTGTTTTTGGGTAGGGAACCCTCCCGTACCCTCCTTTTAAACTTCAAGCTCACTTGCTTCATTCACTTGCATGGTTAAATAGTCTTTTTTTGATCATACGCCCCGCCGCATTGAAATTCCACCAGCCGCCACTGACTCAAGGGAAATTTCGTTCCCAGGGCGTACTCCAAGAAATGACCACCCTACTTTTATTTTGTCCTCTTTACCTCATCATATAACTGGTGAAAGCTGTTCTCCGTTTATCTAGCGAAGTAGGAAAGTGAATGACAGGCCGCCTGTTACATCCTAAACTCACATGTACGATGTTCGCATCAGTGAACGTGGGACTATTATGTACGTTTCCTTTGTTAGCTCTGAAGGAGGTTTCATAAATGTGATGTTCCCAACTGCATAGTAAATTATCACTTTCCTCATTTCCGTGAAGCTTTAGAATAGACGCACTGACAGGCTGTTGTTTGATTCATTCTACATCACTGATTCTCAATGAGAATACATTTAAGGATTCCAACATTTGTTCTTATTTTTATAATTATAACTTATTCAGGTGCATAAAGAAAGCTTAAAACAGACAAACATTGTAAACAGTCTTACAGCTCAGGGCCACACAGTATAATCTTGGATCACTTCATTTCCGTTAATGGTGTAAAATAATCTACATAATCACATTCAGTACTCTGTGCCCCCCACCCCTCCCCTTTTCCTTTTCTTCTTCATTAGATTATCCAGTTAAAGACCTTTAGGGAAGCCAATAGGTCTCACCATTTAGGACTTTGACAGGGTCTTTAGGCATTTCTGTACAGCACCGCTAAAATTAAAATTAAAAAATATTAATAATGAATTAAAAAATAAAAATACGATGACACAACCGGCTGAATAATTTAGTGAGCACGTGTGTGCGTCACCGTTTTTATTTACTGACCCCAGATGAATATATATAACATTGAACTGGCGCAAAAGTGCTGGCAGTCATTTGCTGTTGGAACCAGGGGCATATAGGGTGGGAAGCACCGTTGAGTGGATGGCAGGGAAGGGAAAATGCAATGTATGAGGAAGAAGAAACATGGAGAGTAGGGGAGTTTGGCAAAGGGAAGCATACACAAAACAGAACTTGCGGCACACGAGGGAGACCGCGTTGGGGGCCTTTATTTGGGGTGGCAAAAGCACAAGCGGGTGACAGCTGGAAAACACATGCGCTCTCATGCAGCGCTGAGCTAAAAACAAAAAAAAATACTTCTCTAAAAGTGAGCAGTTGAAGGATAGAAGCCAGCCAATTCGAGAGATGGTAAAAAGGCTATGCTTCGGGGGAGGGACAAACACAAGATGGACAAGCTGGGACAACGAAAGTCATTGAATAAGTAGCAAGCAAAGGAGTGCTAGTAATGCCAACCAGAGGTAAGTAGTGGGTGCGCTGAAGGCCCCCTGCAAGTGCTTCTCTTTTGAAACGGGGCTTGACCTATTGCTTAATTTGAGCCTGTGGTTGTAGGTCGGGCCCACTAGCATTTATTTTTTCTCATCAGACTTTGACCCAGTGCAAGAGTCAAAAGTACAAAAAAGGACGGAAAAGGAGAAAGATGCAAAAGCCATTGCAAAGGGCTAAAGCTGGGATGAAAAAAAAACCTGCATGGTGGTGGATTAGAGAGGCATGAGGTGGAATCGAAACTAACCATCTGGATATTCTATACGCCGACATTCAATAGGGCTGGCCGCAGCCTTCTGGCAAAAACTTTGGGCCCCAACACGTATTCTTTTACAAATAAAGCTCTGGTTCGACCTACAACTATCCCCTGCATGGTGCAGCGCTCCTACTTGTCACGGAGTCCGCGATGTATAAAGACCAAAACTTATAATGAGGTCGGCATGCATGATTTGTGTTTAAAGAACACTGTGCAACAACACTCGGATTACGCCCATGTCTGCAAACACATTTAAACGTACAGATCGACCATTTTTCAGCAGACAAGAATTAGAGGTAAAGTTGAGAGGAAAACTTGAAAGGAAAAATGGCGACAGTTGAAAACCCACCAAAAAACGCCCAAAACTAGTATCTTTGTATAAAGATGTAAGGGAACAACATTAAAAATAGATGATGTTTCTGAAAAGTGTACTGGCCTATAATTGTAAGAAGTACATTTGCACTAGTGAGCAGTGATGCAAGCGCGCACAAATGGAGGACTACATTGTTCATATCATGTGTGAAACAAGGGGGCTCAAAGACCACTTACTTGGGAACAGCAAAGGAGACCTGGTATGGAGTGACAGTGGTTCCGGTGTCAGCACCTCCAGGGACGCAGTTATTTTGAATAAGCAGGGCTATCTTTCTGCGTGCAACAATTAATGGAAACGTAACTGGCTGTTCACTAAAATGTTGTCAAAGAACGTGATAACCAAACCAAGAGTAATCTTTTACATGTCCCTATCCCCAAAACTGTAGTCCTACATTATTATTTTTAAAAACCCGGACTCAATTGAATTTGTGAGACTGGATGCAATTAAGTCATATACTTGGATGGAGTTTCTGGATGCATCGAGAAAGCCTACGTGAATCAGTGGTATTTTCAAGTCATGGGGTTTCTTCTTTATATCTTGTGAGCGCAGTGTCCAGTAAGTCGGAAAGAAATCGGTGTCACGGCCGGCCTGCCTTCATTATTACTGGTCGAGCCTGCAGTTTGTGTTTAAAATGTCGCCCTTCCCTAGTGGGGCACTTCATAATTGAAGAAACAGCCCTGGAGTTTACAGTGTATGAATGCGCCAAGAGTCTCTCCGCGTTCGCCTTAGAGGTGGCTACAACAATATAAATATACTCTGACTATATTTGAGGAACTTAAGGAGCGCACCACCTGTACCTGGAACATCAAACATGTAGGTTTAAAATTATTCAAAGCACATGCACTTTTTGAGAAAGATTTTCCAAGAGGAAGAATGGAGATTTCCCCGAGTAATGACACCATTGATCTGTTAATTCAAATGTGTCCCAATATGTGTCGTATCTTCACCCTAACGAACAATCTTAATAGGGGCAGGGCCTGTTGCCAGTTTAAGCCTCCATTAGCTGAGGCAACGGGCCACTTCCTCTACCGCAGGATAGGCTGTGGGTCAACCTGTTGTGGTTTAGTCCTTAGACTCGTTAAGGTCGTAAACCTGCCTCTGGATATCTCGTGTTTAGTTCACTTATATAAACGCGATGCGTGCACAAGATTTGTTCTAAAAGAGTTCTTTCAGTCACAAAAGCTGCATTTTTATGTGTAAATGCGCTACACATAGTAAGGGAGTTTTTAGGTCTCGCCTACGCAGCGCGCATGCGCTGCATAGGAGGGCCTTTAGCCATCGGTCTTCACTTTTCAAGCACTGCACTCGTGCTTGTGGCGGCATCCACCTTGCGGGAGCGAGCAGCGGCGCGCCACAAGCACGAGTGCAGTGCTTGAAAAGTGAAGACTGCTCTCCTAAGCACGGAGCATCGAAAAATATTAGTTTTCGATGCTGTTTTCTTAACGTGAACACCCTTTGTTGCAGAGTAATATTATGTCTGTCCGTTCTGAATGCTTACAAGGCTAGCCTTAATACCCTGCTGTGATACACAGTGTACCATGGGTTTTTAGAAAGTTTTTGAGGAGCTTTATATGGATAGATAGTTTCCTGTCTGCCTTTTAGGGCTTGATACAAGGTTTCCATGATAGAACCTCAATATAATGTCTTTGACCTGGATCAGGATTCCCCATGTATCTGACAAGTCACCTTCCAGTGGTTGAGTCTCGATTTGCTAATCTGGCTCCATTTTAGCCATATTAGTGGTTCTTAGTTGTCATTACCTTGAGTCTCACATCAGTGTTTAGTTTGGTGGCTGCCCTGGATATTAGCCGAAAGGAGAAACACTGTGGGAGATGATCATTGGACTGAAGTTATAATTTCGTAGCCTTTATAGGTGCATGACTCACAAATGCGTTGTGCAGAATGACATGCTTCTAAATGTAGGTAGTAGGTTGCTGTCTTTTTATTGTCTGACTCTTACGTGACTGTAGCAGGATTAAGTTATGAGTTAACAGAAGGTTAATCATTTTCCACTCTGGCCGAGCCTTCAAAGGAGATTTTGATCTTTTAAATAAGATGTGCCAAGGTTGGCTAAGTTGGAGACTCCAGTGAGATTAATCTCAGCAGATATATTTGTGCAAATAAGATCTTCCACAACGTGGTTATTCAGAGTTACTTTTCTGTTGACCTTATGCAGGTTTAAGTAGATGTTAACCAATAGTATAGTTCTTAATTTGCCACCAGTGTTACAGCCATTGATTGTCACAGCTTGCACTGTTAGACAACTGGAGTTGGAACTTCTAACTTTGAGGTTCAAGGTAGCAGAAATGTATATGGAAACCCCCACCTGATGGCTGCCCAAAGTGCTTGAATTTTATTGTTGGATTGTGAAATTCTTGATATCCTGCTATGGGAACGGGGTCGGCTGCCCAAGTTTCTTGCTGACATATTATATCCTGACTAGTGATAAACCAGTATACCTCTTGTTGA
Organism: Calotriton arnoldi; assembly: GCA_963921515.1. Lineage (NCBI taxonomy): Eukaryota > Metazoa > Chordata > Amphibia > Caudata > Salamandridae > Calotriton > Calotriton arnoldi. Next base: position 120,772 of record CAWUFW010007689.1, on the reverse strand, counting down.
ATCGTTAAACGGTGTTGACCGGAAACATTCCATGATATTCATGTAATCTCTGTTTTAAAGATGTTACTGCTCTCTCGGAACTTGTGGTAGAAAACCGATTAGCACAGACCTTTTCTTTTAGTTTTAAGTGACATTATATTTTATTGCTTTACAAATGCCGCTGCTAGGAGTGCGGTTTGGTTGTGGCCTGCAGCGTTACTTCTAGCTAGCTCCATTCTTCTTGGTTTCCTGGAGGTCCTTCGATGTAGACGGTGCAGTTTCCCGAATCACCTTTACAGTAGCAGATCCAGATCGATGCCCTTTTGTATGCATTAGGATGCAAGGTGCTATGAGCATTCCTTAGCATGCTTGAAACTTGGGGCTCAGTTCGTTCCTGGTCTGTTGTGCTGTTTAAGATGTAAAGGTATTTCACTGGCTTAACTTCTCGTATGGCAATAACTCAGTTCTCAAATGCTGCACACTCGTTTAAAACTAACTTCGCTTGAGAAGAAGAACTCCAGGTCACAATTGTCTCTTCTACATGTGGGGGGAGTGATCCGATCATACAAATTGAACTCTTTGTATATCTTTAGATTGTAAATATTTTAAGGTGGGGGTATAGTGAAGTAGCTGCAAAATGTTTGCTCTCTTGAGGATGTCTTTGTTTCCTCTTGAGACATACTGTGGGCACAAAATAAGTTGAGCCAAATTACTTTCTTGGTCCTCTGTGGTGGTGAGCCCAGACAACTTAATATTCCTAGCTGTCCTCTACTGTGTCTTGATTGCTGGAGATTACCATATTACAATGCTTGAGTTCTCCTTGGACAGAGGTGAATGAGTTTATACCATTAGTTAATGGTAAAGGGGGCTCTGATGATTGATCTTGCTCCTATGTTAGAGTGACGGTCTCTATTGTGGGAAAGTAATTCTGTCCTTTGGGAGATATATTCTGCTCCCGAGCTTTAATACTGCACCCGATTGTGCCCCAGCAGATGGCAATTTTGGTGCCTCTTTCATTCTTGTTCGTTGGGCAAGTGCTCCTGGAATGTCTTGCACAATATTTGAGTAAGGTCCTTATGAGAGCGATTGTGGTTTGTGTTTGGGAATTGCTAAGAGACACTTGTCTAACCAAGGCTGTATTGCTTGTTACACCTGGGAATGTTGAGCCAGGTGTCTGTCCTTCCTTCATTAGGGAATTACAAAAGATTGGAAAGACTTTCAGATGCGCTGTGGTGCTGTGGGTGGCACTGCTGATCGCTGTGTATTCAAATTAACAATACTTTAGGAAGAGTGTTTTTGTTTTTCGTCCGCCTTATTTTTTCCCCTCTTTGTTAAAGGTTTGATAGTTTGTGTGATCAACTGTAGCTCTTCCGAGCCAATTTGCAGTTCCATGACCGAATCAGTCACCGGCCTCTGAGCCTCACAGAGGTTATCCTTAGCGGGAGAGAGCGTAGGGTTGTTATTTTGTGCACCTCTCTTCGCCTGGTATTTGTGACCTACAGTGTTTTTCAACTTTCCTCCAGTCCCAGGTGAGAGGGTAAGAGGCATTTCAGTTGTACATGCAGTGACAATGTAGTTGAGGTTATGAAGATTAGTTTGTTTTAAATTTTCCATCAATAATATTAGTAATTCTGGGAGGGTACACAATTTATTGACTATTGGGGCACAGGCACAGTCACAGTTTTGATTCCAAGTTGGCAGTTTAGAAGTCTATGTTGGATATAGAGTTGGCGACTGATTGCATTAAATCAATTTGTGACTCGAGTCTTTGTAATTGCCATGTGAGCGCGTTGGTAGCAGGTAGCAATGTTGAACTGATTGACATTAATGTGGGGTTTGTTGGAGAGTTACAACCACATTTGAAGTTTGGCAGCTTGATGTTTAACTTGGGAATACGTCCTAAATTCATCTGCTCCAGTACTTTTAAGATCTTCGCATCTGTGTCATTTAATGTGAAACTAACAGGCTTACTTAATGGAGATTCACATGTTGCCCTGTGATTAGAGGAGATACCATTTGCAGGAGAAGTTTTAGATTCCTCGGAATTCCGTTCATGATGCACTGGCACCACCTTTTCCATAATTCCTCCCTGATTGCTCAAATGTGTAGGAATGGCAGGTGTTGAAAGTAAGATACATTCAGTTATTGAGAACAGCTCAATTATGTCTGAGCCGCCCATTCTCCTGGTCTCTTGGTTTCTCTTCCTTAGAAATTAATGTTGGTACCAGTAAGGGTGTTCTTGGGGGCAAACTTCAATTTCCAGTTAATTCAGGGGCTGTGCAAGTTGTATCCTCGCAGCATCCTAAGTTGAGGGAGAGCCCCAAATCCGGTTTTTGTTTCTAAAAGTAGTAGTGAATTGGAATAATATTTTCCCCAGTGCCTCAGGCTGAACCCATCACTGGGTGGTTTGTGTTCCCGGATACCTCAGTGGTTTCTGTTGAGATCGAAGTGCCATATTGTGTGGAGAGGTGATTGGGGGCTCCGTCTCTCTTGGTCGGTCCTATATTTTTCCGTCGCATGCTGGAGATTTTATTAACACATTTCCAACTTTGAGATGGAGTGCAAAGAGAGAAGGGGAGTCTCTTACCTCTGTCTCTACGCCTTGATTGGTTTCCTCTCTTAATTGTGATCATGGGCGCCATTACCATGGTTGGAGAGCGGGTGTTGACCTTCTTCTGTAATATATTTTTAGTTAGTTAGATGCTGCTGATTCCCTGTTTAGCACAACTATGAGACCATTCTAAGCCCTATGAGCTAAGTCTCGGATAAATCTTGTGAGAGTTCGCACAATGAGGCACCAATACGACAGGACGCCAGTACAGTACCTTGCAGAATATGCAGGCTGGGTGGTTGTCCTTAATTCCAGAGTTGCTTAGTGTTACTTGATATTACTTGATGTTGGGAGCTTTATCTTAAACCTTTGTGGCTTTTTGTGATGGACTTGGCAGTTATGCATGAGCCGATCCCCTGTGGGAGCTGATCATGCAACTCAGGCTGCCTATGCTTCCCCCCCCTCAGCCTCTGTGCACTATCTCGAAAAGAACACCCAGCAATCTGGGCTAGTGTGCTGTGGGTGAAGGAGGCCAGTTAGAGATCCGGCGGAGGAGATGCCACAGCTGGCGTTATTGACTGGCAAACTAGGGGAGTGGATGATTCATAAAAACCCACTGCTGAGGTCCCAGCCATTTATCAGGCAGATGCCCCCACACAAGCAAGCCGCACTGACCTCCTGCCAGCTGCTTCCGCTCAAGGTTGGTTCACCACCAGTGCCTATGCAGACTCCTCCACTGGCATCCCCACAGACTCCTCTGCCTTTTGCCGCACTCCTCAATCCCCAATGTGCGGCCATGCTCCCCACACCGATTGCCGCTGTTGCTCCAGTTTGCGTTTACCGATGGCAAGTGCAGGGGCAGCAGATGGTGCAGCGGGAGGGGCTGGTTACCCAGTGTCCGATGACCGAACGTGTTCAGCATTCAGTACCCACTGCTTGTTGTTTGTTGCTCTCTGCTCCTACTCCGGCTCCTATGTACACGTTAGACCTTGGCAGTCGCCTATCAAAAAACAGATGATATCCATTGTCTTTCATAGACACATTTTCTTTATTAGTTCTCTTTTTGGAAGGCTTAACAGCTATAATTACAATCTATTTCATATAATTCATTAGGCATTCATTGAGACATAATGTACCATTAAATGAGAATTGATCACATGGCAAGGAAACCTTGATTTGTGTTGCAGCATCTGGTATCTAACATCCAGCTCGGTCTACCAATAAACTATTGGCCCTCAGTATGGCTTTCTTCAGTTAGTATGCTCTCTCTCTGCAACCACTCTCCAGACTTAACGATTTAGAATTCTGACATGTACAGGTTGTGCATTTACATTTATAATAGTCAAAAAACAGTTCTAAGTCCCATACAGCTGTATCTGTTGCGTCTCTGGCTCTTTGTATTCTTTAGCTAGTTTCTCAAGCTCCTTGCCCTTTGAAATTGAACGAATGGCCTGTTGTTGAGTAAGTCCCTTCAAATCATTGCGTGCCAGTTCTTAGGAATAATATTTTTTGACTACATTTCAATCTGTTCCAAATATTGTCATGTACACTATTTTATTTGCAGTACTCTTTTGTACCTTGCAGGTGTTTCACAGTCATTACATCATGCTCTCTTGATACATTTACAGGCCTGCATGGATATTCTTGTACACATTTATTGGCCAGAAATTTTAGCTGAAAGAGAGTAATTTCCTGCTGTACAATTGTGTTTTATCCTTAGAAGTTTAATGAATGTAAGCTTATTCTGTAAATTGTGAAGGTGATGACTGTTATACTTCTGCTGTGTTGGCTTCCTGTCAAGCATAAGTAAATAAAGGCAAGTGATATATGTCTTGTTCTAGTCTAAGCTAAGCTGTGGATCAATGCATTTTTAATTCAGTCACTGATGCAGCATTTTGAAAGAATCCTCCAGACCCCTCTAAACTAGCAGAAATTAATCTTTGAACCACACTCCTATCCTAATTTTGAAGATAAATGGTTTGTCTTTGTGTACTGTTATCTTCAAAATGAGCCACCAATAAAGTCGCCAAATGTGATGCATAGGTTGTGCCTATAGTTGTCCCTTTTAGCTAGAGGTAAAAAGAGCCCTCAACCTAAAACAGTTTTTTATTATTTAGTGCAATACTTATGCATTTGACAATAAACTGTCGGTACTTCTAGGACCTACCCTGCTCTTGGGTAATAACTCGATCACCATTAGTGCTGTAGTTTTGTGAGAAATTATTTGCAACGAAACTGCATCTGGTTTTTAATTTCCCATCATCAGTAAATAGAGTATGTATATTCTTATTTTGAAGGTCCATAGGTATTATATTATGACCGAGAAAGTCTGTAAGCAATTTAACACCATTGGCCAGTGTTTCATTCGAGTGTTGTCACAGTGTATATGTATGTATATAATTACAAACCACATTTTGTATCATATAAAACACAGGACCCTGCAATCTCTGTATAAAAGCCTGCTAATAATTTTCTTGTTAGAGAGTTGTGATGTCCCTAGTCGCTTGTAATAAAGAAATGGTATACCTGCTCAACTGTGATCATTTATTACAGTTAAGTTCTGACATCACAGTGTCTGCTGACAGAGCATGTAGCTGAGGCAAAAGGCAGGTCACAGAACATATTTAAAGCTGCACTTTAAAAAATGAAAATGTGGCTTTTCTTCTTCTGCCCTGTTTTTGTAGATGAACAGTTTTACGCAGAAACAAGATATTTATGACAACATATTCGTTTTTTCCACACTATAGCTACTTATAGGAAAAAATGTAATCTCTCTGCATGTGTCTGCGCGTTTTGAGCAACCGCAGTTTTTGAATCTGGCTTGTACTGAACTACTTCTAATATCTTTTTGCAACAAATATGTAACTGCTTTTGGTGTGTTTGATTTTGCACCAGAAATTTTCTATTTTTTTCTTCATGTTTACAGACATTCTACCTAGTTCATATTAAAGAGCACCACAACGAGGATACAAGTGGTTTGGAGGAAGGGTTATGGTGTGACCATGTATTATAAGGAATAAAGGATCCCCTACCATACATTACAAGGATATTGCAAGTCACCTCAAAGTTCCATGACCTTATAAAGGAACTCTGCCTTCTGCTTTGCTCCTCTATAAGGTCACATAACGTTTTAGTGTCTTGCAGTATCCTTATAATGTGTGGCATGGGGTACTTTAAGCAAAATATTACCAACTTATAGCTCTTTATAATTAATCTTTCATCCTTGAGAAGGCCCTAGGCCAGCAGTCCAGTAGAGAATAATACTCCTATTGGTAAGACACCTCAGTCTAAAGCTCCTGTTTCTTTCAATAAAGCAAATTATGGCTAAAAGTCACAAACTTGCAAGCTTTCAGCCTTAAGGAATCCCTTTAATCGTGGTTCACAACAGAACCCTTATTATGTTCCACCAGTGTGTGCCATGCCTGATATTTAGAACTTTGATTTTCCACTCACTAACAATCACTCTGGTTTTAATATTTATGGATATGATCTTAGGAAACTTATCTCAGTCCTACCAAGCTTCTCTAATACTTGTTGAAAAGAATCATATTATAAGTTGGTATTCTCTCTTCACTGCCGCCAAGTCTGTGGCCAAGCAGATCATTGTGGATAGGAAGGATGCTACCCTGAAATGGTTGAAGTTCTGAAATAAAGCTTTGAGCCAACATAATTGTCTAGTATAAGGCATCACATTTAGGCCCGTATACATTATACAGTTTGTGTCTCTTCCCATGTGTACTGTTGTAACTGATTGTGGTTTATGGTGCTTTAACAAGTACCTCTCAACAGAGAATAAAGACTTGAATGCTTTTTCCGGAAGGCATACCAACCTAGCTGCCTGGTGCTCTCCCAAGCTTGTGCTGACATTGTGAAGTCCTCATGTGTGATATAATATTGACATTCTGTTCTCCTTGTGCCCTGAAACGAATCCATCGGAGAATGACTGCCATTTCAAGAATAGATGCTGCTGGCTTCTGATATGGTGACTGCAACTACTAGAATTATGTTTTCTACAGTCACCAGTGAGAGGAAGACCCTACTAAAGCATTGTACTCCTAATTAGGACATGCAAGAGATGTTTTATGGCTTCCAATTTAAGTAAAACCATTCTCTTTCTGCACAGTGGCCTTCAGAGCAAACTCCCTTTTTGTGTTACCTTACTTTGTGTCTTGAACCTCTTAGGCCAGATCTTCTAGAGGAGTCATAAAAATGTCTGTGGTTAATGACAGAGCTCTTTCACCTTACCCTGCCAACCTTCCAGAAACTTGAAGTTATTTTTTACTACTTGAAAATGCATTAATCTTCATATCACTCATGCTTTAAGATTCCAATCTCAAGACCATAAAGTGTTTGTTCAGGCCACCATTATTTTTAACATCTGAAAGAGACACGTTAGTGATAGATTCCTTACCTTAGAATATCCCCAGGCGTCAGGCTGGATCCGGAAAGTTTTGCGTAGCAGTACCCTTGCGCGTCGGTAGGCGGCGTCGTGCGGCTCCGCGTCCGTCGTCGGCGTCGTGATCGCCGGGATGACGTCGCGGGCAGTACTTAGACGCCGCCCCTGCGCGCTGACGTCAGTTCTTCTTTTTCCGCGCCAGTAAGCGCAGATCCGGGAAGAGCAGTGCCCTGGTCAATTTTTGACCATACTTTTTGGTGATTTTTTCACTGTCTTTTTCCACCATTCAGGTGTCGTAGGGATGCCCGGCTTCAAGCGATGCGGCGCCTGTGCGCGGATGATGTCCGTCACCGACCCGCATTGGGAGTGTCTCTTCTGCCTCGGCCGAGGCCACGACATCGAGTCTTGTCCCGAATGCCAGGCCCTCAACCCGAAGGCTTTGCGAGGCGGTCTCGAAAGCTCCTCGAGGCCCGGCATTCGGCTCCGCGGAAGCCCCGGTCGCGTGAGAGGTCCAGGGGTCGCTCGCGGAGTGCACACCGGTCGTCGGCGTCGAAGTCTTCTTCGTCCGGTAAGTCTCGACACAAGAAGTCCAGAAGCATCGTCGCTCTCGGACTTCGCCTCGCCCGATCTCGCGACTCGGCTGAGGCCCCTCCCGGCACCGTCCCCGCCCCGCGGCCCCGGACTTGCCTGTGGAGTCGCCCCGTCATACCCGCCCTTCCCGGGTTCGGGGCGGATCCGGCCAAGGTACAGGAGTTCCTGTCGGCCATGGCCCGCCTCTTCGGGTCTTCAGGCCCCTCCGGTGCGCCTTCGGGCCCCGCGGGCCTGCAGTGGGGTTGATCCGGCGTCGCCGGCGGCTCCGGCCCGGCGTCGCCCGAGCCTCCAGCCTCGATCCCGGCTCCGGCTCCGGCCCCGGCCTCGATCCCGGCTCCACAACTCCCATCGACGCCGGTCGACCTCACGACACCTCCGCCGGCGCCGATGTCTCCGGTGCCGTTCTCGACGCCGCCCTGGGCTCCGGGCGGCGTCGTCCCCAGTTCCTTCCGGCTCCGGACATGGTCCCGGAGCGACGTCGCTCGACGCCGGCTCCGGCGCCGATGGGACCTTGGGTCCCAAATGTCCCTCCTCCTCCTTATTTTGAACCAGAGGAGGACCAGGAGGACTGGGAGGGGTCTGATGACCCTCTGACACGCAACTGTCAGTATGATGAGGACTGGACAGAGAGTCTAGGGGAGGCCAGTGGTCTGGATACTTCTCCTGACACTGGCATGCTGTCTCCTCCCGTGGCTACGGAGGAGGGGGCCAATTTTGGTACGGTGTTGCGTAGGGCTGCTGGGGCCTTACGTCTCCAGCTCCCCTACTTTGACGGTCAAGACTAACATCTTGACAGAGGTGCTTCAGCCGGCAGCCTCCTCTGCGGAGACTGTGCTGCCGTTTAACGACGCCCTCACGGACGTTCTTTTGGGCGCCTGGTCCAAGCCCAACACAGGGGCTCCTGTGGATCGGAACGTGTCACGACGCCATCGCCCCGCTCCGGGCGACCCCCTGTTTCTTTCTGTCCACCCCACTCCTGAGAGCTTGGTTGTCCAAGCCTCCGCTTCCCAAACCGCCTTCCCTACCGCTCCTCCGGATAGGGAATCCAAACGCCTGGATCAGTTTGGGAAGAAAGGTTTTCTTCCTCCAGTGCTGGCTTGCGGTCCGTTAACACCGCTTGTCTTTTGGGCCGATATACCCACTCTCTGTGGGATTCGGTGGCGGATGTTTTGCCCCAGTGCCCTGAGGAGGTCCAGGCACTGCTTTCCCGCGCCATTGCGGAAGGAAGGGATGCGGCCAAATACACTATCCGTTGTGGCCTTGACACCGCCGACTCGCTGGGCAGGTCGATTGCAACGACGGTGGCGCTCCGACGCCACGCCTGGCTGAGAACCACTGGTTTTCAGGGGATGTCCAGAATACTCTCATGGACATGCCCTTTGATGGAGTCGGTCTTTTTGGGTCCAAAGCAGACCATGCGTTGGAGCGCTTTAAGGACTCACGGGCTACTGCCAAGTCCCTGGGCCTTTCTGCTACACGCCCTCCGCTGCCTTCTGCTTTTCGCCCCTATCGTGGCCACGGTAGGGCGCCCCTTCACGTCAGCAGCCCAGCCACCGGCCCGCGCAGCAGGCGTCTTCGCGTGGCCGAGGACGTGGATTCCGCCGTGGCGGATCGGGCAACCAGCGTGCGGGTCAGGCCACCACCTCCAGCCCGTCCGCGGCCTCCAAGCCCTCCTAGTCCCTCCTTTCAGGTGCACGGCACGCCCGTAGGGGCAGGGTCCGCCATCACCTTCCCCACTGGCGCACCATCACCTCGGACAGGTGGGTCTTGGACATTGTCCGAAGGGGCTACTCCCTCCCCTTCGAGACCACCCCCAGCCATGCCACCTCAATTCCACCGCATGTCAGGGGATCACTTGGTGCTTCTACAGAAGGAAGTCACGGCCCTCTTGACCAAGAGGGCCATCGAGCATGTTCCGACCCCAGAAGTAGGGCGTGGTTGCTACTCCCACTACTTTCTGGTGCCCAAAAAGGACAAGGAGGACATGCGTCCTATCTTGGACCTCCGGAACGTCAATCGCTTCCTCCGGAAGGAGAAGTTCAAGATGCTCACCCTAGCTCAGGTCTTGACTGCCCTCGACCCTGGAGACTGGCTGGTAGCGTTGGACTTGCAGGACGCATATTTCCACATCCCCGTCCTGCCGGCCCACCGGCGTTACCTTCGGTTCACGGTAGGCCCCGAGCATTTTCAGTTCACCGTGCTCCCCTTTGGCCTTACCAGTGCCCCTCGGGTGTTCACGAAAGTGATGGCGGTGGTCGCAGCTCATCTGCGCCGGGCCGGGGTTTCAGTCTTCCCCTACCTCGACGACTGGCTGCTGAAGGCGGGCTCGTCCCAGGCAGTCGTCTCCCACCTCCAGACTACGGCCGAACTCCTGCACTCGCTGGGGTTCTCCATCAATGTGCCGAAGTCGCATCTAATTCCCTTCTCCACAGCTCCTTTTCATCGGAGCAGTTCTGGACACGACGCAGTTTCGGGCCTATCCTCCCGAACGGCGAGTCCGGGATATTCAGGCTATGATTCCAATCTTTCAGCCTTTATCCTGGGTTTCGGTACGGATGACCCTGAGGCTGCTGGGCCTCATGGCCTCCTGCATCCTGCTGGTCACTCATGCCAGATGGCATATGCGGGCTCTGCAGTGGGACCTGAAGTTCCAGTGGACGCAGCACCGGGGCAACCTGTCCGATCACGTCCAGATCTCGGAGGGGACTGCAAAACAGTTGCAGTGGTGGCTCTCAAACCGGCAATGGGTCATGGGCAGATCCCTCTCCCTTCCCCAGCCAGAGCATACAGTTGTGACGGACGCGTCCCTTCTGGGATGGGGCGGTCACATGGGAGAGGCGGAGATCAGAGGCCTCTGGTCTCCGGCGGAGTCCCGGCTCCATATCAACCTTCTGGAGCTCCGGGCGATCCGGCTTGCACTCAAGGCATTCCTTCCCTCTGTCAAAGGGAAGGTAGTGCAGGTGTTCACAGACAACACCACCGCCATGTGGTACTGCAACAAACAGGGCGGGGTGGGGTCTTGGACCCTTTGTCAGGAGGCTCTGCGCCTCTGGACATGGCTGGAACATCAGGGCATGTTCCTGATGGTTCAACACCTGGCAGGTTCTCTGAACGCCAGGGCGGACGAACTCAGCCGCAGGTGCATGATGGATCACGAATGGCGTCTTCACTCGGAAGTGGCGCAAGGACTCTTTCTACAGTGGGGAGAGCCTTGGTTAGATCTATTCGCCACCGAAGAGAACGCGCAATGTCATCAGTTCTGCGCGTTGGAATTTCCAAGGCGGCACTCGCTCGGCGACGCTTTTCGTCGCGAGTGGAGTTGCGGTCTGTTGTACGCCTTTCCGCCTATACCACTTCTACCCAGAGTGTTGAAGAAGATTCGGCACGACCGGGCCCAAGTCATTCTTGTGGCTCCGGACTGGGCTCGAAGAGTTTGGTATCCCGAGCTACTCAATATGAGCATAGATCCCCGATCCGTCTGCCTCTTCGGGAGGATCTTCTGTCGCTGCAGCAGGGGACGGTCCTCCACCCGAACCTGTCCAGTCTACACCTGCTTGCGTGGAGATTGAGCGGCGGCAGTTGATTCCTTTCGACTTGCCTCCCGAAGTTTGTGATGTGATTCTGGCAGCCAGGCGTCCCTCCACTAAGGTGGTATACGCCTGCAGGTGGAACAAATTTGTGGCATGGTGCACAGCAAAGGCTGTGGATCCCCTTTCTGCCCCTCTTTCTGAGGTCCTTCTGTTCCTTCTCTCTCTGGCCCAACAGGGTTCTGCCCTGGGTACCATCAAGGGTTATCTTTGTGCTATCTCGGCCTTCCTCAGGCTCCCTGATCAGCCCTCCCTGTTCAAGTCCCCTGTTGTTAACAGGTTCTTAAAGAGCATTACTCACCTCTTCCCTCCTGTTCCGTTTGTAATGCCTCAGTGGGACTTGGACTTGGTTCTTACCTTTTTAATATGCGCTCCCTTTGAGCCTCTGCATAACTGTCCTCTTCGTCTTCTGACTCTGAAGACGGCCTTTCTGGTGGCCATCACCTCCGCTCGGCGGGTGAGTGAGCTCCAGGCTCTATCTTGCAAGCCTCCCTTTCTGTCTGTTCATCCAGACAAGGTTGTTCTTCGGACGCGTCCGTCCTTCTTGCCAAAGGTGGTTACTGCTTTCCACATTGGGCAGACCATCACTTTGCCCACCTTCTTTCCGCCTCCGCATCCTTCCAGAGAGGAAGAGAGGCTCCACCGTCTGGACCCAAAGCGTGCGCTCTCCTTCTATATCGACCGCACAAAACACTTCCGGGTGGGTGACCAGCTCTTTGTTGGCTACGTGGGCGCCAAAAAGGTCGGGCGGTGCACAAGAGGACCATCTCCCGCTGGGTTACCTTGTGCATCAAGACCTGCTATTCTTTGGCCAAGAAGGAGCCTCCTGTTGGGCTGCGTGCCCATTCCACCAGGGCAACGGCTGCTACCACGGCCTTGGGCCGCGGTGTTCCGCTGCCGGTTATCTGTCAGGCAGCTACGTGGGCCTCGCTGCACACGTTTACTAAGCATTACTGCCTTGACAGTCAGGTCCGGAGGGACGGCTTCTTTGGCCGTTCTGTCCTCCAGGACTTCCTTGTCTGATCTTTGTTCGCAGACCCACCACCGGGGTTGGTATTGCTGGGGTATCTATTCTAAGGTAAGGAATCTATCACTAACGTGTCTCTTTCAGATGCACAAGTTACTAACTTGTGTAACGATATATCTGTAAGAGACAGTAGTTAGTGATAGATTCCTACCGCCCACCCATCCTCCCGTTCTGCGAACTGATTTCTAGGAGTTAAGGACATCCCTTTCAGGGCCCTAGTATTTTTCAGACACCTGTGTCAGCTTCTTGCATGGCTCTGCGTTCCTGGCGCGGAAAGTCGTGTACAGAACTGACGTCAGCGCGCAGGGGCGGCGTCTAAGTACTGCCCGCGACGTCATCCCGGCGATCACGACGCCGGCGAGCGGACGCGGAGCCGCACGACGCCGCCTACCGGCCGCGCAAGGGTACTGCTACGCAAAACTTTCCGGATCCAGCCTGACGCCTGGGGATATTCTAAGGTAAGGAATCTATCACTAACTACTGTCTCTTACAGATATATCGTTACACAAGTTAGTAACTTGTGCATCATCATTCATCAGGCTGTGCCTTCATCTACTGCTATTAATATGGGGATTCTTTTCAATGTATTTTGAGGGTTCAGAAACTTGAGGGAAGTGCCCACCGTTGTTTGTCCTACACGAATTAGGAAACTTTGGATTCTGATGTTGCTTTGACTTAGAGTGAGCACAGGTTGATTGAGACATTGATTGAGATCTTCATAGTTTCAATCTGAACTCGTTTTTCCACTGGACCGTTTCAAGATCGTGACATGCTCAGGCCTCCACCTCGATGTGCAATAGCTATCCTTGATCAGTGGATCTGTAGAATGTCTATGTTTAATATCCTGCATGAATAGGGCACCAGAGTGCACAACTCTCTCTCTTTTTGTCGCAATAGGATTCCAAGAACCATTTTACAGCCTCCAGATAATGATGGTAGCCCATCTGTGTCATCAGAGGATCAATTTATTTCTTTACATAGGGAAATAACTGGTCTAGACCTGAATACCAACAATGCTCCTAGAATTTCTTACTTTATATTTTGGGGATTTCTGGACACCCTCCATGGCTTTTGGGTTTTACATTCAGTGACTCACATCTTCTTTGAATCCCTAACTGAAAAGGCATAGACACTAACTCATCATTTCTCTTCCTCCTGTAATAAGATAATAGCCATTAGCAAGACGAGCTTGAAGAAAACATTTGGTATTGTCGTTTTAGAGAACTTTCTTGTTACTGACCTCCTAGAGTAATGTCTTCATCAAAGGACATGCATCCAACAATTTCCTCTAAATTGATTAGATCAGACAGTAGTCCGTATAAATAGTTTACTGTTGAAATTGCCCTTCTGTCAACATTGTCATGTTAATCCTTAAACGTGACTTTCTTAAGGGAGTCTTTTCCCCAGCGACAATTCTTCAAGATCTAAATTGTTGGTTGGTGTCAGAGTTTGGTTTTGGGTGATTGTAGGAGAGTAGGATCTGCCTCTTATGTTGCCCCCACTTTTTTTCTGATGTTTACACTGGTTTCTGGCTATAGTCTGGCTGGGTCCCTGCTAATCAGGGCCCCAGCCTCTCTGTTCTCTCTAAACGACTTGGAGTGCACTCTAGGTGCACTAGTGATTGGATACTGTGGTACCTTATGAGTCCCTAGTATATGGTACCTTAGGTACTAAGGGCATAGGTACTTCACAGGCCTACCAGGGGCTGCAGCATGTATTATGCCACCCCTGGGAAGCAGACTAAATCTGACACCACAGGCCTGCTACTGCAGCCTGGGTGAGGTGGTGCTAGCACTCCTCAGTGAGATATAGGTTCCCTATATCTCTCCTACACACACATATAAACCTATCAGTCACCCCTAAGGCAGGCCCTATCAATCCTGAGGGCAGGGTGCTTGGCTTCTATGTGAGGGGGTGCCTCTGCCTGAGCAGGGCCCCTCTGTAGCTCTCAGAGTCCATTCTCTGGTGCTGTTTGTGGATGCGGTTAAACCATATACTCTTAAGTGCATTATATCCTCGCGGTAAAATGCTAACTTTGGAATGGCTGCATCAAAACATGTTGTGTTTGGTGTCAAACATCTTGGAATACTACCCCCCCGCCAGTCCTGGTGGCGGGGTAGCATTCCACCCTTCTAGAGGGATAGACATGTACCTACTGTGGAAACGCGGTAGAATCCTGCAGAGCCCTGGCATCACAAAATGGATGCCACCAATCACAGACACTGGCCTGCCCTCCTGCTGATGACCAACACTCGCAGTGGAGGAAGCCCAACAATAGATATCCTGTCCCAAGGGGGTGTGACCACCTCCCAGACAGGGTTTAGTGTATTGGGGCTGGGTGGGTGCACTCTTAGAGTGCTTTGAAGTCCTGCACTGGGGGAGCAGAAGGCGCCTCTGTGCATACCCCAGTTCAAACCGGCTCAGGGGCTACCTGCCCCTGCTCTGGCGCGAAACTGGACAAAGGGAAGTGGGTGTAGCCACCCACTCCCCTGACCCTCCCATAGGTAGGGTCATAGAGCTAGTCCCTCCCTTTCTTTTAGTATAAGAGGGGGAACCTGTGCATTGCAAACTAGATATCCCTGGACGACGCTCTACAAGAAGAATCCCGGACCTTCGACGTTCCACTACCTTTGGAAGACTGAAGAATCTCCCTTGGAGTCAAGGAGTGACTCCCCTGCTTGGCAGGCACCAAAAACTACAAATGACGGTCGCAAACTACGCCGCTCCTGCCGGAGTCCGAAGTCCCTGCAGCCCAAGAAGTGGATTTCCTGACTTCTCAAAGGCCATCGTGAGTCCCCAGCGAAGTTGAGGCCAGTGGACCCCAAGAGTGACGAGGAACAGCGACCCCTGGGTACCGTGCACTATTGTCGAGTGCAACCCCTTCACAACGTTCTACGAACTTGTGCTTTGGACCACGTGTGGTCCTAGCCTCCAGCAGGAATCCCTCCGAAGATCAGAGGCCTACCACGTCCCGAGTGACCGTGGGCCCCTGTTGAGCGAATCCTCCCGAGGCGTCTTCGCGATCCCTTGCCCGCCGGCTTGTGGGTCCCCAGAAGGCTTTCCTACAGAACCAAAGGGCTCCCCTGGTTGCTCCAGGCCTGCTCTGACTTACCCTCGCTGGGTGAGTCCCTCAGACCTTGCTGGTCTGCGCCATTGACTTTTTACACTTTCCCCGAGACTTGCTGTTACCAAGGCTTGTTGGCTCCAATCGAGTCGCCGACACCGCAGTAAGCTGCAGACATCGTGGTACACGCCGAATCCAGCTCCTGGTCGTCGTCGACGCCTCCTGGACCTCGTGGCTGAAGAGTCAAGGCACCCGTGAACGACCTGAATCTTGCGACGACGGTGGGCATCCATCTTCCTTGCCCCGAGTCACTGCCAAGTGACTTTGAACACTGTCCCCTCTGCTTTCAGGTCTTCCATCTTCTGAATCCAGGCTTGGATTCCTCCGGACACTTCTCCTGTCGCCGCAAGCAGCAAGTCTTCACTGGCTCCCATTGAAAACGACGCCGCGACCCGACACCAAAGAACACCTATGCACCCGGCTCCCCTGGGTGAGGTAACTTCAGCACTACGGTGCTCCTGTGGAGTGTGGGCCCTAGAACTACTTACCCTGTAAGTGACTTGCTTGTAGCTACCCTGGAAGTGCCCTAAAACTCTTACTTTCCAAGTGCGACTATCGCGCTGATTCGTACATGGTTCGCGTCTGTGTTAGACACACCGCGTCCAACTCCCTTGCAACTCCATCAGTAACCGCGTCCTTCGACTCGTACAAGGACCGATCGGTGTGTTCGCCTCGAACACGCAAGGGACCTTTAACATTGAAATCTCAATCGCGTCTGTTTGCATAGACTCGTACAGGACTCGCACCGGTGCGAGGACACCGCGTCCGTCCCCTGTGGGTCTCCTACAACTACCTGGGGTGGTTCTTGGGGGTCCCTCGATTCTAGATGCCCTAGACCTAGGTCTAGCCAAACTCAGATTGTGATATTCGATTGTGCTAAACTTATTTTGATAACATTTGATTTGTACATATGTTCCTGACTTCTAATCTCATAAAGAGATTAGTAGAGAGTTGTTTATTAATTAAATACATATATATTTGATATATATACCTGTGTGGTGTCTTTTCATTTGGTGATTCAAGAGATTGTGTGGTAAAACAAGCTGCTTTACATTCCTTCAAGACTTAGCCTGAAGGCTGCTCTCCACAGCTACCACTAGGATAGCTTTCTATAAAGGTTGTCTTAAACCTATCTACCATAAGAGTCGAATTGTTCTGGTGCAAGGTGTCCACTTTAATTAGTGAACAGCATATACCAGGCCAACTTCTCACAGTGATGGTGTGTGGAGAGTTGTGAACATAGGGTTCTGGCACTGAGAACAGGAAACATTCTTGCTCCTTAGACGTGTGTTTCTCTTAACTGATGTATCGGTAACCCACAACAATCACATCTATTAACTCAGCTGCAAGTCATTGAACTCCCTATAAATCCCACTATAATGTATAGAAATTTCGGAAGGAAGCTTGTTTGCTTGCTAAATGATTGGATATGCCACAAATTGGAAATGACTCGCAATATGGTGTCACCAAGACACACAAGGTTTTCCATCTTGATATTTCAGTACTTGTTGTGCTTGCCTGACGCTCAGTTGGGGTACGCATCTGTTCGACTGCAGTTATCTGCCCTATCACCATATATGAGAAGTCCTCAACAATGCCACTCTTCAGCATTGCAGTCATTTATGGTTGGTGTGAAATGAATTTATCCGCCACTCACCACACCTCCACCAACATGAAGTTCAAATAAGGTCTTCAATAGGTTAACATTACCTCCTTTTAAACCAATGTTTCACGTGCCTGAAACGTTTTTAACCTTAAAGATGGCTTTGTGATAAGTGTAAATTTAAATGTCTCTCAGTCACTTAAGTGTTACATTGAGGAGATATAAACCCAAATGCCAAACACACTGGCTTCATCAATACATATGGTGCATGCCACTGTGTTTGGCATGTGGGTTTTCCTCCTCCATGCATCACTTAAGTGACTGAGTGATATCTAAATTATGAAGCGCTCTTTCCACTGCAGATGCCAGACAAAGAGAGTAATCGCTAGATGGATTGTTAAAACTATTGTCATGCCACTTTCCAGCAAAAGGCACAGTATTTAAGCCAAGAGATCACTACACTATGAAAAAAATCAGCTGCCGTTGCTTTTATTTGAAATGTCCTTTTCAGCTCATATATGTAAGATGGCACCTTAACATTTCTTTATAAACATAATAAAATGGTGGCGAGTAAAGGCCAGATAGCCAGAGCGAGGCATGCCTTTTGGGCACATGGTGTGCCTTTCTCTAGCCTCTACCCACCATCTGAATTTTATTGTACCAGGGGAAGCCGATCAAAACGGTCATTGTTCCCACTTCCAATTTGGGGGACTTGAAACCTGGACACCAGGGATCATTTTTGACCATATGTCATGAAGAGAAATGAAGTGGAGTGCTTGGATTGACTTCACATTCCACATTGGTCTATTCTGTCCTGTGGGACAGGCTCAGCCTCACAAGAGGGGTACTGCTTTATCAATAGAATTTAGGGGACGCTGATGGTAGGACTTTTTGCCTTTGGCTGGAAGTTAGTTTCCTGATACATAAATAAGAGATCATTGTGTGGTTACTCAAACTGTGAATTTTGCAGAGCATTCTGGGAAAAAGAATGATGTGATCCATGCAAGTCAGGTGGCCTATATTCTCCTGGGTCGCTTGCGTTCTTGAAATGGCTTGGGCTGGTAGGGTTCCTTGCATGCTGGTTGCCCTTGTGATAGATCTAAGTACACTACTGGGTAGGTGTGGGGATGTTGAGGGCTCAAAAAACACACATTTAGAAAAAAGTCTCAAACACCTGGCGGTATTGTGTATATTTCTAAATTTGAAGTGTTACAAATGACCCTTATATCTAATCTCTGATTTGGTGTAATTTTCCAAAGTGCATAACTTTCATTCATACCATGTTATTCATTAGATGTTTTGTTATCAATGATCCATGGTCGGCACGCAATGAACAATCACTGTAAGCCACAGCTCGTTTGTTGCTCTGGGTCTTGCTGGTCTTTGGAGAAACTACAAACGCTATATATCTGTGACCAGTAGAGTCTTGTGGGCATAGCATCATATCATTTTCGTCAGTTGTTACAACCCTGCACCAAGTTTTCTTTATCACCACTTACTTACGTTCACTTTTTAAAATCCAATTAATTTCTGCATGATAATCTTAAGCAAGCAACCCAAATGGTCCCTTGCAAAATTCAGACTTTTATTCAGTTCTCAGAAATATGTAGCTTATGGGGTTTGGACCGATTTCACACAGAAATTAAAAGTAGGTCGAAGGCACAAAAGCAGATATTTTTACCACCACTTCGAAAATTGCAACTTGGGAAGATGGCGTTCTTGTCACAGCAGACTTTTTGTTGAAAAACACACACTTTCTTGCACAGGATTTTGTTCCGAATTTTTGGGGGAAATGCTTCCATATTTTGGCTTTTCCTAGAACCCCACCATAGTACCATGGGTACATTCCCCATAATGTGGCAAACAAATATATATCTTGCCTGGATATCATTTGTAGAAAAAAAGGTTGGGAAGATTTAAGTCCAAACTGCCCCAAAGGGCTCACAAGTGAAACCCTCGGTATTTAAGGGGAAATTAATAGGGTACATTACTGCAACCCTTAAGATGTTGATTCTGTAAAATAATCAAACTATAATGTATTAGTGAGCTTTTAAGAAAATGAAGTGACCTTTGGGTTATAAAGGAAAAGAATTAGAAACAAAGGATTAATGCTGTAATAAAATGTGTTAGCAGAGATACATAATAAGGCTGCACGATGGAGGAGAAAGAAGTAGACCTGTATAATGTAGTAGATATTGGATTGTGAAGTAGAAGTGGATTAGAAGTAAAAAGGCAATATAAAACGTGTATAGAATGAATGCAGAGCAAAGCATTGTGAAGAGTCAAATAGAATCAAAATGTACTAAGGTGAACAGAAGCTAAATTCCTGCAACCTGACCAAAACCGCCACTTTATAGCTGAACACCTCAGGAGGTGGCCACTGTTTCAATTCATGGTCCGCTTATAAAATAGGTTTGTGGCTGAACCTGTATGCCAGTTCAGTTTACTAGTGAATGATATTAACAAGCATTGGTAATGCATCGGTTTCGCCTATGTATGTATGTATGAATAAAGAGCTGTTTTCATCAAAGAGGTCCCTGACCGATAACAATGGAGTGGAGAGGATGTGACGCAGCGGCTAGAGCTGCTGACTCGAGAGCTGCAGATCCCGGTTTGAGTCTCGGCGGCACCCCGCAACATCCTATGATTCAATGCAAATCACTTAATCTCTCCAGGTGATAAATTGTTTTATAAATATTCTGCAATAGTAAAAGGTAAAACTTTATGAAAATATAGTTCCACCAAAGCGGATGCTAACAGTATATCGGCGGCGGGAAACTGATAAGAGAAGCAGATGAGGAACAAGCATTGGTAAATGCAGGAAAATATGCTACAGCCAATAGAAATGAAGAAAGGGTAAGTGGCACGCACAGGAACCAATGAGAAGTCAGGAAAGCGAGGAGGCGGGATGTAAGTCCCTTTTAAATTTGTTAAAAACAATAGCTTTCTCAAGCACAGCGCAAGCGCTGTGCAGGCGAAACCTAAAAAAGACAAAACTTTGGAGCGGGTTGAAGTTTAGGAGTGGTATTAGAGCTCTTCTCACTGGATCTAACAGACTGCTCTCTCATTGAATATTTCACTGCACAAGTCCCCCACCTGCTCAAATTTCAAGGTTTTGGAACAGTGCAAAAATTGTCCCGCTTTTGCTCTTATTGACTGAATGCCATATGCCGCATTCCAGTTGAATATCCTTGCTAATAGTTTATTTCGCATGTTACACACCTCTGACCTGAATAGCTGTATAAAATGTGGATCCAGGGGACTTCTTTGCACGTGCGTGTTTATTTTAAAGGTGGCTGTCAAAGCTGTGATCTCTGTGCATAATTGACACAACTAGCGACATCATTCATCCACCCGTTTCTGGGTTTCACCTACAAACAGCTAAGTTGTCGAAAGATCTATTGTGGTCAATACCAGTACTTACATGGGTATTGGGTCAGCCCATTGCTTACCATTGCTTGGCTTTCTTGTCGATTTTATGTGCTTGCTTCTTATTTATCTTCTTTCCTCCCTCTTCTTGTGTTTCTCTTCATAGCTTCTTTACCATCTTAACCATCCTTTTGTTTAATGACTTGTATCCTTCTACTGCATGTATTCAGGGAACTGTTTTTTTTCTCTTTTGCTTTCAACACTCCCACATCACTGCCTGATTTGCGCCTCCAGTGTTCTCTGCCCCCACCCCATCTCACCCCATCCCCCAATTGTTACACCACCCCTACTATTTTTTTTGTTTTGTTCTTTTTTTATTTATTTATTCAATTTTGTTAAAAATGTTTTATTTAGGAGGTTGGAGGTGGGCGGCTACATTTTAAAACCCCCTTTGGCACAGTCTTTAATTTTTAAATTTACTATTCAATAGTGTCTGCCATCTTGGAATGGTAAATTAAACAAGGCTGCTGCATCATGATGTGCATGCATGTGTGTTGAGGCATGCAAACGTTTTTTATCACGCAACAGTGAACAGAGCGCCATGATGCTAATGTGCAGATTTTTATGATGCAGACGTAAATTAATTGCGCTTTATTATTTATTTATTTATTTATGGACCATGCTGTTCAGCATTGGCAAAGCCATCTGAAAGAAATAGTTAGTTATAGATTCCTTACCTTAGAATTACCCCCAGGCGTCAGACTGGATCCGGAGAATTTTTCGTCAGCAGTACCCCTGCGCGTTGAAAGGTGGCGTCGGTTGGCTCCGTGTTTGTTGTTGGCGTCGTGGTCGCCGGGATGACGTCGCGGTAGCTACTTAAACGCCGCCCTCGGGCGCTGACGTCAGTTCTTTCTTTTTCCGCGCCAGCCAGCGCAGATCCGGAGAGAGTGGTACCTCCAGTCACTTTTTGACTAACTTTTTTGCCGGCTTTTGTCGACACCGTTTTCGAGTCTTCGACTCCTGGTGCACGTCAGGGATGTCCGGCTTCAAGACTCGCGGTTCCTGTAGCCGACTGATGTTGGTGACGGATCGGCACCGCGTGTGCCTGTTCTGCCTGGAGCGCGACCATGACCCCAAGTCGTGCTCCGACTGCCGGAACATGAATCCGAAGTCTTTGCGGGAGCGGTCCCGAAAGCTTCTCAAGGCCCAGCAGTCAGCTCCGCGCCGTTCGAGGTCCCTGTCGCGTGGAAGGTCGAGGGACCGGTCGCGGAGACATCACCATCATTCTTCTTCCAAGTCTTCGCACTCGGGGTCAGGTAAGTCGAAGCACAAGAAGAAGTCGACGAAGCATCGTCGCTCTTCGACTTCTCCCCGTCCGTCGGCCGACGCGACGAGGGATGCGGGTGGTGCCCCTCCCGCGGCTCCACGTGCGGAGCCCGAAGGGTCGACTCCGGGTTTCCCTCCCTTCCCGGGACCCGGAGCGACCCCTGCCCAGCTTCGCCAATTTTACAAAGCGATGCATGCCATCTTTGGGCAGGCCGACTCAGCCGGCGTGCCTTCAGGCCCCGCGGACTCGGCTGGGGGCCCTGGGTCTTCGACGCCAGCAGCTCCGGCACCGCAGGGTCCCCTTGAATCCAGGCCTGGAACCGGATTAGCGCCGGTCGACCTCATTACACCTCCCCTGGCGCCGAATCCATCGGCACCACGTCCGCAGCTGACGCCGTTTGTGTCCCCAGCCGGCGTCGACCCCGGACTCCATCCCGATGTGGACACGGAGCCGGACCGGCGTCGACCGACGCCGGATCCGGTGCCGACGGGTACTTTTGTGCCCTTGTTCTACCTGGCTCTTTTAGACCAGATTGGCAGCCAGAGGAGGGTGAGGAGGACTGGGCGGGGTCTGGAGACCCTTTAACCGACCAGTTGGGCTCTGAACTGGACTGGAGAGAGGAACTGGGGGAAGCCAGTGGTCTGGATACCTCACCAGACCTTGGCATGTTGTCTCCTCCTACCGTGGCTACGGAGGAGGCATCGTCTTTCGCAGTGGTGTTGCGTAGGGCGGCTGAGGATCTCAACCTCGAGCTACCTACGGTGGCAGTCAGGACTAACCTCCTGACAGAGGTGCTTCAACCGGCAGTGACCTCTTCGGAGCCCCTGCTGCCGTTTAATGAAGCCCTTACCGACATCCTTTTGGGCACTTGGTCCAGGCCGAACACAGGGGCTCCTGTGGATAGGATGGTTGCCCGACGCCACCGCCCGGCTCTGGGCGACCCCATTTTCCTTTCCCAACACCCCACCCCTGAGAGCTTGGTGGTCCAAGCCTCCACTTCCAAAGGCGCATTCCCTAACGCACCACCTGATTGGGAATCCAAAAAGCTGGACCATCTTGGGAAGAAGAAGTTTTCTTCCTCCAGCTTGGGACTGCGGTCGGTAAACACCGCATGTCTGTTGGGCCGTTACACCCACTCCGTGTGGGATACGGTGGCGCAAGTGCTGCCCCAGTGCCCGGAGGAGGCCCGGGCCGTACTCTCCCGTGCAGTGGCCGAAGGGAGAGACGCAGCAAAGTTTATCATCCGCTGTGGGCTGGATACCGCCGACTCACTAGGCAGGACGATTTCCACATCGGTAGACCTTCGATGCTACGCCTGGTTTTTCAGGGGATGTCCAATCCACTCTTATGGACATGCCCTTTGATGGTCGTCACCTATTCGGTGACAAGGCAGACAACGCGCTGGAGCGCTTTAAGGACTCTCGGGCTACGGCCAGGTCCTTGGGCCTCTCCACCACTCGCCCTGCGCAGTCTGCCTTTCGCCCCTTTCGTGGCTACGGAAGGGGTGCCCCGCCGCGTCCCGCCCGGAGCCACAGGCCAGCGCAAGCTGTTCAGCCCCTGTGCGGCCGGGGACGTGGGAACCACCGCCATGGTTCTGGGAGCCAGCGGGCGGGCCAGTCCACCACAGCCCCCTCTGCAGCAGCCTCCAAACCCTCCTAGTCCGACCTTTCAGGGCCACCAAACGCCAGTGGGCGGCAGGATTCGCCATCACCTCTCCCACTGGTGCACCATCACGTCGGACAGGTGGGTTTTGCAAATAGTCCGAAGGGGCTACTCCCTCCCCTTCGAGACTACCCCTCCATCCATGCCACCTCAGTACCATGGCACGTCGGAGGATCATCTGGCCTTCTCCAAAAGGAAGTTTCAGCACTCTTGGCCAAGGGGGCCATCGAGCGAGTTCCTGTCCCAGAAGTAGGTCGTGGTTGCCATTCCCACTACTTTCTGGTGCCCAAGAAGGACAAAGGCCTGTGTCCTATCTTGGATCTCAGGAACGTTAACCGCTTCCTCCGGAAGGAGAAGTTCAAAATGTTGACATTGGCTCACGTTCTGTCTGCCCTCGACCTTGGAAAGTGGATGGCAGCGTTGGACTCGCAGGATGCTTATTTTCACATCCCCGTCCTGCCAGCCCACCGGCGTTACCTGTGGTTCACGGTAGGCCACGAGCACTTTCAGTTTACCGTGCTCCCCTTTGGCCTTACCAGTGCCCCTCGGGTGTTCACGAAAGTGATGGCGGTGGTCGCAGCTCATCTGCGCAGATCAGGGGTTCCAGTCTTGCCCTATCTCGACGACTGGCTGTTGAAGGCGGGCTCGCCCCATGCTGTTGTCTCCCACCTCCAGACTACGGCCGACCTCCTGCATTCGCTGGGGTTCTCCATCAACGTGCCGAAATCACACCCGATTCCCTCTCAGAAGCTCCTCTTCATCGGAGCGGTTCTGGACACTACGCAGTTTCGAGTCTATCCTCCCGAACAGCGAGTCCGGGATATTCGGGCTATGATTCCGATCTTTCAGCCTCTATCCCGGGTTTCGGTCAGGATGACCCTCAGGCTACTGGGACTGATGGCCTCCTGCATCCTGCTGGTTGACCATGCCAGATGGCATATGCGGGCTCTGCAGTGGGACCTGAAGTTCCAGTGAGCACAACATCAGGGGAACCTGTCCGATTGCGTCCAGATCTCGGAGGGCACTGCACATCAATTGCAGTGGTGGCTAACGAACCAGGATTGGGTCGACGGCAGATCCCTCTCCCTTCCCCAACCATAGTTCACAGTGGTGACAGATGCATCACTTCTGGGATGGGGCGGCCACATGGGGGAGGCGGATATCAGAGGCTTCTGGTCTCCGGCGGAGTCCGGGCTCTACATCAACCTTCTGGTGTTTCGGGCGATTCGTCTTGCACTCAAAGCATTCCTTCCCTCTGTCCAGGGAAGAGTAGTGCAGATGTTCACGGACAACACCACCGCCATGTGGTACTGCAACAAACAGGGCGGGGTGGGGTCGTGGACCCTATGTCAAGAGGCCCTCCGCCTCTGGACATGGCTGGAACATCGGGGCATATCCCTGGTGGTTCAACACCTGGCAGGTTCGCTGAACGCCAGGGCGGACGAACTCAGCCTAAGGTGCATGATGGATCACGAATGGCATCTTCACTCGGAGGTGGTTCAAGGTCTCTTTCGATAGTGGGGAGAGCCTTGGTTAGATCTATTAGCCACCGAAGAGAACGGGCAATGTCAGCAATTCTGAGCGTTGGAATTTCCAAGGCGGTACTCGCTAGGCGATGCTTTTCGTCACGAGTGGAGTTGCGGTCTTCTATACGCTTTTCCGCCTATACCACTTCTGCTCAGAGTGCTGAAGATGATCAAGCGCGACCGGGCCCAAGTCATTCTTGGGCAGCCTGGCGTCCCTCACTAAGACGGTATACGCCTGTAGATGGAACAAATTTGTGGCATGGTGCGCAGCAAAGGCTGTGGATCCCCTTTCTGCCCCTCTTTCTGTGGTTCTCTTGTTCCTTCTTTTTTTGGCCCAGCAGGGCTCTGCTCTGGGCACTCTTAAGGGCTACCTCTTGGCCATTTCAGCCTTTCTTAGGCTTCCTGATCAGCCTTCTCTTTTCAAGTCCCCTGTTGTAAATCGCTTCCTAAAGGGCATTACTCCTCTTTTTCCTCCTATTCCCTTCCTAATGCCTCAGTGGGACTTGAACTTGGTTCTGACTTACCTTATGTGCACTCCCTTTGAGCAACTTCATAACTGTCCTCTTCGCCTTCTTATCTTAAAGACTGCTTTTCTGGTTGCCATCACCTCTGCTCGCAGGGTGAGTTACCTCCAAGCTCTTTCTTCAAAACCTCCTTTCCTGGCTGTTCACCCGGACAAGGTTGTACTAAGAACCAGACCTTCCTTTCTTCCCAAGGTGGTTACTTCTTTCCACATTGGCCATACTTTCACTTTGCCCACCTTCTTTCCGCCTCCGCATCCTTCAAAAGAAGACTAGAGTCTCCACCGTCTGGATCCAAAACGGGCGCTTCCTTTAAATCTCCGGATCCAGTCTGACGCCTGGGGGTAATTCTAAGGTAAGGAATCTATAACTAACCTATGTTTCTTACAGATATATTGTTACCGAAGGTAAGTAACTTGTTCAACAGGTGCACCTTCACAAAGCCAAAATGTGAGACCGATTGACTTTACCAAAGTTTGGTTTTTGTAGCACGCACACTATTTCAATGCAATGTGTTATGGAATACTTATCCTTATAAAACGCTACATAGAACGTAAGCCGTTTCAAACTCATTTTACTTTCACATATGCTAACTGAATCTAATATTGAACTTGGCATTCAATAAATCTGAACTAACCATACACAGCCTGCAACCATGTACGACCTATAGATGGAATCTCAGCTCTATTGAAAGGGTGCAACAATTAATGTTAACATGACGTGTTCTGGCCTGTATTTACTCCATTGATCACACTCAAAGCTGTGATCTTAAAATCAGAAGAATTTCGGCAGCTGTTAACCCTTGAACCAACCATGTTCTCCTCTGATTGTGATCTGGCCCCACTTCCTGGAGCCATTGATGCAAATGTTGTCTTACTGAAATAATGTCCTGTGAAAAGATGAATGCCTGACAGTGTGTTGCTGCTCATAGTCCTGCAAGAAGCATTTACATTTTGCAGGGCTATTACCTACAAACTATGTGCAATTTTAAAAGTCCAGTCAGCTCGGCATCACTCCATCTCCACTCAGGTGTTAGCACATTAATGAATACCCACAACCCTTATTGATACTGTCTAAAATCTAGTAATCGGGAAGCAAAATATCCTTTAAAATCACTGCTTTATCGTGAGCTACAAAATAAGCTAAAATGCCATTTTCAGGTAAATTTGATCTTGCCCTAAGTTTGAGCCCCACTTCTAGCTGATTAATTTTAGCACTGAGCCTCTTTGTGAGGATCTTAGAAAAATCCACTCCAAATGCCACAGGGTTTGAAGAACTACTATAGTCTCTTCTGAAACCAAGGTTCTTATTATCCTTGACCATGATGACATTGATGTTGCAGTGGTACACATTTTCTAGCTCTTCTGCAACGTCATACCTAAAGGTGTCATCCTCCTGATCCCCAACTTGCCACCACGCCACCTCCCCGTTAACCTACAGAAGTGAATGTCTGGATTTAGTCCGTTACACAGACCCCAGTAAAGAAGCTGGAAAATGGAATGGAGCTGTGCTTAAAGTGGCTCAGATATAGGTTAACCCACCATTGCTTATTCTTGTTTTACATTGTTTTGGATAGAGAGTGCAAACATCAGCCAAGCTCAAGAGTGTTACACTCCTAATGAAAAGGAGAAGTAAAAGGTTATTCTGCTCAGTGCAGTAAGTGGTTTAGGCAGAAGCGTAAGAACAAAAGTAATCCCCTTCATGACCTCATGTCACCACATTACCATATAAAGTGTCTGACATTCAAGCGGGCCCATGGAAAACAAATGAATGCTTGACAGACAATTGCCCCTCTGCTGGTATGAGAAACCTAACAGGATAGTTCCTGCAGCCTGTCCACTTTAGGGGCTTAAGCACACCCAATAAATACCAGGGTGTAGTGCCTAAGGTGAAGCATAATAGTAACTTAAATGAAAAATGCCCTTTTGGTTGACATGGTGATGTGGTAGTGGATAGGCATTCCTTCATTCTTGCAGACATCACTGCCGCTCGTTATCCCTACAGAGGTATCTGTATAAACAATAGTTGAGTTGTCAATTTGCTATCTTTCACATTTGAACCCCAAAACTTGAATTCAAATGGAATTTGTGAAACAGAGACTGGGCGCCAAGATAGAAGCAACCAGAGCAGCCTTTTAAATCTTCAACCAAGCTCTACTTTTGGTAAACTGAGACTGATAGCGATGTAAGGCAGAGAGTGTTTTTCAGCTTGACAACTTAACAAGGTCTCAACATCTGCTTAAAAATGAAAACATCAGATGTAATTGCATTAGCAAAATAGTTGTTCTGGACTCAACAGCAGAAGCCCAGGTAGATTTGTACACCAATATTAATGGTCTCTGAAGTTTTCATTGAAAGAGGATGTTACCCTGAAGATCGCCCTTAGTTGTTAGTCAGGGTAAAGAAAATAGAACTGTCTTGTGCTAGAATGTATATGGTTGGGCACGCTTTGAAGAGAAAATGAGACTAAATACCATAGTATGTTTATACAAAAATTGCTAAAGAGTTAAAAAGACAGGAGCTACCTCATGTTCTAATAGCTCCTCCAACAAAATATCTATGACTGATGTTTAGTTGGAGTTAATGTTAGAAAATATTAGTCATTGTGGCAAGGGTCTTCAATACAAAGATCCCTGCCCTCCCTTGTCAATTAAGGTATTTAACCTCATTCCACCTATTATTTAAAAAAAAAATTGCAGACTGTGCCAAAGCTTGTGTTTTCATGCAATGTGTGAATTTCAAGAGAGAAAACCAAAGCAACCCTTAAAGTCTGCTCTTCAGCCCTCCCACAGGAAAAATATACTGCTGTGATTTTACAGACTAGCTGGGAAAGATGTGGAACAACACCGCAAAAGTGAGGGGTATATTTGAAGGGGCAGGCAGCACTTGAAGAAGAGAGCTAGAAACATATTCCCACAAAGTGCTGAATTAAAAAGAATAAATAGTTCCTTAAATATGAGCAGTGAAAGTATACAAGTCCGCCACTCAAAAGTGGTGTGAAGAGACTATGTTCTGGGGGAGAGACAAACATAAGAGGAAGGCAAGTTATGGAATTAGAAGCAAGCAAATGAATGATAAAACCAGTCATTTGTAAGCAGTGGGCGAGCTGTGAGCCCACTGTAAGTTCACAATAGGTCTTTCGCAACCAGACAGCTTGCAGTGTCTGTTAGGCGAGAACTCAAAAGTAGTTCCCTCAATGCAATCATGGAATAGCACCAGTAAACAAATTAGAACGCAAAAAGAAGAATGCTCCAAAGGCGGGACAGAAAACAAGAATAGTCAGGAAAGCCATTAAATAAGAAGCAGTGACATGAGATAGACAAGAAAGCCATGCAATTAAGAGCAAGTAGGTTTTCAACAACAGAAAGTTAGATCTGTCTGTTGGCAAGACCTAAAGTCTCCTCAACTTAGCAGTAGAAGGATACATACAACTTATCCATTCAGAGCAATGTGAGAGTGAAATGCCTCTGGGTGAGATAAACACAAGAATAGGGAGGGAAGCTATTGAATCAGAAGCAGCACAAGCATCCAGACCAGGGCATGGCACTGACCCAAGGCTTCGTCTTTCTACTTCATCGTAGACAGTAGGTCTGTAAACATAACAAAGATGTAACGTTTTTAAAATAGTCTGGAGCCAGACCGAAAGAGGTTGCAAAGTTGAAAAAAGTGCGTCAACGGCAGAAGGAGAAAACTAGGCGTGCACAAACTGACAAAAACTGGGTGGACATTCAAACATCAGTGAACCAAAAAAACAGTAAGGAGTTCTGGAGGATTGTAGCAGAAGCAACAGGCATACGGAAAGCTAGTAATTCCTCTCCAGTTACACCATCCAAGTGGGAAAAATATCTCCTCGAGCTCTATAAGCCAAATCTTTATGGCCTGGCAAAATCAATACAACCTGGGTACAGAAAAGAGGAAAAAGTTCATGATATGATAGTACCATCAGCGAAAGAAATAGCACTATACATAAAGGCAGCAAGATCAACTGCAGCAATAGGCCCAGATAAAATCCCCATTAAAGTTCTTCAAAGCAATCCTGAAGCCTGGAGCAAGTTTTTGGCTCCGGTATTCTCCCACTGTCTCTCCACCGGGAGAATTCCAAAATCATGGCAAGGGAGCATCGTGGTTCCCACTCTGAAAAAAGGATCCAGTTTACTCCCCAATAACTACCGACAGATAGCCCTCCTGGATGCTACAGGGAAAATCTTTGCAAAATGCGTGCTGTAACATCTGAAAGATGGGCATTTTCTCCAGGAGTGATACCAATGACTCAGGCTGGCTTTCGACCAAAGCACTCTGTGACGGGTAACATCGCAGTTTTGCAAACAGTCATAGACAAATATGTAGTAATGAAGCAGCAAACGCTTTATTGTGTCTTCGTTGATTTTACCACTGCCTTTGACCGTGTAGACAGGCCAACTCTATGGACTAAGCTAGGGAAGCTTGGAATACCGAATGACCTGCTCACTATAATCATGGCATTACATTCTGCAACATGGTGCAAAGTTCAGCT
Source organism: Calotriton arnoldi (assembly GCA_963921515.1). NCBI lineage: Eukaryota > Metazoa > Chordata > Amphibia > Caudata > Salamandridae > Calotriton > Calotriton arnoldi. Next base: position 90,997 of record CAWUFW010007689.1, on the reverse strand, counting down.
GGGGTGTAAAAAGGGTCTGACAGGGCCTATTGCTACGAGGAACGGCCTTAAGCAAAGCTGCGTCTTAGCCCCCATTTTATTTTCTTTGTACATAAGTGACCTCCCTGAGTGTTTACAAGCAATTAATAATGTTCCACCAAAAATAGGCTCCTGCGATATGCACATTTTAATGTACGCTGATGATGTAGTAATTATGGATCTTACTCCGGTAGGTTTACAAAGAAATCTTAATGCTCTAGACAAGTATGCCAAAGACAATTATCTTATACCAAATACCTCTAAAACTAAAGTCCTCCCCTTTAGAGGTAGAAAGCACTAACTTTATTATAACTGGACATTAGAAAGGAAACCTCTAGAGATTTTTAAGGAATATGTTTACTTGGGGAGAATTTTCACTCAGACCTTACAAAATTCATCCCACCTTGGGCATATCAGCCTAAAGGCTGAAGCCCATATTGGTGGACTATTGAGATTTTACTCCTCCTCAGGTAACAGACATTTCACTCCTATGCTTGAGGTTTACCGCTCAAAGATACCACCAATTTTACTATATGCCCTGGAATATATCCCGATCAAGGCATGGCACCGACTAAATGTAAAAGAAGGGACTCTATTGTGTAAACTGCTAAGAGTCAACCAGTCAGTCCCCGTCCAAGTAATTCGCCTTGAATTATCCATAGACAGCGTGTATGCAAAAGCTATCATAAATATACTTCGCTGGGTCTATAACCTTCTACATGCAGACCAAGGGACCATAAGGCATGTCCTGAAATTGGAGACTTCTAGAGACGAGGCATCTAACTATACTCTTAATAAGAACTTAAGTTTTGCACTAACCCAGTCTGGTTGCACTATTCCACTATTGAAATCTATGACCTCCTCACATCTGAAGCTCTATCCAAAGAAACTGACTTCAAGATTAAGCTATGACTCCGATTTAGACCATTGTTCTCGGCTAAAACATTTTGCACACTTCGCAGACAGTCAACAATATAAAACTCCACAACGGTACATACGTTTTTCATTAGAGCACAGGGTCAGGCGTACCATAATTTTAATGAGGCTAGGGATCCTACCCTTAAAGACCGTGACCTTTAAATGGGACAAATCGGATAGTTCCACAGAAACTTGTGATCTATGTAATGGAGGACGGCAGGATCTCGTACATGTGTTATTAATCTCTCCAAAATCGATTCTGGTAGAGGCCCGGCGCCGGCATATAAAGCCCATACGTTTTAGACATAATCTCAGATCTGCAAAAAGTTTAATTGAGTTTTGTAAATCTCCGCCTGATGAATTTACTTGTTACAATTTATATAAGTTTTTTAAAAGTTTTTTAAAACCGTTTTAATATTTGAATAATATAACTGTTTTACCATTTTCTAATCATGTATTTGTTGACCTCAGTTGAGGCCTAAATCAAATTTAATAAAATTCTGATGTAACGTTTTGAAACCCTTGTAAGTTTTCTACGTGGAACAATATCAACAGCTGTTTTTCTAAACGTATTTTAAATTTCATCTGGTCTGTCAAATAATGTATAGACCAAGAAACTATTTCAAACACCTCTCTACTCCGCCCCCCAAAAATACCGGTTGTTCCTCAATAAATAGAACACTACATTTCCACTTGCAGGGTGGACTCCTGTTCGTCCTTTATTTGTTGGATAGATAGGAGGGATAATGTGCATGTTGAAGTGCACTTTTTAAAACCTGCAAACACTGGGTAGGAATCCGCCTCCTCCCTGCAGGGCGATGATTACCACTCTGCCAAGTGAGAGTAATCCAGCTCAATAGCTGGTCTTTCAATGCCGTGCAAAGAACAGTTACCTCGAGCAACTCAACACATGCCAAGAACCTTTGATCGGAATTGTATTTACTTGTTTACCATAAAGGAAAGAGAATTTCATGAAGCGCAACAGCTTTTCATCCTTTAGAGGTTGATAAACAGAATACTGTTCGATTTGGTGATAGTAACAGGAGATGCTTACGGTGCTTAGAAATGACGAAACGGCGTTAGTGGGTACTACATTTATTATAATGCGTGCATTCTAGTACTACATGGAAATCGCTTTTGAAAAAGCTCTCCAACTTCGAAGTACTACAAGTAACAAGAGCTGCTCATTCGTGTCACTGCAGTACTCCTCAAATTCAGTGCATGCATGCACGCACATTTTAGTTCCTGCTCTATTGAATATCCTGTAAACTGCAGGTGGACACCCTAAGTGAGCTGTACTCCTCAATTTAGAAATGCAAATTCCTCTAGTGTGCTTTTAATTTGATGGTAACAGATTTATGGCTGTAGTATCTCAAATAAACTTGGGCAGTATACGGTAAGGTTTAGAGAAGAAAAACAAGAAGGAATTAGGAGGTAATTAAATGTAAAGTCCTGTAGGACAGCTGTCTGCATCACTGGTGAACATGGAGACTGGGGACTGTCGCTTTCGTTAATAAATGCAAGTGCTAAGCCTTCTAAAACAAGGCTCGAATACAGAAGGTAATCAAAAGATAGCCCGGCTACAGACACATTTGTGAAAACTCAAGTTTAAGAAGCTGTCATTCAGCTCCTGGGCTGTGTTATCCAGCTGCAGGATCCCCCCTTTGTAGACATGCACAATCTCTGTGATTAGCTCACACGCTGAGGAGTAGGGTTTAAAGATGTGCTGGGTTGCATCTTTTCATGACGGGGCACAGAGCGACAGTGCAGCTCACATTGGGGTGCTGTCATGAAGGAGCGGCTGAAACCTCTTGAATGGGTAAGTATAAATTAAACAAACAAACACCGCTTGAACAAATGGAAGCATGAAGGGGATGGCGGCGGGGGTAGGAACTGGGCAAAACGTACAAAAGTAACAAGCTTGAAAAAAGGTGGGGAGCTAAACAGATGGGGGGAGCTAAACAGATGAGGGGAGTTTGAGGAGGGAAGTAGCATATGGTAGAGAGTGCAAAAATAGTTCCCTGCTTTGGATCAGTGGAAGGATACAAGGTGTATCCACTCATCAGGATGATAAAGAAGCTATGCTCCAGGGGAAGAGAGACAAACAAAAGAGGAATGAAAGCCATCTAAGAAGTATGCAAATGAGATTGACGTGAAAGCCAGCCAATGCTAAGGAAGGAGCTGACCTTAGCTTACTGTAAATATTGGTATCTTCTACAACATGTCTTTGACAACCTCCAACTAAGGCAAAATGGCTCTTTCAGCCTTGTATTTAAACATTGCCAACTGACTTAATCCATCTGAAAGAGACACGTTAGTGACAGATTCCTTACCTTAGAATATCCCCAGGCGTCAGGCTGGATCCGGAAAAGTTTTTGCGTAGCAGTACCCTTGCGCGTCGGTAGGCGGCGTCGTGCGGCTCCGCGTACGTCGTAGGCGTCGTGATCGCCGGGATGACGCCGCGGGCAGTACTTAGACGCCGCCCCTGCGCGCTGACGTCAGTTCTTCTTTTTCCGCGCCAGCAAGCGCAGATCCGGGAAGAGCAGTGCCCTGGTCATTTTTTGACCATACTTTTTGGTGAATTTTTTCACAGTTTTTTCATCTCTCAAGGTGTCGTAGGGATGCCCGGTTTCAAACGTTGCGGCGCCTGTGCGCGGATGATGTCCGTCACCGACCCGCATTGGGAGTGTCTCTTCTGCCTCGGCCGAGGCCACGACACGGAGTCTTGTACCGACTGCCAGGCCCTTAACCCGAAAGCTTTGCGAGAGCGGTCTCGAAAGCTCCTCGAGGCCCGGCACTCGGCTCCGCGGAAGCCCCGGTCGCGTGAGAGGTCATGGGGTCGATCGCGGAGTCCACACCGGTCGTCGGCGTCAAAGTCTTCTTCGTCCGGTAAGTCGAAACACGAAAAGTCCAAAAAGCATCATCGCTCTAGGACTTCGCCTCGCCGGTCTCGCGACTCGGCTAAGGCCCCTCCCGGCACCGTCCCCGCCCCCGCGGCCCCGGACATGCCTGTGGAGTCGCCCCCGCCATACCCGCCCTTCCCGGGTTCGGGGCGGATCCGGCCAAAGTGCAGGAATTCCTGTCGGCCATGGCCCGCCTCTTCGGGCCTTCAGGCCCCTCCGGTGCGCCTTCGGGCCCCGCGGGCCCTGATGGGGTTGCTCCGGCGTCGCCGACGGCTCCGGCCCCGGCGTCGCCCGTGCCTCCAGCCTCGATTCCGGCTTCGGCCCCGGCCTCGATCCCGGCTCCACAGCCCCCATCGACGCCGGTCGACCTAACGACACCTCCACCGGCGCCGATGTCTCCGGTGCCGTTCTCGACGCCGCCCTGGGCTCCGGGCGGCATCGTCCCCAGTTCCTTCCGGCTCCGGACCGACGTCGCTCGACGCCGGCTCCGGCGCCGATGGGACCTTGGGTCCCAACTGTCCCTCCTCCTCCTTATTTTGAACCAGAGGAGGACCAGTTGGACTGGGAGGGGTCTGATGACCCTCTGACACGACACTGTCAGTACGATGAGGACTGGACAGAGAGTCTAGGGAGGCCAGTGGTCTGGATACTTCCCCTGACATTGGCATGCTGTCTCCTCCCGTGGCTACGGAGGAGGGAGCCAATTTTGGTACGGTGTTGCGTAGGGCAGCTGGGGCCTTACGTCTCCAACTCCCTACTTTGACGGTCAAGCCTAACATCTTGACAGAGGTGCTTCAGCCGGCAGCCTCCTCTGCGGAGACTGTGCTGCCGTTTAACGACGCCCTCACTGACGTTCTCTTGGGCGCCTGGTCCAAGCCCAACACAGGGGCTCCTGTGGATCGGAACGTGTCACGACGCCATCGCCCAGCTCCGGGCGACCCCTGTTTCTCTCTGTCCACCCCACTCCTGAGAGCTTGGTTGTCCAAGCCTCCGCTTCCCAAACCGCCTTCCCTACCGCCCCTCCGGATAGGGAATCCAAACGCCTGGATCAGTTTGGGAAGAAAGGTTTTTCTTCCTCCAGTGCTGGCTTGCGGTCCGTTAACACCGCTTGTCTTTTGGGCCGATATACCCACTCCCTGTGGGATTCGGTGGCGGATGTTTTGCCCCAGTGTCCTGAGGAGGTCCAGACACTGCTTTCCCGCGCCATTGCGGAAGGAAGGGATGCGGCTAAATTCACTATACGTTGTGGCCTTGACACCGCCGACTCGCTGGGCAGGTCTATTGCAACGACGGTGGCGCTCCGACGCCACGCCTGGCTGAGAACCACTGGTTTTTCAGGGGATGTCCAGAATACTCTCATGGACATGCCCTTTGATGGAGTCGGTCTTTTTGGGTCCAAAGCAGACCATGCGTTGGAGCGCTTTAAGGACTCACGGGCTACTTCCAAGTCCCTGGGCCTTTCTGCTACACGCCCTCCGCTGACTTCTGCTTTTCGCCCCTATCGTGGCCACGGTAGGGGCGCCCCTTCACGTCAGCAGCCCAGCCACCGGCCCGCGCAGCAGGCGTCTTCGCGTGGCCGAGGACGTGGATTCCGCCGTGGCGGATCGGGCAACCAGCGTGCGGGTCAGGCCACCACCTCCAACCCGTCCGCGGCCTCCAAGCCCTCCTAGTCCCTCCTTTCAGGTGCACGGCACGCCAGTAGGGGCAGGGTCCGCCATCACCTTCCCCACTGGCGCACCATCACCTCGGACAGGTGGGTCTTGGACATTGTCCGAAGGGGCTACTCCCTCCCCTTCGAGACCACCCCCCAGCCATGCCACCTCAATTCCACCGCATGTCAGGGGATCACTTGGTGCTTCTACCGAAGGAAGTCACGGCCCTCTTGACCAAGAGGGCCATCGAGCATGTTCCGACCCCAGAAGTAGGGCGTGGTTGCTACTCCCACTACTTTCTGGTGCCCAAAAGGACAAGGAGGACATGCGTCCTATCTTGGACCTCCGGAACGTCAATCGCTTCCTCCGGAAGGAGAAGTTCAAGATGCTCACCCTAGCTCAGGTCTTGACTGCCCTCGACCCTGGAGACTGGTTGGTAGCGTTGGACTTGCAGGACGCATATTTCCACATCCCCGTCCTGCCGGCCCACCGGCGTTACCTTCGGTTCACGGTAGGCCCCGAGCATTTTCAGTTCACCGTGCTCCCCTTTGGCCTTACCAGTGCCCCTCGGGTGTTCACGAAAGTGTTGGCGGTGGTCGCAGCTCATCTGCGCCGGGCAGGGGTTTCAGTCTTCCCCTACCTCGACGACTGGCTGCTGAAGGCGGGCTCGTCCCAGGCAGTCGTCTCCCACCTCCAGACTACGGCCGAACTCCTGCACTCGCTGGGGTTCTCCATCAATGTGCCGAAGTCGCATCTGATTCCTTCTCCACAGCTCCTTTTCATCGGAGCGGTTCTGGACACGACGCAGTTTCGGGCCTATCCTCCCGAACGGCGAGTCCGGGATATTCAGGCTATGATTCCGATCTTTCAGCCTTTATCCTGGGTTTCGGTACGGATGACCCTGAGGCTGCTGGGCCTCATGGCCTCCTGCATTCTGCTGGTCAATCATGCCAGATGGCATATGCGGGCTCTGCAGTGGGACCTGAAGTTCCAGTGGGCGCAGCACCAGGGCAACCTGTCCGATCACGTCCAGATCTCGGAGGGGACTGCAAGACAGTTGCAGTGGTGGCTCTCGAACCGGCAATGGGTCATGGGCAGATCCCTCTCCCTTCCCCAGCCAGAGCACACAGTTGTGACGGACGCGTCCCTTCTGGGATGGGGCGGTCACATGGGAGAGGCGGAGATCAGAGGCCTCTGGTCTCCGGCGGAGTCCCGGCTCCATATCAACCTTCTGGAGCTCCGGGCGATCCGACTTGCACTCAAGGCATTCCTTCCCTCTGTCAAAGGGACGGTAGTGCAGGTGTTCACAGACAACACCACCGCCATGTGGTACTGCAACAAACAAGGCGGGGTGGGGTCGTGGACCCTTGTCAGGAGGCTCTGCGCCTCTGGACATGGCTGGAACATCAGGGCATGTTCCTGATGGTTCAACACCTAGCAGGTTCCCTGAACGCCAGGGCGGACGAACTCAGCCGCAGGTGCATGATGGATCACGAATGGCGTCTTCACTCGGAAGTGGCGCAAGGACTCTTTCTACAGTGGGGAGAGCCTTGGTTAGATCTATTCGCCACCGAAGAGAACGCGCAATGTCATCAGTTCTGCGCGTTGGAATTTCCAAGGCGGCACTCGCTCGGCGACGCTTTCGTCACGAGTGGAGTTGCGGTCTGTTGTACGCCTTTCCGCCTATACCACTTCTACCCAGAGTGTTGAAGAAGATTCGGCACGACCGGGCCCAAGTCATTCTTGTGGCTCCGGACTGGGCTCGAAGAGTTTGGTATCCCGAGCTACTCAATATGAGCGTAGATCCCCCGATCCGTCTGCCTCTTCGGGAGGATCTTCTGTCGCAGCAGCAGGGGACGGTCCTCCACCCGAACCTGTCCAGTCTACACCTGCTTGCGTGGAGATTGAGCGGCGGCAGTTGATTCCTTTCGACTTGCCTCCCGAAGTTTGTGATGTGATTCTGGCAGCCAGGCGTCCCTCCACTAAGGTGGTATACGCCTGCAGGTGGAACAAATTTGTGGCATGGTGCACAGCAAAGGCTGTGAATCCCCTTTCTGCCCCTCTTTCTGAGGTCCTTCTGTTCCTTCTCTCTCTGGCCCAACAGGGTTCTGCCCTGGGTACCATCAAGGGTTATCTTTGTGCTATCTCGGCCTTCCTCAGGCTCCCTGATCAGCCCTCCCTTTTCAAGTCCCCTGTTGTTAACAGGTTCTTAAAAGGCATTACACACCTCTTCCCTCCTGTTCCGTTTGTGATGCCTCAGTGGGACTTGAACTTGGTTCTTACCTTTTTAATGTGTGCTCCCTTTGAGCCTCTACATAACTGTCCTCTTTGTCTTCTGACTCTGAAGACTGCCTTTCTGGTGGCCATCACCTCCGCTCGGCGGGTGAGTGAGCTCCAGGCTCTATCTTGCAAACCTCCCTTTCTGTCTGTTCATCCAGAAAAGGTTGTTCTTCGGACGCGTCCGTCCTTCTTGCCAAAGGTGGTTACTGCTTTCCACATTGGGCAGACCATCACTTTGCCCACCTTCTTTCCGCCTCCGCATCCTTCCAGAGAGGAAGAGAGGCTCCACCGTCTGGACCCAAAACGTGCGCTCTCCTTCTATATTGACCGCACAAAACACTTCCGGGTGGATGACCAGCTCTTTGTTGGCTACGTGGGCGCCAAAAAGGTCGGGCGGTGCACAAGAGGACCATCTCCCGCTGGGTTACCTTGTGCATCAAGACCTGCTATTCTTTGGCTAAAAAGGAGCCTCCTGTTGGGCTGCGTGCCCATTCCACCAGGGCAACGGCTGCTACCACGGCCTTGGGCCGCGGTGTTCCGCTGCCGGTTATATGTCAGGCAGCTACGTGGGCCTCGCTGCACACGTTTACAAAGCATTACTGCCTTGACAGTCAGGTCCGGAGGGACGGCTTCTTTGGCCGTTCTGTCCTCCAGGACTTCCTTGTCTGATCTTTGTTCGCAGACCCACCACCGGGGTTGGTATTGCTGGGGTATCTATTCTAAGGTAAGGAATCTGTCACTAACGTGTCTCTTTCAGATGCACAAGTTACTAACTTGTGTAACGATATATCTGTAAGAGAAAGTAGTTAGTGACAGATTCCTTACCGCCCACCCATCCTCCCCGTTCTGCGAACTGATTTCTAGGGTTAAGGACATCCCTTTCAGGGCCCTAGTATTTTTCAGACACCTATGTCAGCTTCTTGCATGGCTCTGCGTTCCTGGCGCGGAAAGTCGTGTACAGAACTGACGTCAGAGCGCAGGGGCGGCGTCTAAGTACTGCCCGCGGCGTCATCCCGGCGATCACGACGCCTACGACGTACGCGGAGCCGCACGACGCCGCCTACCGACGCGCAAGGGTACTGCTACGCAAAAAACTTTCCGGATCCAGCCTGACGCCTGGGGATATTCTAAGGTAAGGAATCTGTCACTAACTACTGTCTCTTACAGATATATCGTTACACAAGTTAGTAACTTGTGCATTAAGGGAAGTATGTTGATTACCTGTACAGTCATCAGAAACGTCCACTGATAAAATCTCTATAAATAAAGAGAAGCTGAAAAGCACACAAAATGCAACTATACTGAACAGTGAAGTGATGAGATTTATGGGCCAACAATCCCCAATTCCCTCTAAATATGTTACTTGTTATAAGTCTAAGACTGGGTCAACCTTTTTAGCCACATCTTAACAAGGATTCAAAGGCAGTTGTGGCATCAATACACTGCACAGGTTGGTATCTGCTTATTCACCAAAATGCCCACTCCCAGAGATCTCACTGCCATCAAACCTCAAATCACATAACAAATGCAAATCTGAGAAGCGGGAGGGCAATCTCAATATTTCAAGTACTATTGTTTAATGATGGAATAATTTTTGAGTTTTTTAGATCGCCCTCCCATGTCTCAGATTTGTTTATGTTAACAAGGATTAATATCATTGAGGTAAAGTCTTGGTTGGATTGCTGACCCCGTGCCATTTCAAAAGAAGTCACAGGCTTACATATCCTAACGCTTATTTTTCATTCCCCTCTAGCGTGGAAGTATTTTTCACTCACCATTTACTTCCTGTTTGTCGGTCGCCGCATTGTTTTCCCTTTTACGATCATTAACATATATGTAAATTCTATCATAGTTAATAGCTTTTCAACTCTTCAAGGTATCTAGTATACGAGTTGTCAATTTATTGTGCTTGTCAAACCATAATGCACAATTCACTTGTACTCTTAATGATTTCTTTCCTGTTTGGCAGCTATCTCGAGATAGTATATTCCAAGGGGTTATACCACTAGCAGTCTAACGTCATTAAAATGTGTCAACGACTTGATACATTCTCATTTACATTTAAAGCTATGTAGTTGAAGATTGAAAATATCACAGTCTTAATACTCATTCATTCCTGTTTGAGCTTAATGCATCTAGTGCACTAATCTACAGCATTTCTTTTTGACTTAAATGCTCCACCTATTTGTTCCTCCTCATAGCGTTCTACTTGAGCTAAAAAAAAATATCCGTGGCACTATTTTTTTTTTTTCTTCTAAGTTTGGCTTGACAGAGCAGCTATCTCTGGAACCTGGAACCTTCTCCCAATTACGATAAAAAACAGCTCCTCGCTTTTGTCTTTTAGAAAAGCCGTAAAAACGTGGCTTTTTACCTCTTAAGACAGCTCATTACCTCTTCGGCAATCCTTTTACATCGACCCTAGCGCCAAGACGCCTCCGGGCAATCGCGCGCTCTATAAGTTATCAAATCAAATCTGTAAGCTGTATTGTGATCAGTTGTTTAAAATACACTAGACTGGGCATTGGCTCCAGTCCTCATTGCTCTCCCTGCTAATGTTATTTGGTCTGTTCGGTGTTTCATTCTGCCTTTGAGAAAGTGCTTCTATTGGAATGCACGAGTGACTTTTAAAACTGAAATGTGAACTCAATCATGATTGTTTTTTGCTACTTTCCCCCAGACTGTGGCAAAGTCAATAGAGCAGGCAAGCTTTCACATACGCCACATTTGACCAGGTTAACACATTTGTAAGTGCATTTGTAAATGCTAATCATTATATGTGTAGGAATGTTACAGTTGGACCAGTTGGCTTTCCCTATGCTTGTTTTCTGAAAGTGTTTTTCTACTGTGAGGCTTGGTTAAGGTTCTTATGTGCTAGCCCTTCTAATTCCACCTAAATTTGCCTGGTCTAGTGGGCTGCTTCATGTCCAAATGTGCATCAAATAGTATCAGTCACTCAAATTGTTTTGCCTGCTGTGAAATGCTTGATTCGTATTGGCTTGCCAATAGTAAGCACGGTAAATCTTAGAATTGTTTTCACAAAGTTAGAATAAAGTGCAAACATATTTTGCCTTTTTGTTTTCTTTGAATTATCAATTGCCGTTTTCTTTTGGCTTGAGTCTTTTGGCTCCTGTTATAATTTAAACACACATTTTGTTTTCTTGGATTCTATTTAATTGTTTGAGATTTTTTCCCAAGAGGATAGCTTTCTAATGTTTTAGATTTAGACATTGTTGAACTGATATATATGTTTTTCAGTTTGAGTTTTAATTTTGGGTTATAGCAAAAATTGTCTATAAGATAGTTATGCTTTAGACCATTGTAATTCTGTAATATTTGCTGGGTAATCTCTTGATTTAGATTTCTCGAACAATTTCTATTGCTTTTCTATAAGTAAATGCTCTTTTTAAATTATTTTAATTTTCTAGATTTATCTTCACAGGTGCCCATTTATTATTGATGTTGAATGAAACTGTATGATAAAAGAACTTGTTATCTTCATTTTCTTGTAGATGGCAACTATAAATTTATTAGCTAGTAGTGTAATGTTTACATCAAGGTAATGAACATATGGTTATCGTATTTACAGTGTAAGTTATAGTCGGTGACTAGGACTGTTCAATTCCAAGAGAAAATCTGTAGATCTTCTGCAGAAATCTACTAAATGACAAATCTACCACAACAATTTCTTTTGTTTTTCAGGATGAATTCAATTTCAGTGCAAATAAATATTTGCTTAGGATGGAGCTTCCCCATCGCTGTGCTTGCTGGGTGATGTTTTCCTTCAGATCTAAACAAATTGTAATTCAGAATTACATATGAGTTAGAATAGAAAGTGTTTACTGGCACCCATTTCAGGTCATAAAGTATGTCGCCACCATCTTTTTATGATCCTTGGTATACCAAGCCTCCTCAATGAAAAATAACTTGCGGCAACCTGAGAATTAAACAGCATCTTCTCATGTTATTAAACGTGCTGAGACATTAGCATACAGTCTGATTACCAATTGGATGCCTGCACTCAAAGTGTCATTTATAAATGGATAACTCTTCTACAAATAGCTTGTCTCTTTGGAGGCTATAGCCCTGGCCTCCTGTACTCCTTTAGGGAGGAACAATTAATTGAATGACCTCTATGGAATCATGTGAAAAGTTCCAAAACATAAATAGCCTAAGCAGAAAACGTTCAAGAACAAATGTAGATGATTAAACTACTCTAAATATTTAAAGTGGTTCAAATGTTGCATTGCAAAGAGTTTCAGTGAATCATCCAAGCTGATATCTTGTGGCATAGGGTAGTTTCAATTTTTAAATGGAATTCCCATTTTTTTGCATTAATGCCCACAATACCAGTGCTTTTACATATTTGATGAAAGAATAATACCCTAATTTTGAGGCTAAAATAGAATTTGTGTTAGTGCAGCAACTCTAGTACCTGATCATATCACTGGAATCGCAATTCCCTTTACTTGCCCACAATAAACCACTTTTTCCTTCCACATAGTTCGCTGCGAATGTCTCTAATTCACAATATAAAATATCTAACAGACCTTATACCTGCTTACTCACTACCCGTACTAGGAATATGCTGAGATGGGAAAAGGATATTAATGTATTTCATGAAACTCGGCATCTCTTCTTGCTTCTCATTATTACTTATCAAGCACCCTCAGTCGTCAACACTTTTATTTGACTATGCCTACATTTAAAAAATGTATAGCTGTACATGCCTGACTTCCTTTTCTTCCCACCAAATCTGTAACATGTTTTTTGTCAATGGTGTTCTACAATGTAGCATAGAGCCTCCACTTGACATCACTTCATTCATTGATTGTTTATCATGTCCTAAAATGTAGGTTCTGTAGACCTAATTCACTATCTTAATTTTGCTCATTGCTGGCTTGCTCCTCCAAACTCAGTAGAGTTGCAACTTTTTGGGGGGGTTGACAATTTCACAATTTGTCTGCATACGCTTTTCTGCAGTGTTTGAAATGTCCATTAGCACATTAAACCTTTTTCTCTGGTTGAAAAATACCTTCTTCTTCAGGCCCAATATATATGTGGATGTTTGTCAGCATTTTCCACTTCACTTTCCATTCTTGGTCCTTAAGTGGATCTGTATGTATGTTTTGTCCAAATATTCGTTTTCAGGCATCTTTTTTTTTTTTTAAATAAATTTTTTAATTGCACTTTATAACATTTGTTGCAACACAAAATGGAGCAAAATCTCAGCAAATGAATTCAAGTCAAATTTTGTTTTAGTTAATTAAGCCCATAACAGTATGTACGAAAACACAATATATCATACATTTGCTAAAATTATTCTAAAAGCATACTTAATTCTTACTGTTAAAATTCTTATAAAATTTCACCCGCTGACAATAATTACGAGATGTTTAAGATTTTAAAACAAATATTAAAACACCTGTGCGGAATTGAATGTTTATACAACCATCATTTGTTTCCATTTTCCAGACTTTTCGCAGTGTCCCATTTTATCACCAACACGATTGTGTGTACTGTATCATACTTCCATCAGCAGGTAAGGGGTGTTTTTGGGATGTTCTTGACAAGCTATGTCTAAGAATTTCACGAATTTACAGTTTGACTGGCGATCTTTGGGATTAAAACAGGCTATTTACAGTTTCCCTGCAAGTCCGTATGTTTCGCTCATTAAAATAGCGCTTTAGATATCGTCGTCTGATTGTTTATAGACCTGGGCAGGTGCAGATCAGGTGTATTAGGCCTTCTCTCTTATGGTTACAGTGACTGCATGCCGAAGAGCCGTTATATTTCCATGTTGGCAAGGCTGCTAATGCTGGTATGTTTCCCATGTGTAGGGAAAGATATCTACGTTTTATATGTGCTGAAAAAGGGATGGTCATTACGAGGCCGCAGAGAAGTCAGTGTAGTGTTTTATTATCATCCCTTCGTGTAACCGGGTACTAAAGTTGTTTTCGTCTGCCAGCGTGGAGATCATTTTTGTGGTTTTGTTTGTTACCCTTCTAAAGGTGTCATAGGAAATGCCTGTTGTCCATAGCTCCGTAAGATCTAATTGTTTGATGGAGGCATGTAGGTATTTATGGTGTTCTGATAACTGATTATGTTGAAGTGCTGACTATAAGGCATGGTTTAAACAGTTAGTTGATTGGCTGATTTTTTGCCCATTTCTTACTGCTGTTGCTCTTCTAGATAGGTGAGCTGTTGCTCTTCTAGATAGGTGTGCTGTTGCTCTTCTAGATAGGACTTGCTTAACAAGGCCAAACTCGAGGCAGATTTGTGCAGGAGAGGAACTCCGCTGTAGATTAAATACTCGCCTATATGCACTTATCTGTATGCTGTCCAGCATTTCAGCATCTCGGCCTTTCATCGCCATACTTGCAGAAGTGATTGTTGGTATTAGTTAAGATGCTATTACTGTTAAGAGCGGCGGATGCCCAGCAAATGAATTGAATTACGTCCCGTGAAAGCTACAAAAGCAAGACTATTTGCCATCATATAAATCGAATGTATTCATTTTTAATTTTCATTCATCCATCTACCCAGCACTGTATCTAAGTGCGTACAAGTACCCGTACATTCATCCATTTATCCATTTGTATATTGACACACCAACCCACCCTGTATTGTTTGTGAGTGTGTACTTACGTGAATACTACATCTCCCCAGAAGTGATGGAGCATTACACCATATAATGTCGCCCCTTTACTCCAATGTGTGCTCCTTTCAGAACATGTATCCAGAGCTGTATTCACAACTTCTTCCGATGACTTCCACAATTTTTTCAAGACTGTGTGCTAGGGAGATTGTCGCCCCAAAAACAGCAGGCTTTAAACTGTGCAGAGTCTACAAGAAGCAGATGTCGTTCCGACCTGCATGAGGTATGTTTGTGTTGCTTGTGCTACAGCCTTGACCCAGTCATGCAACAAGTGAAGGTGATCCAGGAATAGGAGGTAAAGCTCTGTTGTGAAGCTGAGAAGAGGTCGTTGTCAAAGCACAGATCTCACTCCGTGTTGTGGGGCTGATCAAGGCCCTGATAGTGAGGTCACTCCTGTGAAAAGTCCACTTCCCAATCGAAGTCTTCTGATAGTTCGAAGTCTAGACACAAGTGCAAGAGGGCAAAGCGAGACTCAACCCCACTGTGGCAATTGAAGTCTAGTGTGATAGCACAAGGAAGTCAAGATAAAGATTGCACTCCTTTGCTGTCAACCAAATCTGACCTGAGTCCACAATGTGTCGCAGCCAGCCCCGAAATTTCCAGGTTGACTGGCTAGTGAATCGACAACAATTGAAGCCTTCATTAAGAGAATGTTTTCTTTGGCTAATTTAGACCAGAGGTCCATCAATGCTCTGTGTCTTGGTAAGTACATCCATGCCATATGGGATATGGCCAGTGACATCTTGCCTTCTATCCCCAAAGATTGTAGTTCCTTTTTGGCCAAAACCATACATGATGACCAGAATGCTGCAAAGTATGTACTTTGAGCTGGACTTGACACTACATATTGCATAAGAAGACCTATTGGCACCGTGTCGTGCTCAGACAGCATACTTGGATGAGAGCATCTGAATTTTCAGTGACATGGAGGCATCCTTGATGCATATGCCTTTTGATGGCTCCAGACTATTTGAAGAGAAGGCTGATTCAGAGTGAAAATGATTTAAAGACAATCACGGCATAACTCGTTCCTTTGCCAGCTAAGCAGTTCCTTGAGTAATATAGGGAATTCAGGGCTTATTACAGGAGGCTAGCTAACACAGTTCCATTCCAGCATGTACTCCAGCAACCGACCCAACCCTTTCCAGGCTGAGGGTGTGGCAACAGTTGAAATCATGCATGCCAGCAGGGGCAGCAATACTCTAGGTCCTGCAGCAGTTGCCAAGATACTTTAATTTGTTTTCATAGGCCCTTGTCTAGCTGGTAGGATGCAGAACACTGCATTTCCTCCCTGGCTAGAGATCCATCAATCACGTTACAAACAGATGAGTTTTACAAATTGTACAGAGGGGCTACGCCTTGCTTTTCATTTCTTCCCCACTCTGTCCTCCTCCGTCACCAGAGCAACTTCCGAAAGAGCACTCTGCAATACCAATGCAGGTGCCATTGGGTGGTTGCCGGACTTGGAGAATGGAGGAGAGTTCTACCTGTGCTACTTCCTCGTTCTGAAGGTAAAGCAGGTTTCTGCAGGTGCTATTATTAGTGAAGTTGCCCTACACCACCTTCTTTTGGGACAAAATGGTACTGAAAACCCTGGTGGGCTTCCTACCAAAGATTGTGACTTCTTTCCTCATTGTCCAATCCCTCACTCTGACAGTGTTTTTTGCTCTGCCTCACCTCACGGAAAACAAGCATTTGCAATGCAATAGGTCTCGCATTTACGCAGATTTGAGCTATTGGCATTGTAAATGACAATGCCTTTTATTTATGTTTTGGTTTTTAAAACATAAATAAAAGGCGTAATTTACAATGCTAATAGCTTAAGCTCTTGCAATTCCGAGACTGAAGTCAGGCGAAGCATTGAAACCCCGGTGCTGGCCTGGCTGCCGCTGCCTCTGCGCCCAGGCGCCGTCCCTGCCTCGCGGCTCCTTCCAGCCCACTCTGCCGCTGCTAATACCCCCTGCTGCCCTCCGTGATTTTGAAAAGTCAGAGTTGGACTGCGCACACCGAAAGTGTTTTGAATTGTAAATTTATTGCGTGCTTCTGGGGTATCACCCTCTGGTCAAGGGGTGTGTAGGACATGAATGAACAAGCGTCCCCTGTATAGGGGTCGTCCCCCAGAGCACAGCAGAGGCCCACAAAAATGTGGGTTAAAAGAAATAAACACCAATCCGTGTCAAAGATGATTTGAAGCAAAAAAGGTGCGAACTTGAAGTTTTAATATGCGTGGATCGTTGATATTCAATAGTTCATATCAATCCATGATGCATCAATGTAATGTGAATCACAAGGAAATCAAAACATGCATTTCAGAGTCCCAATGCATTTCGGGCTATCTAAGCCCTTCGTCAGGGGCCAATTATCTGAAAATAATCAGCGAGGATACAATGATGAAACAAACTCAGTCAAACGGCAAAATGATGTTAAGGTGAAAAAAGGAAACTAAGCAGAGAGCATGTGGTGGTGTCACGGAAGGTATAACCGATTCCTTATATCCCCAAGGTAGAGCGCCGTGTCATAGGGTGAAGATACATGAAACTGAAATATATGCGCCCAGGTGCAAAAAAACGATGGTCGGTCCGAGTGGAAATAAACATAAAAACGTGCGTTATTAGTAAAGCAACTGTTGAAGTTGTAATAGCATGAATTGCGGTGCTTGGTAACATAAAAAAACACAGTGAGTGAAACGCTTGCGTCCGGGTGCAAAAAACCGGTCGCCGAGCCAAGTGCGCTGAGAATAGAAACGTGCATGTGCTGAGGTGAATAAACGGCAGATAATCAGCGGCCAGTGTTAAAATTGAGGTGTACAAGTAACCACATGTATATGGTGCCTAATACCAAACAAAACGCTGAATAACACTTACATGTGTCAAAGAGCTTCTGCGTCTGCGGGAAGTCTGCAAAGTGTACCCGCTGTATGTGAGCCACCGTACTTGTGTGGGAGAGTCAGACAGTGAAAACGGACTAGGGTGAAGCCAAAAGGGGCCGCCATCTTAGAACGTACGGTGAGAACAAAAAGGTGTAAGGCAAATGGTAATTATTATAAAGAACCCGGAGGTTACAAATGAGATGGTGCAGTGTATGCAAATTAGTCATCCTGTCCTTATTTGTGTTTTCAGGCCCGCAGGGTCTTTATAGTAATTTTGGTTACCATACACTATTGTTTCACTCTATATCATTTTGACCTTGGTGCAATCTTTACGCTACCCTTTTGGCCATCCTTTGCATATGGTTGATATTGTATGATGTTACGTGCATACACTGCACCATCTCATTTGTAACCTCCGGGTTCTTTATAATAATTAATTACCATTTGCCTTACACCTTTTTGTTCTCACCGTACGTTCTAAGATGGCGGCCCCTTTTGGCTTCACCCTAGTCCGTTTTCACTGTCTGTAATTGTCTTGGTTATGCATATGTGTTGCCTGGAAGGTACTGGTCCCTCTACTTATGGCATTGCACATCTTCTGCCTCTTCGGATCTCTGCTTTCTAATGGATTCTGCTACTCCATTCCTCGTTGGAGTGGTCGTTCAACCTTCCACCACCAACAGAAGGTTGAATTCAGAAATTAGGACATACAGTAACTTTTGTCCTCCACTTGATGTAAAAATGTTCAAATGAATCTCCACGAGACTTCAGAGCTAGTCGCGTTTTATGACCATCACTGCTGCAATTTAATATCATACACAACTTCAGAATATGGTTAGAATTCTAAAAGCGCTAATGGGGTGTCCTGCTTGATAGTTGTATTTTTCTAAATATTAAGTTCTTTACTCCTTTGATCTGTGTCCTCAGCTGTTTCAGGATACTTACTGTGTAATTGAGAAAACTGAACTCTCTGTTGACAATGAAAATAAATTAGTGTGTGGGTAGAAATCCAAGTGGCTTTGGTTAAAGGAGTGGGGTTCTGAGGCCCGCACCTAGATACCTGTCTAAGGGCTGTCTTTTGCACATGGCTTTGATGGCCACAAGGATGCAGCTTGCCCTGAGGCCTGTTCGATTCCAAACTTCTTCTTGAAGGATATCTACCTGGAACAAACAGATTTAGACCCCAGGCTTTCAGTGTGGTTAACATAAATGTCAGCGTAGGTCACCTCAGGTTTAGGATGGCTGAGTGGTGGACTCAAATGTAAGGGCCATTTCATAGCTGTCTATATGTGCATTTATACAGCGTTATCCTATCCCTTCTGTGTCTTTAGTTGTCTGTGGGTGCTCACATGTGTGTCTTTGGCTTGAAGACTTGATCCGCCTCTTCTCCAGGTAGCCGTATTGCAGGTATCTTGTGTTCGGAAGTGTGCAGTCACTACTGTGATGAAAAACCTTTTCAGGAAACCTGACAATAGTGCACTGCACAATTTGCAGTCCACAAACTACGGTATGTGTTCAGTACAGTGTAGCTTCTCAAAAAGTTGTTCATGGTCAGCCTAAGGTGGTTTATTGTTTTTATTCTGTAGTGACCTGCCTTTAAGTTGCCATACATCCTGCTCCTAAAGATGTGTGGGAATGTTGAGCCCTGAATAGATTGGTACATGTTTTACAGGACTGGAGTGGTCAGAGATGACTCCTCAAATGATGAGAATAAACTGTTGTTGGAACTCCAGAAGTGAAGTGGGGGACAAAGCCAAGTCTGTCTAAGGCATGTGATGCTCAATAGTGATCTTACTTCTGTTATTAAGATCATACACCCTCGAGTTGTTTTGTATAGGACACTCAAACGTCTAGACCTTTCTCTTCCCACCACCCTCTCGATGCCCCTCCCCCCAAAGGATGTGTGCATCAGTTCCAAGTTGTAATAAAACTGGGTTATGTTAGCTGAGCTCATGCATATAAGAAGGGACACGAGTTCTCAATGGGAGGAGCCCTATCAAGTTGCTTGCTAACTCGACTTTTTTTTAAACCTGTTGCATTATAATATTAGAATTGTGATCATCATCTGCTCCTGGGTATGCTATGACTGTGGTCCCGTGAGTGGAAAGGACTTGTAATCCATTTCTCTTGTAGCAGTATTTTTGTTTTCCTATTTCACTCCTTCCATGCTTGCTAATTCTGTAACCAGGGGCGAGCACCTTTTTGTGCATATTAAGATGTGCTAAGTTTAACTTAGAAGATAGTTTTCCAAAGTTCAATGAGCTCTGTTTACCCTGTTGGGGGAGATTTTCTTGGAGAAAAGGTTGTGCTTTGGCCTTGCAAGCTTACAAAAAAGTGAGGTCAGTATTGAAAGTTGATTTGTTTCCTTCTCTCATGCCCATTCGCATCTAAGACTGGTTGCGAATGGTTTGATGAAGAGAGCAAAAGGGGCTAAGAGGGCCCTATGTCCCTTAAAGGATGGCATAAAGAATGTCACTGCAGCGGCTCATAATGGTAACACACAAGAATCCAATAGGCCTCATCTTTGAAAGGCTTTAGCTGGCCTGTTGGCTTTTCACTGCTTATGACTGCAAAAACATAGAAGGACTGGGTTTAGATTTCTTTTTTAAATGGAGCCAAACAAAAAAGCTGAGCGGAATGGGGAGAGGATACAACATGGAGAGTGGGGATGTGAGAGAGGAAACCGCATACGTGAGAGAGCAAGTAAACATATGCACTCCTATGGGAAGCTGAATGAAAAAGAGAAAAGTAGTCACCTGAATGTAAACAGTAGAAGAATGCAAGTTATCCAATCAAACTGAAAAACACCTCTGTTCCGAGGGAGGCACAAACTCAAGTAGAGGAAGGAACGCCATCCCATAAAAAGCAAGCAAATAAAATGGCCAAGAAAACAATTGGCAGACCCAAAGCCCTTTGTTAGTGTTGATATGATACAGAATACATTTTTCGACAACAGACAGCTTCCCTGGTGGTATGGGAGATGGAGCAGAGGTTGTATCCCAAGGGAAAGCTCCTGGATTTGAAGCGAGATCTTCTGGAAATTGCAGTTACCAGGCAACAGATGAATAAGGCTCCGGGGGTTGTTTCCCATTGGAACTATTAAAGCTTAATATAAAAAACATTGGGCCATTGCTGCAGGTCATGTTTTTTTCAAGTATGAGTTTAGGTCAGATTCTTGTGTCTGGAAGTAGAGCTTTCAAAATTCATAGATCCCAGTTTCTATTTATAAGAAGAGCCACCAAAATATCTATCTATTGACTGTGTTACAAAATTGATCCGTAACTACACCTCTCAAAGAAGGGGTAAGCCTGAGACATAATTTGGGTAAGGGATGCTCTGTAACACAAAAAAAGAAAATTATGTTATCAATCTCTGCATACAAGATTTCTCAGGGATAATTTTTGGGATAATCAATTTTATTGGTTTTTAAAACAAGAATACCAGCAGTAATCAAATGCAGCGTATTACAGCAGTTATAGGACGTCACCATGTTATATATACAGAAAAATGTACTTGCAATACATGATCTCATAGAATCCCACATAGTGCACACTGTTCCTGAAGTGAGATACTTTTATTCTATCTGCCCCAGCCATTTGCCCCAAACTTTGCGGTGTTTAGCCGGGCACCCCCTGGCCTCATTCATAGGCTTCTCTTGTGCTGCGCACCAGTCCACCCCTCTGCGCCATTTCTTTGTAGTAGGTGGGACAGGGTTTATCCAGCTGGCAGCAATGTCCCTCTTAGCCACCACCATGGCTGTGTTGAGAAATAGTTTGTCACTTCTAGAACCGTCTAATCCGTCCGTGATTCCCAGGAGCTGATTTAATGGATTGTGTGGGACCTCCCAGCCCAGAACCTCTGTGAGTTCCTTTTCTATGGAGTCCCAATATCGCACAATGACAGGGCAAGCCCATACCATGTGAAAGAAGTATGCTTGGTCTTGTTCGCAATGTGTACATGATGCGGTTGGTTTCAGACCTGCGCTATGAAGGCGCTTTGGTGTTAGGTAGGCAGCGTGTAGATAGTACAATTGGACCAGACGGAGTCTGGCTGAAGTGGTAACTGTTTTGGGTGCCATCAGTGCATCTCTCCAGTCTTCCTCTTCAAGAGGCCCGATCCATCCCTCCCACTGGCTCCTAAGCCGGTCTAGCGTATTTGGAGTGTTGTTGGTTATGGAGCGGTAGATACGAGAGATTCCTCCTTTTCCCAGATTGCCTGTCATGGTTTGCGCCTCAGGGGGACTGTATTCTGGCAGTGAGGTGCCATTTGGTACATGTATGTGGAGGGCATGGCGCAGTTGCAGATCCTATAGAATTGTGAGGAGTGTAGGGAGTACTGGGTCTGCAAGTCCTGAAAGGTATGCATGTGGTCGCCTGTCCATATATCCCCATGCTGTGAGATACCAATAAGGTCCCAGGCCCGGAATCCCTCCAGTTTGCTGACCTCCCAGAGCCAGGTACCCTGCCAAAGCGGTGTGTATTGGGTCAACTTGTTCGTCCATTGGGTATGGCGCAGGGAGGAGCGCCAGGCCAGGAGAACCACCTGTGTCACTACAGGTCGGGTTTTGGGGATAGGTCCCCCGTACATCATCACCTGGATCCTGGGTAGGCCCAAGTCGTTCATCTCTACTTTGTATGCCGGATCAGACCAGCCTCCGTTAAACCAATTGTGTAGCGTGAGCAGGCGAGTTGCCAGATAGTACAGGTAGAGATTAGTCATGCCCATACCCCCGTCAAAGGATGGAATCCGGCATTGGGACAGGGCCATGCAAGGTCTCCGCCCACCCCAGGCTGTCCAGCTCCTTAAACCAGGTCCACGGAAAATGAAATGGGGTATTTTGAATCATATAGAGGAATCTTGGAAGTGTCATAATTTTACAGAGGGTGACTCTTCCCAGGGGATTAAGCGGTAGTGTCTGCCACTTGTGGAGGTCGTCTCGAGCTCTCTTCACCTGCGGGGTAACATTGAGTGACCAGGCGAGGTCAGGGAGCATGGCCACCCAGATTCCCAGATATTTAAATCATTGCCTTCTGATAGGTATCGTGGATTGCCAATCAAAGCAGTCTCTTGAAATGTGGAGAGGGACCAGGACGGACTTACTGGGATTTAATTGCAGACCAGAGATTAGTCCAAAAGAGTGCAGCGCCCGGAGGCAGTGGGGACCGGACTGAGCTGGTTCGGCCAGATAGAGCAAGACATCGTCCGCGTATAAAGCGATTTTGTCTTCTTCAGAGCATGGCCATCTCCAGCCCCTAATTCGGTCGTCGGATCGTATAAGGCATGCCAAGGGCTCCATCACCAGGGCGAACAGGAGCAGTGAGAGGGGGCAACCTTGCCTCGTCCCCCTCTTAATAGGAAACCGCTCCGATAGTGCCCCATTGACGAGCACTCACGCTTGCGGCCGGGAATATAACACCCTAACCAAGTTGCGGAAGTGCTGGCCCAGGCACATCTCAACCAGTACGTCCTCCAGATACTGCCAGTCTACGGAATTAAAGTTCTTTTTGAAATCAATGAGGAGAAGTGCTAAATAGGGGGTTAGTGATTGGCGATTTGCTAAGGCTAGATGGAGGCATCTGAGGCAGTGTCTGGTCCCACGAGATGGCATAAATCCACATTGGTCGGGGTGGACCAATTTAGTAAGATGGGGCCTCAGTCGGCGGGCTAGGACCGAGGCAAATATTTTTACCTCCGTATTAATGAGGGAAACTGGGCGGTATTCAGCGCAGTTTAGTGAGGGAGGCTGTGTTTTGGGGATCACCACAATGGTGGCAGCATCTGTCTCTGGTGGAAATGAGCCGTTTTCGACAGCTTCAGCGTATACATCCAAGAGATGCGGAACAAGTATCTCTCGGTAGGCAGTGCAGTATTCCTGCGGGAGACCATCGGGGCCCGGAGTTTTACCTGACGCGGTGAGCGATATGGCGTCATTGATTTCTTCCTGGGTAATTGGAAGAACAAGGTCAACTGTTTCTGCTGCACTGAGGCGAGGGAGGTGGAGGTGCTCCTGGCTGATTAGCTCTGAAAGGGAGAGTTCAGGGCGCTGCTCTGAGTAGAGTTTAGAGTAATAAACAGCAAAGATCTGACCCATAGCTGAGGGTGAGCGATGAACAGTACCGTCCGGGTCCTTGATCTCTGGGATTATGCGATTAGCCATCGGGTATGTGGCCAATCGATGTAGGATTTTCCCATTTTTGTCCCCCCATCCATACACCCTGGCTACAGAGGATCTCCACAATAGCTTAGCGGCCTCCATGGAGATTTGCTTGATTTCGTCTCTTAAATGTGCAAGCTGCCTTTCTTGTGGGTCGCCTTGCTGCCCAGGCGCTCTGTTCTCAAGGAGAGTTGCTTGGGCCTCCAAGAGAGTGATCTGGGTGTCTTAGGCTAGGCGTTTGCTTTTGAGCTGGCCTTTGGCAAAGCCGCGAATAGTGGCTTTGCCTGCTTCCCATAAAGTACCCGGGGAGGAGACGGAGTCATGGTTAGTGAGAAAGTATTGTTGGAGCTCTGCTCCTTCAGTTTTCTTAAAGTCTTTATCCTGGAGGAACCATGCGTTCATCCTCCATATCGGGCGAAGTGTGTCAGGGGGGTCTCCCACTCTCAAAAGTATGGGTGAGTGGTCAGATATACCTCTGGGAAGGATGGCGACATCTCTGATTTTTTGACAGTCTAGTGCAGGCATAAAGATATGATCGATTCGTGCATGTATATGGTGTGCTGCAGAGGTGTGGGTAAATTGTTGCTATGGGGGTGCCAGATTCTCCAGGTGTCGCAGATACCTAGGGTGCTTGCCCAGCTTGTTAGAAGTTTAGCGTGAGTGGATCTCGTGGCGGATGGGGCGCTTGTGGTGTCGAGGTCTGGGTGCATAACTGCATTGAAGTCTCCTCCAATTATTGTCAACCCTGGGGGTAAAGAGGCGATAAGGTCTGTGGTGCGTTTTAGGGTCGAGGTGAGCAGCGATGGAGGGGAATATATGGAAACTAAGTTAAGAGCGTTTCCTCCTATAGTTCCTCTTAGTGCCATGAAGCATCCCTGGGGGTCACTAGTGGCCATTGTGAGTACAAAGGGAAGATTGCGCCGCATGAGGATTGGCACGCCCCGTGATCCCCGGGTGAACCATGAGTGCCAAGCCCTGTCATAGCAGTATCGTGCCAGAAAAGGGCAGTTGTTGCCCATAAGATGAGTTTCTTGAAGTAGTATTATATTGGATGCCTGGCGTTGGGCATATCGCAGGTCTGCTGTCCGTTTAACTCTGTCTAGTAACCCATTGACATTCCATGATAGCACGCAGAGCGGATCCCCGCTATTACATGTGCTTGTCACGGTGGATAAGAATGTAAATGGAGGCCTGTGAGACTTGGGTTAGGTGCAGATTTTACTACGTTGTATGCAGGCAGTGGGATTACAGGTACATTCCCATAATGTGCATAGTGCACGCGACTGTCTTGCTGCTGAGTTGGAATATAGGTGTAGTGAACAAAATACAACAACTGAAACTCGGGACAACGGTCCCCCTCCCTTCTCTACCCCTCCCCCCACCCTATACTTCGAGAACAGAAGCATCTGTCGTCCCAAGTGAACAAAGGTGAGAAACCAAACTAGAACGCTTGGGTTTGGAGTTTTGTGGAGAACCCCATCTTACATAAGGATGCTTATTGTTGCAGTAAGGAAGAACATTGAGTTGCAATGAGAAGCGTCTGTTTGGAAATGTCCCCTGTGGTGTCTCTTTGGGTGGTCTGCAGTTGGCTGAGGCAATCATCCCAGGAGTGCCGGACTTCGAGAAAGGTCTGAATCGGCCGAGTCCATGTGAGGAGTTTTGGGCGAGGTGTTTCCAGGTTCCGAGCGGTCCATGGAACCAGATCTTTGTGGAGAGTGGGAGCTGTTCAGAGGTGCTCAGTCTCTAGGATGCAGTCCGGGGCTCGCGGGCGAGTCCGATCTGGCCCGGCGCATTCCCTGTCCCCTGCGGGAACGTGTGCGTCTTCTACTTGGTTTGGGCGATCCCGCCTGGGCACCCCCAGCTCGGGTCCCGGAGGACGGGGCCAGGGCGTTTACTCTTAGAGGACGTTCCTTAGTCAGCCATGTCAAGGCCGCCTCTGGGGAATCAAAAAAAATAGTTTTATTCTGGGACACCACTCGAAGGCCGAGCCGGAAAGAGCAACCTGTCCTGGAGGTTCAGAGCGCGCAGTTTCTGTTTCACCTCAACAAACGATCGCCTTTGAGTCTGGACCTCCCGTGTGTAATCTTCAACTATCATTATTGGTTGTCCTTGGTATGCCAGAGATTTATGGTTGCTTGCTTCATTTAGGATGGAGTCTCTATCCTTGAAATTAAGGATCCTGTGCATTAATGTCCATAATCATAGTCACTGCTAGATTGGCTATAGCTAGAGCTTGGATTTCTTCAAGACCTTGCAATGCAGCAGAATGGTGGGGTATTGTTATGGAGGTTTTTGAACGGGAAAAAGGCTTTGGCTAAAGCTAGGGGCTCAAAGTCGATGCGGAGATTTAACGCTATTTGGCAAGGTATGAGTTAGGATTGATTTTGAAAACTCTGTGGCATTTTACTTTGTAATATTTTCCTTTTTTACTGTGTTTTACTCCCCCTGTAACTAGAATGTATGGTTATTGAAAGCATGCAATATGCTGATGTATTTTTTTTCCTTTCTTTTTGTCCTGGTCTCCTTTGTAAAAAAAATTAAAAATTATTTAAAAAAAATAAAAAATAAAATTAAGGATCCTGGCAATGATGGGCCTGTGTGGTGCTCCAGGTGGAGGTCTTGGGGCCAGAGAGCGGTGGGCCCGTTCGATTGCGAACCATGTGGAGAGGGAGTCTTTGGGCATCCAGGATTTTATCCACTGCTCAATGAGGTTGCTCATTTGCCCCTGTTCTGAACCCTCCGGGAATACCACTAGACGGAGGTTATCACGCCTCGATCTGTTTTCAGCATCTTCTGCTTTTTTGTACAGCTCCTTGGTGTGGGTTGGCAGACGTGCGACTTGTTCTTTTAACTGGTGAACGTCATCTTCAACTGTGGAAATACGGGATTCAGTCTCTTTAATCCGGGCTGTTGCGTTGCGGAGGTCTTGTCGGAGGAGAGCCATGTCCACCCGGACTTCGCCAATTTTGTTTTCGACTGCGGTTTGTGCGGCACTGATTGCTTGCAGAATTGTGTTGAGGTCAGCCACATCGGGTGTGGGTTTCTCTGTGGGCCCGCTCGCTGCCCCTGTTTCTGTAGTGGTGTATTGGTCCATCTTGGTCTGCGTTGGGGGAGGCTTAGGTCCTCGATGTTTCCCCATGGCAGTGACTGGGTGTCTGCCCCACCTGAGTCCGGTACCTCAGGATGCGGCTTGGTGCGTCCAGAGGAGAGAGGTGCGCCCTGTGGCCCTGGGTTATGAATGGGAGAGGGGAGCGTCCAGGCCCGGCGGCTGGGGGTCCGTCCCACTGTGCCCTGTAAATAGCGGCATGAACACAAGGCGGTAAGCGAATTTCTGGGCCTCAGTAGTTTTCCAGTTGTCAGCCCGTTCAATTCCGCCCTCTCTGGGAGTTTAATGATTGATTGGAACGCTAGGTTCTGGCCCAGTCCGGGGTCTGGTTCCACCAAGGGCCCCCCCTGGGCTTCTTCCCTTCAGCCGGGCCACTGGATCGGGCACCTTGACACTGCAGTCACGGCACAGATTTGAAGAGGGGCTGAGTTTGGCGCAAGCCCGTTGCAGGTTCTTATTTAGGCGGAACGTGAAGCCTCTAGACTGTGGTCTGCATTCCCTAGCCGCCGCAGCCCTACCACGCCACCTCTACCAATTGCCAGTCCACCCCATGGGGGGCAGGGGGAGGTAGCCCCGGCTGCAGCAAGCGGGAGTACCCCAAGGGTATAACTCTGGATTAGGCCCCTCCGGATGGTTAGGCCAGTTAGTGGACACCGCGGGGGCACGTTTTCTTCTGTGCATCCAACCCTGCCTGACCGCTTACCGGAGTGCTTGGGGGAGTGGGGGGAGATCAGCCATCAACTGCCGGATCACCATTGCAGCCTCTTCTTCTCACGTTGCGTTGCAGGTCGCCGTCCGCTGGTACACCCTAGAGCCTCTCGCTTCGTCCGGTCCCCGGGGCCCACCTTAGCTAGGTCACTTCTCTGGCCTTCTCTGGGGGCCCTCGATCACCATGCACTCCGGTGGAAGGCACAGGACCAACCGGATCGTTGCAGGTCTGCCGGCCTCCGTTTCAAGATTGGATGCGGGGCCCAAGCATCGGACCCCAAGGGCCGTCTCAGCACCCTCAGTCCCAGTCGGGTCTCCTGCCCGCCGTGTGGCTGCCTTCAGGGTGCTCCCAGCTGCTCCGGAGCACCCCTTGGTCTTCTTGTCCGGGCCCAGGCCGCTCGTCTTTAGGCCCACCCGGGTCTTCGGCGCGGCGTGTGCGGCACCCGGGAAACAGGTACCAGGCCCCAACGGACCACTTGCATCAGTCCAGGCCCCAGCGCCCCAGGGCCCGGGGCGTCTCTCTGTCAGCCTTCGGCAGGGGCCCCGATTTAGTCGCTCTGATGGAATCTGGTCTGGATCGCGGCTGGGGCGTCACTTCGGCCCTCGATGTTCTCTCACTGCCGCTTGACGGAGAGGCCGCAGGCAGACTTCAGGCCTCCCCTCAGCCGCAGCGGTCTGTCTGCAGGTAGTGTTCGCGCCGGCCTCGCCTCCGCGCCCCGGTGCACCGCTGTGTGGGTCCTGCGCGACCTAAGGGGCCACAGCGGGTTAACTGCCCCAGATTCCGCGGTTTGGGTCACAGGACGCTCCGGCAGGCCACGTCTCACGCCAGCGGCCGGACCCCCTGGCTCAAGTAAGTGGGCCTCACCGCCATCTTGTGCAGGCGGCCGGGTCCGGATCTCAGCAGATGGCGTCCCTGACCCCCCAGCGACTGTTTCACGCCGGGTTGTTTGGCATTAGTTCAACAGGGTATCTATCGCCCGGTGCTGGGTCACAATAACAGCAACGATGTTTAAAGATGGCTGGGCGGATGACGGAGGGGTCCGGAGCACTCTTAGAGTGCGACCGCCATCTTGACGCTCCAAGCCCCGCCCCCCCTCAGGGATAATTTAAGTGTTTTTCTCATGGTCACAGTAAACATTTTTTATATTAAAAATACTTAATCGTACTTACAAAAATGTGTCCCAATCAAATATGCAGCTGTGTTTGAACTCTCGCGCATAAAGAAAGGTGTGATATGGCCTAAATGAAAAATGTACTGTTACTTTCCGTATACACCAAAAGTTGACACAAGATTGTGTTTTTTTCCCAAGCCTTTTCATCTGTATGTAAATAATTACCTTGCATCCAGAATCCAGAGGTGTTATCTATCATAGTTATTTAGGAGAGATGGAAGGCCTTGTCCAGGTGGTTTGGAGGGATGGGGAGTTCTACCTGTACACCATTAATGTTAATGTGGATGCTTTTGAAGGTCACAGGTGGCAGAAAATGCCTGATCTACCACTGGATCTCAGTAGGCAAGAATATACGCGCCTTTGCCCCCAACAAATATTTTAATAAAATTACTTTAGCAATTTTTGATGCTGTAGGATATTGGGTTTTACGTTCTAAAACGTCTTATTAATAGGAAAAGGTAAGGTTTTGTCTTTTTGACCGTTAACTGTAGCAAGATGTACTGATCCAAATTATCAACCAATATATGATCCCATCAAACTGAAAGTCTGGGTTAACCAGTTTACCCGGAGTGTGATTGGCCCTAATGCAAGCAATGAAACCCTGTCTCTTGCCCCTGGTTGAGTAGTAAGAACCCATAATTGGAGTGCAGTGAAACCTGACACACCTTTTGGTCAGGGTGATATTGCACCTGCTGCACTAAATATCACATTTTTTGTTCGAGCTGAGGTCTTCTGCTCCGTGGACAATTTGGGCTATTGATTTCAGAGTGTGGTCGAGTGAAACCCTGAACTTCAAAAGAAGTTTTCCATATACCCAATGATTGCAAAGGGCTAGTGGAAGAGTCTCTTCAGACTTAATACTAGAACCAGAACTAGTCTTTATGGGAAGCATTTCTAGACGTGATACTTTATACTCTTTCATTCCCTCAAGCCACACCTGGAGCTGCCTGTGTAAACCATTATGTTGTTGCACTGCCACCTGTAGAGGAGATGCATCAGCTGACTCCATTGATCCCTTTGTATGAGAGCCTATAGAAACAAGCTAAGTGGAAGAAAAAGTCTGAAGGGGCAGATAAGTAGTAGGCCTTCCAGTTTCATCAGTGTTAGATTGAAGGTCAAAACAACTTGTTTCCCATTGGTCATTTTAGGGTATATTTCAAAGAAATGTAGGATTTTGTTTGATAGAAGGGATATGTTGTAATTCTTAATGTAAGGGAGAGGGACTAATTGGATATACTCTAGATGTAACCTGTTCTAACATAGAAAGTTATGAGACCTGGGTGAAAACTGGGATTTTCCTTTCAAAGGGACTATCTGATAAAGGTAAGCACTGCAGTGATGTTGGGGAGAGTCATTTTGAGACCATCTGTTAGGACTGACCCTCCTATTTACCAAAAACTTTCAACAGGAAAATCAATCATTGATTCCATTTTTTAGCTTTAGATACAAGTAGATATATGCTCTGTGAAATCCATTTCCTGGTTAACGGTGGAACTAGCCTAACGTCCCAAACCGGATGAGCGATATGTCTTTACATTGTTAGAACAAGTACTGGCAAATGCAATACTTTTGGCTTCTGTGTAGTGCCAAGAATATCCATGCGGGTTGCAGCTATGATGGGATAGGAGGAGCATAGTTTTTCCTTTGCAATCTTGAAGGTATATTATTTTTCACATCGAAAATAAAGGACATTTCTTGCCTCCCTTATGTTTCTGAGGAATTTGTTTATAGAAGTAGAAAACTATTTGTGAGTGGATCCCACGTTTACAATTACTTGTTTGACAGACACCCGTGTATTTAGATATCCAAGGTGCGCGCACACGCATTGCTATACGACGCCATGTGTCGTCTGTTACATATTCAGTCAGTCCTGTGTTTTTGACCAGCAACATTTAGTATTGTGCAAAGTTTGTTGCTAAAAGGCCCGAACAAGCAGAAGGGGTAACGCCACTGGGCTGCTTGCCTGCCACGTATACCGAAGGATGACAAATAAAAAATGTAGGATGCTTGTTTCCAGTACAGGGAGGACCTGGCTTGGCAGTTCAGGCTGGACTGTTCCCATGAGGCACAGGGTCAAGACTGATTTGCATATGGCTGGGTTCAAACTGGAATGGCATGGTGAGCAAAAAAACGATGGATTTAGGCCCCGATCTCTGTACTGGGGTGAATGTATGACATTGTTCTGCATTCTGTCCATCAATTGTTCTTTTTGCATTTGACAAATAAAAAATACATAGATTTCGGTTTCGTGGATAGATTTTCGTCTTCCACATTTCAGTTCTCTGCACCTTGAACAAAAACGTTTCTCAAGTAAGCAATTGACCATCCTCCTCTCTGACGTCTTCCATAGGCATTGTTTACATTTCAGTTCAGGTGTAAAGCCTCTTGTAGTAACTTATTTAATGGGATGTGCAAAAAATGTAAGATGACAGAACCGTGGTGAGCCAATGAACTCCGTAACACAAATAAGTATTGTGATGACCATTTCTTTCCAATTCTGTATAAAGTAAAACATTTATGCTTTAGGATTTAAATTGTACAGAAGCTAAACATTATTCCTGACCGCTGCCGTTAATCATAAAACTAAAAGTTCAGCTTCTGCCATCAAAGCCTGTATTACCTTCATTGGCATCTGGCATGAGTTAATCTAGCTGTTTATCTGTTAAATGCTAATGTGCAAAGATTACTGTAAAATGGGACATATTGTGCCAAAAAGTTCAATAAATTCTGCCTGTAAAACGCACACCCTCTTTGCAAGAAGTTCCAGGAAAATGTTTAAAAGCAGCTTTTAAGAGCCTTGCACTGGTTGATGCAATACGTGATGACTAAGGCAGAATGTACTCCAGTACATTAGAAAGCATTGGTTAAGCAAAAATAGGACCTGGCTGCCATTTTTGATTAATGTTACTCTCCTTCAGTGGGTTGAATAAAATATGTATTAAGCACAATCATATTCAGCTGAGATTTCTCACTAAAAATAGAAGAAAAGACCCTCTGCAGTCAGCCTTATGCCTGGTACCACATACAACCAATGAAGTGTGGATTCTGTTTGCATAACAGTGTTCCTGTCTAGCTTGCTATAAAATTAGTTTGTAATTTTGGATTAGAATATGGAATGTACTAGATCAACGAATGTAGGTATTGTACTTTTCATTGTGGCGCATCGAGTGTTTAAGGAAATCACATGTTCGAGATTTTAAACGCATAATAAAGCCTTTGTGTGGTAGGTTTGTACAGGAGATTTTACTATTGGAAATTTGTTAGTATAGAAACGTACTTGTCTGGTACAACTTTTGCCATGCTAAGATGATACACCAGAAACAATGAAATAATTCACACTCCTTACTCAACTGTTTCTCCTCCCCATTTTCATTAACTTTGCTTCCTATTGACTTTATTTGTTTTAGGAGTTACTGGGAAGGATACACCTGCTTTTAGAGTTTATAGCTAATGACTGCCACTTGTTGCTGGTTTTCTCCAGGGGCATGTTGTCATCTCCAAACACATTCCTGATGCTATCCTTGCTAGGGTTTTCTCTATGCTGTGTTGGTGTCAAGTCGTTAGCATGTCTCATCTTCGTGCTTCAACACCCTGCGCATGCTCCGCAAGATCTTCAGATGGATCCCCACTGAAACCAGGAAGACCGTCACCCAGGCACTCGTCACCAGCCGACTGGACTATGGGAACACCCTCTACGCCGGAACCACAGCCAAACTTCAAAAAGACTCCAGCGCATCCAGAACGCCTCCGCACGACTCATCCTGGACATCCCCCGACACAGCCACATCACCGGACACCTGAAAGACCTGCACTGGCTCCCCGTCAGCAAGAGAATCACGTTCAGACTCCTCACCCACGCACACAAGGCCCTCCACGACCTGGGCCCCAAGTACCTCAACGACCGCATGACCTTCTACACGCCCACCCGCCAGCTACGATCAACCAGCCACGCCCTCGCCACCGTACCACGCATCCGCAGAGCCACCGCCGGAGGAAGATCCTTCTCCTACCTGGCAGCCAAGACCTGGAACTCCCTCCCCACTCACCTTCGGCGAACCCAGGACCATCTCTCCTTCAGGAAGCAGCTCAAGACCTGGCTGTTCGAGCAGTAACTTACCCCCTCCCCCAGCGCCTTGAGACCCTCCCGGGTGAGTAGCGCGCTCTATAAATGCCGTGATTGATTGATTGATTAGCATGGGACTAGGAGGGCATAACTCCTTTCTGAGACTTGGGAAAAGTAAATGGCCTTGAAAGTCCACGAGGGCGGAATGGTTAGGAGAAAGGGCTCCGATTTAACAAAATTGGGGTGTAGTCTGGCACTCTAAGTGATGGACAATTACACTTATATTTGCTGGCCATATCATTTGTAATTTTGAACTAATAGGCGAAAAACGTGACTAAAATGAATTTATTGAAGAATTCGCACCAGTACCCACACTACTAATCTAGTTTCATCTACAACTAATCTAACCACCCACACCTAAGTCCCACAACATATGTAAAGACAGCCCACTTGCTGTCATGTCCCATTCAACCCACCAGGCAACCCAGCAGCTCCAACCTCCCATAGAAAGCACCTGTATCCACCCCAAACATCAGAATTATCTAGCCCAACAACCCACCCTCCTTTTCCACACTAGCCCACAGCCAGACTACCCCTAGCTCACCCCTACCCACATCTCACATACATTTGGACTTTCTCAAAGCACCATCACGTTAAGAAAAGAGATATGCATATCAACAAACCAAAAACGCTTCAACATATTTGATCTGCTTTCATAAACCAGACCTTCCTTCATCACAGAAATGTGGCTCAGCAAAGATACTGCATCCACATACCACAGCTGTTGGAAGGTAGGATCCTTCTGCATGGTTACCCCCACTTTTTGCTGGTGTCATTGTTTTTCTGACGAGTCTGACTGGGATCCTGCTAACCAGGACCCCAGTGTATGTGCTTCCTCCCTAAATTGTAGACAGCATAGGGTACATATACAGTTTAATTCAATAATGTACCGTTAACTTATTTAAAACACATTCAAATATATCCTCAAAATCCAAAAAGAAATCCAAAAAAGGCACACACAATTGTTTTTATGTGACTCGTATTTTATTCGGTCACTTTTCATACCATTTTATCATATTCAATGTTCAAAACAGAGGAGTGGTAGCTCCAAGGGAAAAAGTGAAGAAAGAAAGTGCTCGTGGAGTAAGATAGAATATATAAGAGGGAGATCCAATCAAGAAAAACAATGATTCATCATTATTTATATTACAATCTTATTAGTAAAACTGGTCGTGATTCATGATTGCACCAGTTCTACATTGAGGCCTGTCCATTAGTTAGTTCATGGTTAATCATTTTGTTATTTCTCAAAAAATGCGCAAACAACGTTTGTCTGTAAGCAAGTAGGGCTGGGATAATAACAGGTACAGGCCCCGAGTAGGGGAGAGTGTCGACGTTTCGACCCTAGTGCAATGAGGGCAGTTTATATCCTCTGCAAGCGGGTCTTCCTCAAGACAGAAAGGAGGGATGGGGGATGCGGGGAGCAACTGATCATGGGTGATGCACAGTTAAAGTGCCGCCCTGGGTATAGATATAAAAGTCCGCAATAGAATTGCGGCTTGGTAACAGCAGTTTACCTTCAATTAATGGGTGAGAAAATCGCCCACAGCGTCTTAATACATCATCTTCGCATGGCCCGGGGGAATCCAGCTGGTCTGCTCGAGCAGATGAATCATTGTTTTTCTTGATTGGATCTCCCTCTTATATATTCTATCTTACTCCACGAGCACTTTCTTTCTTCACTTTTTTCCCTTGGAGCTACCACTCCTCTGTTTTGAACATTGAATATGATAAAATGGTATGAAAAGTGACCGAATAAAATACGAGTCACATAAAAACAATTGTGTGTGCCTTTTTTGGATTTCTTTTGGATTTTGAGGATATATTTGAATGTGTTTTAAATAAGTTAACGGTACATTATTGAATTAAACTGTATATGTACCCTATGCTGTCTATGATTGCTTCAGACAACTAAGATTTAACATAAGTCTAGGACCATTGTTTTTCTATATCAATTAGTACCCAGGTCCATTGACTTTTGTGGGTTACCCCATTATATCTTAATGGTCCTCCCTAAATTGGACATGATGAGCAACTTAGGTACTCCAGATTGGCTACTGATGTACCCAGATAAGTCCCTAGTATATGGTATTAAGGTACCCAGGTCATAGGTACACCAGGGGTCTCCCATGGGCTGAAGCATGCATTATGCCACCCATGAGAGACCACTCAAATTGTGACTACAGGCCTGCCATTGCAGCCTGTGTTAACTGGTGCTAGCACCACTTACTACAGATATAAGTTTCTTACATCTGAGGTCACCACTTAAAACCTATGTCACCCCTTAGGCACAGCTTTTAATCCGGAAGGCAGGGTGCCCGGTTCTGTGTGAGGGTGCCCATGAATGAGCGGGGCACCCCTACAACCTACGGAGTCCATTCTCCCGGGTTGTAAGTGCAACAGCCATTACGATATATAGAGTGACCATGCGTCATTACGCGATGACTATCTATAAACTGGATGTAACAAACCCGGTCATGTTTGGTATCAAACATGTTGGAATCATACCCCCACACCGTAAACTGTTTAGGACGTATGATTCGGTGTAGGAGGTATGATTCCATGCACAGTAAATTTCCTATGGGAGGCCCTCAGTGCTCCCGGTACCAGTCTTCAGAACCAGACAGCAAGCTAAGACTGCTGCAACCACTGTTAAAACAGTATACACCAGGCCGGTTTTTAAGATCCCAGGGTAGGGCATTGGTGACAGTACCTAGAATCTTTAAAGCTAGAATGGGCGCATGCTCCTTCAGATATCTCGCGGCAAAAGCGTGGAACACTCTACCTATGGAACTAAGAACGGAACAATGCGAAACTAGATTTTGCAAACAACTGAAGACATGGCTTTTCACAACTACACACTAAAAGACAGTTGCCGGGCAAGGTATGTAATTGTCGCCTCAATCCTTTGAGGAACCGTTTTAGCGCGGGGACACACCGGTGGTGTAACCATGCGCTCTACAAATGGCAAACTAAACTAGACATGTTTCTGCCCTCCTGCTGCTGAGCCAAGCTCGAGCAGGGGAAGGCAGAACAAAAGATATCCTGGCACAGGGAGGTGTGACCACCTCCCAGATAGGGTTTAGTGTATTGAGGCAGTGTGGGGGCGCTTGCCATTGCCACTGAGACTGCTTGAAATGCACATTTGGTGCCCTCCTTGCATACTCCAGCTGAAACCAGTTCAGGGTGCTGTTGGCTCCCGCTCTGGTGCGAAACTGGACAAGGACATGGGAGTATCCTCCCACCGTCCAGCCCCTCCTCTGGGAGGGACCTTAAAGGTTTACCTGTGGGTGGGTCCCTAGATAGATTGGTCGTGGGACAAGATTCAGATCACATACCACTTCAACTTCGACCATCTGGACACTCTGGACTTCGCTTTGGGAACCGAGACTGCACCGGGGAAGATTCCTGCTGCTCCTGGTCTCGTCGTCCTGCAGTCTTCTGCAACATCTGTGTCCGTGCTGCATACAGGTTCTACACCAGGCCTGTGGACATCCAAGTCACCTGAAGGAATCTCCCTTGGAGTGAAGGAGTCACTCCCCTGCATCTGCAGGCACTGCAACACAGCTGACCAGTCTGCTGATCCAGGGCTCCCACGGACTCCGAAAGGCTCAGCAACACAGGTGGTGGTTCTGCAACTCCCTCAAGGCCTGCACTGGCTTCATACCGAGTTTGAGGCCAGTATCCCTCGTAGGAACCGCTGGAACAGAACCCCTGTGACTGCATCGACTTGTCGTTGCCAAGGCTTGTTGACTCTCTCCTCCAGAGATCTTCGGGCTCCAAGAAGCTCCAACCTCAAGCATCTCCTGCAGCCAAGATCTTTGCCTGCACCACATCCCTTGTACCGTGGGCCTTCATCATTTGGTGAGCTGCTCGAGGTCCTCTTGCGACTCCTGTGCCTCTGGCCTGTGGGTCCTCTTGAGGGTCTTCTTTGACTCCAGTGGGCTCCCCTGCTTGCTCGGTGCCTGCTCCGACTTATCTGTGTGTAGTGAGTCTCTTGGACCTTGCTGGTCCCGACACTGCTCCTTTTTCATCATCTACATTGTTTGCCGCTGCCAAGGCTTGTTGGTGCCCCTGCTGGACACTGACCCCTTGGCACTCGACATCCGACGTGGGACAGCTCGTAAACGGCTCCTGGTCTTCCTCAACGTCTCCTGGTCCGTGCAGCTGCAACTTGAAGGGCACCGTCAAACTCTCCTGCATCTCCGACATTGGTGGGCATTCGTCTTCCTTGCCTCCTGGTCACTCCTGAGTGGCATAGACTCTGTCCCCTCTGCTTGCAGGTTCTTCTCACCCTGAATCCACCTTTGGGTTCCACCGGACTCGTTTGTCTTCTTCTCCAGCAGCAACTTTCCTGAAGTCCTCCATTGTGGTGTACGGCGCTTTCCGACATCAATTGACACCTATGCACCCAGCTTCCCTGGGTTATTTATACTGGTTCCTGGGGTATCCACGGGTATGGTGACTCTCCAATCTTCCGTCGTCTTCGTGGTTTCTTCAGGGTCTGCTGGGAAGGGTCCTTTTTCTTGAAAACTGCAACCACGACTTACCCATAGATTTCTATTGAGTACGCAGTCGTGTTCCCACTTTGCACACGACCTCTGTGGGGTTCCGAGATACTCACCTTGGGTGGTTCGTAGGGTCCCCGGCTCTTCTACGTCTTCTGGTTCCACACTTGTCTTGAGTCGTGGTTCGCATTCCACTATTTTAGTACATGGTTTGGTCTCCCCCTGGAGACCATTGTGTATTTGTGCTACTTGCCTGTTTATTTGCACAGTATTATGTGCATTGTGTTATATCTCCCGGAAGGAAATATTGTTATGTGCTAGTGAGTGTCCTATAAAAAATACCTATTTTTTTAAATGCACTGTGTGGTTCTTTTTCACTTAACCTATACAAATAAGATTAAGATCTGGTAAAACAAGCTACTTTACACTCATTCTGGACTAAGCCTGAAGGCTGCTCTCCACAGCTACCACTTAGCTTTCTAAGGTTGTCTAAAACCACTAAAATCACCATAAGGTTTGTCTGGATTAGTGCAGGGTGCTACACATACATAAGTGAACACCAAATGCTAAGTCGGCTTCCCCACAACAGCCATCCCACTTCTATATTTATTATTAATAAAAAATCGTACTAGCAAAATGGAACTGCTCTGACCAGATCAGTGAAAAACCAACCTAGCTCATCACAGCTATTGCATTAGACCATTCGGTGATAGGTTTTTAAAAATTTCTTACCGTTTGTAGAGGCTTCCAATGGAGACAGATACAACAGTGGAAGAGTACACTAAATAACCACAAGATGCTGTATGCCTGATGGTCCACTATTTCCATGCTATTTGGTAGATGGTGGTCCAGCTGTCTCCAGATCTTGTGAGCAGCTACTTTGCTGAGGTGGTTCATGATGGATTTGGAGTTGCTCAACAGTTTGTAGGGCTTAGTGCTCTCTTTGGTCTCTCAGGTCTGTTGAGGACTGCCCGGGTTGACTTGGAGATGTTTTTTGATAGTTCTTGTCTTTTCAGTGCCAAGCAGGTCCTGGAGAGGCACAAGTGGGGGCATATTCTTTAATACTCTAGATTGCTTGATTCTCCTGTTAATAAGTTAGGGAGGTTGCACAGGCAGGCTAACGGGTGTCCAAGTGAAAGGCTATGTAGGAGACTCTTGTCTGCTGAATCTTTCCAAAGTAATAATGCATTCCCTATTGTTGAAGGGGAGCATCATGTCTTGGGGAGTCCTTGAAACAGCCTCGGGTGTCGTTCTGCTAGGATTGTCCCTCTCATGTGCACCAGCCTAGTGCATCTACACTTGTGTTGTGAATAGGAATGGTATTCCTCCTGGTGTTCACATCAGTGTTTTTGCCGGCTTTTGTCTTCACGTTTTTGTGAACCAGGTCTTGGTTCTGGTGGAAATTGTTGCTGTAGGGGAAGCCTGCTTAGATTGGTATAAGGTGCCATGGTTTGGTTTATTCCTTTTACGTGTTCCCCTCTTGGAATGTCTTCCTTGTGATAATATGGTGTTTTTAAGGGATGTCCTCTTTGTGGTTCCATTTCACGGTTTCAGGCTTGTGTTTTTCTGCCCTGGGTTGTTGATCGTTTCATCGGCCTACAGCCAGCTAGGTGATTCCTGTTATGGGTTCTATACTGACCTTCGATCGCACCCGATTGTTTTATTTTCTTGCATATTATATGTGGTTTTAGCAGAACGATGCACTGCACCAGTCCCAGTTCTGTCCTTGGCATGCATCTTGCCCATTCTAGGCAACCTTCCTGATTTCTACCCTTTTTCCTAAAGTCTGTTCTCTAAAGAAATTCTGAGGCCATCTCTTCCTCTGCAAGGAGACTTGACGGGTGCAGTTGAAGGACCCCACAGTCTGTTGCTGTAATGTGAGGTAGCAAAGAGCGGAGTCTTGCTCTTGATCCTGCTGGTACTTCTGATGCAGTTTGAGTTTGGTGCTGTGGCTTTTGTTCTTTGTTGCCTTTTGACTTGGAGAAAGTTGATCTCTAAAGGTTTTGCTTCATTACACGATATCTGCCTCACCATGTGTAAATTTGGTGCATTGTGCTTTCAGAACTCGATCTGTTCCTGTACTTTATAAGGTTGATGCTCTCGCTTGTGCATGATCTGGTATCCATTTTAGATAGTTCTTCTTCTTCCTTTGTTTCTTTGATTCTGTATGCTGTTGCCATTTGCCTAGGGACAGAAGCTCAGGTCAGGCTTTGCTTTTTGGCACCTCAGTGGGCAAGTTTATAGTCTCAGATTTGATGCCCTTGTTTTATTTTCATTCCTGTTTATGGCTCTGTATCATTGTACTTGGTGTTTAAAGTTCCCCAGGTCCTATTACCATGTGTTAGCTCATCTGTTGACATTTTCTATAGTTATGGCTGTCTTCTACTGTCTCTCTGTGAGGTTGCTGAGTTTTGGTTTCAGTGATCCTTCCTTTTACCGTTTATGCAGGCTAATGGATGTCCATGTTTGGATCCGCCATGGCAGGACTGGTTATCTTGGTACTACTCCCAGTGGTTGGTTGGGTTGAACATATTTTCTAGGCTGTACTGCCAGCCTCTTCTGGATGGTTGTTTCTAGTGCCTTGCTTACCTGATCGCTATGTGTGTTTCTCTTTGTGACCCATGCGTGACCTTCTACTGATACACTTTGTTTTGTCCTTCGTTCACTTGATGCTTCTGTTTTTTATATTTGTGCTTGTTTGGCTAGGACACTGTTGTATGAAGAATGGCTTACTTGCTTCTGTTAGTGCAACAAGGCACCTTTTAGTATTGGTATCTGTGTTTGTTCTTGCCTCCTCCCTTGTTCAGGTGGTTGTAGTCTGAGACTTGACTGTTTTCTTACTCCTTAGATGGCTTACATTTTCATATCTTGTCTGTTGGCATCACCCAATGGACCTGTTCGTTCTGCGGGATTTGGTGCTACTGTCCAGGCATTTTACTCTTTTCTCATATGCATTTCTATCCGTTACAATTTTAGTGTTTCCTCTTATGTTCTTCTCTGCTAAAAGCTAGTGTCTGGCGATTTGACTAGGGGATCTCTCAGCTTAATCTTCTGCCTTGTTTTAGTAATGCTGCAGGTTGGGATACTGCCAATCTCTCAAATTGTGTTGTGTCGCAGAACGCACTTTCTTTCTGCTAGGTCCAACGGTTCGATTTATTAGCCTAGCTGCCATGGAAACAGACCCTTTGGCTATTTCTCTTCTCACACACCATCCATGGGGTCGTGCTTGGGTATGATTCGTGCGGTGAAGAATCTGCTGGTAGAAGTATTCATCAGAGGAAAAAGTTACATGACTTTGGTAACTTTCTTTCGGGTGGACACTCTATTGTGCATATTTCTTTCTCACCTGTCCAAAGTGATGAGTCGAAGAGTGATTAGTGTTTGGATAGCATGATACTGGTTGGTTTTGTGCGTTGCATTTCTTTGCAATTGTCAGACTTGTCTCTACCCCTGAGGACGTGGAGGAAAAATAGGATGAGATGTTGATGTCCAAACGCTGGGTGCCATCCGGGAAGGTGTCTTGAGTCAACTTGGAGTTAGGGTGCCAGCAATAAACACGGCAGGGATAATACAGTTTCAATATACAATCTGACACCTGGAGGATATTCATGAGGTGAGAAATATGCAGGTAGGTAGATAAGAGTATCCACCAGGAAGATCGTTATCACGGGTAAGTGACTTTTTATTGAGTACAGCTAGGAAGGGCATGGCCTTGAGGAAAACATTTTAGAGAAAGGTGGATTATAGAAGACGTAGTACAGAAGCAGTTCATGCCAAGTTTATGTATCTCTGCAAAATAATATGGATTTAAGCTCATACAGAACTAGATCACACAGCGAGGGTCCTTAGAGCGAATATTGAAGCTATTCATGTGCAGAAATGGAGGTGGATGTCAACACGAGGGGAAAGTGGGCTTTCAGGGAATTTAAAAAAAAATCTTGTAAACATCTGAACTGTATTTCTCAGTGAGATCACGTGAGGAGAGAGGAGCAAGCAAGTACTCTTTGAATAAGTGAACTGGGGCTCTCTGGTATCAGGGAGGGCAGGGGAGAAATGTAGACAACAATCAGGCTCGTCTTAGAAGGCAGCTAAGTCTAAGAAAGCTGCTGTTTATCCGTGGAGTAGAGTCTTCTCTCAAATGATTATTCACGATAGGCAAATGGGACTTTAAGATAATTTCTGATTTCAAAAGCACAATCGTATAATGCTAAAATATCTTTCATATAGGGTTAGATTGTCATATTGAGGATAGTGATTCCAATTAGTGTTTAGTGTAATTTGTTAAACCTACTGTAAGAGGACATAAACTCTGGGATGACTATGCCCTACCACAGTCTATGTTGACAGTGTCTGTATAATACAGTATAGCACCATATTATATTTTCATCAATTATTAGATGGGAACTAGTACAATTTGACAATCGCGTCAACTTTAATTAAACATTAAGCTTCCAGTAGAGGACCTAGCATAGCTGAATATTTAATGCTGAAAACAACCTTGCTTCAAATAAGGTGCTGTATAAGCCCATGAATCCTTGTTAACTAATTCCTAATCCTCATTGCGCATGCGTTTATTATAATCACAGAAAAGTTTTTAAAAATTTAAATAGGTTATGACACACAAATTCATCTGGGGGAAATTTAAAAAGCGAGATCAGACTCTGCACAGATGCGCTGTTATATCTAAAATTGGATTATTTTTAAGTAGCGCCTTCTAGCCTCAACCAATATCGAGTTCGGGCATACCGACACAACATGCTTCAGATCTTGCACGCCTCCATTGCAGAGATCGCATATACTGGTAGCATTTTCTTTATGGGTCCATTTAAAAGTCAATGATTTAAAAGGGAGTATCCCAAGCCGCAATAAAATTATACATCGCCGGATTCCATGCTTTAAAGAAAAACGGATATATTGTTGAACCTGTTTATATTCAATTGATTCTGCATAGGGTTCATAATGATGCAATTTAGAACAGTGCATAATGTCCAATTCGAAACTGATCCTCGGCGCCAGATGTTTTAGGAAAAGCTTCAATTGGGCTGGAGTCCATGATTTCAAGAGTGCACTTGTACAGTTTGATAATTTAAAAGCAATAATCATTTTTTGGCTAAAAATATATTTTGTGGATTCGGGCTCGAATGTCTCCATTTTTAGTAAAAATCTTAAGGTGCCTTGATCTGCATGTAAAAGATTGTAGGCCCATCTTAAAATATTGGTAATGGCTCTGGCAAAGGAGCTGACCAGAGA
Organism: Calotriton arnoldi; assembly: GCA_963921515.1. Taxonomy (NCBI): domain Eukaryota; kingdom Metazoa; phylum Chordata; class Amphibia; order Caudata; family Salamandridae; genus Calotriton; species Calotriton arnoldi. The sequence continues at coordinate 48,681 of CAWUFW010007689.1, read as the reverse complement.
AAATTCCAAACGCAGTGCTTGTGCAGGGACAGCTTGTTGTACCTTAACCAATTTACGAAGGATTTTCCCTTCTTTAGTTTGTGCTTGATGCCACTGGCTAATTGGAATATATTCCAGAGCGTATGATAAGATAGGGGGAATCTTAGAACTATAGACCTGTAATAAGGAAAAGAAGTGCCTTTGCCCGGAAGAGGAATATAAGCGTTGAAGCGCCCCCACGTGAACATCTGCTTTACGACTCAAGTGCTGCAGGTGAGGGGAGTTTTGTAATGAGTGAGTGAATATTCGCCCCAAATAAGTATATTCTTTTACCACTTCTAGCGGTTCTCCTCCCAATGTCCAATTGAATTTTGTATAATGGTTTTTTCCTCTGAATGGTATTACCTTCGTTTTCGTTATTTTTGGAACCCAAAAATTTTCTTTTGTATATCTTGTTAGCACATCTAAATTCCTTTGTAATCCGAATGGGGTAAGATCGAGTATTACCACATCATCGGCATACATCATTATGTGAATTTTACACGATGAAATCTTCGGGGGGAAATTAACAACCTGCAAAAACCTAACCGGGAGGTCACTGAGGTATAATGAGAAGAGGAGGGGAGCCAGCAGGCAACCTTGCCTAAGTCCATTTGGTGTGGCAATTGGGCGAGTAAGTCCCTTTTCTTTTCCCATTGGTATTTGGCACCAAGTATCTGAGTGTAATGAAATAATTAGATGAGGAAGAGATTCCGGAATTCCCTGACTTCTAAGTTTGTTCCAGAGTGTAGGTCTGTCCACTCTATCGAACGCCGTTGAAAAATCGACAAAGACGGCATAAACGACCTGCGATTTTAAAACCACGTATTTGTCGATAATTGTCTGTAGTCCTGCTATGTTATCCGTTACAGAATGTTTCTGTCGGAACCCAGCCTGATTAAAAGGGATCACTCCGGTAGAAAAGGCCCAGTCTTTAAGGTGGTCCAGGAGACTTGCCGCAAAGATCTTCCCAATTGCGTCCAGCAATGCGATCTGTCGATAGTTACTTGGTTGCAACCGAGATCCCTTCTTGTAGATTGAGATCACAATACTCCCTTTCCATGATTTTGGGATTTTCCCGGTTGAGTAGCAATTAGAGTAAACTGGTGCTAAAAACTTACTCCATTCCTCAGGATTACTTTTAAGTTCCTCCATCGGGATTTGGTCCAGGCCCATTGCAGCAGACGATCTAGCTTTATTTATATGGTGCTCTATTTGGCGAGCCGCAGGAGGAGAATTATTTTGAATATTTTCCCAGTGAATACTTGGTGGTTGACTCCATTTTTCATGATTCAAATTTGGTTTATATAAATTACGTAGATATATTTCCCATTCAATTGGGGGAACTGGTGACGCTTGCAAGGTTTTCTTAGTGCCTGTTTGTTTAGCTATTAAACTCCAATATGCCTGAGTATTATTTTGTTTTGCTGCAGTTTGAATTTCGACCCAATTTTGATCCTGTTGCAATTTTCGAATTTTTTCTTTTTCCCTCCTCAGGCATTTTTTTAGGTGTTTGATTTCTTGATCTCTTGTCTCTGAATACTGTAAAAATTGCAGACGAATTAGTTTGTTGAAAGCGGTAGCTCTTTTATCTGGCCCCTTTTTTGTGTGAGTTTTCGCTGAGAGTCCCGCTGTTTTCGTGACGCTTGTAAAATTTGCATTATTTTATTGAGCGCTAATTCAAAATTTACTATTGGGTCCAGAGAATAAGTGAATTGTAATACTTGAGCGTTGACAATTTCGTAGTTGATTTTGTTAAAGACGGTGGATGCCCATATTAATCGCCCTTGGACCTGATTCACAAGAACAGTACTTTGTAAGTGCATAATGGGCCCCGGAGAGGTGAGTTGCAGTGTTATTTCAGTTTTGAGTCTTAATATTGCATGATCGCTTCCCTGTTGCAGTTTGATACTTAGTTTTGTGACTCTGCCGAACAGATCTTGACTGCAAATCATATAGTCTAAAATTGAAGGGCTGAAGTTGCCTTTTCTTGTGAAGTTGCAGGTATGTCTCCTTCAGTGCATCCATTTAGGATAACACCGTTTATTATAGGGAGAGAAGATAATAAGATTTTCCCTCGTTTATCTGCTTTGATCCCTGGGGGAATAGTGGAGTAGGGATTGATAGAGCTTCCTCTTGTTCTCCATATTCCCATTTTTCTAGGAGATCATTGGAGACTTTCCCGTTGAAGTCTCCTAATAGGAAAACAGGAGGGAATCCTCTTTCTTCCACCACCTTTTCTATTTCCTCAAATGCTTTAATCATAAGAACATCGTTCGTGGGACCTGGTGGAATGTAAGCATTGAAAATTATTAGGTCAGTTGAAATGTCCATGGAGACATGCCGGCATTTAACCTTTAAGCATTGGATATTTTTTTGATGCATGGGGATGACTTCCTGATCCCAAACGTAGTCCTCATGCAACAAAATTGCTATTCCTCCTTTGGCGTGACCCCGTGTCACCGGTTCTGCTGCTTTATCGTATACGAAATAATCTTTTAGATCAAAGGGCTTTGTTGTCCAGGTTTCTTGTAGTGCGACCATCGCCGGGGAAGCCTCCAGAATTAGCGCCAGTTTCTCTTTATTTTTTTCTGCTATGTTCCAGGATGCGATGGATAACCTTCTGTTAAAAAGGGAGTTTGATTTCCCTTCCCTGTTTATGGCTGTTTAGGGTCTCCAGTATCCAGGACCAATGATATTCCTTTGGGGAGCTCTCCTGCTTAACTTTGTTTTTGTTCCAGATCACTCTCTCTCCATTTTCTATCGAGATGATTAGATTTTCATTAGGGATACTGACGGGATTTTTGATGCCACTGATTGTTTCGTCTAAAGACTGTATTTTCATACTGTTCTTTTCCTTGAATTTCCCCTTTATTTGATTTTCTTTATTATAATCACAGAAGAGTTGACCTCTGCCCAGCTATGCTTAGGAGAAAGTTATGAGCTTAATGCACAAGATTGACTCCTCTGACATAGAAACCATTGACTAGTGTCATGGCATAAAGTGGGCAACAAACATGTATAGCCAACATCAAAAGAAAGATACAGATGGGGATTATACAGTATTGTTGAAAGAAGTGACGATTTGGAACTATTCGGTAGGAGTTGAAATACCCGAGTCTGCAGATTAAGGTATGTGGTGTTTTAGGTAGCAGGCTAGTTGAAAGTGCATTTTTCATAATCTGTTCACATTTATTATTTGTTTGTAATAAAAACAATAACTAATCCCTCATTGAGTGCAGTTTTTTTTAATGCAAAACCTCTTTATGTGATAGTCAGCTATAGCCATGTCTTTGTACCACTTTCATTGTGACTGTGGTACCCAAGTAATGTTGATCTTAAAAGCCATACTAAGACTTAGTTGAATTTTGGTAACCAAAATATGGCTCACTTCTTAAAAGATAAATGTGGTTTACTTCAGTGTAATGTTCTCAAGCGGTGAGCAGTCTCCTGTTAAATGCCCCCTTGCACAATATGACCTGAGTGCATAAAGTGGTATTGACTGCATCTGAGGGCACTCAGTTTATTGGCACCTTCCCTTGCCCCACACACTTTCTCCTCAATTAAAGGTTTCACCAGATCCAGCTATACCAGCTTGCTCAAGCTGTCCACCCTGCTGCTCTCTTTCTTGCTTTTCACCTCTTCCCCTTTTGTAGAAACATACTATCTTCGTATTCTAGCTACTCCCCGCCCGTAAAGGCACTGGGTGTCTATTCCGGGCTTCAGCCCCTGCTCTGCACCTGAGCTTGTTTCCCAGAAAATTATGGTGGTGTCTGAGAGGAAGTGCTGCCATTTCACCAGCTGTGTAAACAAAACTGTAACAAAAGCGAATTTCAAAGACCTTAGGCTAGGCGGCTTGTGAAGTTAGGTGGTTAAGGAAGTCGGAGATCTACCAACTGGCACAGGGAATCTATAGCCTGATTGTTGAGGGTGAAGATAAAGTTACTTGGTGCACATACATTGAACCAGCAGATTGGTGGTCCTCTTGTACACATTCTATCAAGGGTGCCAATATTTGTCACATATTTCTTTTGTAGTGAATAACAATTGAAGTGATTATCCATTTCACAATGGATCTGATTTTTGGACTTGAGTGCGCATGATCTCTTCCTAGCTCATGATAGTAATTGGTTGTCCAAAGGAGAGCAATGCATGTATTACAGTGCTAATTACTTAAAGACCGTGAAAGCCATTTAAAACATATTTGAGTGTGGTTTGAGGAGTCTGGAATGCAGAATCATTTTACTGTTTACATTAAGGAATGCTTCACCTAACTCAACTCTCTTATTTTGTAGGAGGAACTGGTGCATTCATGATGGAAGTGGACATCAGTGGAGATACAAGGAATACAAGGACTACTCTTCCTATACCAACATTAGGAGAAGGACTTTCCCCAGTCAAATGTGAGTTGGAGAAGCCTCGCTGTTCGAGTACCCCTTGCTCCCCAATGCGACGGACTGTGTCTGGTTACCAGATACTCCACATGGATTCTAACTACTTAGTTGGCTTCACAACAGGTGAGGAGCTCTTGAAGTTAGCCCAGAAGTGCACAGGAACAGAAGAGAGTACAGGAGACCTTTTACCTACGTTTCGCCCCAAGCCACTTGATACAGGACTCCCACGTGCTTCACGTTTATATAGAACCAGAAGTAGGTATTATCAGCCATATGAGATCCCAGCTGTTAATGGACGCAGGCGACGGCGGATGCCGAGCTCAGGGGATAAGTGTACCAAGACTTTGCCGTACGAACCCTGCAAGGCCCTGCACGGGCCTTTGCCTCTGTGCCTCCTCAAAGGTAAAAGGGTACATTCGAAATCTTTGGACTACCTCAATTTAGATAAAATGAACATCAAAGAGCCAGCTGACACAGAAGTGCTGCAATACCAACTTCAACACCTCACCCTCCGAGGGGACCGTATGTTTGCACGAAACAATACATAGGTGGCAGCCTTTGCTTGGAGCTGAAACTAGTTGGATTCCGAGGGTAACAGAAGCTTTCCCTACATATGAAAGAATCCAGTGCTGTACTGTATCCACCTTGTATGTGGGGTTGTCTGTAATAAATTATATGAATAGTGAAATTTTGTTCAATTTAAAAAAAAAGAAAAAGGGTTTGAAGAAAGTAGAATTCGGTATTGGAAAAAATGGCTAAGGGAAGCAAAGTCTGGAAAGGTTTTTCAAGTCATCCTTGGACGCACAATTTTTTCTTAAATTTATAAGAACACGTCTTGATGTACATATACTGAATTTGAAATGCTGTACCTATTTGAAATTGTCTGCTTGATCACTGGAAACATTTCAGTTTGCTTTCGGGAAGTGCTGTAAGACAGGCACTTGTATACACTTGTTTGCAATATATGAGCATACACAGTAAAATATAAATACGTTAGTCATTAACAACCTTTAAGGAAAAGTAAGCCCGATTAAATTGGGCAACTTTTTATTTAGATTGATCTGGTTGAAATAGGTTGTAGCCAGTTGTTTTTGTGATTGGAATCAGATTTTGTGTTTTTGACTAGTAATGCAATTACTGTTCTATTTAGTTGCATTCTTAAAAACAAAAAAAACACATGTACCCCGCTGGAGATCTGTTGTTTTTCCTTGTGAGAGACCTATTCTTTCATTTGTCTTTTGTGACTAGGGTTTTTGGCCTAGCATTGTTTATTCAAGTGAGTTTAACTCTGATGAATCAGAGATGTTTGGCCCCATTCTGAACCGCCATTTTCAGAATTAACAATATCTTACATTTTAGCCGAAGTACTTAAATGAATTATTAATTTTTTAATGTTTATTTTGAAACTGGGCGGGCTCCGGCAGGGGGCCATGCCTGCTGGCCCCCCAAGGAGTGGCGGTTTCCCATTCACCTTATTCAGCAGCACAGGACCTCTTATTGAATATTGGGACCGGAGCTGTGGCCTGGGCGGCACAAATCCATAAAATTCCTCCCCACCCCCAAAAGCTAGTCCGTTGCAAAATATTGCATCAGGGCTTTTCATGAGATTGAAATAAGATAATCTTGTTCTCAAGTGATACCTGCTAACTCAAACTGTGGAGCAAGTGAGCAGAATTGCAAGAAGCGGCATCTTAATAGTCCGTCACTCAGCCATTGATTAGATACAACCTGGTTCTTTGGTACTGCCTTTAGTTAATGGAAGGCTCCCTTAGTAATCCCTCTCCTTTCTGTGTAGATGTAGGCTTACTGATTCTGTTCTGCTTAAAGTGTTGTCACAATGGATAGGTACAACCAACCGAATGTGGAAAAACTCATTTAATTAAGATAATTGATAAATAGTAAAATTACATCTCATCTATCAAATGTTTACTGAATGAGTGTTTAATAAAATACAGAATGACGGTGAGTGGCGAAGTGCTGTGGCCCTCCTAAGTAATGTTCCTATTTGAGCTTGCAAACCTTAGTCTTCAGTTGGACAGCCCCTTTGAACTCATCGATTTGCATCCTTCCATTACTGTTATGCATTACCCAGTCAGAACCTGGTGAAATGTGGTCCCATTCAACACAAGTGTGTTCACATGCATGTTTTTTACTCCTTACCTTAGGCCAAGGCTGTCCATGTAGGCAAGTATACTCCGCTCATGACAGATTTTTAGAATTTTCATGGAAGACAAATTTATATACATGAAATCTAAATGCCTCGCTTTAATATAGGGGTCAAATTTAACATGGATCCGGCCCGATTTTGTGACGACGTGGCCTAAACTGATACCTCATGGGTGATCTTAAAACATAGACTCCTCTTGGTGCTGCTGCATAATGTGTGACCCTGAAACCCAACACTCATCTTGGTGCTTTTGGTTTGTGAGGTTCCATCTGGGAAGTATCTGTGAATATACTTGTGCAATATAAAATCTCTATACGGTAACAATCACTCTTGCAATGACCCTTTAGAAGTGTGAGTGTTACTCTCTGTAGATTTTATCCTTGTGGATAGTGAGCTTAATAAAGTGAGCCAATGTACCTCACCCAGGTTTCATGGGCGAGTGGCACATCAGTGTTGGGAATGCACTAGGTGTGTACATAGCAAGGGTTTTCAGTTGTAGGCAGCAGCAGTTTTGAGTTCCTAACCCTAGCACTAAGAGAAGATGTCAGGGAATAAGTAGACTTAGTAGTACAGGGTTAGGTTAACTTCTAGTGATATGTTTGACTTTATGATGAGGACTGATGAGTTCGGAGTCGACTCGACATTAACATACTTTCCCCTTCTACTTCTATTTTTTTCTCAGTGTCCATTTATATTTAGTACCTAGTAACAAGTGAATTTCCGACACTCTGTATCATTTTTTTAGAAAGGAGAAGTTGGCTTTAGGACTAATACACTATATGGAGTGCTCAAGATTCAGATTTGTAATTAATACTTTTTTGTGATAGAGACTTCTAGCCGCAGATTCCTCAGCTTTTGAATATTCTCGAGGCATCACACTGGATCCGGAAACTTTTCAGCAGTACCTCTGCGTGCCTGTAGGTGGCACTGTGCACCTCCACAATGATGCCTTTCTGCTCCAGAAATGACGAGCAGCGCCTACATAGGCCCCCCCTTTCACGTGCTTACTTCGGTTCCTTTCTTTCCATGCCACCAGACGTGGATCTGGAGCTTCCTTTTGTCTCTTTAAAAACCCTTATTTACCTCCATATATTGGAAAACAGTGCACAAGGGAAAGGTTACCTCCTAAAATGACAGGTTTTAATCCCTCTAGATAATATCACTAACAAATGCCTATGATACACCCACCTCATGTTTGCCTGTGGTGCCTGGGATTGAGTCACAACTCTAAGGCCTGCAGTGGTTGTGCATCGATCAACCCAAAGGTCGTACAAGACCATAAGGTAAAACTCTACACCCCGATACACCAGAAGACCACTTCAAGCCAAAAGTTTGATCCCAGTCCTATTCAAGATCCAGGAGTCATTCCAAGGGCCAATCTTCGTGTTGATCGAAGTCGTCAGATAAGTCAAAGAAAAAACATAAGAAATCTAAGCAGGACTCTGCCCCTTCTTGCAACTCTCGCTCGCTTGAGACGATACGGGACGACTCCATAGTTCTCAACCCCTCTCCTGAAGTCGTTCAACATCGTAGCCCATCTCGCAACTTGTTCCGTCACAGCCTGAGTTTCCAGGATTGTCCGCCACTTCTAAACAGGTCGAAGAGTTCCACAAGGCCATGCTCCGACTCTTTGGATCCTTGCGGATCTCTTTGGCACGCTTTTGAGCCCCATGGAACCAAGAGGCCCTCCATCCATAGTACCACTGGCAGGTTCGCCCTCTGTGCCTGTTGGACCCCCCACTCTGAGCTCACTATGGAGCGGCCTCCAGTTTCTAGGATGTGACAACAGGCTTCATCAGGGCTACAATGATAAATGTACAAAACTTCCAAAGAACATTTGGGAATATCATCAGTTCTAGTTATCCTAGCCCATCACAGAAAGCTACATGGTTGGCTTTACACACAAGAAGTCTTTACATGTGGGCATTGCTCAATATGCAGGATAGTCCTAGATATTACCTCCTTTAGTACAATAGTTTCCCCATGTTCTGCATCAAAGGCAACATCAACTGTGCCTCACGATTTATGGGGATATATCCTGATATGTAAATGCAGTAAGATCTATGTGGGCAGTATGATCCGGCCAATTAGAGAAAGAATAGCGGAACACTTTAGGGTAGTCAAACAAGGAGTTCCCAAATATCCATTTGACTACACACTCTGACATGCGAGAAACAAGTTCAACATCAGAACTTTCAGTTGCATGGGTTTGAGATAGTGCAAAAGAGGTGGTAATTGCGAATTTCGACTAAGAAGGCAGGAAGCATCATGGATCTTGAATGAATGAATGAATGAATGAAATAACTTATTAAGCGCAACGTATACCCGGGCGCATCTTGGCGCTAAAGTGAATGAGATCAGTGAGGTCCAGAAATTTCTATAGTGTAGAAAGCCAGGTTTTTAAGGATTTCCTAAATCCTAAGAGTGAAGTAGCAGTTTTAATGTCCAGGGGCAAATGGTTCCAATTCATGGCCGTGCAAGTGACAAAGCTCCTGCCACCCCAAGAGGAGCACTTGAAGTTGGGAACGACCAAGTTGCTGGCAGAGCTGGAGCGAAGAGTCCTCCCAGGCATATACCATCTCATATTCTCCTTCAGGAAGACAGGGCCCTTTTCATGAAGTGCCTTGTAAGGTATACACAGAGCTTTCAAAACTGTTTCATCACCTGAAGCCAATGGAGCCTGCTGATAGCTCTGGATGTAGATTGAAGTCTAGGGACATCAAAGAGCATGCGGGCTGCCGCCTTCTGTAGAATTTGCAATTGACTTAAGGAACCTTTTGTTAAATTTCAATATAAACCATTACAATTTTCTAGTCCGGATAAGACCAGTGCAATAACTAACGTCTTCATAAGGTCAAAAGGAACAAACCTAGCTATTTTTTTAATGGTTCGCAGAGCAAAGAAGAAAGGCAAAGTATACCTCCTGACTTAATCTTTGAAATTCAGTTTCTCATCTATCATAACCCCGGGTTCCTAGCCTTCTTCACCGGCACTGGGAGAGTACCCAAGCCATCCAGCCACCATGCAGGGGACCAGAATGACGTGTCTTTCCCAGAAAGAATAACTTCAGTCTTTGAGTTCAGCTTGAGACGGTTACTGTCCATCCATTTGCTGACTGCACTCATGCAATCCTGAAAAGAGTCTGGGTATCGTCGGTATAAAACTCCAACCATAAGCCGAAAGACTTAATCAGCGCCGCCAAAGGAGTCACGTAAAGGTCAAATGGGCTCGGGGTCAGCGATGACCTTTGAGGAACCCCACATGGTAGACAGAAGGGCTCCAAAGTGAATTCCTTGAGGGGCACTGCTTGGACCCGATCTGTAAGAAACGAACAAAAGATGGCCAATACTATGTTTTCAACCCCCAACCTTAGCAAACAGTCAATCATAAGGTCATGATTTACCGTGTCAAATACTGCAGACAGGTCAAGTAAGATAAGGGCGGCATTATCTAAAGTAGCCCTGATTTCCTCCGTGACTACTATTAGCACCGACTTAGTGCTATGACCTTGTCTGAAACCAAATTGAGTGATTGGGAGTTTTTGCTGATTTATTTCTACATTAAGTGTGTGCGCCCTCTTCTCCCAGCCACCCTTTCATGATTGAACTGTTACGCCACAGGTGATGAGATTGGACAGCCATACAATGAAGAGAAGTAGTGCAATGAGTTGCTAGAGACTAGTGGCCTGGAGTCGTGGTTCCTCTTCCCCCCCAGTCCTGCCATGTGGATAGTGCTACTTACGCCAGGATAATTCGTAGAACAGCTGAAGTCCTTGACCTCCTGCTCCTCACCTTGGTGGTTCCAGACCACTGTTCTTACAGAGGTCCTTCTGCTGGGGCAAACATCTACTGAGCCCCACTTATTTTTTAACCCGTCCCTTACAAATACTTTGTTGAGGGCATGGGCCAAACCCTGCTCTGGCTCACCAGTCAACCACCAGCTTGCGCAACGCCACCGCCTTGCCCCACGCGACCCTTATTTATTCAATTCAAAATAACTTTATTCGGCTCCAAGAACCATAAAAGTTTAACAAACAAACATTACAATTAAAATTTCATAACATATTTGTAATGCATCGTAGTTTAAATTAGTAAAGAGAAAAATTCATAGGATTCAGACAGTTAATAAATGTAATCCATAATACAAAAGACCTAGCACAGCAAGATATATCACTGATCATAAAATTTCAGGGGGTATAAAAGTTGTATATTAAAGGATTACAACGTTTCTGTTCGACTTCTACAGCTCATAACGCTTTCTGATAGCCATTGCAACTTTAAGATAGTTAGAAACCGCAGTACAGATAGCAGGGGTGGCCAAAGAATACAGATTTATTATCTCCCTACCCCTCCCTGGTGATGCAGGCGTCTGCAAGTATGACTAACCCCAACATGTTCCCAGTTATTCCCTGTTAGTTAGTCAAACAGTGTGGGGGTGCTCGGAAAGAGGGTTTTCTTGTCCACCAACTTAGTGCTTAGGTCTGTAAACACCAGCTGCCTTCTGGGGCGCTATTACCACGCCTTTTGGGAATCGGTGGCTGAAGTCCTCTAATGTGTTCCAGAACATCTTCGAGATCGCTGACCTGTCCTTGCCTAGGCTATACTGGACGGTCATGATGCACACAAGTTCACGATTTGTTGTGCCTTGGACACCACCGATTCTATCGGGCAGGCCCTCTGGAAGGAGAAATTCAAAACACTAACACTGGCCCAGGCCTTGTCTGCCCTCGACCCTAGAGAATGGATGGTGGCCTTGGACCTGCAGGATGTATATTTCCATATACGGATCCTGCCGAAGCATCGGCACTACCTGTGGTTTGTGATGGGACAGGGCATTTTCAGTTCACTGTGCTCCACTTTGGCCTCACCAGTGCCCAATAGGTGTTCACGAAAGTGGGGGTGGCAGCATACCTTCGGAGGTCAGGGGTGCCAGTCATCCCCTCCTTTCCCCACACAGAGCTGACAGCATTGACTAATGCATCTCTTCTGAGTTGGGGAGGCCATCTGGGAGAGGTGGGGATCAGAGGCCTCTGGTCTTTGGTGTAGTCGTTGCTCCATATCAACTTTCTCGAGGTGAGGGCCATCTGCTTGGTGTTGAAAGGCTTCCTTCAATCTAAGGGAAAGCAGCTAGAGGTGCTCAAGGACAACACTACTGAGATGTGGTCCTGCAAGAAGCAGGGCCGGACACTGACTCTATTCCAGGATGCCCTGTGCCCCTACAAAGGACTGGACCACTAAGGAGTTTTCCTGGAGGTGAACCACCTGGTAGTATTGTTAAATCCCAGGGCGGATGAGCTCAGCCTTTGTTGCTTAATGGATCACAAGTGGTAGTTGCACCTGGAGGTGGTGCTAGTTCTCTTCCACAAATGTGGAGAAATTTGGTTCGATCTGTTTGTCACTGCAGAGAACCTGCAATATCAACCCTTCTTCGCATTGGAGTTTCTAAGGCATCTCTAGCTCGGAGATGCGTTCCGCCTCGAGTGGAACTCTAGACTCCTGTATGCCTTTTGCGCCAATATTACTCCTTTCCTGAGTTCTCAAGCAGATCAGGCACAACTTATCTTAGTGACCCCAGATTGGGCACGAAGAGACCTTCTGGGCTTGAGCTTCTTTCCTCCAATCAGGCTGCCCCTCCGGGTGGCTCTGCTGTTGCAGCAGCAGGGCAGGGATCTTCACCCAGGCCTTTGCAATGTCCACCATCATGCTTGGAGGTTAAGCAGTGACAGCTGAACACTTTCAACCTTCCTCCTGTATTCTTGGCAGCATGGCGTCTCGTGACAAAAACTGTATACGCTTTTCGTACACAGGCTTGGCGTGGTACTCGGCAGATAGACCACCCTGTTCGTCAAGACTTTGCACTGAGCACATTTAAATGGCACCCTTTGGCTCTTTCTGCTGTTTTTGCTTTTGCCGGATCTGCCCTCATTCTTTAAGTCCACAGATGTTATACGCTTTATGAAAGGTTTACAACGTTTGTTTCCTCCCTCTCCGTTTGCCATGCCACAACGAGACCAACTTGGTTCTTAAGTTTCGGCTGTGCACTCCTTCAAGCTGCTTCACAGCTACTCCTTGCGGGTACTCACCCTCAAGACAGTATTCCTCGTGCCATAACATCGGCGTGGCGTGTGAGAGCTTCGAGCTCTGTGTCAAACCGCCGTATATTACCTCCTTCCAAAACAAGCTATTTTTGCAGACGTGGGCATCCTTTCTGCCTAAAGTTGTGACAGCGTTCTATGTCAGTCAAAACATCACCTTTCCAGCATTCTGTGCTCCACCTGTCCCTTCTAAAGAGAAGGAGAGACTTCATTGTTTGGACCCCAAGAGCACGCTGAGCTTTTACATAGATCATACCAAAGAACACTGGGTAGATGATCAGCTCTATGTAGGGTTCTCTGAAGCTAAAAAAGGCAAGGCTATCAGAAGAGAACATCTCCGTTCAAGGCATATGAGCTGTAGATCATATGCTTTAGCATAGATCGCCATCTGGTGTTGGGCCCGGATGTTTGCACTTTGTTTTTCTTCAAAGAAGTCTTTGTAGTCACGAGGTAGGTGACTTCTCCTTTTGGTGATAGTGCGCATGGGCATCGACTCCATCCCCACATTGTTTTTTTCCGCCATCGGGTTCGGATGTGTATTGCTGCGCTCTGGTTCGGTATCGTTTTCGAACCCATTCGACGTGCAATCCTCTACGCTCGACGGTATTGTCTATCGATCGCGGTTTCCCATTCGACGCGCATCGTGTAAATTGTGAAAACGTTCGATCAGGAACTTCGAGGCGGGCCGTCTGGCTTACCCGTGCCCACCACGCCAGCAGTCGATGGAACGGACTCCATTCAAGCTATGTCCCGGGTGTCGTGCTAAGTTTCCACGCACAGACTTGCATGAGGCCTGCAACCTCTGCTTATCCCTGGAACACAACGAGAAGGACTGTGAAGCGTGTTGATCATTCCGATCGAAGAAGACCATTCGTGATCGTCGGGCTTGACGCCACGAGATGCAACGTGGCAGCGGTTCCGTACCAGACATCTTCGGCGAAGATTTAGAATTCCATCGTTCAGCCGCAGAAGCCGAGGAAGAAGAACTGGTCTCCGTGTCCAAATCCGACTCCGACATGGAGGAAGACCTGAACGTCACTCCGGGTCAACGTACTGTGAGTACAGATCCCCATGTGCCCACGCAAACAAAATCTAAGGCTCCGGTATCACCCTCGCCCTCGGGTCGACACCAAGAAAAAGTTTCAAATGTCCCGCCCTCCCGCCCGGCTATGAAACATAAAGACAAGCCTTCCGACTCGGGCTCGAGCCAGCCCCATTCCGGTGCCGAACCAACACCTTCAGCACCGAAACATAAGACAAAACATGTGCCAGTCCCTACACCGTCGGCACCAAAGACACCTTCGACACCAAAGGCCTCGGATCCGAAATCTTCGAAACCAAAAGCTTCGGAGCCGAAATCGTCCAAACCAAAACCCTCGGATCCGAAATCCTCCACACCTAAAAGCTCGGAACCAACACCCTCCGCGCCGAAAAGTTCGGAGCCGAAACATGCCACTCCGAAACCTTCAGACCCTAAACAGGCTAAAACTAAGCACTCGGATTCGAAACATTCGGCGCACAAAGACTCTCAGCCCAAATCTTCCACGCCAAAATCCACTCCTAAAGAGAAAGATACTCCTTCCAAGGAGCCTCCATCTGGAGACACAGTTTTGAATCCAAAGCAAAAGAGACTTCGTATTGACCCTGAAACTGGACACCTTCTGGCCACTCTTCCTAAAAAACGGAAGCTGGATCTCTGAGGACTCTCCTATACCTCTGAAGAAAAAGGACATGGGTACTAACCCTTCTCCCCCTTACATACCTCCTTCTCCTCCTCTAGATCCCAATTTACTGATTACGTCATCAAATTCACCACCACCTCCACTTTCACCTGACCCACAGGACGAGGATTATGGGGATGGGGATGAAGATCAGGATATACCACAAGACCAGGACATACCACAGGACACTGATCCCTGGGAAGATTATATTAAGGATCCAGATCAAAATAATGACCCTGACCTGTATCCCTCCAGACCCTCCCCACCCGATGACAACATTGGCTTTGCGCAGCTTATCAACAGGGCTGCTCAATATCACGGGGTGGAGCTACATACAGACCCTCTAGAAGAGGATTTCCTTGTGGAAACATTTACGCACTCACAAAGGTCTACTAATACTTTGCCAATGCTCAAGGGCATGTTGAAACACACAGACGAGGTATTCAAAGACCCGGTTAGAGCCAGAATACTCACACCTAGAGTTGATAAAAAATACAAGCCCGCTCCTACAGACCCTGCATATATAAAAGGCCAGTTGCCCTTAGACTCTCTTGTTGTATCTAACGCCCGCAAGAGAGCTAACGCTTAAACTACAGGCGACGCCCCTCCTCCTGATAAGGAGTCTAAACTCATTAATGCCTCAGGCAAACGAGTGGCTTCACAGGCTGCTAACCATTGGCGTATTGCCAATGCTCAGGCCCTGTTAGCACGATATGATGGGGCTCACTATGATGAGTTGGAAAAACTCATGCAACACTTGCCTGATGAGTATAAGACCAAAGCTAACGACCTCATTCAGGAAGGTAAGCTTATCACCAACACTTCCATAAAATGTGCACTGGATGCAGCAGACACAGCATCTCGTGCCATGAACACTAGCATACTGCTGCGCAGGCATGCTTGGCTTCGAATCTCTGGATTCAAGCAGGAGGTCCAATCCCCCATACTTAATCAGCCCTTTGATAAGGAGCATCTTTTCGGGCCAACAGTCGATACTTCACAAGAAAAAATGAAGAAAGACACCGAAACTGCTAAGTCCATGGGGGCCTTACAATTGCCTTCTAACGGGTTCCTTTCGCCGCTCCTTTTACATGGGTGGCTCAAAAACAGTGTCATCAGAGAATCCCTCGTCCTCTTATAAGAATAACAACCAATCTACCTCTTCCAGAGGTTATTTTCGAGGAGGCTACAGAGGAAATAATAATAAGGGAAGAGGCAGAGGTAACTGCACCCGCACTTCCCCTGCCAATAAACAGTGACTTCCCTCCACTACCCCCCGATCATCCCACACCTGTCGGGGGACGTCTCTCACAGTTCCTGCCTGTCTGGAATTCAATCACCTTAGACAAGTGGGTAATACAAATTATCCAGTATGGTTATTGCCTGGAACTTACCTGCACTCCCCCAACTATCCTTTCAAAAGAACGTGCAATGTCACCAGAACATCTCACCCTCTTAAAACAAGAGGTTCTATCTCTGTTACAAAAACATGCGATAGAACCAGTCCCATTATATCATCAAGGAACAGGAATGTACTCCCTATAATTTTTGATTCCAAAAAAGGACGGCTCTCTCAGGCCCATACTGGACCTCAGACAGCTAAACCTCTATATTCAATCGGACCAATTCCACATGGTCACTCTACAACAGGTGCTCCCATTGCTTCAGCAAGGCGACTTCCTTTCCACTCTGGATTTAAAGGACGCCTACTTCCATATTCCCATTCACCCGGCTCACAGGAAATATCTCAGGTTCGTGGTGGACGGACAACATTACCAATTCAAATTTCTCCCGTTCGGGGTAACTACAGCACCCAGAGTCTTCACCAAGTGTCTGGCAGTAGTTGCGGCTCATTTAAGAAGACAACACATTCATGTCTTCCCTTACTTGGATGACTGGCTAATAAAAGCCAAGTCACAACACAGCTGCATACACCCCACTCACAAACCAGTTCAGCTGCTTCACGACTTGGGATTCACTGTGAACCTCAACAAGTCTCATCTCCAACCCTCCAACACGCAAGCGTACCTAGGAGCCACAATAGACACTTGCAAAGCTCTAGCTTACCCCAACCCAGTCAGGATACGCAACATGCAAACTCCGATATCACAATTTCAACCTCAACACTCATTACCAGCCCGAGTGTTCATGCAATTAATCGGAATGAAGGCTTCTTGCATTCTAATTGTTCCTTACGCAAGACTCCAAATGCGTCCCCTACAAGAATGCTTAGCACATCAGTGGAACCAGGCTCAAGGTCAGTTAACCGATCTGGTGCTGGTAGACGGCCGCACCCATCGCGCTCTGCAGTGGTGGAATACACAAAACCTTTCCAAAGGGCGGCCATTCGTCGTCCCGGTTCCACAGATAGTGCTAACAGCAGACGCCTCGCTCACTGGTTGGGGAGCTCATCTTCAACAACATACCATTCAGGGCATGTGGACCCTAAAACAAAAACCGGTCCACATAAACCATCTGGAGCTGCTAGCAATTTTTCTGGCATTGAAAGCTTTTCAACTACATCTAATAGACAAAGCTGTCCTAGTTTGTACAGACAACATGACAGCAATGTACTACATACAAAAACAGGGGGGGACACACACTCTACAGCTTTCACACCTAGCTCAAGGCATATGGAGATGGGCCATACCTCAAAAGATATATCTCCTTGCAGAACATCTCCCAGGAGTAAACAATCAGATTGCAGATCTGCTCAGTCATCAAAGACAACAGATCCACGAATGGGAACTACATCTTCAAGTTCTCCTCCCAATCTTCCAGATCTGGGGCTACCCAGAAATAGATCTGTTCGCCACACACCTCAACGCAAAATGCCCAAACTTCGCGTCCAGGTATCCACACCCATTGTCCAAAGGCAATGCGCTATGGATGAATTGGTCAGGGAAATTTGCTTACGCTTTTCCACCTCTCCCGCTCATTCCATTAGTGGTTCGGAAACTCAAGCAACATTCCCTAACAATGATCCTAGTTGCTCCCACATGGGCTCGACAACCATGGTTTACAACCCTGTTGGAGCTATCAGTAGTTACTCATCAAAAGTTACACCTCTCCCCCAAGCTTCTCACTCAGAACCATGGAAAGATCAGGCATCCAGATCCCAGTCAACTCAACCTTGCGATCTGGCACCTGAAATCATAGAATTTGGCAACCTTAATCTCCCGCCAGACTGCATGAACGTCATTAAAGAAGCTAGACACCCTACCACAACACAAGAGCATGCTATGCAGCAAAGTGGAAACGATTTGTAATTTATTGTACTACCAATCAAATCAATCCGCTAGATGCTTCAACTCAAAACATCATTTGCTATCTGTTACACCTACAGCGTGCTAACTTAGCATATACATCTATACGACTACATCTTACCGCAATAGCGGCTTACCTACAAAACAGACAACACTTGTCTTTGTTTCGTGTACCCGCTATCAAAGCCTTTATGGAAGGACTCAAAAGAATCATTCCTCCTAGACTTTCACCTTCTCCTGTGTGGAATCTTAATATAGTCCTTACAAGACTCATGGGCCCACCATTTGAGCCTTTGCACAAATGCGAACTACAGTTTCTGACTTGGAAAGTAGCCTTCCTTATAGCCATCACATCTCTTAGAAGAGTTGGTGAGCTCCAGGCACTAACCATACAAGAACCATTTTTACAAATTCACCAAAATAAAGTGGTTCTTAGGACTAACCCAACATTTTTACCCAAAGTTGTTTCTGCTTTTCATCTCAATCGGTCTGTTGAGTTACCCGTGTTTTTTCCTCAACCAGACTCAGTGGCAGAACGTGCTCTTCACACATTAGATGTGAAAAGAGCAATACTTTATTACATTGAAAGAACCAAATCTTTTAGAAAAACTAAACAACCTTGTTTGTTTTTCACCACCACATAGAGGCAATCCCATTTCAAAAGCAGGTATTGCACGGTGGATAGTTAAGTGCATCCAAATATGCTATCTTAAAGCTAAACGCACCTTAACAATTCCCCCTAGAGCGCACTCTACACGCAAACTAGGGGCTTCTATGGCATTCTTAGGGAACATACCCTTAGATGACATCTGCAAGGCTGCAACATGATCTACACCACACACATTCACAAAGCACTATTGTGTTAGCAAAACAACAAGCTAGTGTGGGCCAGGCAGTTTTAAGAACACTATTTCAGACCACTGCAACAGATACAGGTTAGCCACCGCTTGCGAAATAACTGCTGTATAGTCTATGCTAAAGCATATGATATACAGCTCATATGCCTTGAACGGAAAATGCTACTTACCCAGTATGAATCTGTTCTTGGCATATAGAGCTGTAGAATCATATGCGCCAACTCTTTATCTGTTGCAGTATTATCTATCTTAGATACACTATACATGGGCATCTCTTTCTACTCTTACTAACTCCATCATCACCCTTACGGCAAAACAATCTGGGGATGGAGTCGATGCCCATGCGCACTATCACCAAAAGGAGTCATCACCTACCTCGTGACTACAAAGACTTCTTCGAAGAAAAACAAAGTGCAAACATCCGGGCCCAACACCATATGGCGATCTATGCTAAAGCATATGATTCTACAGATCTATATGCCAAGAACAGATGCATACTGGGTAAGTAGCATTTTCCTTCTAGATCATGCTTTGCATTAAGATGTGCTATGCATTGGCTAAAAGCAGCCTCTGGAAGGACTGTGTGGTCATTCTACCAGGCCAAAGCTGCTACCACTGCGTTGGCACATGGAATCTCTGTCCTGGACATTGCCAGGCAGCTACATGGGTGTCCCTCCAGACGTTTGTTAAGAACTATTGTCTGGATAGTAGGGTTCTCCATGCAGGGCATTTTGCCTGCTTGGTCCTGCAGGTCTTTCTGTTTTTAGTCCATTTACAGACCCACCTCCAAATAAGTACTGCTTTGGTTTCTATTCAGAAGGTGAGGAATTTGGGGCTAGAAGTCTCTTAGAAAAACAAGTTACTTAACTTCAGTAACACTCTTTCTGGTATAGACACTATCTTGCCGCATATTCCTCACCAACCCACCCATCCTCCCCATTCCATGGTTGATCTCTATCCATTAATAAGATCCCAAGTCTAGGAATCTGCACACTAGTTACACCAAATTGATTTTGGGGCTCTGCGTCTGGGGGTATAGACACTTTTGAAACCAACTGATGTCGGCATGCGGGAGTGGCGCCTATATAGGCACCACACGTCATTTCTGGAGCGGAACGGCATATGTGTGAAAACGCACTGCCACATATACCGATGCACAGAGATACTGCTGAATTTATTTTGGATCCAGTCTGACACTGGAGGAATTTTTAGTAGGTGAGGAATCTGAGGCTAGGTAGTCTCTAATAAAAAGAGCGTTAGCAAAGGTAAGTAACTTCATTTCTGCCAGAAAGTAATACTAAATAAATCCCAATAAAACATGCTTATTTGGGCAGTTGAACTATTAAACCTATATTCACACACTTACAACAACAGTGTAATTGAAAAAACATTGCTTAATACCTCACAGATTATAGGTCACAATCTCTTTACAGCTGACAACAACTGGCCATCACAATAGTCGAGAGGCTTTCTCTGTGGTGTCAAGGCACCTTACACAACAATACACTGTACACCTGTGTGTGTGTACACAGACGTACACAACGCATAATATTAATTTGTAAGTACTGTACTTTTGCTCCCTGTTAACTCTAGAAAGCACAACCATGAACTGGGGATCCTGCCATATAAGCTGGCCCTTTCTAAAACGTGTTGCTGTTGCTCCTTTAGAAGTAAAATTGGGACTCGAGAACTCTTATGATGATCTAACAGCTCCATAAGTATTGCTCTTGCATGTCTAACTATCTTGCACCCACCTACAGTTTTGTGAAAGATGCTCAAGTAGCAGCATTTTCGTTTCAGGCAAATGGGCTTCTTTTGCTTCATGTTCCTACTGCAGCTGATTAAAGATTAAAAAGATAAATACGGTCTGCATGAAGTAAACTGTGATTATCCTAGATCTACAGTACTGTTTATCATAGCCTTTTGGGGACACCAATTTGATTCCTTTTCTTTATTCTGACACCACAAGTAAACCCATTAAAAGTACAGAGTAAAAACAACATAGTTAATATGTTGACAAAGAGTTAGAACAAAATACATAAATAAAACTGGACAATTAATGTATTAACAGTGAAATTGAAAACAAGATCACAAAACTCGTTGCCTACGCCCTATGGCTAGACCTAAACATTTGAGGATAGAAGCACAGGTTGTCTAAATCTACAAACAAAAACCTAACTAATGTTAGTGGGAGTGAACACCCCGCTCTACCCTCAGATATAACTAAATCCAGGGCAAAGCAACAAGACAGTGAAAGAACAAACAGATAAAAATGTTACAGACGGGCATCCACAATTAATGCATAACGCGAAGGCCTAGAATGACATATATCAATAATAACATGCTAGGCATTATCAGCTAAATATTGTAACGGTATAAAAATCATTTGATAGGGCTAGCAACTCATTAGGAACAGACTCAAGAAACAACAAGGCCTGCCCATATTGCCTAAAATTTAACACATGCAGTCTTCTAAATCTCGCTCTGATAGAGTGGTAAAATGTGCAAAAGAAAAAGTGCATCGTGCATTGAACAGACTTAACTCCACAAGGACAGGCCCTCCTTTCTCTGTTGCATTGGCCTCTCAGGCGGTAAGCCACCATCAAAAGGACCAAATTAAGGCGGAACCTAGTTAACATAAACATATGGTGGGTAGATAAAATGTCACTCGGATATGGGTGCATGCCGCACACTGGAGAAATAGATAAGTATGAGACCACTGACCTCTTCAAGAGGTTGTGTCGATCTCTCACAGCCTTCTCCTCTTCACGTAATCTGGCCTTTGACTCTACTTTTGAGCTATCAAAATTGCATCTCCCCTCAGTGGGGATAAAAGGAATCTACAGAGATACATATGCCTCTCTGATCTAACTCAGCCAGGGTGTCTCCGGCGAGTGGTCAAGGGAGAGGCAATCGATTACAATGTCCCTATTTAGGGCTGCTTCGGTCTTTGTACAGATCGAATGTCACAGCTGAATAGGCGCTGCCTTTATGATATCCTCAATAAAAGGCAGACCTTGGGGGACTCAAATATGTAGCCTATATTTGTCATTCTGCATCTTTGACTTCACATTTTATTAACAGATGTAATTTGCCCCAACTCCGGCCTCTCTGAGGGAGCACTGGTGCCCTGATTCACACATTTAAAAATTCTGCTGGAGTTTAAACTAATGGCTGAAATGTTTGGATCAAGCACTGCCTAAAAATGTGCTTTTTGGAGGCGCATAGAGGAATTTAGTAATTCATTTAAAATTGTTAATGTGTTTATGGGGTGTCAAACTTTTTACAGTTGGCTTCTGCATTTGTCGCGGGGTAGGAAGCTGCTACAATGGAAGTAGTGAATGAACGAACGAGGAGGATTTGTAAAGCGCACAGCTTCTCCAGAGAGTGTCACAGCGCTGAAAGCTCAAAGTAAGGAAGAACAGGTGAACAAGCTACATTGCTGAGAAGAGATAGGTTTTTAGGGCTTTACCGCACGACGATACACAAGAGAGAGAGACAGCAGAGAGAAAGGGAAAGCCGACTCCATTGTCAACTGAGGTAGTGATAGGCCATTTCTGCTTCCATGTCAAGAATGCAGCCTATTGGTTTGTCCTGGAGTATGAAACGTCCCAAAATCATTAAATTGTAGGATGTGTGTCCTATGACAGATAAGTTGGCCAGCATTATCACCCCTACTTGCTTTTCAAGTAGTGCATTCGTTCATTCCTTACTTAGACCATTATTGAGCATGGACAGCATAGGGTAACAGGTGCATTCCAGTGTGCAGAACTGAATGATTTCCTTGATGATGCTCACGTGTTAATGAGTTTTTTGGGGAGTTACACTTAATTATTCTACAGTTGTGTACTCTATGTCAAAGAATAGCAGACAGCGTTCATATACAGTTGACTAATAGTCTAGGTTTTTTGCTTCCCCTGGCATTCTTCTTTGTAGGTGATGCGCATGTCTACTAAAGGAAAAAGTCAAGGCAAACCCATGCTTGGTAAGGGGGCTTCTGCCATTGCCTGTCATTTTTATTTTTTATTTTTTTAAAGCAAATGTACAGCATAACTTATTTGTTAAGGTTTTTCACTTTTCAACCAAATTTAGCATTCTCAGCACATAATCTACTTTTGTGTCAATTTATTTCACTCAGTTCATCATTTCTCTGACTTCTTTTTAATTCCTTGCAGTTGATTTAAGTGTGACCTCAAAGTTAAAATTGTTTGGTTACAAAACTGAGATTATTTTTCGAAGTACAAGAACGTGCATTACGTGTTTTTTACCACCCTGATGAAGCCCTGTAAGTCTGTAGAATAAGCTGGACTGCATCGTTCAGAACCTCCAGTGGAATTACCATAAAATCTACAATGGTCGATGACATTACTAGTAGGTCTTTTTGAAAGGAAAGGGCGTATATGTGCAAATGACAAACTACTCGAACATTAATGATCTGCTTTCAAAAGGAAGAGTGTATTTTAATCGGTAAACAGTTTTATGTTTATATGATAAAATCATTATTTAAATCATAGATTGGGAACATTTTTTGCAGATGTCACAGCTACACTTGGTTTTTTCAGCTGTCTTATTCAATGCTGCTATTTATTGAGGCTTTGGAAGAGTATTGTAATTCAATACAGCCACATAGCTCTTGGCTTTCCATGAGCAATCAGTTAGGCCTACTTTCTTGAAAAGGGAGTAGCTGATTGCTGATCTGCACATTAAACTGCATATGCATCACTGTTGATATTGTCCACACTGATCAGCGTTCACTTACCACTAACACGATACCTACATTGTCTTGAAGGTGAACAATGAATGGACTACCATTAGTCACTGTGGAAGCAATGCTAGTGTGTAATGAACACGCTGTGCGACTGTAGTACCACCTTACGACTTTAAACGTTATATTCAGAAGTAACTTAAGCCATATTGTACAGCAAATTGTACATCAGTTTTAAAATGTGACTTCATGCACTTCTTTAAAGTTGATTTATTTCAGGCACTGGGCACATTGCAGGACTGCTTGTAAGTACATTGCTTGTTAACATGCAGCACTTTCGTTTCCTGCATCATTTCTAGTGCTGAAGCAGGAAATGGCCTCTGATAAGCCATGTACATGTGGTTACGTGTGCCAGATAATATTTTTATCCTTTCTGTATAAATGATTCACGGGCAAAACATGGAGCTGAAATTTATCTAAAACATATTACCAGCAGCTTTTATAATATGTTCAGTTGTATTTATCCCTTTATAAAAATGTATTTCTTTTTAAGCCTGCTAATTTCTTGTGGGGTAGCTTGCTCCCTGTAGCCTATTTAAAATATTGTAGTTTTCCGGCATACATATGCACTGTACTTTGTAAAATAACAGATTTTTGTATCTGTGATCTCACTTACTATGACTGATAGGCAGTCTGAATGTCTGACGGGTCTACTATTTTCTCCTGTGTACAAAAGATTGCTATTACAGATGAGGCTTTAACATTGAAGTGTCTTTTTGCAAAGAATTGAACTAACACATTGATTATAAAGAACATTGTAGTTTTGCTATCCATGACTTTAAAGGAAGAATGCTACTAGTTTACTTTGTTTGAAGCCTCAAAATTGTTATTTATTGATCACCCTATAAACCTGTGTCAATTTTGACTTTGAAATTAAATGGGGAAGTGAAATTGTGTTGTGTTTTAATTTAAGATACAGTGGTAAACAATATTATCATTGCAAATAGTTTTTTATTTTTGTTGCCCAAGTTGCTTCACTTGTAGAATGATGTGCAGCATTTCCTAGTTCAAGCATATGTCTTTGTCGAAGGCTGTGATAATCGCTTAGGTTTTGCTCCAATAAATCGGTCATAATGTGAAGATTACAGTGACCTCTTGATGCGACCAATTGCTATAAGCACATCCTTGAGTACCATTGTCTTGGGTTATTGTAACCCCTGTTATTTGCAGTGCTTAGAAATGGGAGGATTGCGGTAAGAAACAGTATATAAAAAAAACAACCTTTTATTTTCTTGGTTATAATGCAGTCTTTTCACAAACCTAACTATGCATCTTTCATATCAATTTATTTGCTATTGTATGGTCTGTCTATGATTGTTCTTCCTTAACTTTTGACTGAGAAGTTCTTTTGTAAGTCTTCATTCAGGGCATTTGCTGAAATGTGACTCCAAATTGGTTCAAGGTAGATCCTAACTAGTCACAAGCAGCCTAATAACTTGACATGAGTCAAGCAAATTATGATTGAGTTTAAGGTGCTATAAATGGATTTCTGCATAATGCCTGGGTCAGTTTGAACGACACTAAAAAATGAGTGAATGGCAAACTCTGCATAGGCCATGACTGGCAAGTCAAAACAATTTCGTAACACTTCTTCATTGGCGAACAGCGCTGGAAACAAGTTCAACCTTGGAAAGTACTCACATGCTTCCCTTAGTAGGTTGTTTTATTGGTGTGCCAGTGGCTGGTTCTTTGATCCAAAGAAGCTGCATGGTGAGGCATATGTATTCTGGCACAATCAGTCAAGTGGCCCCTTCCCACAGAGCTACAAAGGAGATCCATTGAAATCAAGTAGCCTGAGAAGTGCTGCTCTTTTTGTTTGAACAAAGGTAAGTCAACCAGCAGTTGGTATTGCTGTATTCCCATGTCTCATAAGTGCATCAGTTCGGAATTCATCTTTCTGTAAAATGAAGGAATTTGGACAGGAAAGCGGACATTCTCTTGATATAACTCCTTGCAACAAAGAGACAGTGGCCTGGTTAAGGGCAGAGGGTGGCAGACTAGTCCCCCTCTTCCCCCTTTAACTCCATCTCTCCCCAACCCTGCACTTGTGATGGTTTTGGCTCTGTCAGCATCCCCTCTCATTTTCCCTCCTACGACATATCCTAAGCCAGCTCTTCTTTCTCTGCTTTCAAAGTTCTCATTCCAAAATTAACTCCTACATTTACTTTCCCCTTATACATGCTTCACCCCAGGAGTCCTAGCACAGGTGATACAGACCGCCCTCCTCTATCTTCTGTCAAGCCTTGCCATCTGAGCACCTTTTACCTGTTCCCAGTCATGTCCTTCTTTTCTATTCTTCCTCTCTATTGCATCTCCTCTTTCTCCGTTGCCCCTCCTACCACAATTCGTACAATTCAATCCAACCCTACCCCTGTCAATTCGCTATCCCCAGCTTCCTGGATGCCACTCGATCCATAAATAAGAATTGTTTGAATATCCATGACCTAGTCATGCACACTAGGCTGGATCATTCTCTCCCCCCCCTCCCCCCCACCCTTCATATCCAAGACTTGGCTACCTAATCTGGGCTAGAAACCACATTACAAGAAAAACCA
Organism: Calotriton arnoldi; assembly: GCA_963921515.1. Taxonomy (NCBI): domain Eukaryota; kingdom Metazoa; phylum Chordata; class Amphibia; order Caudata; family Salamandridae; genus Calotriton; species Calotriton arnoldi. The sequence goes on along the minus strand of CAWUFW010007689.1, from coordinate 22,844 downwards.
TCAGAGGTGTAGCTGTTCTGAGGGTTCATTAGCCACCCCCAGCTTGTAGTACTTAGCAGCAGCAGAGTGGAATTCCATTCTCATGATGGTCTTGCTCTCTTTCAGTCTTCTTGTCATTCTTCCTACTCCACAGTCCCCCTCTGTTAAAATCAATCTGTCTTAAATACCTTCCTTGTTGTCATTAGCAATCATAAAACCTATTCATCTTGGGTGGCCTCAACGTTGGGTACACAAACCTGATGTTTCCCAACCTAGATCCCGGCTGTCTAACCTAGAAGCGTTGAAGCTGTATAAGTTACTCTCCGACCCCACTCATGTACACATTCTGAACACAATGTTTATCTCCTCAGGGCCAACATGGTCCCAGCAAACCATCTTTTCACCTGGATTGGCCCTCATACTATTGATGTCCGCCTTAACATTCCCATCGCAGGGAGGTTAATGACATTTAAGCCAGAAGACTGTCTAGACTACAGAAGCAATTCAACATCTGCACTGCTCAACCTCTACTCTTTGATTCACTAACAAACTAATAATAGCAATATAACATTTCAAATAATAGTTAGCTTCCGTCTTTGAAACACTGATCTAGCTCAAAACCTCCACTCTGACCGAACCTTCTTTTTAAACTGACTGATGGCAAGATGGTTATAGGTTCTAAAAATTTGAAGGAAATAAAAGCTGAAAATAGAGTCCATGAAAGGCTATTCAAGAAACTGTACAGCCATAATGAGGTTGAGGGAGGCAGGACTCAGGATGTCAGTGGCAGTACTGGCCACGGCTGGCAGGAACTAAGCAAAGAGGGTGCTATCTTGCCCTGCTCCCAAACCACCTCTGCAGTTTCTAGGTGGTGCCCAGTGAGTTATCACCACATCATGCTGCCTTTGATTTTGTATGTGATTTAAATTAGGAACTTCAAAGAAACATACGAGGACACATCATTGAGGGGAAAACTCCACTCAAAGCAAGTACCAGCCTATGTGATTGGTGCAAAGTGCTCTAAAATGTTTCTATTTCTCTGTAAAAGCTGCATACTATTGTCAATGATCCCTTAATCAAGGCATCTCCCCAGAAGCTGTCAAGACATGCCAGATCCTCACACTCACAAAGAAACCTACTCAAGACCCTAGTGACCTCACCAACTACTGCTCCATCACGTATCTACCATTCATCAGCAAGATCATTGAAAAAGCAGTCTGTGTTCAACTCCAGGGTCTATCATTGATAACCATTTCATGACTACCTGTCTGACTTGAGATCATGCTGCATCACAGAGATTGCTACCTTAAAAATTGACCACAGATGAACATGTGGCTCCCTTGACCTCAGATGAAAATGACCTCTGCCTCCTGATATTGCTGGACCTTTCAGCTGCATTTAAACGCAGTTGACCATCCCACCCTTCTATGTACTTTGTAGTGTCAAATGGGATTCTCCGGCAATGTTCTTCTCTGGTTCACCTACCTTTCCAACCAACACCAGTTTGTTCACATGAGCCACTCCAGGTCACAAAAGATCTCTATCACCAGTAGAGTCGCCCAGGGTTCAATTCTGCTTCAACCTTTAGATGGAGCTCTTTGGTGCTTTATACCGATAACTGCATCAAGAATCATCAGTATGCCTATAGCACACAAGTACTTAAAGTCCCCCCTGCTTCAGACATTTAATACCTCTAACGCTGCTTGCATGATATCCACACCTGGATGTCCAGTGCCTACCTGAAGCTCAACCAAAACTGTTGTTTGCCATGAACAATAAACAGGATACAGTACGAACCTGCCTCAATGACCTGAAACCCGACTGCTTTGAAACGTGACGGCTTTGAGCGCTAACTTACACCGAATGCAAAGTCTGATCGACCTTGGACACCAACCTCACCCTCAAGGAACACATTGACAAAAAAAAACAGACGACCTGGTTCCAGCTGTCCCTGCTAAAGAAAGTCGAACTGTTTCTTGCAGAAAGCGACTTCAAAACACCGTCCAAACCCTTAAACTGTCACATCTAGATGTTGGCAATGCTGTACAGCATGGCATCGCAGACTCCACACTGGCACCACTTAGGTGTATCCTACGCACCGCAGCACATCTCATCCAGGTCCTAAAGAAATATGATCGCATCACCCCCATCCCGGCCCACACCATCTTTAAAACCAGCTGGACCATTTACAAAGCCGTCAAGACCAGCCGCCCCTTGCTTATTTTGCAGACAAACTCACCATCTCTGGTGGTACTTGGCACACCTGCAGCAAGGACAACTGCAGATTAAGAAGTGTAAAAAAAGAAAAAACAAGACAGCAGACCTTTTTCATCAATGCACCCAGTATCTGGACAATATCCCCATATCCATCAGGACAGTACGTGCACCTGCAATTTAGGAAAGAATTAAAGAGTCACCTCTTTAAAGAACACTGTAGGAGGCTGGCTTAGTATATGGTGCACACTTAAAGGAGTGATGCACCTTGCACTAATCCTGGCAACCCGTATGGTGATTTTAGTGGCCTTTGATAACCTTAGGCTCTCAAAGTGGTAGCTGTAGCGAACAGCCTTCAGGCCTATCTTGAAGGAGCGTAAAGCATATTGTCTTACCACATTTAATCAACAGTGTAGATCAGATAAAAAAGAACCACATAGTGTTTATGAAAAGTAAGTATTTATTACACTACACTATCACATTGGTATGTCTCCTACCCGGAGATATCAACAATACAAATGAAAATACTTCAAAGAAATCAGGTAAGTAGCACAAATATACACTGGTCTCTAGGGGCAGACCAACCATATATTAAAGGAGTGGAATGCAAGCTGCAAGGATGAACGGGACTCGGACCAAAGGACTCAGAGGAGCTGGGATAACCAGGAACCACCCGAGGTAAGTACCCAGGAACTCCACGGAGGCTGTGTCCAGACTGGAAATGCAGCCTCTTGCCCAATGGAAGTCTATGGAGAAGTCGCGGTTGCAGTTTTAAAGAAAAAGGACACTTCCCAGAAGACCCAGAAGAAACCCATTGGAGCACGGAAGCTTGGAGAGCCACCCCACCCGTGGATGCCCCAGGGACTGGGTTACCTGCACCAGGGAAGCCAGGTGCATAGGGGTGAAGTGACGTCGGAAACTCCTGTATACAACAACGGACGACTTGGAAAGAAAGGCCTCTGGAGAAGTCTCTGAAGATGTCCATGGAATCCAAGGGTGGATTTTTGAGGAGGAGAACCTGCAAGCAGTGGCGACAGAGTCTATGCCACTCTGAGGTGACCGGGAGGCATGGAAGCACAATGCTCACCCTTGGCAGGGAGCTTTACAGTTGACAAGGACCTTCTCGAAGGAGCTGTGGGGACCAAGCGACACTATGGAAGACCAGGAGCTGTGTATGAGCTGTCACACATCAGACGTTGGTGTCTAGGTAGTCGGTGTTGGGTGGGAGTACCAACAAGCCTTGGTAGCCGCAACTGGCATGGGAGACGACAAGATGCAATCGTTGGGACCAGTAAGGTCCAAGAGACTCACCAAGTGCAGATGAGTAAGAGCAGGCCCGAGCACCCAGGGGAGCCCATCAAAGCAGAAGACCCTTGAGAGGACCCACAGGCCGAAGGAACAGGAGTTGCAAGAGGACCTCAGGCAGCTCACCAAAGATGGAGGCCACGATACAAAGGATGCAGTGAGGACACTGATCTTCAAGGGATGAGGTGCTGGAGGCTGGAGCTTCTTGTAGCCCGAAGATCTCTGGAGTGCAGAGCCAACAAGTCTTGGCAATGGCAAGTCGACGCGATGCACAGGGTTTGGTCCCAGCAGCTCCGACAAGGGATACTGTCCTCCAAATTGCAGTAAAGACAGCTCAGGACTCTGGAGAGCCACAAAACCAACACCTAAGTTGCTGAACCTCGGGAAGTTCATAGGACAACAAGAACAGCAGACTGGTCCGCTTCGTTGCTGTGCCTGCAGATGCAGGGGAGTGACTCCTTCACTCCAAGGGAGATTTTTCGGATGTCCTAGATGCCCACAGGTCTTCTGGAGAACCTGAGCAAAGCACAGACACAGATGAGGCAGTAGACTTGCAGGACAGCGAGACCAGGAGCAGCAGGAGTCTACCTTGATGCAGTCTTGGTTCCAGGAGAAGTGCAACGAAGTCCAAGTGTCCAGACAGTCGAAGAGTTTTCTTGGTTTCAGAGGTGAGGCTTGTTGAATTATGAATCTGAGGACCAACCCACAGGGGAGCTCTTAAATACTCAAGGAAAGGGTTGGAACGACTTGGAGATCTCTCCCAGAGGAGGGGCTGGACATAGGGGAGGATACTTCCCTGTCCTTTTTTTCCAGTTTTGCGCCAGAGCCGGAACCAAAGGTTCCTAAACTGGCTCAAACCGGTGTATGCAAGGAGGGCACCAAATATGCCATTCAATGTAGTCTGGTGGCGCTGGAAAGCAAGAGAGCAGATTATCTATAGTATGAGACATGGATTTATGTTGTATTTAAGGACTGGAATGAGTGGAGAGATAGAGACAAGAATTTTCATGTGCCTGACCAGTTGATGGTGCTGGAGCGATTTAAGGAGGAGTACTCTTCCCCCACTTAAGTAATACCTGTCAGACTTGCCTGAAAAGGATCCAGAGAAACCTGAAGTGTTGGCTGACAAGTGATTGGCTTACAGGGTGAACAAAGGACTGGAGCAGCCTGGTTCTCAGCCAAAAGTAGAGAGGAACTCTCACCAGACTGGGTCCAAACCGGACGACTGGGACCAGGGCAATTCCCAAGAATCCTAGGGAAGACACTATCAGAAAGGGAATTAATTTACTCAGGACCACAAGGAGAAGGGAGGCAAAAAACTTTCTTCAAATCCCATGGTGATTACTTATTGATCGGGTCTTACAAAGAGACACAGATTAAAGATCATATATAACTGCACCGATAATCCCAAGTTTGGTGACTGCGGATGAACGTAGCTGAGAGTGCTCTGTTTTACTTAATCTGCTAGAATTGGTCATTTGGGAAAGGGACCTGCATGCCCTTAAGCACATCCATCCAGATAAAAATGGGTTTGTGTTGGAAGCAAGTATCAATGGGAGCAAAGCTTCTGCCTTAAGGGATACAGGTGCTTACATGACCATAGTTGAGAGGAACTATCTCAAACCTAAAGCGATTCTCTCTGATGCTAATGGCACAGACCTGGTAGCCAGTGGTAATGACATGGAGTACCCAATTGCCCAAGTTGAGATGGAAATCAGTGGCACGTTGGACATGGTTAATGTAGGGGTAGGAGAGAAGCAAGATGTCTGATGTCTCTTGGTTAATGACTTGATTGTCTCTAGATTAATACCAGGATCAGAAGCCTACCTGCCTTAAACCACAACAACTGTGTTGGCCAAAGCACAGTCTCAGGAACAAGCTCACACCATGCCAGATTTGCCTAGATCAGAGCAAATTAGTAAGTTGGTCATGGGAGATTGTTGTGGTGTTCATTGCCCTTTTCCAGAAGCAGATGGAGAATGACAGATCTGAAGCAGACAAGCTGTTGGAGCCAAGCTGACTGTCGGAGCTGAATGGGGTAGTTGCTGCTGGAGGACATACCTGGTAGGGGTTCTGCTAGGCACAGGGTGAGTACCCTAAACTTGTGGGACTTCAGAAGTAAGCCTAGGAACTGGTCTGCAAGGGAGTGATTGAAGACACTATGTTGGCTAAGAGAGTAGACTGTTATATAGTGAGCCTGTGAATCCTGAGCCAGGAACTAGCAAGAGGCTAGTGGTTCCACTAATGCACAAGAATCTCATGTGATTAGTAGCCCATTGAGTGCCCATAGCAGGAAACCTGGGCATCAGAAAGACCCAGGGTAGGTTGGATCCTTTGTTTTACTGCCATTGGCATTATTATTCCATTTGACCCCACTGCACCACAGTTCCAGGCAAAAAGTGCGCCTTGTGGTAGATTATGCCACCAGGTTTCTAGAGGAAGTGCCTCTTAGGAGCACAACTGCAAAAGGGAAAGCTAGGGCACTGACGGCAATCTTTTCTTAGGGTTGGTTTCCCTAAGATAGCGATCTTTTCTAGGGTTGGATTCCCTAAGGAACAATTTCTTCATCCATGAGAGAGTTGTGGAAGCACTCTGGTGTAACCTACCACTTCTTCAAAAAGCCAATTGATTCGTGGAAAGATTTACTAGGCTCTTAAGAGCATGATGGGAGCTCAGGAGGAAGTGGTGTCTTCTCATGCTAGGTTTCCATTTAGCCTACAGAGAAGGAATTCTGCCGATGTTTTTTGGGTTCCGTTCCTTTTGAACTTCTGTTTAGGCACCCAGTGCATGGCCTGCTCACCTTAGTCAGAGCAAAGTGGGAAGATCTGAGTTATCGCAAAAAGTATGTGATTTGCCTCAATAAGTTAATGGTCAGGTTAAGAAAAATCTTCAGGCAAACCAAGAGGTGATAAAGGAGTGTATGACCAGAAAACAGCACTGAAAGGAGGATTAGGAGGTGTTGGTGATAACGTTCCTTTAGCTTTGGAGGACAGGTGGTGTGGGCAACAAAAGGTAGAGCAGAAGATTTACTATGGTCACAGATGCCACAAAAGAACCCAGGAGGCCGTTTCATATGAACTACTTAATACTTGATATATCTAGGGAGATTACGCAGTGAACATTATGAGTACAGCAGAGGGGTGGAGGAAGACTGATTATCTCCCCATACTACTGCATAGTGATGTGCAGGATGGTTCTGTGGATGGGGTACAACTTGCCCCTGAGCAGCAGAGAGAGACTGTAGAGAGGTACTAGAACTGTTTTCCCATCTCTTCCAACTGACTCCAAGGTTGACACCTGTCTCTTACACAGATACAGGGTACAGCTTGCCTGTGAAGAGCAAGACCTACAGGATGTCTGAGTGAGCCCAGGAGTGTATCAACCTAGAGGCTGCCAAGATGTTGGACTTGGTGGTGATTGAGCATTCCTGTAGCCGTTGGGCCGGCCTGGTGATGATGGCGCCCAACCAAGGATCCACAGACTGGCACTTTTGTGTGGATTAACAGACTCTCAACGAGGTGAACCAAGACAGATGCACACCCAATCCACAAAGCTGATGAACCTGTGGAACAGCTGGGTGCTGCTCACTACTTGAGCACCTTTGGTTTGTCTAGTGGCTACTGAAACATCACTTTAGCATGTAATGCCAAGACGAAGACCTCATTCCCCATGCAGAGAATATACCAGTCCAGAATAGAGCCCTTTGGGCTGAAGAATACTCCAGTCACTTTTCTAATGCCCGGCGAGCCATGTTCTATCGGGGTTTGAAGAGATCTGTATTGGCTGCCTGGATCATATTGTAGTATCTGAAAGAGACACGTTAGTGACCGATTCCTTACCTTAGAATATCCCCAGGCGTCAGGCTGGATCCGGAAAGTTTTTGTGTAGCAGTACCCTTGCGCGTCGGTAGGCGGCTCCGCGTCCGTTGTCGGCGTCGTGATCGCCGGGATGACGTCGCGGGCAGTACTTAGGCGCCGCCCCTGCGCGCTGACGTCAGTTCTTCTTTTTCCGCGCCAGCAAGCGCAGATCCGGGAAGAGCAGTGCCCTGGTCATTTTTTGACCAAACTTTTTGGGTGAATTTTTCACTGTTTTTCTATCAATCGACTTCAAGGTGTCGTAGGGATGCCCGGGTTTAAACGTTGCGGCGCCTGTGCTCGGATGATGTCCATCACAGACCCGCATCGGGAGTGTCTCTTCTGCCTCGGCCGAGGCCACGACACGGAGTCTTGTTCCGACTGCCGGGCCCTCAACCCGAAAGCTTTGCGAGAGCGGTCTCGAAAGCTCCTGGAGGCCCGGCATTCGGCTCCGCGCAAGCCCCGGTCGCGTGAGAGGTCCAGGGGTCGATCGCGGAGTCCACACCGGTCGTCGGCATCTAAGTCTTCTTCGTCCAGTAAGTCCAAACACAAAAAGTCCAAAAAGCATCGTCGCTCTAGGACTTCGCCTCGCCGGTCTCGCGACTTGGCTGAGGCCCCTCCCGGCACCGTCCCCGCGGCCCCGGACATGCCTGTGGAGTCGCCCCCGCAATACCCGCCCTTCCCGGGTTCGGGGCGGATCCGGCCCAAGTACAGGAATTCCTGTCGGCCATGGCCCGCCTCTTCGGGCCTCCAGGTCCCTCCGGTGCGCCTTCGGGCCTCGCGGGCCCTGATAGGTTGCTCCGGCGTCGCCGCCGGCTCTGGCCCCGGCGTCGCCCGTGCCTCCAGCCTCGATCCCGGCTCCGGCCCCGGCCCCGATCCCGGCTCCACAACCCCCATCGACGCCGGTCGACCTAACGACACCTCCGCCGGCGCCGATGTCTCCGGTGCCGTTCTCGACGCCGCCTGGGGCTCCGGGCGGCGTCGTCCCCCAGTTCCTTCCAGCTCCGGACATGGACCCGGACCGACGTCGCTCGACGCCGGTTCCGGCGCCGATGAGACCTTGGGTCCCAAATGTCCCTCCTCCCCCTTATTTTGAACCAGAGGAGGACCAGGAGGACTGGGAGGGGTCTGATGACCCTCTGGCACAACAGTGTCAGTACGATGAGGACTGGACAGAAGGTCTAGGGATGCCAGTGGTCTAGATACTTCCCCTGACACTGGCATGCTGTCTCCTCCCGTGGCTACGGAGGAGGGAGCCAATTTTGCAACGGTGTTGCGTAGGGCGGCTGGAGCCTTACATCTCCAACTCCCTACTGTGGCGGTCAAGACTAATCTCTTGACAGAGGTGCTTCAGCCGGCAGCCTCCTCTACGGAGACTGTGCTGCCGTTTAACGACGCCTCACTGACGTTCTTTGGGCGCCTGGTCCAAGCCCAACACAGGGGCTCCTGTGGATAGGAACGTGTCCCGACGCCATCGCCCAGCTCCGGGCGACCCCCTGTTTCTCTCTGTCCACCCCACTCCTGAGAGCTTGGTTGTCCAAGCCTCCGCTTCCCAAACCGCCTTCCCTACCGCCCTCCGGATAGGGAATCCAAACGCCTGGATCAATTTGGGAAGAAGGGTTTTTCTTCCTCCAGTGCTGGCTTGCGGTCCATCAACACCGCTTGTCTTTTGGGCCGATATACCCACTCCTTGTGGGATTCGGTGGCGAATGTTTTGCCCCAGTGTTCTGAGGAGGTCCAGACACTGCTTTCCCGCGCCATTGCGGAAGGAAGGAAGGGATGCGGCCAAATACACGATACGATGTGGCCTTGATACCGCCGACTCGCTGGGCAGGTCTATTGCAACGACGGTGGCGCTGCGACGCCACGCCTGGCTGAGAACCACTGGTTTTTCAGGGGATGTCCAGAATACTCTCATGGACATGCCCTTTGATGGAGTCGGTCTTTGGGTCCAAAGCAGACCATGCGTTGGAGTGCTTTAAGGACTCACGGGCTACTGCCAAGTCCCTGGGCCTTTCTGCTACACGCCCTCCGCTGACTTCTGCTTTTCGCCCCTATCGTGGCCACGGTAGGGGCGCCCTTCACGTCAGCAGCCCAGCCACCGGCCCGCGCAGCAGGCGTCTTCGCGTGGCCGAGGACGTGGATTCCGCCGTGGCGGATCGGGCAACCAGCGTGCGGGTCAGGCCACCACCTCCAACCCGTCCGCGGCCTCCAAACCCTCCTAGTCCCTCCTTTCAGGTGCACAGCACGCCAGTAGGGGCAGGGTCCGCCATCACCTTCCCCACTGGCGTACCATCACCTCGGACAGGTGGGTCTTGGACAGTGTCCGAAGGGGCGACTCCTCCCCTTCGAGTCCACCCCCAGCCATGCCACCTCAATTCCACCGCATGTCAGGGGATCACTTGGTACTTCTGCAGAAGGAAGTCACGGCCCTCTTGGCCAAGAGGGCCATTGAGCATGTTCCGACCCCAGAAGTAGGGCGTGGTTGCTACTCCCACTACTTCCTGGTGCCCAAGAAGGACAAGGAGGACATGCGTCCTATCTTGGACCTCCGGAACGTCAATCGCTTCCTCCGGAAGGAGAAGTTCAAGATGCTCACCCTAGCTCAGGTCTTGACTGCCCTCGACCCTGGAGACTGGTTGGTAGCGTTGGACTTGCAGGACGCATATTTCCACATCCCCGTCCTGCCGGCCCACCGGCGTTACCTTCGGTTCACGGTAGGCCCCGAGCATTTTCAGTTCACCGTGCTCCCTTTGGCCTTACCAGTGCCCCTCGGGTGTTCACGAAAGTGATGGCGGTGGTCGCAGCTCATCTGCGCCGGGCAGGGGTTTCAGTCTTCCCCTACCTCGACGACTGGCTGCTGAAGGCGGGCTCGTCCCAGGCAGTCGTCTCCCACCTCCAGACTATGGCCGAACTCCTGCACTCGCTGGAGTTCTCCATCAATGTGCCGAAGTCGCATCTGATTCCTTCTCCACAGCTCCTTTTCATCGGGGCAGTTCTGGACACGACGCAGTTTCGGGCCTATCCTCCCGAACGGCGAGTCCGGGATATTCAGGCTATGATTCCGATCTTTCAGCCTTTATCCTGGGTTTCGGTACGGATGACCCTGAGGCTGCTGGGCCTCATGGCCTCCTGCATCCTGCTGGTCAATCATGCCAGATGGCATATGCGGGCTCTGCAGTGGGACCTGAAGTTCCAGTGGGCGCAGCACCAGGGCAACCTGTCCGATCACGTCCAGATCTCGGAGGGAACTGCAAAACAGTTGCAGTGGTGGCTCTCGAACCGGCAATGGGTCATGGGCAGATCCCTCTCCCTTCCCCAGCCAGAGCATACAGTTGTGACGGACGCGTCCCTTCTGGGATGGGGCGGTCACATGGGAGAGGCGGAGATCAGAGGCCTCTGGTCTCCGGGCGGAGTCCCGGCTCCATATCAACCTTCTGGAGCTCCGGGCGATCCGACTTGCACTCAAGGCATTCCTTCCCTCTGTCAAAGGGACGGTAATGCAGGTGTTCACAGACAACACCACCGCCATGTGGTACTGCACCAAACAGGGCGGGGTGGGGTCTTGGACCCTTTGTCAGGAGGCTCTGCGCCTCTGGACATGGCTGGAACATCAGGGCATGTTCCTGATGGTTCAACACCTGGCAGGTTCCCTGAACGCCAGGGCGGACGAACTCAGCCGCAGGTGCATGATGGATCACGAATGGCGTCTTCACTCGGAAGTGGCGCAAGGACTCTTTCTACAGTGGGGAGAGCCTTGGTTAGATCTATTCGCCACCGAAGAGAACGCGCAATGTCATCAGTTCTGCGCGTTGGAATTTCCAAGGCGGCACTCGCTCGGCGACGCTTTTCGTCGCGAGTGGAGTTGCGGTCTGTTGTACGCCTTTCCGCCTATACCACTTCTACCCAGAGTGTTGAAGAAGATTCGGCACGACCGGGCCCAAGTCATTCTTGTGGCTCCGGACTGGGCTCGAAGAGTTTGGTATCCCGAGCTACTCAATATGAGCGTAGATCCCCCGATCCGTCTGCCTCTTCGGGAGGATCTTCTGTCGCAGCAGCAGGGGACGGTCCTCCACCCGAACCTGTCCAGTCTACACCTGCTTGCGTGGAGATTGAGCGGCGGCAGTTGATTCCTTTCGACTTGCCTCCCGAAGTTTGTGATGTGATTCTGGCAGCCAGGCGTCCCTCCACTAAGGTGGTATACGCCTGCAGGTGGAACAAATTTGTGGCATGGTGCACAGCAAAGGCTGTGAATCCCCTTTCTGCCCCTCTTTCTGAGGTCCTTCTGTTCCTTCTCTCTCTGGCCCAACAGGGTTCTGCCCTGGGTACCATCAAGGGTTATCTTTGTGCTATCTCGGCCTTCCTCAGGCTCCCTGATCAGCCCTCCCTTTTCAAGTCCCCTGTTGTTAACAGGTTCTTAAAAGGCATTACTCACCTCTTCCATTTGTGATGCCTCAGTGGGACTTGAACTTGGTTCCTACCTTTTTAATGTGCGCTCCCTTTGAGCCTCTACATAACTGTCCTCTTCGTCTTCTGACTCTGAAGACAGCCTTTCTGGTGGCCATCACCTCCGCTCGGCGGGTGAGTGAGCTCCAGGCTCTGTCTTGCAAACCTCCCTTTCTGTCTGTTCATCCAGACAAGGTTGTTCTTCGGACGCGTCCGTCCTTCTTGCCAAAGGTGGTTACTGCTTTCCACATTGGGCAGACCATCACTTTGCCCACCTTCTTTCCGCCTCCGCATCCTTCCAGAGAGGAAGAGAGGCTCCACCGTCTGGACCCAAAACGTGCGCTCTCCTTCTATATTGACCGCACAAAACACTTCCGGGTGGATGACCAGCTCTTTGTTGGCTACGTGGGCGCCAAAAGGTCGGGCGGTGCACAAGAGGACCATCTCCCGCTGGGTTACCTTGTGCATCAAGACCTGCTATTCTTTGGCTAAAAGGAGCCTCCTGTTGGGCTGCGTGCCCATTCCACCAGGGCAACGGCTGCTACCACGGCCTTGGGCCGCGGTGTTCCGCTGCCGGTTATCTGTCAGGCAGCTACGTGGGCCTCGCTGCACACGTTTACAAAGCATTACTGCCTTGACAGTCAGGTCCGGAGGGACGGCTTCTTTGGCCGTTCTGTCCTCCAGGACTTCCTTGTCTGATCTTTGTTCGCAGACCCACCACCGGGGTTGGTATTGCTGGGGTATCTATTCTAAGGTAAGGAATCTGTCACTAACGTGTCTCTTTCAGATGCACAAGTTACTAACTTGTGTAACGATATATCTGTAAGAGATAGTAGTTAGTGACAGATTCCTTACCGCCCCACCCATCCTCCCCGTTCTGCGAACTGATTTCTAGGGTTAAGGACATCCCTTTCAGGGCCCTAGTATTTTTCAGACACCTATGTCAGCTTCTTGCATGGCTCTGCGTTCCTGGCGCGGAAAGTCGTGTACAGAACTGACGTCAGCGCGCAGGGGCGGCGCCTAAGTACTGCCCGCGACGTCATCCCGGCGATCACGACGCCGACGACGGACGCGGAGCCGCACGACGCCGCCTACCGACGCGCAAGGGTACTGCTACGCAAAAACTTTCCGGATCCAGCCTGACGCCTGGGGATATTCTAAGGTAAGGAATCTGTCACTAACTACTGTCTTTTACAGATATATCGTTACACAAGTTAGTAACTTGTGCATTAAGCACTTCACAGGAGGAACACCTGAAGCACCTAGAACAGGTTTTGGTCTACTTACAGATAGCAAAACAGATCATCAAAGCAACCAAGTGCCATTTAGAGCAGTCCTCTATAGTCTACCTTGGGCACCAGGTGGGCATTGAGAAGATCTGCCCACTGGATGCCAAGATCAAGTCTATGGCAAATTAGCAGTGTCATAATTGAACCATTGGCAGCCCAGACATCTAGGTAACAGCCTGAAAAGCTGATATGGACTGAGGAATGAGAGGTTTGTATGGAGCTGACCAGAGCACTGTGGAATGTGCCTGTTAAATTACTGTTGCACTTCATTGCACAGGTTGGTGCCTCAGATAAAGTAGTTGGAGCAGTACTAGCTCACCTTCATGACAGGGGTATAGAGCATCCAGTGGCTTTTATCTGCTGCAGACTACTCCCTAGAAAACAGAACTGAACCGACATTCCATAGGATGGGCTTTGAGGAGGGTTCCAGCCTTACCCGTTTAGTACTAAGGTACTGGTCCAGATAGCTCACAAAACACTCAAGTGGGTGATGGCCGGAATGGGTGAGAATCCCAAGTTGCCGTGGTGCTCTATCTTATTGCAAAGCTTAAATTTCACAGTGGAGAACAAAGCAAGAATCCTGGTAATGCAGATGTACGTTACCTTTGGTTTTGAAAAAGCAACAACCAGACTTCTCAAATGGTGGAGTAAGGATCCAGGTAGTCAGATCTGGGAGGGGTATCTTTTGGGAATGGAATGCCTCCTGCATGGTAAATTGGTGTTTTCCCCTGCCCTGAGTGCCCAACTACATGGATTTCTGGTATCTTAACTTTTGTTTTAGCCCTAGCATCACACTTGGGTAAGCATGTGCATAAGTGGCCTAGGCCTGTCCATGACTGTGTGGGCCCCTGGACCTGTTCTGTGACATGGAGGGGTGCAAAAAGCATGCCCACATTTTCCAGTCCTGAGTATAACCCATACTGTGTTCGTGGTAGCATATGGTGTATTTAAAGGAAATCAATAGAGTGACCAGACCATTTTACCTGTGTCACTGGGGCAGAGGCCTACTTGCATACCTGTTTAAAGTTCTGCTCTTATGTGTAGGTCTTTAATTTTGTGCTGACCTCCTGTATGCACCAAGTGTGTGTGTGTATATGTGTAGCATGTAACACATACAGCATGTAACACATGCTTGGTGAAAAGTTGTGTGAGTGAGCCTGAGTGACAAAGGCCAGTGGGATCCATTTTTGATGTCGCTGGCCTATCCTTGCACAAGATGGAGAGCGAGGGCTGTGCTCCGAAACAGTAGAAGTGTATTGCCTGCATTCCTGTAGCTGAAGGGAGGAGGATGGAGGCAGGTCTACCTTTAGAAGCTCCATAAGGCCTTTTGGAAGCAAGTAGCTACTATTTACTCTTCTGAGCACTGACATTCCGTGCATAAAGTCATTGAAGGGTGTGGAGTCTGTCTTTTGTGATACAAAAGGGGATGATGGACGGAACGTTTGAGCCAATCAAACACTCACCCCCAGTCAACTGATCTGGGTTTAATCCATCATCATTCTTTAGCTCACTCCACCACCCCAGTTCAGACATGGCCATATGCAAATCAGTCTGACCCTGTGCCTCATGGGAACAGTCCAGCCCGAACTGCCAAGCCATGTCTTCCTGGACCGGAAACAAGCATCCTAGGACCGGTTTCTGGCATTCCAGCCGTCATCAGCCAGGCTTGCTTGAAACCAGTGGCAAAGTGAGCAAGGGACCCACGTCTGGGCATACCCCCGCCAACTTAGGGCGAACAAAGCGATACAAAAGGGATGATGGACGGAACGCTTGAGCCAATCAAACACTCACCCCCAGTCAACTGATCTGGGTTTAATCCATCATCATTCTTTAGCTCACTCCACCACCCCAGTTCAGACATGGCCATATGCAAATCAGTCTGACCCTGTGCCTCATGGGAACAGTCCAGCCCGAACTGCCAAGCCATGTCTTCCCTGGACCGGAAACAAGCATCCTAGGACCGGTTTCTGGCATTCCAGCCGTCATCAGCCAGGCTTGCTTGAATCCAGTGGCAAAGTGAGCAAGGGACCCACGTCTGGGCATACCCCCGCCAACTTAGGGCGAACAAAGCGATACAAAAGGGGGATGATGGACGGAACGCTTGAGCCAATCAAACACTCACCCCCAGTCAACTGATCTGGGTTTAATCCATCATCATTCTTTAGCTCACTCCACCACCCGAGTTCAGACATGGCCATATGCAAATCAGTCTGACCCTGTGCCTCATGGGAACAGTCCAGCCCGAACTGCCAAGCCATGTCTTCCCTGGACCGGAAACAAGCATCCTAGGACCGGTTTCTGGCATTCCAGCCGTCATTAGCCAGGCTTGCTTGAATCCAGTGGCAAAGTGAGCAAGGGACCCACGTCTGGGCATACCCCCGCCAACTTAGGGCGAACAAAGCGATACAAAAGGGGATGATGGACGGAACGCTTGAGCCAATCAAACACTCACCCCCAGTCAACTGATCTGGGTTTAATCCATCATCATTCTTTAGCTCACTCCACCACCCCAGTTCAGACATGGCCATATGCAAATCAGTCTGACCCTGTGCCTCATGGGAACAGTCCAGCCCGAACTGCCAAGCCATGTCTTCCCTGGACCGGAAACAAGCATCCTAGGACCGGTTTCTGGCATTCCAGCCGTCATCAGCCAGGCTTGCTTGAATCCAGTGGCAAAGTGAGCAAGGGACCCACGTCTGGGCATACCCCCGCCAACTTAGGGCGAACAAAGCGATACAAAAGGGGATGATGGACGGAACGTTTGAGCCAATCAAACACTTACCCCCAGTCAACTGATCTGGGTTTAATCCATCATCATTCTTTAGCTCACTCCACCACCCCAGTTCAGACATGGCCATATGCAAATCAGTCTGACCCTGTGCCTCATGGGAACAGTCCAGCCCGAACTGCCAAGCCATGTCTTCCCTGGACCGGAAACAAGCATCCTAGGACCGGTTTCTGGCATTCCAGCCGTCATCAGCCAGGCTTGCTTGAATCCAGTGGCAAAGTGAGCAAGGGACCCACGTCTGGGCATACCCCCGCCAACTTAGGGCGAACAAAGCGATACAAAAGGGGATGATGGACGGAACGTTTGAGCCAATCAAACACTCACCCCCAGTCAATTGATCTGGGTTTAATCCATCATCATTCTTTAGCTCACTCCACCACCCCAGTTCAGACATGGCCATATGCAAATCAGTCTGACCCTGTGCCTCATGGGAACAGTCCAGCCCGAACTGCCAAGCCATGTCTTCCCTGGACCGGAAACAAGCATCCTAGGACCGGTTTCTGGCATTCCAGCCGTCATCAGCCAGGCTTGCTTGAATCCAGTGGCAAAGTGAGCAAGGGACCCACGTCTGGGCATACCCCCGCCAACTTAGGGCGAACAAAGCGATACAAAAGGGGATGATGGACGGAACGTTTGAGCCAATCAAACACTCACCCCCAGTCAACTGATCTGGGTTTAATCCATCATCATTCTTTAGCTCACTCCACCACCCCAGTTCAGACATGGCCATATGCAAATCAGTCTGACCCTGTGCCTCATGGGAACAGTCCAGCCCGAACTGCCAAGCCATGTCTTCCCTGGACCGGAAACAAGCATCCTAGGACCGGTTTCTGGCATTCCAGCCGTCATCAGCCAGGCTTGCTTGAATCCAGTGGCAAAGTGAGCAAGGGACCCACGTCTGGGCATACCCCCGCCAACTTAGGGCGAACAAAGCGATACAAAAGGGGATGATGGACGGAACGCTTGAGCCAATCGAACACTCACCACCAGTCAACTGATCTGGGTTTAATCCATCATCATTCTTTAGCTCACTCCACCACCCCAGTTCAGACATGGCCATATGCAAATCAGTCTGACCCTGTGCCTCATGGGAACAGTCCAGCCCGAACTGCCAAGCCATGTCTTCCCTGGACCGGAAACAAGCATCCTAGGACCGGTTTCTGGCATTCCAGCCGTCATCAGCCAGGCTTGCTTGAATCCAGTGGCAAAGTGAGCAAGGGACCCACGTCTGGGCATACCCCCGCCAACTTAGGGCGAACAAAGCGATACAAAAGGGGATGATGGACGGAACGTTTGAGCCAATCAAACACTCACCCCCAGTCAACTGATCTGGGTTTAATCCATCATCATTCTTTAGCTCACTCCACCACCCCAGTTCAGACATGGCCATATGCAAATCAGTCTGACCCTGTGCCTCATGGGAACAGTCCAGCCCGAACTGCCAAGCCATGTCTTCCCTGGACCGGAAACAAGCATCCTAGGACCGGTTTCTGGCATTCCAGCCGTCATTAGCCAGGCTTGCTTGAATCCAGTGGCAAAGTGAGCAAGGGACCCACGTCTGGGCATACCCCCGCCAACTTAGGGCGAACAAAGCGATACAAAAGGGGATGATGGACGGAACGCTTGAGCCAATCAAACACTCACCCCCAGTCAACTGATCTGGGTTTAATCCATCATCATTCTTTAGCTCACTCCACCACCCCAGTTCAGACATGGCCATATGCAAATCAGTCTGACCCTGTGCCTCATGGGAACAGTCCAGCCCGAACTGCCAAGCCATGTCTTCCCTGGACCGGAAACAAGCATCCTAGGACCGGTTTCTGGCATTCCAGCCGTCATCAGCCAGGCTTGCTTGAATCCAGTGGCAAAGTGAGCAAGGGACCCACGTCTGGGCATACCCCCGCCAACTTAGGGCGAACAAAGCGATACAAAAGGGGATGATGGACGGAACGTTTGAGCCAATCAAACACTCACCCCCAGTCAACTGATCTGGGTTTAATCCATCATCATTCTTTAGCTCACTCCACCACCCCAGTTCAGACATGGCCATATGCAAATCAGTCTGACCCTGTGCCTCATGGGAACAGTCCAGCCCGAACTGCCAAGCCATGTCTTCCCTGGACCGGAAACAAGCATCCTAGGACCGGTTTCTGGCATTCCAGCCGTCGTCAGCCAGGCTTGCTTGAATCCAGTGGCAAAGTGAGCAAGGGACCCACGTCTGGGCATACCCCGCCAACTTAGGGCGAACAAAGCGATACAAAAGGGGATGATGGACGGAACGTTTGAGCCAATCAAACACTCACCCCCAGTCAATTGATCTGGGTTTAATCCATCATCATTCTTTAGCTCACTCCACCACCCCAGTTCAGACATGGCCATATGCAAATCAGTCTGACCCTGTGCCTCATGGGAACAGTCCAGCCCGAACTGCCAAGCCATGTCTCCCCTGGACCGGAAACAAGCATCCTAGGACCGGTTTCTGGCATTCCAGCCGTCATCAGCCAGGCTTGCTTGAATCCAGTGGCAAAGTGAGCAAGGGACCCACGTCTGGGCATACCCCCGCCAACTTAGGGCGAACAAAGCGATACAAAAGGGGATGATGGACGGAACGTTTGAGCCAATCAAACACTCAACCCCAGTCAACTGATCTGGGTTTAATCCATCATCATTCTTTAGCTCACTCCACCACCCCAGTTCAGACATGGCCATATGCAAATCAGTCTGACCCTGTGCCTCATGGGAACAGTCCAGCCCGAACTGCCAAGCCATGTCTTCCCTGGACCGGAAACAAGCATCCTAGGACCGGTTTCTGGCATTCCAGCCGTCATCAGCCAGGCTTGCTTGAATCCAGTGGCAAAGTGAGCAAGGGACCCACGTCTGGGCATACCTCCGCCAACTTAGGGCGAACAAAGCGATACAAAAGGGGATGATGGACGGAACGCTTGAGCCAATCAAACACTCACCCCCAGTCAACTGATCTGGGTTTAATCCATCATCATTCTTTAGCTCACTCCACCACCCCAGTTCAGACATGGCCATATGCAAATCAGTCTGACCCTGTGCCTCATGGGAACAGTCCAGCCCGAACTGCCAAGCCATGTCTTCCCTGGACCGGAAACAAGCATCCTAGGACCGGTTTCTGGCATTACAGCCGTCATCAGCCAGGCTTGCTTGAATCCAGTGGCAAAGTGAGCAAGGGACCCACGTCTGGGCATACCCCCGCCAACTTAGGGCGAACAAAGCGATACAAAAGGGGATGATGGACGGAACGTTTGAGCCAATCAAACACTCACCCCCAGTCAACTGATCTGGGTTTAATCCATCATCATTCTTTAGCTCACTCCACCACCCCAGTTCAGACATGGCCATATGCAAATCAGTCTGACCCTGTGCCTCATGGGAACAGTCCAGCCCGAACTGCCAAGCCATGTCTTCCCTGGACCGGAAACAAGCATCCTAGGACCGGTTTCTGGCATTCCAGCCGTCATCAGCCAAGCTTGCTTGAATCCAGTGGCAAAGTGAGCAAGGGACCCACGTCTGGGCATACCCCCGCCAACTTAGGGCGAACAAAGCGATACAAAAGGGGATGATGGACGGAACGTTTGAGCCAATCAAACACTCACCCCCAGTCAACTGATCTGGGTTTAATCCATCATCATTCTTTAGCTCACTCCACCACCCCAGTTCAGACATGGCCATATGCAAATCAGTCTGACCCTGTGCCTCATGGGAACAGTCCAGCCCGAACTGCCAAGCCATGTCTTCCCTGGACCGGAAACAAGCATCCTAGGACCGGTTTCTGGCATTCCAGCCGTCATCAGCCAGGCTTGCTTGAATCCAGTGGCAAAGTGAGCAAGGGACCCACGTCTGGGCATACCCCCGCCAACTTAGGGCGAACAAAGCGATACAAAAGGGGATGATGGACGGAACGTTTGAGCCAATCAAACACTCACCCCCAGTCAACTGATCTGGGTTTAATCCATCATCATTCTTTAGCTCACTCCACCACCCCAGTTCAGACATGGCCATATGCAAATCAGTCTGACCCTGTGCCTCATGGGAACAGTCCAGCCCGAACTGCCAAGCCATGTCTTCCCTGGACCGGAAACAAGCATCCTAGGACCGGTTTCTGGCATTCCAGCCTTCAACAGCCAGGCTTGCTTGAATCCAGTGGCAAAGTGAGCAAGGGACCCACGTCTGGGCATACCCCGCCAACTTAGGGCGAACAAAGCGATACAAAAGGGGATGATGGACGGAACGCTTGAGCCAATCAAACACTCACCCCCAGTCAACTGATCTGGGATTAATCCATCATCATTCTTTAGCTCACTCCACCACCCCAGTTCAGACATGGCCATATGCAAATCAGTCTGACCCTGTGCCTCATGGGAACAGTCCAGCCCGAACTGCCAAGCCATGTCTTCCCTGGACCGGAAACAAGCATCCTAGGACCGGTTTCTGGCATTCCAGCCGTCATCAGCCAGGCTTGCTTGAATCCAGTGGCAAAGTGAGCAAGGGACCCACGTCTGGGCATACCCCCGCCAACTTAGGGCGAACAAAGCGATACAAAAGGGGATGATGGACGGAACGTTTGAGCCAATCAAACACTCACCCCCAGTCAACTGATCTGGGTTTAATCCATCATCATTCTTTAGCTCACTCCACCACCCCAGTTCAGACATGGCCATATGCAAATCAGTCTGACCCTGTGCCTCATGGGAACAGTCCAGCCCGAACTGCCAAGCCATGTCTTCCCTGGACCGGAAACAAGCATCCTAGGACCGGTTTCTGGCATTCCAGCCGTCATCAGCCAGGCTTGCTTGAATCCAGTGGCAAAGTGAGCAAGGGACCCACGTCTGGGCATACCCCGCCAACTTAGGGCGAACAAAGCGATACAAAAGGGGATGATGGACGGAACGTTTGAGCCAATCAAACACTCACCCCCAGTCAACTGATCTGGGTTTAATCCATCATCATTCTTTAGCTCACTCCACCACCCCAGTTCAGACATGGCCATATGCAAATCAGTCTGACCCTGTGCCTCATGGGAACAGTCCAGCCCGAACTGCCAAGCCATGTCTTCCCTGGACCGGAAACAAGCATCCTAGGACCGGTTTCTGGCATTCCAGCCGTCATCAGCCAGGCTTGCTTGAATCCAGTGGCAAAGTGAGCAAGGGACCACGTCTGGGCATACCCCCGCCAACTTAGGGCGAACAAAGCGATACAAAAGGGGATGATGGACGGAACGTTTGAGCCAATCAAACACTCACCCCCAGTCAACTGATCTGGGTTTAATCCATCATCATTCTTTAGCTCACTCCACCACCCCAGTTCAGACATGGCCATATGCAAATCAGTCTGACCCTGTGCCTCATGGGAACAGTCCAGCCCGAACTGCCAAGCCATGTCTTCCCTGGACCGGAAACAAGCATCCTAGGACCGGTTTCTGGCATTCCAGCCGTCATTAGCCAGGCTTGCTTGAATCCAGTGGCAAAGTGAGCAAGGGACCCACGTCTGGGCATACCCCCGCCAACTTAGGGCGAACAAAGCGATACAAAAGGGGATGATGGACGGAACGCTTGAGCCAATCAAACACTCACCCCCAGTCAACTGATCTGGGTTTAATCCATCATCATTCTTTAGCTCACTCCACCACCCCAGTTCAGACATGGCCATATGCAAATCAGTCTGACCCTGTGCCTCATGGGAACAGTCCAGCCCGAACTGCCAAGCCATGTCTTCCTGGACCGGAAACAAGCATCCTAGGACCGGTTTCTGGCATTCCAGCCGTCATCAGCCAGGCTTGCTTGAATCCAGTGGCAAAGTGAGCAAGGGACCCACGTCTGGGCATACCCCCGCCAACTTAGGGCGAACAAAGCGATACAAAAGGGGATGATGGACGGAACGCTTGAGCCAATCAAACACTCACCCCCAGTCAACTGATCTGGGTTTAATCCATCATCATTCTTTAGCTCACTCCACCACCCCAGTTCAGACATGGCCATATGCAAATCAGTCTGACCCTGTGCCTCATGGGAACAGTCCAGCCCGAACTGCCAAGCCATGTCTTCCCTGGACCGGAAACAAGCATCCTAGGACCGGTTTCTGGCATTCCAGCCGTCATCAGCCAGGCTTGCTTGAATCCGGTGGCAAAGTGAGCAAGGGACCCACGTCTGGGCATACCCCCGCCAACTTAGGGCGAACAAAGCGATACAAAAGGGGATGATGGACGGAACGTTTGAGCCAATCAAACACTCACCCCCAGTCAATTGATCTGGGTTTAATCCATCATCATTCTTTAGCTCACTCCACCACCCCAGTTCAGACATGGCCATATGCAAATCAGTCTGACCCTGTGCCTCATGGGAACAGTCCAGCCCGAACTGCCAAGCCATGTCTTCCCTGGACCGGAAACAAGCATCCTAGGACCGGTTTCTGGCATTCCAGCCGTCATCAGCCAGGCTTGCTTGAATCCAGTGGCAAAGTGAGCAAGGGACCCACGTCTGGGCATACCCCCGCCAACTTAGGGCGAACAAAGCGATACAAAAGGGGATGATGGACGGAACGTTTGAGCCAATCAAACACTCACCCCCAGTCAACTGATCTGGGTTTAATCCATCATCATTCTTTAGCTCACTCCACCACCCCAGTTCAGACATGGCCATATGCAAATCAGTCTGACCCTGTGCCTCATGGGAACAGTCCAGCCCGAACTGCCAAGCCATGTCTTCCCTGGACCGGAAACAAGCATCCTAGGACTGGTTTCTGGCATTCCAGCCGTCATCAGCCAGGCTTGCTTGAATCCAGTGGCAAAGTGAGCAAGGGACCCACGTCTGGGCATACCCCCGCCAACTTAGGGCGAACAAAGCGATACAAAAGGGGATGATGGACGGAACGTTTGAGCCAATCAAACACTCACCCCCAGTCAACTGATCTGGGTTTAATCCATCATCATTCTTTAGCTCACTC